>JANFOE010000684.1:0-1200000 GCA_025667525.1 Glebionis coronaria
ATATATATATATATATATATATATATATATATATATATATATATATATATATATATATATATATATATATATATATATATATATATATATATATATATATATATATATATATATATATATATTATATACTATATATATATATATATATATATATATATATATATATATATATATAATATATATATATATATATATATATATATATATATATATATATATATATATATATATATATATATATATATATATATATATATATATATACATATATATCTATATATATATACATATATATATATATATACATATATATATATATATATATATATATATATATATATATATATATATATATATATATATATATATATATATATATATATATATATATATATATATAGGTATATATATATATATATATATATATATATATATATATATATATATATATATATATATATATATATATATATATATATATATATATATATATATATATATATATATATATATATATATATATATATATATATATACATATATATATATATATATATATATATATATATATATATATATATATATAGAATTTAGATAAAATGGTGTAGGTGCTTAAAGTTATTAAAATAAGAAGCAATAAAAAATAGCTAAATGTCACATTATTGATTAGTTTTGGTTCGTTTATGAGTTCTTGGTTCATGTACGAGTATTCTTGGAACTTTTAGTTCGTGTACGAGTAGTCTGTTCACGATTTTTAATATTACTAGTTTCTCGTGTATCAGTTTTGTCTCATAGTTTAACAATTTATTGTCAACTCTAATATAATTTGTAATAATGTATCACTTAATTTTCGCATAAAATGATTATTTATGTTAATAATATTTTGTGAAGAAAAACTATGTATCATATGTATCAGTTGTAAATTTTAACGTATAAAGATTTTAGTGGTTTTATATCAAATTTTTATGTATAATATTTATTATTTTGTTTCTAATCTTAAATAACTCACATGTTAATTGATATAATTAATGGTTATGATGACTTTTTATTTTAACAACTTTAAGGTACTACACTACAATAACCCAACTCTATATATATATATATATATATATATATATTCGGCTATATATTGAGTCTAGGGTATTTTTATGTTTAATTTTTATGTCTAGGTATAGTCACTAGGAGTATAGGTATAGTATTGTATAGGTTGATTTTGGTTAAGTTTGGGATCCTTGGTGAAAGTATGGTCATGATTAAGTGAGAAATTAATTTACTTTATATAAAGCAAAACAATTTAGTTTAATTAAGTTAGAGTGGGTATATGTAATGTTTAATAATAAAACAGTTGGTGTCGTATCGTAGTGTCAGTCATACTGTGAAGAAAAATATCTAATATATATATTTTTAAAGCTTAAAATAATTCACATGTAAATGTTATTAATTGTGATCATGAGTTTGAATTTTTATAAACCAATATGAATGAATGCTAATGATCATGTGTTCGGGTGACTCAAAAGTCCCAATAGAATTTATTGTTTTATGTCCCGTATGCTCATATAATGTAGTCATACAAATGTGGTCGTGTCTTTATGATTAACTACTCATAATCATAATACAGTGTTGTGATCCAGATGTTTCCATGTTCTGATGATTGAAATGATGTATGCTCATGTGATGCATATGATTGCTCAAAAGATTTCATGCAAATGTGGTAGTATAAATATATAGATATCATGAGGTGACGTGTACAATGTTGACATAGTCAAAACCTGAAATTTACAGGTTTTACACCTTTGACTGCAAGTCTTCACTTCAAAACGACTCATCTTTGTAGTAACTTGTAGAAGAAATACTATAACGGCACGAGATAAGTAACTCATATACTTCTAGTTAAGGAGAAGCTTCGGAATTAAGTTCCCCCTAATTCATGCCACATAATCTTGATGTATAAGCTTTTAATAACTTCCCCTAAACCGATAATCCTCACAAACAGTTTCAAAGCTTTCAATAAAGCTTAGAATGATTAAGCGCACAACGGAATTTAACAAGCAAACCCCATCATATGAAATGATAATGTTGCTATGAGTGACTGAAAGTTTGGGGCACACCAAGTAGATCAACAACCTCTCTTCTCACGCTAGAATAATTCTTCTGAATTTTTCTTCCCCTGATAGTTCAAGTTATGCATACTAGAAAGAATCAAGACATTTCTTCACCCACGTAGTTGAAGAAAGTAAACCAATCCCATGTATGAAGCTCAAATACTGAAGTGGACACTTTATCCCATTCATGAAGTTAACATCGTAACACCAGAGTCAATTAAGTCCCGAAAATGCACATATCTTCTCCCGGAGATGCACTAGAGTCAATTAAGTCCCGAGAACGCATTTTTCTTCATACAGGATAATGATGATGAATAATTGAAACATCAAAACAATTAAACATCAAACAATAGTGTACCATTTAGAGACTGATATTGCGAGTTAAAACACTGATTTTCTCTACGGTTATGACAATTGTCTTCCCGGAATGTCTTCAAATCAAAAGAAGGTATGAAGTTCATCACGTGTACTCGTTGTGCGTTCAATATGTCTTCTTCTTCCCCTTGATGGTTTCGAAATCTCGAAACCAACAATATATCGTACGCACATGTACTTGAAAATCTCGTGAGAATAATAAATAAGCTGAATTATATTATTTGAGAATCAGTTGCTGATCAAAATCCTCTACTCATAAACTCTCAATGGCTATCTTTACCAACCCCCTTGTAGGCAATTTTAAGTGACCACTGGTGGAATGAACCAGATATATCAAACGTGAAACTGAATAAGAATCCCTTGATCTTGTGACATAAGTTTGCACTATTGTTGAATGGGGAACGGTGGAGAAATCTCTTAATACCCAATACCTTGTCGAAAGAAGTATATACGCACAACACCTCTTGAAATTATCCACATCAACTATGTGTGTGACACTGAGTACAACAATGTAGCTCCTTTAAGTGATAGTTATCCAAGCCATCAACCAACCACCCCAAACTCAGTAACTAGATAATCAAGTCTTCATCCTAAGATTAAGCACGAACAAGTTATCTTTCAAAGATAAAATAAGTGCACTCCTTCGAAAAATCCATCTTCAACTTCAAATAATAATACCCAATAAAAAACATCCGTAGCCACTAAAAGTATAGCCATTTTTCTCGGTCTCGTCAAATAAATTTTGTCACTTTGTCTCAATAAGTCCTAAATACAGCCATTAATACCAAAAGTTATACCACATCATCAAGCCATCGTTAATTTTATATTTCATATGCAATACAAAATTGTTGTAATGTACTGATAGGTGTGAAAACACCCATCCTTTTACCACTTAAAACAATTAAAAACGAGACCATAACGTGTATTATATGTCGTAAATGTTGGAATTATGCGTGGTTTGTGTTTGTGTTGTGTTTTAGGATCAAAATATGATAAAGGAAGAAAACACTGGCTTTCACGGGCTTTTATCAAAGAAAAAGACAAAAGACGAAGTCAAAAGATCAAGAGTGCAAAAGATTGGAAGTCAATGGGCCTATTTTGAAGAATTAATTGAAGAAAAGGACCAAAGACGGAAGATTTACAAGTCGAAGAACCCAAGTCTAATAAATGAAGAAATTATAAGACGAGTTCAAAATTTCATCGACAAATCCCGAGCCAAAGTCGAGACTTTAATTTAATTTAAGGATGAGACGAAAGAAAAGAAAAGAGGAAGAAGGAAGGAAGCAACAAAGCCACCTACCAACTCCCGTATATATACTCCTCCTTCATTTTCATTTTAGTTGTTGGCTATTTGACAAATAGTTCATCCACCATATTCATTTTCATGTCATTTAATTTCTTGTCAATTTAATTTCATGTCTTGCACCTTAAATTTGTAACTCTTTAATCTTTATTTTTAATTGTTGGATCTTTACTTTTAATCAAGTTTTTACTTTAATTTCTCATTCTACCTTTATTGTTTTGCTTAATCTTTATGCTTATTTGGTTATTGTCATGCTTATTTGATTGGTTGTTATGTTTTTATGTGTTTGATTGTTTTAGCTTATTGGTTTTATCGCTTATTGTGTGCTTTTCTTAAATTTGACTAAGTGTTTTCAAAAGTTATTTTATAAAAAGTTGATTTTAAATATTTTAATTATTTAGTGTTTCTTAATGATTTTAAATTTTGGTTTATTTGGTTTTTCTTAAAAGTATTTTGGTTAAGTTTTTTTAGATAAGTGCTTATTAGTTTTTGGCTTATTTTTGTCTTTAGCTTATTTGCAAATTTCCTTTGAAACCCTCTTTTTGAGGATAAGCCCCCGAAATATGTTTTGAGGATAAGCCCCCGAAATATGTTTTGAGGATAATCCCCCGAAATATATTTTGAGGATAAGCCCCCGAAATATGTTTTGAGGATAAGCCCCCTGAAATATGTTTTGAGGATATGCCCCCAAAATATGTTTTGAGGATAAGCCCCCGAAATATGTTTTGAGGATAAGCCCTCGAAATATGTTTTGAAGATAAGCCCCCAAAATATATTTTCAGGATAAGCCCCCGAAATTCTTTTTCCGGATAAGGCATGAAATTCTGAATTCTAGATAGTGAAAAAAATGTTTTCCGGATAGTGGAAAATACGTTTTGCGGATAACATATATAAATGTGACCAGCCTTCTTGCCTGCTTAAGTAACTTTCCCGCCAAATTCAGCAGGTAGCCTGCCTGCTTGAGCAGGGTGCCTGTGTGCTTGTTTATTAATTAATTTTGTTCCGTAATCGTTTAGTTTAATCTGAAAGTTTTTCCGATTTTACTTCTGAAAGTTACATATTTTTAGTTGAATTTTTCGTCTAATTTTAAAATTAATATTTTTTCGTAAAGTTCAAATTTTTTCTTTTATTTAGTACCCGCTTTAGGTTTTGCCTCGTTTAACTTTAAAATACCCTCTTAGTTTTATTTTCTCCTTTTTCATTCGGGTAATTTTATTTTTCAGTCAAACGTTAATTTCTTCGTTTAGTTTTATTTTTAATAATTTTTTTGTTTTAATTTATGTTTTATTATTTATTTTTTTGCTCCTTTATTATTAGTTATTTATTTTTGGTTTATTTTTATTACGTTTTGCTTTTACCTTTCAAGTAGAAATAGAAAACCAAACTTCCCTTTCCGTCACCAAGAACGATTTCTCCACTTCAAACCGTGATCAATTCGTTAAGATACCGAGAACGAAACTACAACTACGCAAAATCATTAAATCAAATGGCGCCGCTGCCGGGGATTTGATAGGTGTGAAAACACCCATCCTTTTACCACTTAAAACAATTAAAAACGAGACCATAACGTGTATTATATGTCGTAAATGTCGGAATTATGTGTGGTTTGTGTTTTTGTTGTGTTTTAGGATCAAAATATGAAAAATGAAGAAAACACGGGCTTTCACGGTCTTTTATCGAAGAAAAAGACAAAAGACGAAGTTAAAATATCAATAGTGCAAAAGATTGGAAGTCAATGGGCCTATTTTGAATATTTATTGAAGAAAAGGACCAAAGACGGAAGAGTTACAAGTCAAAGAACCCAAGTCTAATAAATGAAGAAATTATAAGACGAGGTCAAGATTTCATCGACAAATCCCGAGGCAAAGTCGAGATTTTAATTTAATTTAAAGACGAGACGAAATAAAAGAAAAGAGGAAGAAGGAAGGAAGCAACCAAGCCACCTACCAACTCCCATATATATACTCCTCCTTCATTTTTATTTTAGTTGTTGTCTATTTGACAAATAGTTCTTCCACCATTTTCATTTTCATGTCATTTAATTTCTTGTCAATTTAATTTCATGTCTTGCACCTTAAATTTGTAAGTCTTTAATCTTTATTTTTAATTGTTGGATCTTTACTTTAAATCAAGTTTTTACTTTAATCTCTCATTCTACCTTTCTTGTTTTGCTTAATCTTTATGCTTATTTAGTTAATGTCATGCTTATTTGATTGGTTGTTATGTTATTATGTGTTTGATTGTTTTAACCTATTGGTTTTATAGCTTATTGTGTGCTTTTCATAAATTTGATTAAGTTTTTTCAAAAGTTATTTTATAAAAAGTTGATTTTAAATTTTTTAATTATTTAGTGTTTCTTAATGTTCTTAAATTTTGGTTTATTAGCTTTTTCTTAAAAGTATTTTGGTTAATTTTTTTAGATAAGTGCTTATTAGTTTTTGGCTTATTTTTGTCTTTAGCTTATTTGCAAATTTCCTTTGAAACCCTCTTTTTGAGTATAAGCCCCAGAAATATGTTTTGAGGATAAGCCCCCGAAATATGTTTTGAGGATAAGCCCCCGAAATATTTTTTGGGGATAAGCCCCCGAAATATGTTTTGGGAATAAGCCCCCGAAACATGTTTTCAGGATAAGCCCCCGAAATATGTTTTGAGGATAATCCCCCGAAATATGTTTTCAGGATAAGCCCCCGAAATTCTTTTTCCGGATAAGGCATGAAAATCTGAATTCCGGATACTGAAAAAAATGTTTTCCGGATAGTGGAAAAATGTTTTGCGGATAACCAACAAAAAGTTTTCCGGATAGTGGAAAATACGTTTTGCGGATAACGTATATCAATGTGACCATCCTTCTTGCCTGCTTAAGTAACTTGCCCGCCAAATTCAGCAGGTAGCCTGCCTGCTTGAGCAGGGTGCCTGCGTGCTTGTTTATTAATTAATTTTGTTCCGTAATCGTTTAGTTTAATCTGAAAGTTGTTCCGATTTTAATTTTGAAAGTTACGTATTTTTAGTTGAATTTTTCGTCTAATTTTAAAATTAATATTTTTTCGTAAAGTTCAAGTTTTATCTTTTATTTAGTACCCGCTTTAGGTTTTGCCTCGTTTAACTTTAAAATACCCTCTTAGTTTTATTTTCTCCTTTTTCATTAGGTTAATTTTATTTTTCAGTCAAACGTTAATTTGTTCGTTTAGTTTTATTTTTAATAATTTTTTTGTTTTAATTTACGTTTTATTATTTTTTTTGCTCCTTTATTATTAGTTATTTATTTTTGGTTTATTTTTATTACGTTTCACTTTTACCTTTTAAGTAGAAATAGAAAACCAAACTTCCCTTCCCGTCACCAAGAACGATTTCTCCACTTCAAACCGTGATCAATTCGTTAAGATACCGAGAACGAAACAACGACTACGCAAAATCATTAAATCAAATGGCGCCGCTGCTGGGGATTTGATAGGTGTGAAAACACCCATCCATTTACCACTTAAAACAATTAAAAACGAGACAATAACGTGTATTATACGTCGTAAATGTCGGAATTATACATGGTTTGTGTTTTTGTTGTGTTTTAGGATAAAAATATGAAAAAGGAAGAAAACACGGGCTTTCACGGGCTTTTATCGAAGAAAAAGACAAAAGACGAAGTCAAAAGATCAAGAGTGCAAAAGATTGGAAGTCATTGGGCCTATTTTGAAGATTTATTGAAGAAAAGGACCAAATACGGAAGAGTTTCAAGTCGAAGAACCCAAGTCTATTAAATGAAGAAATTATAAGACGAGGTCAATATTTCATCGACAAATCCCGAGGCAAAGTCGAGACTTTAATTTAATTTAAAGACGAGACGAAAGAAAAGAAAAGAGGAAGAAGGAAGGAAGCAACCAAGCCACCTACCAACTCCCCTATATATACTCCTCCTTCATTTTCATTTTAGTTGTTGGCTATTTGACAAATATTTCTTCCACCATTTTCATTTTCATGTCATTTAATTTCTTGTCAATTTAATTTCATGTCTTGCACCTCAAATTTGTAAGTCTTTAATCTTTATTTTTAATTGTTGGATCTTTACTTTTAATCAAGTTTTTACTTTAATCTCTCATTCTATCTTTCTTGTTTTGCTTAATCTTTATGCTTATTTGGTTATTGTCATGCTTATTTGATTGGTTGTTATGTTTTTATGTGTTTGATTGTTTTAGCTTATTCGTTTATAGCTTATTGTGTGCTTTTCTTAAATTTGATTAAGTGTTTTCAAAAGTTATTTTATAAAAAATTGATTTTAAATATTTTAATTAATTAGTGTTTCTTAAAGTTTTTAATTTTTGGTATATTAGCTTTTTCTTAAATGTATTTTGGTTAAGTTTTTAGATGTGTGCTTATTAATTTTTGGCGAATTTTTGTCTTTAGCATATTTGCAAATTTCCTTTAAAACCCTCTTTTTGAGGATAAGCCCCCGAAATATGTTTTGAGGATAAGCCCCCGAAATATGTTTTGGGGATAAGCCCCCGAAATATGTTTTGAGGATAAGCCCCCAAAATATGTTTTGAGGATAAACCCACGAAATATGTTTTCAGGATAAGCCCCCGAAATATGTTTTGAGGATAAGCCCCCGAAATATGTTTTGAGGATAATCCCCCGAAATATGTTTTGAGGATAAGCCCTCGAAATATGTTTTGAGGATAAGCCTCCAAAATATGTTTTTAGGATAAGCCCCCGAAATTATTTTTCCGGATAAGGCATGAAAATCTGAATTCCGGATAGTGAAAAAAATGTTTTCCGGATAGTGGAAAAAATGTTTTGCGGATAACCAACAAAATGTTTTCGGGATAGTGGAAAATACGTTTTGCGGATAACGTATATAAATGTGACCAGCCTTCTTGCATGCTTAAGTAACTTTCCCACAAAATTTAGCAGGTAGCCTGCCTGCTTGAGCAGGGTGCCTGCGTGCTTGTTTATTAATTAATTTTGTTCCGTAATCGTTTAGTTTAATCTGAAAGTTGTTCCGATTTTAATTCTGAAAGTTACGTACTTTTAGTTGAATTTTTCGTCTAATTTTAAAATTAATATTTTTTTGTAAAGTTCAAGTTTTATCTTTTATTTAGTACCCGCTTTAGGTTTTGCCTCGTTTAACTTTAAAATACCCCCTTAGTTTTATTTACTCCTTTTTCATTAGGTTAATTTTATTTTTCAGTCAAAAGTTAATTTCTTCGTTTAGTTTTATTTTTAATAACTGTTTTGTTTTAATTTACGTTTTATTATTTGTTTTGCGCCTTTATTATTAGTTATTTATTTTTGGTTTATTTTTATTAGGTTTCGCTTTTACCTTTTAAGTAGAAATTGAAAACCAAACTTCCCTTTCTGTCACCAAGAACGATTTCTCCACTTCAAACCGTGATCAATTCGTTAAGATACCGAGAACAAAACAACGACTACGCAAAATCATTAAATCAAATGGCGCCTCTGCCGGATCTTTTCGTAAAGATTAACGGTTTTTAGTGAGACAAATGGAATTTTGGGATCCGTTCCCTGTGAACGTTACTTTCGGCAGCGTAAAATTTCAAAAATCCAAAATAAAATAAATAAATAAATATCATAAAAAGCAATTCTTTCGTAAGTTTTGCAACCAAAAAAAAAATTAATTAAAAAATCACAACAACTAACACTTTCCTTAGTGTTACTCCCAAAAATATTTCTCTCAATCCTCTATTGTGTTTAATTCTTTTTCTCAACCCTTCTAATTTTTATTTTTTCATAGATTCATATTGCGTAGGGGATGGGAGACCATTGTATGGTTTTCAATCATGTCAATGGTGTACATGTGAGCGGTGCGGAAATGCTATCGACAAAACACAATTTGGATTTTGTCCCTCGTGCAATTCGACTAACTCATCCTTTGCTCCTAATGCACTTTCATCCCCCTCTTGCATTTATTGTAGAAGCAATTCTCATTGGCATGTCTCGTGTCCTATTCGATACCCGTCTCAGGACGAGCAAGAAACGGGTTACAATTATGACAATGGTAATAGCTATCCACAAGACGCACTGGGTTTTTCTCAATACCCGTGTTGCAATCATTGTGGGGGCCCTCACGATACTTCTTATTGTCAGCCAATGAATAATTATAAGCCAAATCCGTGTCCTCATTTTTCTTCACCGATGGATAATTATGAACCAAATTCGTGTTCTAATTCTTATCAACCGATGAATTACTATGAGCCACATCCGTGCTATAATTCCGGTTTTCAAAATTTTAAGCCCCCACAACCTACCCTCCATCATCATTCCTCTCAGGAAGTTGGTTTGGATCCAACACTCACTAGTATGGAAAACATTATTCAACGACTGAATCGACTCCAAGCTAAATTGGAAGAGGATCAATGACAAGAGCAAGTAGCTAATCTTAGTGCTTATACCCCTCCTCTTGTGCGTCCATACTACTATTATGATGATGATGACGAGGATGATGTTTAGGATCTCAACCCATCTTCTGGGATTACTACTCCTACTCTTGATATCCCTAATGCGTCTAAGGATAGTGATTCATCGAGTGAGATTAGTGATTTTGGTCTCGACAAATTCTTTGATGAGGTTTGTGATGTACCGACTTTTGTGGAACCTATGGAAGAGGTTGCTCTTACTAATGACATTTCTCCATGTTATGAGAATTTCACGTTTGAATTTTCTCCTTTTCACCCATTTACACCGGGAGATGAGGGCTATGTCGATTTATTCTCTCCGGCTTACGAGAAGTTCACTGATGAACTTGCTCTTGTAGATGAGGTAGAAGATGTTATTCTTCGCGACCGTTTATTGAAAGTTCATCTTCTTATTTCTCAAATTGAAGCGTTGAATTCTCCTCCTATTAATGACTCTTTACCTCCGTCTATTACACCCGTTGAGTATAATGACCCATTGCTGGAAGAAATTGATAATCTCTCAATACCTCCGGGTATTGATGATGATGACACGGAGGGGGATATTCTTTTTGATAATTTGCTACATGAAGATATTGTCCCAAGTCCCCCTCCCGAGCACCTTTCCTCCCAACCATTAGAATCCATCACCGAGGATGAGTGCTTTGACCCGGGAGGTGACATTGACTATTATATGATTGATAACCTTCCGGCTTTGCCGCTGTCTGAGCATCAATTGTCTTTGGGGGATGACAATTCGCTTACTTTACCCACCCCTCCTCCCGTGGATCACGACCTCACATACTTCTCGTATGTTGAGCGGACTTTTCTACCATTCAAGACTTATCTTCCTGCCTCTCCTTTATTAATGTCCTCCGGGAACGAGGACAAGGTCTTTGATCCCGGTATTACATTCGAGGCTTCCCCATGTACCATTTAATGCGGGGACGAGTCAGGCTCGTGACTCGGTAAACAAAAACAAGCGCTTTTTGGGAGGCAACCCGATTATCTATCTATCTTTATTTTTTTCCATCATAAGTGTAAGGGGAGCCCCGTAGGTGTTTGTTGTTTTATTTCTTATGATGTGCAGGGATTGGATCTTTCAAAGATACATTTTTGATGACTTTTGACGACCCGTGATTCCATGTACCCGTCCGGGTTCTATCCTAAACTCTTTTGATTCACTATTTTATATTTTTCAATATTAAAATAGGAATCACTTTAGTTGTCTCTTCCTTAGCAAGATTTAAACAAAGTGCATAATGTCCTAATTGTAGGGGAGTTTACTCCTACATGCTTAAACATTGAGGACAATGTTTATATTAAATGTAAGGGGGATTTCTATCGAAATTAAGTGGGATTTTCCATGAATTTGACCTCATTTTAACCGAAAATTCGATTTTTCGACATTTTTCAAAAATTTTAGTCTATTTTGGCCTAGTTGTAGTTTCCTTTATTATTGTTATTTTCTCTTAGTAAAATAAAATGGTTTTAGCGAGTTTAGATGTCTTTGATATATTAGGCCCGGCGGGAATATTTTGACTCAACCCGAGTTTACTTATCCAAGTTTACTCTAGCTAGTATCCTTAACCATGTAGACCTTAATTGGTTTATTAGGCAAAGCATCCACGAGTCTCATTCCTTGAGATTTTAAATTGTGGAGAACGAGAGATGATAGAGCTAGTTACAAGTTTGTTATTCTTTCATTAACTTATGTAAGTTAGTTATGAACTCTTTCCCCCATCACTTATATATAAATAAATGCAATAAGTAAGGTCGTACGATTTGAAAAATTACTTAGCTTCTAGCCCAAGATCGTTTAAAAGTTGCTCGGGATTAATTAGAGTTCATAGCCAAGGCATAACTTATTGAAACGGGACGCGAAGATTGGCGAGTCCAAAAAGGCCCTAACAAGGCATGAGGATTCCATTTTGTTGCTAAATATCCAAGATGATGTGAAGAATCATCATTCTAAAATCAATATGAAGGATCAAGACACACGACGAAAAGCAATCACTCCTATAAAGATCATAGATAAATCTATCCGAAAAGACCCTAACAAGGTATGAGGATAAATAGATCCAAGTATGAAAAGGAGCCGTATCGTTGTATATCAAAATCCCAAATAAGGATTGAAGAAATAATGAAGAAGTCGTGGTCAACATTTGAAGAATATCTCAACTACTCCAATTGAAGATATACACTATTTACGAAGAGAAGACCATAATTTTAAGATCGTCTTCTCAAGATTCGAAGTATGAAGTAAATGCCAAATATCGGTCCGAGAAAGGTCTCAAATCGTGAAACGAGTTATGCCAAGATATGAACTTTATGAGGTTTCGAGAAGTAGTTTTAAAAGATTTTGTCCTTTAGCTAACTATGGATTATATCGTCCTACTTTATTTTCAGCGTAAATAACCTATCGAAATAAATAAAAAATGCATCCTCGTGATCATTCAAGACAATAATAAAATATAAGAGATACACCTAGGAATAAGGGGGTCTAAGAGATTAATTGAACCACATGAGTAAGTGTTAGTTGTGCTAACTTGTAGCAACAATGATCTCGTTTTTAAGCTTAGCATGGGGAACGTGAAACTTGAGGATGCTTAACATTCATGACACAAAAGCCCTAATGTAAGTCTTAGATTTCTTTACAAGTTTCTTCCTTCTGGCATTTTGTAATTTTCTATCTTTTTAAAGTTTCCTTAGTGTCTAGTATCTAATAAAGGCCAAGGTGGGTTGATTATGATGGAGAATGTAAATCTTGCTTTGAAACTAATGCATTTCATGAGGTCATTGCAATGGTCAAGTGTAGAGGATTTGATAGGTGTGAAAACATCCATCCTTTTACCACTTAAAACAATTAAAAACGAGACCATAACGTGTATTATATGTCATAAATGTCAGAATTATGTGTGGTTTGTGTTTTTGTTGTGTTTTAGGATCAAAATATGAAAAAGGAAGAAAACACGGGCTTTTATCGAAGAAAAAGACAAAAGACGAAGTCAAAAGATCAAGAGTGCAAAATATTGGAAGTCAATGGGCCTATTTTGAAGATTTATTGAAGAAAAGGACCAAAGGCGGAAGATTTACAAGTCGAAGAACCCAAGTCTAATAAATGAAGAAATTATAAGACGAGTTCAAGATTTCATCGACAAATCCCGAGCTAAAGTCGAGACTTTAATTTAATTTAAAGGCGAGACGAAAGAAAAGAAAAGAGGAAGAAGGAAGGAAGCAACCAAGCCACCTACCAACTCCCCTATATATACTCCTCGTTCATTTTCATTTTAGTTGTTGGCTATTTGACAAATAGTTCTGTTGGAAACACGTTTTTACGTATTTAGAAAGGATCGGTCACTCCAAAGATATATTCTAGTATTGGGCTCGTGATCCATTTGTATTAAGATATAGTCCATATAGCCCACATGTAAGGTGGGCTATATATACCCCCTCCTAGCATGTTAGGAGGGATGGTTCTTTCATTTCATATCTTCTCATTTAATAAAATTGTCTTTCTCTCTCTTCTTTTCTTTTCTCTTCTTTCTCTCTCTACACCACCATCTTCTTCCTCCTTCCCCATCATTATCCATAGTTTACCAAATCCTAAGATTTCGTAGACATTCAATTGGTATCAAAGCCATGGTTAAATCTTAGGATTTAAATAATTTTTTTTATCTTTTGATTTGGTGGTAAAAAATCAACCTTGAATCTTGTAATTTTTGGTGTTTTTGTTGTTGGGATTAGTAGATAAGGGTTGGGTTTAGCTTATTTTGGTTGAAATCACAAAACTTTTGGTGGTTTTTGGTCAAAAATCGGATTAAAACTCGTTTGGTCCAAGAAAAATTAAGTAAAGTCGGCTATTTCACTGTTTCTGCCCAGATTATTCCGAACCAACTGGTTATTCCGAACCAGTTGGTTATTCTGAACCAGCTGGTTATTCCGAACCAGTTGGTCATTCCGAACCAGTGGATTATTCCGAACCAGACAGGTATTCCGAACCAGTCGATTATTCCGAACCAGTCGATTATTCCGAACGAAGTAAAATCGAAGTTATTCCGAACCAGAGGTTTATAGATTTTCAAAAAAAACGTGTTTAGAGGATTTAATCATCTTTTCTTCACTACTCAAGGAATCTAATCGACCACAACAAACACAATAACTTTCTTTCATTGATCGATCGATACGTAATTCTTACTTTTATGTTTCATCGAACTTCAATGGAATCTTGACTTTGACATCTCAAGAGGGAGATTTGCATCAAAAGCAAGACAAAGCTAGAGAAAGTGGTATAACTTCATTTCAAATGCTTCAGTCTCATCTTATCACTCTATCGAGTATTCAAGGAGGGAGCGAATTTGTGACGATCTTTGGTCAAGATCGTCATGTATTCATCGACTCAATATTCACCACTTTGACCCAACTCGCCGAGCAACTCAACAATGAAAACTTTAATCACTCGGCATCGGTACTTGCATATAAGGCTCTTGTGACACAACTCACGCCTTTCCTCCAATTCAATATCATCAAGTCTTAATGTTCAGTGATTTGCCAATCATTTCTTCGAGATACACATAACGAGCTTCGAGTTTTCCGTGATACAATATTGAAACTCATGACACCGGTCTCATCTTCGATTTATGAAAGATCTCGACTTCAGCAAACGTATGGTAATGGAGCGCAAGACTCTATGATGCAGATGCAAGGTGAGAATGGTCATATGGTTGACAACTTGGAGCCTAACGATGGCAAGAGCACGGAATCAGGAGGACAACATGATACTAGTGGCACGTCGGGGAATGTTCACGAGATTTCTCTTGATGACACCTCACCCATTTATGATGCAGAGCCTGCAAATATGGTACAATGTAATATTGTTTATGATGTATATGCTGATGACATGCCGCATATTGAGCATTCTGAACCTAATTATGACAAACATGGGATGGAAAAGAGTGATATAAATACCACTTCTGATTCATCCGATGTGAGTCATAATGGGGGAGAAAGTGTTCAAAATGCTAAACATCATGATAATCATTTAATAGCTGCCTCATTGACTGCTTTTGATTCCAAGATTAGAGAGCTCGAAACGATTGTAGCTCAACAATCAAAAGATCTTGAGGATGCCAAACTTAAATTTTCTAAGAAAACGGACAAATTTGAAACATACTTTGAAAAACTTGAAAAGTCAAACGTTGTTCTTGAAAGAAAATTGGATCAAAAAGTTTTAGATTCGAAAGCTGAAAAGGATAATTTTTTGAAACAAATTCAGTTACTAGAGGCTAAATTGGCATCCCAAGATAGCTTGCTTAAAAAGAATGAGACATTAAAGGCTCAAGTCCAAGAAAAGGTGTTTGCTATAGCTGCGTTGAAAAACGAGTTAAGGAAAAATAGAGGACCTAGTGTGGACACTAAGCTTGAAAAACCATCAATCTTGGGGAAACCGCCTACAAATCAGTTCGTCCGACAACCGATTGTCAGACAACCTACTGCATTTAGATCCGAGAGACCACAATCCTCGAGACCGCGGTTTGCCTCCCAAGTTGATTTGGTTCATCTTTCTAGACCAGTCACTCCAACAACTAGGCCCAATGTGACCAAAACAGCTTTAGCACGACCAAATCATATGATTGCCTCTAGTTTCCCTAAAAATACCAAGACCACGTCTAGAACTAGTTCAAATGACGTTTGCCATAAATCTGGTCAAAGGGAAGCTATTCAAAAGACACATGTAAGAGATAGCAATGTCCAACCTAGTCAGATACCTTCTAGATTACCCAACACTTCTAACCGTAGCATGTCATCTCCTAGGAGCATCGATCAATCATCTAGGAAATACTCGGACATTAAATATGCTACTTGTAAAACATGTAGAAAATGTGTCTTTACGGCAAATCATGACTCTTGTGTCAAGAAATTACTTGATGAGGCGAACTCCCGTGCTAGAATTAAGTCCCAGTGGATAGCTAAAATCAAACCCTTTGGTAAAATTTGGCGCCCCACTGGTAGAACTTTCACTCTTGTAGGAAACGAGTGCCCTTTAACTAGGATAGTCTCTGATTCTACTAAGACTACTAGGGAGGAAATCGATAAAGATGATACGTCACTTAAGCCTAAACTTAAGGTTTTCTATAAAAGGAAACGTTTGCCAGCTAAGATAAGTGAATCATCTACTCAGGTCGCCTCTGACACAAGTAAAGCCAACTGTGAACCCCCACGTGCTTCAAAAATAGATATCTCTAACCCATGCAAAAGTATACAAACTCCTAATGAGAATGCAGGTACTAAATTTGATGTTCCAAAAGAACGAAGCGGTCCAATCGTTGTATACCGTTCAACTAAGGACACTCTTAGAGTTTGGTTGCTGAAGAAGCAGATATCGGAGAAACAAGTGTCTCAGGGGATTCATGGCTAAGCTCATGCACAAGGACTTACAATCACATAACAGACTGTAACTCGATCTCAAAAGAAAGGAAAGTTTATCGTCGATGATAAACTTATCCTAAAAACGAGAAATTCATTTTTCTCGGGCATGAGCTTATATAAAAAACATTCCAAGTTTTTAAGCTCATGCATAAAGGCTCACATTCAAATAACAGTCTGTGACCCGTTCTTCAAAGAAAGGGAAGTTTATCTCGCAACGATAAATTACCCTCACAACGAGAAATTAAATTTTCTCGGACACGAGCTTCCGTTAAAACTATTTAAAGGTTTTAAGCTCGTGTAAATGGTGTATAATCAAATTACAGTTTATGCCCCGTTCTTCAAAGGCAGGAAAGTTTATCGGCGATGATAAACTTATCCTAACAACGAGAAATTAATTTTTCTCGGGCATGAGCTTATATCGAAAACATTCCAAGTTTTTAAGCTCATGCACAATGGCTCACAGTTAAATGACAGATTGTGACCCGAACTTCAAATAAAGGAAAGTTTGTCATTAATGATAACTTATCCTCATAACGAGAAATTCAACTTTCTCGGTCATGAGCTTGTATTAAAACATTCGATGTTTTAAGCTCAGAAAGGAAAGTATATCTTTTAAATAAGACAACTTTTCCTCATAACGAGAAATTAACCTTTCTCGGTCATGAGCTTTCCGTTAAAACAGTCAAAGTTTTCAAGATCATTAAAACGACTTCTAAGTAAATGTCAGCTTAGGACTCATCCTTCAGATAAAAGGAAAGTTTATCGCCGATGGTAACTTATCCTTACAACGGGAAGTTTACAACTTCTCTGACTTGAGCTTTCTTAAGATATTCAACATTCTTGAGCTCAAGTAATTGTTTTTCAAAACTTGGAACACAATTTTTCAAGAATTTCTCAAAAGATTTTTCTAAATCTTTCAAAATTGTGTGTTCAAAATGTTTTGATAAAAAGAGCATGTCTTCTGGAATAGATAATATTTACGATCCTAGAAATGTCGTTCAATAATGACACGGGGTTGTAAATAAAGTTCGAGCAGAAGTTTAACAGTTTTAAAACATGCTCCATTATGGTTTGCTATTATTTCCGATAGTAACTCGTTTTTCACATTGAAGTCAAGCATTTCACCGGAAAGCTTTGACTTCAGAATCCGAAGTTATCAACTCCACAATCCGAAGTTCGTTGCAATTGATATCTACATAATGGACGATGCGACTACTCAAACGACGACTACAGCTCTTTAAGTAGAACACGGGTCAACAATTGAGGGGGAGCAATTGTTCAGCATTCCGAATCTTCGATGCCGACAGTGCCAATGTCCACAAGTTGGTGTCAAGACAACGATATCAATTGTCCATGTGGTGTAAAGGAGAATATAATTTCAGAAGTTACAAGGAAGACCAACGTCCGCAGACAAGAACCACGTGATCTTATCACATGATGTTCTCATCATTTCAGGTCCTAACTCGTATACTATAATCTTGTGAATTCATTATTGTATATGATCTTTGCACGTAATAAATACCTTACACTTGTGTTTAAAAGGTATTTAATTTACGTTTCAAGTATACCCTCATTAATTTGAGGGGGAGCTTGTTAATATCTTGAAGATAAATGGATTTAATCGATTTTGCATTTTTCTTCCCAAATTTTTCTTAAAACATCATTAAATCAATTGATATAAAAAACATCGACTGGGTTAATATTTTTAATATGGGGGAGAAAATGTGATTTAATATGACTCAATGGTTTGACTTAATGTGCTAGCTCATCCCGACATGTGCGAAATGTTTTTGAATATCGTGGCATATGTTAAGGGGGAGCAAAATGGATTTGGATATCAAAATGGATTTCATGGTGACGTTACTTACCCATACCCTATCTATTTCACGACGGTAACAATTGTGGTGACATAAGGATGGTAGGATAGGTTAAAGTCCAATGATTCTTCCATATCCGGAGGAATCTTCCCAAGGACATTCCATAGCTAGAAATAGTAGTCCTTAGGAAAGATGGAGAAAGATTGTGAACGTAGCTGAATGCCGACCAAGTACTTAAGTTAGCACTGGAACAATCACAACAAGGTGCTAGTTATGACGTATTGGTAAGCATTGAAGGGGTTGAAGAATGAAAAAGAATTGTAAAGATAAAGGGTGTAAAGAAAGAAGCCCTCCTTACAACATAGGCAGAAACCGGGTCAATTCATATGCTATTGAGATCATTTATGATTCTCGATATTGAAGATAGACATCATGGACCCAGTGATGCAAGGCACGACCCATCCCAGCTAACTCAGATATCTCTCAAAAGATATTTGTTTTAATCACACGGAGACAACGCATTATATATTGATTTATTCACTCCGAATAAATTGGTATTGAAAAGGTGGCACTCCTCTCCAGCCTCCGATCACTAAAATCCAAAATGCACGATCGAGTCTAGAGCCATTTGAGTTCATCAAATATCTCATTAGGACACACTTTCATTATTCCTTGCTTGTTCACACAATGTGAAAAGTAAGAAAGATATTAAGAGTCCTACGCAAAATCTTCATGGTCTTGCCTAAACATCCGAGTAATACGAAAGTATTTACAATGAAGATGGAAATCCTTCTTGAGCGAACATCAAAAAGCTCATGGTAGGTGCTTGTGCGATTCTTTATGGATCAAACTTGTGATAACTGGAAAGCAACAGTGGTTTAAACTCTTAAATGAATTTAAACACGTTCCAGGCCTCTACGCAATATCTTAGTGATCTTGCCAGAACACTCAGAGTGATACCATAGTGTTCACAGTGATGAGTGGAAATCCTTCTAGTGTTAACCTCAAACAGCACTTGGTAGGTAACTTGCAAGATTCTATATGAATCAAGCTCGTGACAACTGGAAAGCGACGATGGTGCGGTTCTTAATTGAACTTCACTTGTTCCAGGAACATGAATTGACGGCTTCAAATCATGCGGATATTTTTATCCAAATGATTCACTCTTTACGTTCGCAGTCAGCTTTGGACGGTCGAGTAAAGAGAACGGGTTTACCCGCGAAATCTTGTCAAGGAGGTTCTTTATTGAAACTACCTGTCACAAGTACGATATTTAATATTGTCCAACGGTCTTCACCGACCGGAGGTAAAATGCTACCGAATTAGAATGAAATGTTCAAGGCCATTTCATCCGTGTATATGGTTTGTTGCTAACTGTCTTATGCAGCGTAACAAGAAGGTGGCATTGCGGTGTATAATCCAGAAGAAGTCGTCACCACATGCTTATACTACATACACTTAGTACTTCAACAAATTCAAGAAAGTCTAAAGGTCAAGTCTTCCGCTGTATCAAACTCTGAAGCTTTCAAGAATTTAAAGGTATAAGTATGTGGAACATGAAGTCACGAAGAGGCAAATTTCACAAGTGATGAATGCACAAGGTCAAGGCAAGGAAACATGCTCAAGACTAAAGTCAAAGATCACATCAAGCATATTCACAAGAACAAGATCGAAGACTCAAGCATAGATGCTAGGTTAAAGATTTTGTAAAATGGTGTGACCTCCCTTAGGGGGAGATTGTTGGAAATACGTTTTTCCCAAAGAAAGTCTTGGTCACATCATTATTAGCATAGATCACGAGCTATAGACTATTTAGAACATTGTAACTTGGAGTGACCTCCCTTAGGGGGAGATTGTTGGAAATACGTTTTTACGTATTTAGAAAGGATCGGTCACTCCAAAGATATTCTAGTATTGGGCCCGTGATCCATTTGTATTAAGATATAGTCCATATAGCCCACATGTAGGGTGGGCTATATATACCCCCTCCTAGCATGTTAGGAGGGGTGGTTCTTTCATTTCATATCTTCTCATTTAATAAAATTGTCTTTCTCTCTCTACTTTTCTTTTCTCTTCTTTCTCTCTCTACACCACCATCTTCTTCCTCCTTCCCCATCTCCATCATTAAAAGTAAGAGATCTTTCATACACCGTGAAAAGTAAGAGATCTTTATGAGTCCTACGCAATATTCTTTTAATATTGCCTGAACATCCGAGTGATACGCAAGTATTACAATGAAGATGGAAATCCTGCTTTAGCCAACATCAAACAAGCTCATGGTAGGTGACACGTGCGGTTTCTTTAGAAACCAAGCTTGTGAAAACTGGAAAGAAACAGTAGTTTAACTCTTAATTGAACATAAACTCGTTCCAGGCCTCTTCGCATTATCGTAAGATCTTGCCAGAACACTCAGAGTGACACCTTTAAGTGTTCACAGTGACGAGTGGAAATCCTTCTAGTGTTAACATCAAACAGCACTTGGTAGGTGACGTGCAAGATTCTATACGAATCAAGCTCGTGACAACTGGAAAGCAATAATGGTGCGGTTCTTAATTGAATTTCACTTGTTCCAGGTTCATGTATTGACGGCTTCAATCACAAAGGTAATTTATTATCCAAATGATCACTCTTTATGTTCGCAGTCAGGCTTAGTGACGGTCGAATAAAGAGAACGGGTTTACCCGCGAAATCCTGTCAGGAAGTTACTTAACTGAAACTATCCGTCACAGGTACGATATCTAATATCGTCCAACGGTCTTCACCGACCGGAGGTAGAATGCTACCGCTTAAGAATGAAATGTTCTAAGCCATTTCATTCGTGTCTTGATATGTTGCGGCATTTGAAGACGGTGGCGTTGCGGTGTACCAGCTGAAGTCGTTCCCACATGCTTATGTTTTCCTGCACCAAAGTTCAGCAAAATTCGAGAAAGTACAAAATTAAGTCTTCCGCTGTACCAAACTCTGAAGCTTTCAAGAATTCAACGAGAACATAAGTGTGTGGAACATGGAGTCACGAGGAGGCAAGTTTCACAAGAAGGCGAAGAACGCACGTGAATGGTCAAAAGAACGATGCTCTCAAGCCAAAGCTGAAAAGATCAAATTCATCATATTCACATCAGAAGAAAAAGACTACGAGCTGAAGAACGAAGACTTAGTATAGTATGCTAGGTTTAGGACTTTGTAAGTTGGAGTGACCTCCCTTAGGGGAAGATTGTTAGAAATACGTTTTTAACGTATATTATAAGTATCGGTCACTCCACAATATTATTTAATGTTGTATAGCTCGTAGTTGATTTATTGCTTATTAAGTTAAGTAAACCGGTTCATGGGCTTGTCATGAACCGGCTCAAGCCCATTAGTGGCTTGGACTATAAATACCCCTTTCCACTTTGGAAAGGGGTTGGTTGTTGGTTGTTGGTTGTATCTCACTTACATTGAATAAAACTTTCACCTATTTCTCTCTACTTTCTCTCTCTAACTTTCTCTCTCTAGAAACACATCAACCCACTTTGTAGGTTCATTGATTATCACTTTTCTTCACTAAACTTGTCAACAACAGTTGAGTGAATCTATAGAGTTTATAAATAAACATGACCGAACACAAGTATATTTTAAAACCATCCGGAAATAACGATGTGGATCAAACAACGTTATATGGATTATTATAGGCCTCATGACATTGAAACGTTTCCATAATATTGCCCATCATACACCTCGCTAAGTGCATATCAAACTCTCACGCATGTATCCCCCTTGGGCCTCAAGTGTGCCCTAACGATAGCTATTCGTTATAGGATGGGAGGAGGTCGGTCCTCCCGAATAGTACTATTCCATGTATAAGCGCCTACCATTACTCGGTAGCTAACAATTCATGATATAATTGGGACTTTCATTTAGCGAAATAACAAACCTATAATAATCAAGGCAACTAGCATACATCGGGTCCCTTGTGTTCTATTTTAAAAACAAACATGTTATCCCCCTCGCGGGTTTTAAAATCATTTACAAGATAGTATAAAGCGAGGCTATAGACTTACCTTGGTCTAAGTGTAGTGGTACGATGATCGCCGATGATTAATGATGCCCGATAAACGCGAAAGTTGCAACCTATCCAATAAGGTGCACACTTTAATACCAATGTACTCAAGTACAACTCACACTTAATAAAAACAAAGTTCAACAATTTAAGTTGTGATATATCAATAAAACAACCATGAAAGTGTTACTAGACTCCACCTTATATGATCACTTTAACTATTCAACACACTAAACAACAATCTGCCGGAACATGCTTAATGTACGGGCTGATTTCACTTACTTAAACACTTTCAAAATTAATGATACCACCTGGGGAACTCACACACTATATGTAGAAAGTCCTCCCAAGAGCCCATCAAAATATTTTACTTCAAAAGTTCCCTGCCCGTCACATCTTTGAATCACAAAATCCGGACAGTTTAGTGACCTTGACTTACGAAAATCATTTTGACCAACCTAAACAACTCCATTTAGAAAACCGACACATGATTCTAAAATTAGACTCAAGTACTAAATTTAGAGCCTGAGAGCAGCCCTTGAATACTTTTTAAACTCATTTTATAGTCCTGAGATTCGATCCAAATATCGACAATAATTCTCAGATTGTGTCAACACTTGATTCCTGGTACACGAATACTAAAACTAGCGTAACTTCTCGCTCGTTTGGAGCTAGAAGCTCTACTTTATATAAAATAGAAGCTAAAATAATTCTATACAAGCCTATCCTATTAGTTTAACCATTTTCAAAAAGTAAGAATTCCAAAATTTACGTTTTACCCACTGATCTAAAAACACAAGTTTAAAATCAAACAAAATCAACTTTTTACCCCAATCGAACAAAATTTTATAGTCCTGATCTCATCTACTAATCACCCTAATTCAATCCTTATACCCCTAATTCACTTGCATGTACCATCTTAATAATTTATACTCATAAATTCAAACATGCAAACACTCCACTATCCAATATAATATTATTAACACCCATATACAATTACAAAATGGATCAAACACTCTTGTTCTTCAATAAAACTTAAAAAAATTAGAAAGTATATGCATGTTAAAGAAAATTATTCCAAAATGTAGCTCTTTAAATTTGTAGAATGGGTCTTCAATTAGATTTAAGGGATTCAAGCTTGAAAATAAAAAAATTTGGGTGTTCTTGGGGTGTTGGGGGTCACGGAAATAACAAGAAGGAAGGGGGTGAGAGATTTTGATTTTTAAATAGATTTTTGTATGTGTTTTTAGTAGTGGAAAACTTATATATAGTGCTAGTGTGGGGTAGATTTTGCCAAAATGCATTTCTTTGAGCCATAAATGTAAATATTAAATTAAGTAACTGGAAATGACTAAAAGTAAATTTTGAAATTGTTTACGCGGCTCGGGTTTCATAAAAATACTTTTCAAAAGTTAAAACGCACATAAATATAATAATACGTTTCCTGACTCGACTTAACACGATATTAAGAAAACATCGAAAATACCAAACATCGAACAATCGAAAATGAAACGTAAAATAATGGGCATTCGTCGACATCACGTGTAGTAATAGTCTTCTTTACTTGTAAAAAGGTAAAAATAAAGCCTAAATTAGCGGTTTTAACTTAAACCATCTAAATAATAGTACTCTAATTTATTAAAGTAAGTAATATATTAATAAAATAGGATTAATTAATGACCTGAAATTTTCAGTTTGTCACAAACCTCGTAGAGAAATGTGTCAAAATAGCAGTATAATGCACTCACTAGTAATTGATGGCGTCTAGAGACTGGTCTTTCGATGTCACCAATTATATTTCGGGTTGGTGATACTTTGTCCATTTAGTGTTGTGATTTTCATTCCGTGGTGGTCTGAAGTAAACGGTTGTAGGAGCTTCTTCTGAGGTAGACGCACCGTTCGGTTTTTCAGGAATTGGTAAACCAAAGAATGGAAGCTCTTGTAAGTGAGGAAATTCCAAGTCGTGATCATCATAATCCTCTTCAACATAATCAGGAAAGAGTGGGGGAGTTGATTCGGGTATAGTTTGAGAATTGTTGGGGGATGGTACATTCGGTTCAATAGTGACTGTGGATGCATCAGATTGATTTCCATTATCTTGAGCGGCAACTTCGGGAATCGAAGCTACTGCTACAGGGACTGGAACATCATCACTAGGAGGATCAAAGAATTCATCAAACATAGGTTGAAATAACTCATCCCACTCGGGCCTTGTAGGTGGTTTAAATGATGGAGAAGTAGGATTGTTGGGAATTAATCCAGAACTGATAGTATTGGTTCCCATCTCATGAAGTGCGAGTTCAGAGCTACGTTTCTCAAAAGCCAATGTTGTCAGCTCATCAAAATCTGTTAAAATAGCTTCTATAATTTTGCCAAGACGACGGTTATAAATCTGGTAAGCTTTCTTTGCGGAATGAAAATTCCTATATCAGCCTTTGGTTGAAGTTTTCCCAAGTTCTCACTATTAGTATTTGAGTAACATAATGCACCAAACACATGAAGAAAGGAGATATCGGGTCTGCGTCCATGAAGAAGCTCATATGGTGTTTTTCCGTGGCTCTTACGAATGATAGACCGGTTCTGGGTATAACATGTGGTTGCCACTGCTTCGGCCCATAACAATAAAGGAGCATTCGCGTAAATTAACATAGTTTTAGCAGCCTCCATAATTGTACAATTACGTCTTTCAACGACCCCTTTGTTGTGGAGTGCAAGCGACTGCTGTTTCATGTGAAATGCCGACTTCTTCATAATATTCCCGTAGAGTTTGATTGACAAACTCAGTACCATTGTCAGTTCGAATACGTCGAACAGTAGCATTAAGGCACACTTGGATCATCTTAAGAAAGGTAATAATAAAGGCTGGTGCTTGATCCTTGGTTGCTAAGAACTTAACCCATGTAAACCGTGAAAAATCATCCACCATGAAAAGGATGTATTTTCTACCACTCACATTAGCCGTACGCATAGGCCCACAAAGATCCATATGCAAAAGATGCAATGGTTCCTGGTTGGTGTCTTCAACTTTGGGTTTGTAGGATTTCTTGGTGCTTTTCCCCAATGAACACGTAGAACATAAATGATCTTTGTTAAATTTGAGTTTTGGAAGACCACGAACTAGTTCGTTTTTAGCAAAGTGGTTGATAGCATCAAAGTTAATATGAGATAAACTTCGATGCCATAACCATGACTTAGTCTTCGAAGCTATGGAGAGAAGACATACTGGAGAAGCGGACAACATGTTTTGAATAGACAACGTGTAGATATTATCCCCTCAATAACCTTTTAACAAATCATTTCCTGCCAAATATCGAATGAAGCAAGTATGTTGTCTAAAAGCAACCTCATTGTTTAAATCACAAAATTGTCCCACTGAAAATAAGTTATGACCAAGTCCTTCCACATAATATATCCTCAAGATCGTAACATTCCAAATCTGATATTCACCGTAACCCATGATTGTTTCAATATGGTCGTTACCAAACTTCACCGTTCCTAAAAACTTGCTGACGAAATTTTTCAGCTGGGAGCGATCTCTGGTCAGTGCTTGGAGCACCTAGAGTCCAAGTACCAGAGGATGATTTGGACCACCTGAAAATATCACAAGACATAGACGATGTATTGGAATCTAATTGTTCATCAGTGTTAGCAGGTATAGATGCAATTATCTTAGATTTTTTACCATAAGGTTTCTTAGATTTACAAATTTTCTTCCTATTTGTCGGCTTAGATTCAAAGCGTCTAATGTCCTGAGGTACGGGTTCACATGTAGTCACAGTAGTGGGGGCAGACCTATTAAAGGGCGCGGTTTCCATACTTGAGTGCTAGTGCTCCTAGTGAAAGGGCGCTTAGACCTAACCTTAGTGGAAGTGATCCTAGTTAAAGGGCACGTAGTTCCATTTGCAGTAAAGGTCCTACCAGTGGGTATCCATTTCCATCCAATTTGGGTGAGTTTCCTCCCCGTTGGTTTCCATTCAAGGTTGTTCCTAATAACATACATTTCATTAACATAGTCACCAAGGCATAAATCATGACGCTGAGAAAACAGGCATTCATTACAATTCCAACAACGCAAATTAGAATTCACATTTTACTTAGGCTGTTGCACAACCGCAGAACGTTTTGTCTTAGCTACGTGATTCTTTTTATTCAAATCTGAAATAACATTCCTAGGGTTAACTACTACTTTCTTCGTGGTAGTCCTACTAGTGGAAGGCTTGATCCCATCTTTCTTGTCTTGAGTTCCTTTAGCCTTAGTAGATACAATTACTCTTGTAGAAGGCATAGAAACATTAATGACATATTTTGGCTTATCCTTGTTGAGTGTACCTAAAGATGGGTTAGCTCCTAGTGTTTTGTTGAATGGAGTCATGGCAATGGTAGTGGAGGGTTGTTTGAGTGGTTCCGAACCCGATTGTCCTATGAAAGTAAGATATGCTAGGCAACTTTGAACCCGCTCAATATATAAATAGGCATTGTTATAATCGTTGTTTTTGGGATCTGATTAATAAAGATCATCTAAAATGTCCCGTGTAAGAATCACACGCCTAATTGCGTCTTCATATAATCCATATATGACAGTGAATTGTTCTTAAGGTAAGGGTTCTTATAAATCACCACTTCTTTGGATTTTGGAGCACTAGAGATCGGTGCAGAGATTGTAGTTGCATTATCAACAACGTCTTGTCCTTTGAGTTGAAGTGTTTCCTTTAACTCAGCTAAAACAATGTTTTTGTCTATGAGTTTAATATTTAAGTCAGAGATTTCTTCACACTTTTGGTTCAGTTGGTCAATAAGTGACTTGTGCTCTGCCGCATTTAATGCCAAACGTTCTTCTAGTGAATCATTAAGTTGTGAAATACCCTGCTTTACTCGTTCAAACTCACCTAGCAAAGAGATGATTCTTTTTCTAGGGCATGGTTTTTATTATCTGCTACCTCTAGTTCCAATTTCATATGATCTGCTGATGAAACCTCTCTCTTAAGTCTCATAATTTCTTCTTCTAATGCCTGAACCACCTCAATCATCTTGTCACTCATCTCAACGTTGTTTTCACAATCATTCGTTATTAAAAGATATTCATTTTTAGATTGGTGTTCTAGTTCAATAGATATACAGTGCTGTTGAAGCTCGTCAAAACGTTTTCAAAGTGAATTATAAGAATCTTGAAACTTTAAAAATTCACCGTCAGATTTGTGACAAGAATGATTGTCTACATCATTTACAGGCTCAACAATATTCACAAACACATCACGCACAACATCACATTTAATCACACCAGATGTAACTTCATTTGCACAATTAATAGTCACAACTTGCATCACATCAAGAGACACCACTTGTTCAAAGAATTAGTCATATTCAGACAAAATCTTTTCCTTTTCAAGTAAATGTTGCTCATAAGCATCATCCATTTCATGAAAAACTTTTTGAACTTCTCGCATTTCAAAACTGAGATTGTCACCAAGAGATACAAAAACGTTTTTGAGATTATCTACAAATGGAATGATCTCAGCCTTAAACATCGCTTTCATGTGTTCGAAAGCCCATTCTCCGTCGGTTTGAGCCGTTGGAGTCGTAATTGCAGAATGAACTTGTCAAATCGAGCAAAGTATTGTTGAATCTCTGTCAAGCTTAACAATATTGTACTAACAGGTGGAAAATTGTCAAATTCAGGATTGGTTAGACTATTGGACAAAGGAGTTAACTCCAAGGTTTGAACCTTTTCTTTGTACAAAGCAAGCTCAGAAAATAAGGTCTGATTTACGCTTAGGGTTTCAAGGACCACAATATTCATTTGGCCAAGCATAGAGGCCAAATCCATAACCAAATCTTGTTGAGCAGGAGAATTCATATTCATAATAGCTCCTGGTTGTATTTCACTCAAAGTCTGAGGAATTGCAGTGATATTGCTATCATTGTTTGTCTCCTCGTTTGAATTACTAACCACCGGAGGCTCTTCCAGATACTGAGACGCTTGCCCAACTTGATAAAGTACAATACTAGTATCAATGGTAGTACTTGGTACCTCACAGATTTGATCCGACCCATAAAGCGAGAGATTTTCCAAAAGAGCTGCCTTGGCGGTGTTGAAGTCATCACAGTATGAGTCATATGCATCGGGATCATCTGCCTGATACGCTGCATTGTGAGTGAATGCTACCGTGAGACCCACATTGTCCGCAAATCCTGGATCCGATTGAAACGATAACTCCTCTTCATCTAACTCACGACCATTGGCTTGAGCCTTGACTAACATGACCTTCTCCTCAAACCACGAAGCATCCCTTCTCCTTTTGGGTTTCTTACACTCCCTTTCCATATGTCCTTCCTCTTTGCAGTTGTAGCAGATAATCATCTTCACTTTGCCAGTAGTGTTTCCTCTTGGATCAGTGTTAATGGGTGAGCACCGGTATTTGATAAACTTGGTCTCCCCTGAAGTGGTTGCACCATGACCCTACCGTCTTGAATTGTAACTTGTTTACGAGAGTTAGAAGAATTTCTCAACTTATTATTGGTTGGAGATGGTCCTCTATAACCTCGTTTGCTCAACGTTTAAGTGATATGTGCAGACATTTGTGCGAGCACATCAGTAGGGTTATCCCCTTGTTTGAACTCGAGAACTGGAACCTCATCATCGCGGTAAATACGTGGTGCTGGTGGAGATGCATAAACACTAGGAGGAGTACTGGCATGTTGTGAATAGTTTGGTTGAAGAACTTCCGGTTGCTGGTATGTGATGACAGGATTTGTCGGTGGTTGAGAAGGAACGTATGGTTGTTGAACATATGGTGATTGAGGTGAGTCTCTTTGTGATGATGGTGCTGGAAGCTGATATAGCTGCTGATATGATGTGGGTGGTTGTTGTAATATCGAATATTGTGGAAAGCTGGGAGTTTGATACACGGTCTTGTGATAAGATTGGTGTCCCACGTAAAATCCATGATTTTACCATGATAAAATGTAATAAGAGTCTACCCAATGATCTTAGCTCATTTCTCAACCTAGTAATACTAATCGAGTTTCGACGACGAAACTCAAGATGACACGTGGATGGTGTAAAACCCGATATTTTTCGTGCATTAAATAATAACGAGGTATATTTCAAAAACCTATTTTGAAGCAATACAAAAAAATCCTCGCATTTGAAAACACAACAAAAGTCGTACAACCCGTTTACCGACAATCTAATAATTTAAATACATAAATTATTGTCGAGAGATACTTAATAAACGATTTGATTAAATTGTTTAACATTAGATTTATCTACAGAGTGATTAAATGTGAAGTATTTCTATTAAAACGATACCTATGTTATTAAAATGATAAATGATAAATTGTCGTCATTTAAGATAAACGATCACGTTTGTCGTGATTATAAGTCATATAAATACTCCAATTTAATGTAGAAACAATTTTAAGATCAATGACGCGATTCTCGTAAGACGAATCAACATATATAAAACACGAACGAGCCTCGAACCAATTATTAACGAAGAAATAATAAAACTTTCGTTTTAGTCCCTATAGTATGGAAAACCTTCCACCTTGTAATTGACTAGCATATAAAAATGGAAATTAGGGTTTGTTGCTCATTTATAACCCTAACCATAATATTACACACACACTAACCCTAGCCTCCACTTCTCCTCTCTCACACAAAAATGGCAGCCACTATTTTTCCGACCAAGTTCCGGCCGCCCCTATTAATATATGGATCGAACAGATCTATGCATATAATCATCATCACATGCTCTAGCCTCCCCTTTGTACTCCATCTTTTGTGGCCATCCGCCACCAGCCGTCACCATCACCATCACGGCGTCATCATCCTCATTACATGCTCCGACCGCCAGCCACCCTACTATGCACCACCAGCATCAGTCGTGGCCACCAGCCACGCAGCCGCCACTATTTGTGGTCATTCACCTTGTTGCCGCCATCATCCATGGTTCCTAGCCACTTTTGTGGCCAACCACCACCAGCCCCGTCGTCATCTCCCACCCACTGACCATCAGCCACCACCATGCTACCACCCTCCAACCTCCGCACCCTATTGCTGCCGTCACCACCACCAGATCCGAGGACCACCGCAGCCCACTGCTGCCTTCAATCCGTCAGCCACCGCCACTTTTGTGGCCACCAATCACCACAGCTCCATCTCCATAGATCCGCCGACAGCAGCCACGACCACCACCTCCATCAACAGATGGCTGCCGCCACTGTTATGATATTAAAGGGTGTTTGTTTCTGCGTTTTCAAGCCATCGGGGGCATTTGGATTTAGGGAAGAAAACAAATAAGAGTGCATTCAGTTAGCCTAGATCCACACGGATCTATACGGATCTATTTAGATCTGCTATGGAGGCGACATGTAGGGCGTTTGGATCCAAGATCTAAAACTATAAGCTTCGGGGGTGTTTGGATCTGCTGATTAGGGGGTGTTTGGGACAGCTGACGGATTTTAAGAGGGCGTTTGGGATTGCTGAAGTCATGCATGCTGATAAGGGGGCGTTTGGGACTGCTGATGACGACTAGCATGTTAGATCAAGAGTTGTAACGAAAGGGGTATACTTATGTTTATTTGTAAGATATAGACATGCATGTAGTAATCTCACCATTAGTTATAATGTTCCCACCGTTATTTGTAATCTTACCACTGACCATTTAAAACTTACCGCCGTTAATATTAAACTACCTAAAAGTTTCCACTATTAGTTATACGATTCCCACTGTTAGCTTTAATAGTTCCCACTGTTAGCTTTAACAGTTTCCACTGATAGCTTTAACAGTTTCCACTGTTAGCTTTAACAGTGTCCACTATTAAGCTTAACAGTTTCCATTGTTAGCTTTATAGTTACCACCGTTAGACTAACCCACCCGCTGTTTTCATAATATTCCCACTACTTTTATAAAAATTCCCACTGTTAGCTTTATTAGCTACCCTTGGTACACAAGAACTATTTTAAATAGTTTTAGAATAAAATATATATATTATCAACGGGAGACATGTTATTAAATCAAGATTTAATTAATAATAGTTTATTAATTATTTTTTGAACACAATAAATTATTAATTTATTTTTAAAGACTACAATATAATACATTCTTATAAACATCGGGAATACACGGAAACAGTGGATAAACAACATGCACACTTAACAGTCATTATCACAGTACTAATTAAAAAAAAATACCGTGATAACAAGAATGAACATATGACCAATTAGACTGCATGCATTTATTATTTATGCATATACTAAGACATACTAAATTGCTTAGGTATTTGATGTACTGTATGCTTAGTGATTGTATACTTGATCATCCTTGAGCTGTATTATACAGGTGAGTTCATAGCCTCGCTTTTTAAATCTTTTATGATTTTTCAAACCCACGAGGGGGAGACATGCTATTAAATAACTGCAACTTGTTTTGACAATATGACTATAATTTACTTATAGAATATAGATTGAACTCTAACCTGTTCTGACTATATGCTTGATAGATATTTAGTCTATAGAACATAAATTGAACTATAATCTGTTTAAACAATATGATAGATAATTATTCTATAGAACGCAAATTGAATGATACTCTTAATTACGATTGCCTATTATTGAAACTGTTAAATTGTTGTAAATCTCCCGAATGTTATAAATAGATCTATTTGGGATTGACCATCCCCATCTGGGTGAGTCATACTCACTGTGCCTCGGCCGGGACAACATATGTATACCATGTTGGAACTGGGGTTGGGTGTCTTTTTGTAAGACACTACGTTCTCATCTGTTGAGAACTATGGATGGTTAAGCTTCAATTTCGATTAATATAAAATTTAATTATCTTCTGTATAAATGCTTTGTGCATTGTTACTATCTATAAGGTTTGCGTTACTAAAAACTTAATCATATACTACTTAGCAAACACTAAAATGGGAATAATGGAGATGCTAAACTTGGTTACTTTACACTGGTTAGTAAAACATACTAAACTTGATCATTTTACTCTACTTAGTAAAATACTGAAATGGTAGAATTAGATATACTAAACTTGATCATTTTACTCTACTTAGTAAAATACTGAAATGGTAGTATTAGATATACTAAACTTGATTATTTTACACTATTTAGTAAAGTACTATAATGATAGTATTAGATATGCTAAACTTGAATATTTTATACTGCTTAGTAAAATAATGAAATGGAAATATAGGAAGTACTAAACCTAATCTTGCTCTACTTAATATAACTTACTGAACTTGATTTTATACTGCTTAGTACATTAAGGAATGAATTAAATGGGAAACTTGAAATTTCACTTTTCTATCAAATACTGAATAACACCATGTAGAACAACTTAAAATCCTAAACTATGATTTTACAAAACTCTATGAATTCACCAACTTTATGTTGACTGTTTTAAGAATGTTTTCCCCATTATTTGAGCATGGATTGAGCATCATTTAGGAGCATTAAAAAAGATGGGGGATTATCTTTTACTGGGATATTCATAACAAATGTTATTGAACGATTTAAACGATTGTACCAAATCAATGACTACATCAATTGTATTTCAAAAATCATATAATTATGATATGTTCTTTGTAAACTATTTGCTCATCGATCTACCACTGTGATACCCGGTCTGGGGGTGTTACCGAGAATGGTATCAGAGCTTTAGTTATAACGAACCAGATTAATTTTTAAATAAAATAAGAATAAAAATATTTTTCTTTTATTTAAAATTGGACTATAACTTTATAAAAATATTTTGGGGATTTTTTTTGGGACATACATAGAGAGCATATAGCATAGAGAGCATGTATAACTATATGATTTAAGTGCGCATTCGTTATTCTATACATTTATAACTGTTGATTGTATTAGATGCAAATTGTGTACGTATTAACGTATTATGACTTTTTAATATCATTATAAAAATATTAAAATACTCAAGTATTGAATGAACATACAAACATGCCATGTTAGTAGGGAGCTTTATATTAAAGATGTTCCATCTCGATATTACGTTTTGACTGAGTGTTTGGGTTTACGATTTAAAGTGCCCTCACTCCTCAAACGTTTATAGAATGGCTTCTGAAATATAATGGCCCGAACAAAGCATTGTAACCACGAACAACCGAACACATAACAACCCTTGGAAATATTTAAATGAAAATTTAAATAAACTTGGAAATCTAACAGAAACTCAAGAAACCATTTGAAAATCTAAGAAGATTTTTTTTAAATCTAAATAGATTTTTTTTATCTATGGGAAATCTAAATTGATTTTTATAAAATCAAACTGAATATAACATGTAACACCCCCAATTTCGGTCTCAACAGCGGAAGGGTCATTGGGTGTCACTATCATGGTTCAATCTCAGAATCATAGAAAACGGCTCAAAACGAGTCGTTTTAATAAACATCCATTCGATTTCATTCAATAAAGATAAAATTTCATTCACGGTCCCAGATGATTCAAAAAGTTTACAAACTATAATAACTGATAAAAGTTATTTGAATGGATATGTTTTAGAAAAGCGGGCCAAAACATTTCAAATATGCAAGCTTCACGAAACCGCCTTCATCGAGTGCCTTCTATATGGACCTGAGATAAACATGCTAAAAAGTCAACAAAATTTGCCGAGTGAATCTATAGAGTTTAATTTAAATAAAGTGAACACAAGTATGAAAAATAACCTTCCATGGTTAATAATTTATTAAAAGACAATAATGTTGTACGGACATAATTATCGTTGTTATTTCTATTTGCCTCGTGACATTGAACGTTAACATATATATTTCAGCCCAACACACCTAGCCAAGTGCGTATATTTCTCTTATACAATGCATCCGATGTTTCATTACTGGTGCATCACAACACCACGCGAGAGCTACTCGCGACCGGACTGGGCGTCACCCCGATAGATCTATCCATGACATTATCGTTACTTCGATTAACAAATCACGATTCATGGGTCTTTTAAGGCTAAAACAAACTTATATAACAACTTTCATCTAAGCATACAATAAAATTCCTTTGTGTTCAATTTTAAAACAAAGAGGGTTTATCACAACTTCTTGTTGCTCCCATCATTTATAATAAATACTTTTTCTAATAATAAGGGTTTCCACAACTTCTTGTTGCACCCATACTTTTCCAATAAGTAGAGTTTCCACAACTTATCGTTGTACCCTTTAATTTCACTAATTACTTTTCAAGTAAAATAGGGTTTCCAGAACTTCTCGTTGCACCCATACTTTTCTAATAAGTAGAGTTTCCACAACTTATCGTTGTACCCTTTAATTTCAATAATTACTTTTCAAGTAAAATAGGGTTTCCAGAACTTCTCGTTGCACCCATACTTTTCCAAAAAGTAGAGTTTCCACAACTTATCGTTCTACCCTCTATTTTAATAAAACAAGCATGTTATCCCCCTCGCAGGTTTATAAAAACAAGTAAACATGTTAAAAGCGAGGCTATAGACTCACCTTAGCCATTAGTGGTAATGAGACGATCGCCGACGATAAGTGATGCCCGTTAAAACACGAAAACCGCAACCTACCAAATAAGGCGTGTTCGTTAATAATCGACTCAAGTATAACTCATACTTATATAATAAATATCAAAATTTCAAAACCAAGACAATCCCGAAAATATAACGATACAAATGATATTTCTATACCCTTTTATTCAACACTTATTCATTTAAAAACTTGCACTCTCGACATTGACCCGTCATAAGACGCCAAGTCAACGCAAGTCAAACCATTATTTTTACTTTGCTCGGACCAGTAGCTAAGTCATTTACATAATGACTTAACACTTGAGTAAATCACCATGTCCAAGGGCGAATACTCAACTCACGCCACATAATTATTGAACTACATGTCCAAAATACCAATCAGCATGTACACTCCAAATGTACACACCAATCTACCCTATCTACACTTGTCCGATTTTGATGAAACTTGGTCACAAACTCACTTATAATATGAATAAGACTCAGTCAAAGTTTCATTCAAAAATATTACTTCTAAGACCTTCTGCCCGACACATCTTCGTGTTACAAAAACCGGACAGTTTTACGCCTTTGACGTGTAAATCTATTTTGACTTATATAAACAATTCCGTTTGCAAAACCGACACTCGAGTTTGAAAATAGACTCATGACCTGAGGTTTAGCAACTTAAAACAGTCCTTGAACATTTTCAAAACTCATTTTATAGTCCCCGAGATTCGATCCAAATATCGACAACAATTTTCGGATTGTGCCGATACCCGTCTCCCGGTACACAAATACTAAAAGTAGCATAACTTTTCGCTCGTTTGGAGCTAGAAGCTCATTCAAGCGGCAAATCGAAGCTAAAAGAATCCTCTACAAGCCTATCCTATTAGTTTCATCATTTTCAAACAGTAATATTTCCAAAAATTTCGTTTTACCCACTGGTCTAAAATGACTAGTTAAAAATCATACCAAATCAATATTTCAACCCATTCCAACAATTTATATACTCCTAATACCTTCCTAATTTCATCCTAACACATCCATCTAACCTCAATCACCCTTGAATAATCATTTAAAAATTTACCCACTCAAAAATCTAACAAGCAATAATTAAAATATATATAAAATAACACTAACAACAAAATATCATCAGAAATTAGATCAAACCTCCATGGATCATCATCAAAAATTAAATATTCTTGCATGTTGTTAAAAATTACACCAAAATGATCACCATCAAATTTCCAACATGGGGTATTGATTAGTTTTCATGGATTCAAAATAAATTTTGAAAATCAAAAGGGTTTGGGGTGGTGTTTTGAACCGTGGGTTTAGAGAGAGAGAGAGAGAAGGATGATCAAAAAAATTTTATATGAAAAATGGTGTGTGTGTGTTAGTGGTGGGTTTTTATATAGTGGTGTGAGGGTAGTTTTTGCCAATTAGGCATAGTTTTGGACAACAAAGTAATTAAATAAGTTGTAAGGGTATAAAATGTAAATATTAAGTTTTGAAAATATTTACGGGACTCGGGTTTCGTAAAAATTACTTTTCGAAAGTTAAAACGCTTCAAAATATAATAACAAAGCTTCGACACGACTTAAAACGCAATTAAATCGAAAACGTCGAAGATATTAAATATCGAGACAATCGATAATGAAACGTAAATTTTTGGGCATCCGTCGGTATCGCGATCATTAGTAGTTCTCGTCATTCGTTAAAACGTAAAACACGAGAAATAAAGATTAAATATAATAAAAATCATTTTTATGATTATTTGAGAATATAATATCAATACCTAACATATTTCTTGTCGGTTTTCATCTAATCGACATTCTTACGCTAGTTTCAAGTCATAACCTTCTCGGTTAGTCGATAATTTAAAATTCTCATTAAAGTAAACATATAATACTTAATAGTCGAGATTAAAATAACGACCTGAAATTGACGGATTGTCACATCATCCCCACCAAATTGGGATCTTCGTCCCGAAGATCAACTTGCGTTCTTCCTCGATCGAACGTTGAAATTAAAGATTTAAACGTATTTTGGTCCTCGTCTAGAGTCCCGTCACACATGACAATAGGAATTTGACTTTGTTTCTGTTGCCTAACTTCCTTGTTGATGATATCAACAAGTACTTTGATGAAATGCAACTTACCGTCGATTCATACTTCGTCAAGAGAGATAATAAGATCTTCGTCAGGAAGAAATTTCTTTAAGTTCAACATATGAAAGAGTATTGTGAATTCCTTGTAACTATCGAGGTAATTTAAGTTTTCATGCCACGGGACTCGCTTTCGATATCATCTCGAATGGTCCAATCATAACGGGGACTTAACTTCCCACGTTTTCCAAATTATATAACACCTTTTCCATGGTGATAGCTTTGGCATACTTTTCCACCTACCTCGATTTCTAAAGGATTTTCGTTTCACATTATCATAACTTTCATGTCTACTACAAATAGTTAGCAAACGATTCTTAGTTCACGCAATCATTTTATTTATCGGGATAAAATGAGCAGAATCAATCAATTAACAATGACAGGAATCGAATCAATTCGAGACTGAGTTTTCAAGAGCTTAACAATGAATCCAGTGTTATTTGCTCCTACCTCCCAAATGATAACGAATAACACAATCGTAATCATTTAAGGGCTTATTCATCTCCTTTATTCCAGAATACATCGTAGGCTCTTCTATCGGTGGATACCGTACATTTAGTGCCATACAATTAATGTCTCAATAGACAAGGAGTAAAAATCACCGTACTCAATTACAAGTCATGGGTTGAGTAGTTTCCTTATTATTTCTAAGTTTCCTACGAACATACACAAATCAAACCGCTCTAAATCCTTTAAAAGGTACATCCCGATTAACAACAATATCTTTACTTCTGTCGAGTAACGATAAGATTAGCGTGCTGCAGAGTTTTTCTTTTCATGATTCGAAAAGCTTTCTCTTCATCAACGCTACACACATATGGTTCATTCTATTTAGTTAGCTTAGTTAATGGTTTTGACATGAAAGAGAATCCTTCAATAAACCTTCGGTATTAACCAGCCAAACCTAGAAATTGTCGTACTTCAGTTGAAGTAGTTGGAGTATTCAAATTTTCGATGGCTTCGATTCTTGTAGGATCAACAGGTGCCCCACTTTTATCAATCACATTTCAAAGAAATCGTACGGAACTAAGCCAAAGATCATACTTTGAAAGTTTCGCGTAAAATTTTCGTTCTTTAACAAGTTCAAGATAATCCTTAAGTGTTCGACATGTTCCTTCTTGCTCTTCGAGCAAATTAGAAGATCATCAATGAAAACGATCACGAATTTATCAAGTTACGGCTTACACTTACAATTCATTAAGTCAATGAATACAACAGGTGTATTGGTCAAACCAGAAGGCATAACCCTAAAATCATAATGATCATCATGAGTTCTAAACGCCGTAATAGGAATTTCTTCCTCGTGTATGCGAAGTTGACGTTAAGCAAAACAAAGATCAATCTTGGATAAAACACGAGAATCTTGAAGTTAATCAAGTAAATCATCAATTCTTGGGAATGGGTAACGATTCTTGATCGTTAGCTTATTCAGCTCTCGGTAATCGATACACATACGATACGAATCATATTTATTCTTAGGGAGAAGAATAGGAGTTCTACAAACTAACGAGGGATTCTTCTTAGGGAGAAGAATAGGAGTTCTACAAACTAACGAGCTTGGTCGAATAAAACATCTATCAGATAGCTCTTAAAACTGCACAATTAATTCCTTCAGTTCGGATGGTGCTAATAAATATGGCTCATGTGCCACAGTTGCAACACCAGGAATTAGATCAATTAGGAATTTTATTTTCCTTGGAGGCGAAAAACCTGGAAAATCTCCCAAAACACCTTGGAATAGTTACAAATGACAAGAGTAATTCTACTTACTTCTTTTACGATTCCTTCTACGATACTTAAGCTAAGAATAATCCACAACCTTCTTTGGTATACTTACGAGCTCTAATGCGCGAAAAGAATTTTCAATTTGGAATTATTTTTTTCCGACCTCGTCAACCGTGCCTTGAATTATGTGTCCCATGAGCTAATCAGCCATGCAGACAACTTCACAAATAGTAAATGGCTTATAAGAAGTCACATCACCGCATATATTATTGGTCTGCCGAGAACATAGTGCTTGACCTTGGCGGTTCGGGTTCCACAATTCTTCGACATAAAGGAGTCAACTTGTGAAAACACTTGATATATCTACCAATGTTAGTTCCCTTCAGTTTCAAGTTGTACAATACTTGCTCCACACTTTGGAAATACTTCGAGGAAAAACTCCTCAGTTAACCGTTTCCTCACCCTAGTCTATGGTGTCCCATAAGTAACGATACCTATGGAGGCAAGTCTGCCTTTCCACTAAATTACTTCACGACCTTGGAGAGTAGCGATTTCAAAATGCACCTTATCCTCTTGATTAGGGTCACTGATTTGAAAGACTGATGCCAGCCTTCAACAACTGACACAATCCTTCATCATCTTTTGTCCCCTTAAGAGTCTACGATTGCAATTAACGAATGAAGTATAGTTATAGCCTCTAATTTCGGGCACATTGGTTCCATCAGTACCACGAACATTATTGGCTCCAGCTTTAGCTCCACCGGTTCTAGTTCCACCAGTTTTAGCTTTTAGCTCCAGATCCAGATTCATCATTCATGTTGGCCATGAATTCAGTTAAAGATACAACAGTTTATTCACTAATAACTTGGCACATTCGTGCTTTAGTCTTAGCTTTCATTGACTGCATGATTCTTGTGCAAGACGAATCAAATCATAATGAGTATTCATTCAATGATTGCTTTGTACCACATGAATTTAAATGAGGAAGGCAAAGAAAGATAATAATAGAACGATGTAGAATTAGGAATCAGAAGATAGTCATTCCATTGATCACAAACTAGTACAAGTCGTATTGTCAAACATTATAGATAATCATCGTCTAATGCCATACAACTTAAAAGACTAGTCCTACTAACTGTTGTCACAGTTTAGCTAGGGATTAATGCGAAGATACTACAATTGATAAACTAATCTACTAAGAGTTATTAGGTAATTCACATGGCTAAGAAAGCTCCTCGGTCCCAAAAGAAGAAGATTTCTTCAATGTCTTTCAGAGACGCTTGATATCCTCCTCAATTGGTGCTTTTGGAACAGCCCCAATACAACCATTTCACGATAAAAGAATTAGAAGAACAAAATCAAAGAATGAATCGAGCAAACGAATTACAATTCAATAAGAGTTTAATCACGCAGATGCTATATGCTTAAGCCCACACGTTTATAAATCATTATTTCCATGGATTGATCGGATCCATCCAAATAAGATTTAGAAATTTGTAGTTCAACAATTTATAATTTCCTTGTTCAAATAAATGGCCAATTTATTTCAACGATTATAAATTACTTTATTTAAGCATTGCCAGCTCAACGCAAAAGATCAGGATCGAAACAAACGAGAAACTGATTTAACAGAAAATGATCAGTGATATGATATGGAATCCTGGTTGGCATGTGAATACCATACAAATCAATCTCAATTCCTAACAATCAATAGTACCATCTCGGACAAACTTGTTTTTATCAAAACAGTATAATGTCAAAGATTAATGAAAATGTAGATTAAATTTGCGAAACGAAATGAACGAATCGGTAAATCAAGAATAAGAACCAAGGAAATCAAAATCCTCGTAATCAGAAGAATATCAGCAAGAATATTAACCTTCGTTGGGATCATGTCTATCCACAACTTAGTTAATCTCGAGAATAACAGGATTCATTTCAGGAATAGCTTCAACGCTAGCACAAAAATGATTAGGGTGGCCTCGTGACAATCTACGTCGTATAAATCTCGTATAAGTATAAAATTATCATTTATAATTAAATAAATGAAAACATACCTTGTAATTCACAAGTTCAAATAATCGATAAAGATTACAACATATATATAATCCTATATATAAAAATAAATACTTTCCTTCTCGTCTATTGGCAACTCGAAGGTTTCGCTTTCAACAGTTATAGTTAAAAGATTTCAAAAATTCATTTTTTGAAAATCTTTTCGTTCTCTATAACTTGAGCTCTGATGCGAATCTGTAACACCCCCATATTCGGTCTCAACAGCGGAAGGGTCATTGGGTGTCACTATCATGGTTCAATCTCAGAATCATAGAAAACGGCTCAAAACGAGTCGTTTTAATAAACATCCATTCGATTTCATTCAATAAAGATAAAATTTCATTCACGGTCCCAGATGATTCAAAAATTTTACAAACTATAATAACTGATAAAAGTTATTTGAATGGATATGTTTTAGAAAAGCGGGCCAAAACATTTCAAATATGCAAGCTTCACGAAACCGCCTTCATCGAGTGCCTTCTATATGGACCTGAGATAAACATGCTAAAAAGTCAACAAAATTTGCCGGGTGAATCTATAGAGTTTAATTTAAATAAAGTGAACACAAGTATGAAAAATAACCTTCCATGGTTAATAATTTATTAAAAGACAATTATGTTGTACGGACATAATTATCGTTGTTATTTCTATTTGCCTCGTGACATTGAACGTTAACATATATATTTCAGCCCAACACACCTAGCCAAGTGCTTATATTTCTCTTATACAATGCATCCGATGTTTCATTACTGGTGCATCACAACACCACGCGAGAGCTACTCGCGACCGGACTGGGCGTCACCCCGATAGATCTATCCATGGCATTAGCGTTACTTCGATTAACAAATCACGATTCATGGGTCTTTTAAGGCTAAAACAAACTTATATAACAACTTTCATCTAAGCATACAATCAAATTGCTTTGTGTTCAATTTTAAAACAAAGAGGGTTTATCTCAACTTCTTGTTGCTCCCATCATTTATAATAAATACTTTTTCTAATAATAAGGGTTTCCACAACTTCTTGTTGCACCCATACTTTTCCAATAAGTAGAGTTTCCACAACTAATCGTTGTACCCTTTAATTTCAATAATTACTTTTCAAGTAAAATAGGGTTTTCAGAACTTCTCGTTGCACCCATACTTTTCTAATAAGTAGAGTTTCCACAACTTATCGTTGTACCCTTTAATTTCAATAATTACTTTTCAAGTAAAATAGGGTTTCCAGAACATCTCGTTGCACCCATACTTTTCCAAAAAGTAGAGTTTCCACAACTTATCGTTCTACCCTCTATTTTAATAAAACAAGCATGTTATCCCCCTCGCGGGTTTATAAAAACAAGTAAACATGTTAAAAGCGAGGCTATAGACTCACCTTAGCCATTAGTGGTAATGAGACGATCGCCGACGATAAGTGATGCCCGTTAAAACACGAAAACCGCAACCTACCAAATAAGGCGCGTTCGTTAATAATCGACTCAAGTATAACTCATACTTAAATAATAAAAATCAAAATTTCAAAACCAAGACAATCCCGAAAATATAACGATACAAATGATATTTCTATACCCTTTTATTCAACACTTATTCATTTAAAAACTTGCACTCTCGACATTGACCCGTCATAAGACGCCAAGTCAACGCAAGTCAAACCATCATTTTTACTTTGCTCGGACCAGTAGCTAAGTCATTTACATAATGACTTAACACTTGAGTAAATCACCATGTCCAAGGGCGAATACTCAACTCACGCCACATAATTATTGAACTACATGTCCAAAATACCAATCAGCATGTACACTCCAAATGTACACACCAATCTACCCTATCTACACTTGTCCGATTTCGATGAAACTTGGTCACAAACTCACTTATAATATGAATAAGACTCAGTCAAAGTTTCATTCAAAAATATTACTTCTAAGACCTTCTGCCCGACACATCTTCGTGTTACAAAAACCGGACAGTTTTACGCCTTTGACGTGTAAATCTATTTTGACTTATATAAACAATTCCGTTTGCAAAACCGACACTCGGGTTTGAAAATAGACTCATGACCTGAGGTTTAGCAACTTACCACAGTCCTTGAACATTTTCAAAACTCATTTTATAGTCCCCGAGATTCGATCCAAATATCGACAACAATTTTCGGATTGTGCTGATACCCGTCTCCCGGTACACAAATACTAAAAGTAGCATAACTTTTCGCTCGTTTGGAGCTAGAAGCTCATTCAAGCGGCAAATTGAAGCTAAAAGAATCCTCTACAAGCCTATCCTATTAGTTTCATCATTTTCAAACAGTAATATTTCCAAAAATTTCGTTTTACCCACTGGTCTAAAATGACTAGTTAAAAATCATACCAAATCAATATTTCAACCCATTCCAACAATTTATATACTCCTAATACCTTCCTAATTTCATCCTAACACATCCATCTAACCTCAATCACCATTGAATAATCATTTAAAAATTTACCCACTCAAAAATCTAACAAGCAATAATTAAAATATATATAAAATAACACTAACAACAAATATATCATAAGAAATTAGATCAAACCTCCATGGATCATCATCAAAAATTAAATGTTCTTGCATGTTGTTAAAAATTACACCAAAATGATCACCATCAAATTTCCAACATGGGGTATTGATTAGTTTTTATGGATTCAAAGTAAATTTTGAAAATCAAAAGGGTTTGGGGTGGTGTTTTGAACCATGGGTTTAGAGAGAGAGAGAGAGAGAAGGATGATCAAAATTTTTTTATATGAAAAATGGTGTGTGTGTGTGTGTTAGTGGTGGGTTTTTATATAGTGGTGTGAGGGTAGTTTTTGCCAATTAGGCATAGTTTTGGACAACAAAGTAATTAAATAAGTTGTAAGGGTATAAAATGTAAATATTAAGTTTTGAAAATATTTACGGGACTCGGGTTTCGGAAAAATTACTTTTTGAAAGTTAAAACGCTTCAAAATATAATAACAAAGCTTCGACACGACTTAAAACGCAATTAAATCGAAAACGTTGAAGATATTAAATATCGAGACAATCGATAATGAAACGTAAATTTTTGGGCATCCGTCGGTATTGCGACCATTAGTAGTTCTCGTCATTCGTTAAAACGTAAAACACGAGAAATAAAGATTAAATATAATAAAAATCATTTTTATGATTATTTGAGAATATAATATCAATACCTAACATATTTCTTGTCGGTTTTCATCTAATCGACATTCTTACGCTAGTTTCAAGTCATAACCTTCTCGGTTAGTCGATAATTTAAAATTCTCATTAAAGTAAACATATAATACTTAATAGTCGAGATTAAAATAACGACCTGAAATTGACGGATTGTCACATAACACATCTTGCAAAATCTTGGAAAACCTAAATTAAGGTTTTATAAATCTTTAGTAAGCTTAATTAGATTTTATAAATATTGAAGAATCTAATAAAATGTTGGGGAAAATCTAAAAATTTGATTTTATAAATTATTCTTTGGAGATTTTGACTTAATCTCTATAAACTAGTAATAAGCTTGTAAGGTTACCTAAATTTCACACCTAGACAAAAGATTAATATTATTAATGGACTAGTTAAGACCATGTAACAATAGCCCAAAACTTGAATAGGCCCATTTAGTGCCATGTGAGCCCACTTAGTAAATCTTGAATTATTAATGGACTAAAATACGTTTAGGCGTATTAGGAAACCCATTAGCTCCATTGGCACATTTAATAAGCCAAATTAGTGTTTTTTATACTTGAATAAAGTTTTTATACCATAAATAATTTATAAAAACTTTTAAACCAGAAATGTTAGTTATAAAATTCTGGATTAAAACCTTGACACTTGAAACTTGTTTTGATAAAACCAAAATTACAAGGACTAATGTTGTAAATATTAGAAAGTCTAGGCATTATTAAATGTCATTCATGACTAATTAAACCTCAAGGCAATCCTTGTAAATTCTTGAAAAGTTAAATTGATATTTTATACTCTAAGGACTAATTGTATAAATTAGCCGAAACATTTAGAAGCCCTAGGGATTATTCTCGCCATTAAATGAAAATTTTAAAACCTAGTTTTAACTAGAGGGAATACTCTGCCATATCTTGAAAGTATTATAAGCCCTAAGGGCTAAAATTGTTAAAACCCGAAAGCTATACATGTAATAAAATATGGAGGAACTTGTTTTGCAAATAACCAAAAAATTAGCAAACCCTAGAGTCTTTTATTTCATTTAGTGAATTAAAAAAAACAAAAAAAAACTTGAATGAATCCTAAATTAAAAAGGACCAGAACCATTATCTTCTTAAACTTGTAATCAAGGAGTTATTATTTAACTTGCGGAAACGTTAGGAACGTTAAATAAAATGTAACAACGTATTATTATTATTCTTATAAACTATTTATATAAATAATATATGGAGTTTAATGAATATGAATTATAAAAGTAAAATGCAATACTTGTAAGTAAAATACTCTTACTTAAACGATATTATTAGTAACAAGTTTAAAATAGAAGTTATTAATACTTGCACAACTAGGTATTAACTTAAATACAGTAACGTAATTGAACTGCCTAAAAACGAGTGGATATAGTAATAAAATCCAAATAAATCTTAAAACTCTTATACTAAGATTTTCGCATTCTTCATCATTACTTGATACGTCAGTTTAAGATTTTACGCTGCCTGTACTTATACTGTTTGATAACTAGTATAATATATCCTTATATTATAAGTTGATTCTACCAATTTAGTTTTACAAACCATTGTGCTTAATATTCTACGACTTAACTGTCACCAACTTTGCATAATTTCATGAAGTGTTCTTCCTACTTGAACATACCATCTTTTCGTAGTTATTTGATAAATATGAACATGTTAGTCTACTTTGACTACTTAAGAAACTGACTGGCCACATAATGAATATTAAATTACAACAAACGTACGTATTGGAATATTTAAAAACAAACTAGGGAGCATTAGCTTATGTGCTACATTTTATTAAATGTTTGAACTTTCCGTATCTTTCTAAGCTTATACGTTGATTGTTCCTTTTTATCTACTTAGTAATTGTCATAATATATCATTATATTATATGTATATGAACTCCTTGTTTGATACGTATTCTTACGCATGTTATCGCACATTAACGTTTATTTTCTCCCGCTTATGATTTTGGATGTATATCTACGGAACACGACTTATTAAGACGCATACACGTTTTCTTATAATAATTGTAAGTGATATTATCTGGATAAGTTTGCATCCTTAAATGATGCGGTGGGACCTAAATCAAGATACTTATGATTCCATATTTTTCATATGGGACATGAGTCTCTTGATCTTAAGTTAATTATGATTTCGTCTTTAGACGGAATGGGACGTCTAAAGGTGAAACAATGAGCCACCGGACTACAAGTTTATTTATAAAAATACGTATCCAGGTGGAATGGGACGCCCGAAGACGAAAAGTTATAAATAAACGGGCCGTAAAAGTATCTTAATAATATCTGTTTCTTAGATATTATATTATTAAATAATAAGCCTTACCAGGAATATTTAGGTAAGGTGGGCTATGAAATCCTTATTGAAACGAATTAGGACGCTTTTTCGTTTGAATAAAGAAATCATAGGGCACCGAATGGAGTTATAAATTTCATCTTACATGGATGAGGACGCTTATCGATGTAAACAGAAATTTATAATCACATGAACTTAAATATAATCGACATGACTCATTATTGATATTATTTTATATATCCAGCTACGTAACGTACCCTTCCTGACTCGCGATTCCCTCCAGTAATATCTTATCTTTAAGATAACTTACTATTGATATCATTATTATATCATCATCTAGAAACCTAGGGAAGATATTGTATCCATCTCTTTTGGATCATAGCATTGTGTTATTGACTTTCGACTTATTTTAATCCATTCTTTCGCTGCATTCGACCCTTTTATGGGTGTTATTTTTCGTTGCATTTGAACCCATTGGGGGTATTCATTTCCGCTGCATTGGAACACATCAGGAGTGTCCACTTCCGTTACGTTTGACCTCCTTAGGGGCGTCACAAATTATAAAGCTGATTCATCTGCCATGAGAGAATGAAACTTATCATTCAAGAAAACACGGACTTTATTGACACTAGACATAGTGTCATCTCTTGTATCAAAACCTAGAAGCACCTGGTAAAAGGATGCCTTATCTTCTTACCTCACATTCCCTGAATCGACGAGGAATACAAACCCGAGCATAAAAGACATGCCCAACCTACAACGGATTGTACTTTGTAGGGCTATTCTGTCACACCCAGGAAGAGACATTTAATGTCCCATACTTTCGACAATCTTCTTCCTCTTCGGATCCAATTAGTTCGACGATACCATTTTCTAACAAGCCTTGAAATCAAGGCTGTCAAGATCGCGATCTCACCTGAGATCGTTTTTGTCTTTGCAAGATCGTAATATCGGATCGAGATCATAAGATCCTACAAATTTATTATGTTCTGTATGCCATTGGTAAACGAGTCAAACTTCTTTATTTTTTCTCATCATAAAAGATAAATTTATATAATATCCGCTTGAAAATGTCAAAGTTCAAATTTGGAATAACAAAGTAAAAGTAAAACACAAAAAGTTAAGTCTCTATCGTCACATTCATGATTACGTAAAATGCGTATATACGTCTCAAAACAAAGCACATCACTAATATCACTATAATTAAGTTATCTAAATTAATACTTAAAGGTTAAAAGTTAAAGTTATGAAAAGAGTAAAAGAAAAAAATAATTACATGTAAGAAACTTTTTTGCTTCATGGAACAAGAACATGAGAAGAACCTTAACTAGTTTAATGTAATTTAAAATTGTAGGAAGCAGATAATTATGTTTACTAATTAGAAAATCTTGAAATGAGACGTTAATACTTGTTACTGAGATCAACGGACTCGTATTTATATTTTTTGGGCCTAAAAAGTAGTGGGTTAGTGAGTATGTAAGTGAGTAAGTTAGTAACTTGGTAATTTGGTAAACTCGTATCGACACGCGATCTTACGATCTTACGTGCGATCCTACCCCGATCTTATGATCCTACCTCTGATGTGATCCTACACCGATCTTACACGATTTTATCAGGTAGGAACGTAAGATCGTACGATCTTACGTGTAAACTCGCGATCTTGACAGCCTTGCTTGAAATGAATGACTTCCTCCTTTTAGAAGTCAAAAAAAAAATTATTGTGCAAATTTTAGAACCACCAACAGTAGATGCATGATCCTTCCGCATCTCACCAGAAATGCACGCTTCTTTATTCTTGGTATGTTCTTTGATTTCCGTCATTCGAAGTACTTCTTTTGTGTCAAACTAATGTCTGTATTTCACAGGCTAGAAGTATACCCGAAAGCCTTTCACGTATAATTATTGACACAAGGGCGGATTAGCAACTATATTCTAAATGTCACCTATGATTCTAAATTTGAGTTCGCAAGATTTCACGTTTAAGGAAAAGTATCCTCACTTTGGTCCCTGGACGAGTGACCTCATCCTTTAGCTACGCGAAAAAAACTAAATTAATGGGTAGGTGGAGTGAAAACCCCTAAGAATTGGTTTTGACACGCGTTGTCGGCTTCATTATTGTTATTATTCATCATACCATGTTGTAATGAACTACCATTACAACATACCATCACAAGACTTATTGTGTTTTGGCGAATTATTTTTTGAACCTCCAAGTGCATAATAAGATGGAATACAACCTCGAAAGCTTATCATGGTGAACAAAAGATCTAGTATATCTACTCAAATCTTGCTTACCAAGTTAACTGGATGTGGTTGGTACTAGTGGGGCCGGTAAGGGTGCAAGTGACAACAGGGTACTCTGCAAAGCCTGTATGGCCAATCAGAACTCCTCACGCAAACGGAGTACAATCAGTAACTGGGACCTAAGTCTGCCAACGGTTCCTCGGAGGTAGGCGGTCTCTGCTGTCACTTCATCGTAAAGCATAATTGCAAGATCAAAGAAAGTGGTCAAGGACTGCTCGTGTGCAGTAAGAGAAATGGGTCTTATGCTGAAGGCCCCCTCCAAGGTGTGAATATACCAAAGGAGATAGTAGTTCTCCTCCAACAACCACTGTAAGTCCTCGTCGATCGTGGCCCAAAAAGCTCGTGCTATCTGAGAATCTGCCCATATGGTCCAAGAGAGAGAGTCTATGCACTCATGCATGGCAGTGTACCCCACCTGGCCTGCTATCAACAGGCTGTGGACGTCCGTCATGTCCTGCTCCTGGCTCATGGCCAGAGCAGCAATCCGAACTTGAATAGGATCAGCATGTCCAGTTACGGAGCCCTCTCCGACCTCAAATCCTGACTCGTAAGTTTCCAAGTGAACATCAATCGTCGTGAACTTAAACAACTAAATGTAGCTAAACCTACATCGACTTTTCATAGTTGACAACTTCCTAGATTGTCCTCTCTACATTGTCATTGTTTGTTCTGCGAACATTTACCGCTTTGTCAATTCACGACCAAACTTTTCGGATAATTCTGTCCATCCGTAATTAATAGCAGCATCCAAATACTGCTCAATCGGATGTATAGAGAGACCCGGATAAAGGTCTCTATGCATTGCTTTCTGTTCATCCGTAATTGTAGCATCACTCAGATACTGCCCAATCGGACTTATAGAGCAATCCGAATAAATATCTCTTTACATTATTGGCACCGTCTGTTTTCCGAGCATGTCTAAGAGGAACCTTCAGATCTATGACATCTATACCCTAACAGATGACAAATTTTTTGATAGCTTCAAGGACGAAGCTAAAATAACGGGGTGGTGCTGTAAAATCCACGATTTTACCATGATAAAAGGTAATAAGAGTCTACCCAATGATCTTAGCTCATTTCTCAACCTAGTAATACTAATCGAGTTTCAAGGACGAAACTCAAGATGGCATGTGGATGGTGTAAAACCTGAGATTTTTCGTTCATTAAATAAAAACGAGGTATACTTCAAAAACCTATTTTGAAGCAATACAAAAAAATCCTCGGATTTGAAAACACGACAAAAGTCGTACAACCCATGTACCGAGAATCTAATAATTGAATTACATAAATTATTGTAGAGAGATATTTAATAAATGATTTGATTAAATTGTTTAACATTGCATTTATCTACGGTGTGATTAAATGTGAAGTGTTTCTATTAAAACGATACTTATGTTATTAAAATGATAAATGATAAATTATCGTCATTTAAGATAAACGAGCACGTTTGTCGTGATTATAAGTCATATAAATACTCCATTTTATTGGAGAAACAATTTTAAGATCAATGACGCGATTCTCGTAAGACGAACCAACTTATATAAAACACGAACGAGCTTCGAACGAATTATTAACGAAGAAATAATAAAACTTGCGTTTTAGTCCCTATGGTAGGGAAAACCTTCCACCTTGTAAATGACTAGCATATAAAAATGGAAATTAGGGTTTGTTGCTCATTTCTAACCCTAACCCTAATATTACACACACACTAACCCTAGACTCCACTTCTCCTCTCTCACACAAAAATGGCAGCCACCATTTTTCCGACCAAGTTCCGGCCGCCACTATTAATATATGGATCAAATATATCTATGCATATAATCATCATCACATGCTCTAGCCGCCCCTTTGTAAACCATCTTTTGTGGCCATCCGCCACCAGCCGTCACCATCACCATCACGGCGTCATCATCCTCATTGCATGCTCCGACCGCCAGCCACCCTACTCTGCACCACCATCATCAGCCGTGGCCACCAGCCACGCAACCGCCACTATTTGTGGCCATTCACCTTGCTGCCACCATCATCCATGGTTCCTAGCCACTTTTGTGGCCAACCACCACCTGCCCCGTCGTCATATCCCACCCACTAACCATCAACCGCCACCATGCTACCACCCTCCAACCTCCGCAGCCTATTGCTGCCGTCACCACCACCAGATCCGAGGACCACTACTGCCCACTGCTGCCTTCCATCCGTCAGCCACCACCACTTTTGTGGCCACCAATCACCACAGCCCCATCTTCATAGATCCGCCGACAGCAGCCACGACCACCACCTCCATCAACAGATGGCTGCCGCCACTGTTTAGATATTAAGGGGTGTTTGTTTTTGTGTGTACAAGCCATCGGGGGCATTTGGATTTAGGGTAGAAAACAAATAAGAGTGCGTTCGGTTAGCCTAGATCCACGCAGATCTATACAGATCTATTTGGATCTGCTATGGAGGCGACATGCAGGGCGTTTGGATCCAAGATCTACAACTATAAGATTCGGGGGTGTTTGGATCTGCTGATTAGGGGGTGTTTGGGACTGCTGACTGATTTTAAGAGGGCGTTTGGGATTGCTGAAGTCATGCATGCTGATAAGGGGGCGTTTGGGACTGCTGATGACGACTAGCATGTTAGATCTGGAGTTGTAACAATAGGGGTATACTTATGTTTATGTTGTAAGATATAGACATGCATGCTCACATTAGTTATAATGTTCCTACCGTTAGTTGTAATATTACCACTGACCATTTAAAACTTACCGTCGTTAATATTAAACTACCTAAAAGTTTCCACTGTTAACTATACAGTTCCCATTGTTAGCTTTAACAATTCCCACTGTTAGCTTTAACAGTTTCCACTGTTAGCTTTAACAGTTTCCACTCTTAGCTTTAACAGTTTCCACTTTTAAGATTAACAGTTTCCACTGTTATCTTTATAGTTACCACCGTTAGACTAACCCACCCACTGTTTTCATAATATTCCCACTGATTTTATAAAAATTCCTACTGTTAGCTTTATTAGCTACTCTTGGTACACAAGAACTATTTAAAATAGTTTTAGAATAAAATATATATTTTATCAACGGGACACATGTTTTTAAATTAAGATTTAATTAATAATAATTTATTAATTATTTTTGGAACATACTTAATTGCTTAGGTATTTGATGTACTGTATGCTTAGTGATTGTATACTTGATCATCCTCGAGCTGTATTATACAGGTGAGTTCATAGCCTCACTTTTTAAATCTTTTATGATTTTTCAAACCCGCGAGGGGGAGACATGCTATTAAATAACTGCAACTTGTTTTGATAATATGACTATAATATAATTATAGAATGTAGATTGAACTCTAACCTGTTTTGACTATATGATTGATAGATATTTAGTCTGTAGAACATAAATTGAACTATAATATGTTTAAACAATATGATAGATAATTATTCTATAGAACGCAAATTGAATGATACTCTTAATTATGATTGCCTATTATAGAAACTGTTAAGTTGTTGTAAATCGCCCGAATGTTATAAATAGATCTATTTGGGATTGACCATCCCCATCTGGGTGAGTCATACTCACTGTGCCTCGGCCGGGACAACAGATGTATACCATGTTGGAACTGGGGTTGGGTGTCTTTTTGTAAGACACTACGTTCTCATCTGTTGAGAACTATGGAAGGTTAAGCTTCAGTTTCGGTTAATAGAAAATATAATTATCTAGTGTATAAATGCTTTGTGCATTGTTACTATCTATAAGGTTTGCGTTACTAAACTTAATAATATACTACTTAGCAAACACTAAAATGGGAATAATGGAAATGCTAAACTTGGTTACTTTACACTGCTTAGTAAAACATACTAAACTTGATCATTTTACTCTACTTAGTAAAATACTGAAATGGTAGTATTAGATATACTAAACTTGATCATTTTACTCTACTTAGTAAAATACTGAAATGGTAGTACTAGATATACTAAACTTGATCATTTTACTCTACTTAGTAAAATACTGAAATGGTAGTATTAGATATACTAAACTTGATTATTTACACTATTTAGTAAAGTACTGTAATGATAGTATTAGATATGCTAAACTTGAATATTTTATATTGCTTAGTAAAATACTGAAATGGAAATATAGGAAGTACTAAACCTAATCTTGCTCTACTTAATATAACTTACTGAACTTGATTTTATACTGCTTAGTACATTAAGGAATGGATTAAATGGGAAACTTGAAATTTGACTTTTATATCAAATATTGAATAACACCATGTAGGATAACTTAAATTCCTAAACTATGATTTTACAAAACTCTATGAATTCACCAACTTTATGTTGACTGTTTTAAGCATGTTTTTCCAAGGTTATTTAGCAAGATTATTTGAGAATGGATTGAGCATCATTTAGGATCATGAAAATGACGGGGGGTTATCTTTTACTGGGATATTCATAACAAATGTTATTCTACGATTTAAATGATTGTACCAAATAAATGACTACATCAATTGTATTTCAAAAATCAGATAATTATGATATGTGCTTTGTAAGCTATTTTTCATCGATCCACCATTGTGATACCCGGTCTGGGGGTGTTACATCCCATAGCATACGAAGTGTTGTTATATGACAATGTTGGATGATTTGCCATTAAGACCAATGGTTCAGGCTAAGATCCTTGAGACATGCGTTTCATGAGCACATGCTTCTCGTGTTGCTGCAAGAAAGCATATAACTAATCTAAATTGGATTTGTGCAAATCTTGAATCAATTTAATATCAGTGACGTATTGGCTACATTTTGGGGGTAACGTGTTCTAAAAGTTGGTGTTGAGCTGAAACTGAGCAATCGTTAGATTATACATATTCAAATCATTCATCAGTGTAGTGAATCACCAATAATAGTCATGAAGAGTTTCCCCTGGAATGTAAGAGAACCTATCAAACAAGTCATAAAGTTGACACTCTCATTCCTGTTTGGAAAGTGAAGTCCCTTCTAACAAAACTGTTAAACGATCCCATAGCTCCTTTGCTATCTTGTATTTGCTTACCATACGATAAATATCAGGTGGAAGACCTTGAAGAATAGTCTGAACGGCCTTTTCATCCGCATCGGCAATTAGTTGGTTGGCAGGCAATAACTCATGAAATTCTCTTGGCCGAGTCACATTATCCACGGTAATTTCACCCCAATCAAGTGGACCTTGCTCAATGGATTTAACAATACGCCTCCCACTGGGTCGACCAATAATGTAGGACATCATGCGACCCTGCCATGCTTCAAATAGCTCTTTGATAAGCAACGGGGGACGGGTATCGTTACCCGAGATGATAGAAAGGTCAGTAAGCAATGTCATTGTAGGCATGAATGAATGAGGATTCATTTTTGATCACTTAAAGAAAAAGATTATCTTTTGATCGTCCAATTAAATAAAGTTGTGAAAGTTGTATTATTAATGTGAGAAGTCTTCAAAATAATGCCTAAGTCCAAAAAAATGAGTAACAATTCCGCAATGTTATAATTCCTCAAAGTTAACAAAGTACCACAATTATGCAATGTTAACACTGTATGATTCTGCAATATTTAAGATACAATTATGGAATGTTTAAATTGTGATTCAATTATGCAATGTTTGCAAAGAGTGATTCAATTTCGCAATGTTTGAAAATGATGATTCAATTCCACAATGTTTGCAAATAATGATTCAATTCTGCAATGTTTGCAAATAATGATTCAATTCCGCAATGTTTCAAAATGATTCAGTTTCGCAATGTTGCAAAATGATTCGACTCCGCAATGTTGCAAAATGATTCAATTCCGCAATGTTGCAAAAGGATTCAATTCCGCAATGTTGCAAAAGGATTCAATTCCGTAATATGAATCAGGGATTCAATTCCGCAATATGAATCAGATATTGCGAAATGTTCCTAAAATTGTGGATCTCGGATGTACTTGTTGATTTTCGAGACTTTAAGCCAAAAATGAAGCCAAACACCCAAAACTTTCGCGTTTTTGAGAGATCCAAGTATTACAAATCACTACCACGACTAGGTAGATGATTTTTCTACTAACTAATCACCACAAACGCAAAATTTTTTGATGATTCGATCGTTATGTAGATGAAAACTCATGAAACCAATAAACTACAAAGAACATGAATCAAGACAACTTTATTTCACCCCATGGATCTTAATACCAATTATAAAATCAAGATAATTTATGATCTAAACAAGTAGGTTGTTGTTTCTAGAGAGAGAAACTAGAGAGAGAATGTAGAGAGATATATGTCTTTATTAATCAAACAAATGAAACAACCAACACCCTATCCATCAAAGGAGAGGGCTTTTATACCCAAGCATTAGTGGGCTTGGGCTTACAACCCATAGACAAGCCCATGGGTTGGCGAGTTACTAGATTTTACACATAAAAGTAACTACGACCTTATTACATTTAATAATATTGTTGGAGTGATCGATTTCTAATATACGTTAAAACGTATTTCCAACACAACCAAAAAGCCTTTAGGAACATTAAGATCCCAACTCCAAGAATCAAGGGAGTTCGATAGAATGATTCTGTTCATCAAAACTTAGAGATCATCTATTTGGGAAGCTTTAGCACCCCCTCTAGGATATCGTCTATGAACCGGTGACCACCCTTGAATAAAGAAACGATAAGCAACAAAGCAATTCTTATTAACCTCCAAGTTGTACACACATGGAAAGAGATTTGAGAGTACCCGGTCCACACCAAGAGTCCTCCCAAAGCTTGCACTCCTTACCATCACCTACCTTACGAGAACAAAGCGCAAGCAAATCAATACCCTTAGCTTTAAGCTTACCAACAGCCGAGAGAATATTACCCCAAGTGGAATTTCAAATAGAGCTAGATCCATCAATAATACGCACACGGTCACCATGAAAGAATTTAATAACCTTAACCCAAAGATCTGATGGTCTAACACCCCACCAAATGCTATGCGCAGCGAAACTGCAACATTTGGGTGCTAGGAAGTTATCATCACACATAAGCTATATCAAACGACTCAAAGAGATGTAAAAGTTTAAACATAATTTTTAAACATTGTTAAAACATACAAGTCTACAGTTTTCCAAATCCCAAGATGATACAAAACAGAGTTTGCTTTTGGTCCCCACTGAATCTCAACCCCAAAAGATACATTTTTGTTCACATGACAGAAAATAAAAGAGTTTCAAGTTAAAATAAGGGTGGAAAAACAAGTAGACCGCTAAGCCACACACAACTCCCATCCTTTGCATGCTCCTTACTATACATCATCGATTACCTGAAACACATGCTAAATTAGGTCAACAATAATCTTGAGTGGAATTCATAGGTTTTACAAATTTCATTTTGAACATAAGTGTAATAAAAATCAATCACGATCATTTATAGAATGTCGATCAAACAATCTATTTATCAAGGATATTATCAATAATTGTGTTTAAGCTCATGACACTAACCCGTTAACTCAATCACCGGCGTATAATTACCGACGTGATTAAGATGAAACCATTGCCCCTACTAAAGGCATTAGTTGAAATTATACCTTATCTCTTATCACAACTTATCCGTCCGCAGAGGGTACTCAACGTACTAGCTCTCGTCTCAGATAGGGTCGCCAACCCCATAATACTATCAATTGTATAAGCGGCTATTTCTAACCCACACGAGGATTATACAATAGTTAATAGTTCATGCATATAGGGTCTTATGCAACTAGGTACTCAACACAATTTAAGCAACTTCGGGTCCAACAATAATTCATGTCTTATGTTCATTTTATTTAAAACTAGCATGCATCTCCCTCGCGGGTAAAAAAATTTAAAACGATAGTAAGCGAGGCTACAAATTCACACCTTATATAGAAGTAGTCGACGTAACGGATGACGATCACCAACGATGAGGATGCCTGGGAAATTCAATCATGTACCTAACAAACAACGCGTAATGAGTCAATCTCATTTATATATATAACTCCAAGTAATGTATAATACATACATGTTAGTCAATTGTCATTATTGCTAACTCACACCAAAAACCAAAACAAGTAATCGTTACAAGACTTATACCATTTATCTATGTTATTAAAGTTGATTTCCATTTTATATTTTTGCCGGTACTTACCAAAAGTACGGGCTGTTTACTAAGACTTAAGGACTTTTATAAATTACAAGAAAATTCACAAAAATACCTCATTACCTGTATAAAATCCATATTTAATCCCATAAAAAGTTTTTACTTCTATGACTCGTTACACATCACATTACTAGACGTACACATTTTGGACTGATTTTGCACTTCTAAGTTGTAGGACATGTTTGACCCATTTAAAATACACCATTGACCAATACAACACCTAAGTCTAAAAAAGGACTCTAAAATTCAGGTTTAGAACCAACTAAAAACTTTTAATCATTTTTAAAACTCTATCTATGGTCCCCGGGATTTGACCCAAAACCAAACACAAATTCGGATTATGTTGGTTCTCATCTCCGGGTACACGTAGTTTCAAAATTGCATAACTTTTGACTTATTTGGAGTCGTGAGGTCTACCTTATACCAAAAAGTAGCTAAGACAAAGCCCTAAAACTATTTTCTATGTTTAAAACAGGTATTTAGACTTACGATTTTCAAAAATACCCTTAAACAATATGCCTAAAAATTACTACTTCAAAATCACCCTAACACTTGATTCCATTCAATTTTAACATTACCTAGGCTAATTTTAATCAATCCTAACTACACCCAATCATTCCAAACAGCCATAACTACCTAAAACACCAAATCTTCATAAAACCCAAATCCTAAAACGAACATGCAATGTGTTATAGATATTTAAAACACTTAAAACACTAGCCTAAACATAAACCCATCACAAAATACATCAAACACCATGATCCACCAAACACCCCCATTTGGCCGTGGGGTGTTGGTGATCAAAACACCCAAACCAAACATGTTTTGGTTAATTAAAATGATGAATTAGCATAATCTAAACACCAATTAAACATGTGTTAATGCAAGTGATGCCTAAAAACATTATTAGTGTTAACTAATCTTTCTTAGTTTTGATCACAACAAACTATACAACACATTTAGTGTAAAACATAAAAACGAATTATTTAACTAACACTATCATCAAGGTAATAATCATATCACTAATCTTTCTTAATCATACTTAGTGATCATCAAAATGATTATTCTTAAAACTCACTTTTGTTAATTTGACAAAAGACTTTTTAATAAACTTTCTTTTTTAGAAAATGTTTTATTAAAATGGAAAATGAAAATTTGAAAATAGCATATTCCAAATGCTGTTAGAATATCCTTTGAAGATTTAAAATACCTCAGATATTCCCACCCACTAAAAGACAAAAAAAGGAGCGTAGTCTACTGGGCGGTACCTTAAGTAGCTAGGCGGTTCCCTAGCGATAAGGAACTGCGGGCTAGATAAGGAACCGCGCCCAGCTAGCCATTGCACATTGTCTCCTTTAAATAGTGGATCCAATCTCATTTTCCAACAAGCCTCTCTAGACGTTTTCCTCAGTCCCCATTCTCTTTTCTATAGCATAATCATTAGTAAATGATCACTTAATTTGTTAAGGATGTTTACATATGATTATCCTCTGGATCCCCTCCTTTACCTTGTCCAAAGAGAAGATCACTCACTCACTAGTGTTGTGATAAAGATGAATCTATGAACTAGTCATATTCATCATGATACCCTTTTTGTTTTAGGTCAATCCATTGTATTTATGAATACTTGGACTAGTTGTGTTCATCCAAGTTATTTGTGAATACATGGATTTGTTGTGTACATCCATTGCATATGTGTTTGCTTGGATTTATGTTGTGTAGGTCCAAGTTACATGTGTGTACTTGGATATGTCTAGTTGAGTTGTAATAGATTGATTAGTAGTTCTCACTAAACTACAAAGTGATGTGGTTGTGTCTTGTGAGTTCTCACTTAACTTGAAAGTGATTAGTAGTTGTGTTGTGTGAAGTTCTCACTTAGCTTCAAAGTGAAGAGTCATGAAGATTGGTTCTAGCTTTGGATTAGGACTCGACATCTAGCCTTGTGTCATAAAATGATGAAGTAGGCAACGTCGTGAAGATTGGTTCTACCTTGAGATTAGAACTTGACATCTAGCCTTGTGTCGTTAAATTGTGAAGTAGCCAACGTTGTGTAGATTGGTCCTAGCTAAAGATTAGGTCTCGAAATTTAGCTTAGTGTTGGAAATAATGTAAGCAACGATGGTTTTCTCCGCCGAGAAGGGAGCTTGTGGATATAGTGGAAATATCGAGTAGGTGTACTCGAGGAGTAGAGTAGAAACGAGGATAGAGCCTCGTTGTCGAACCACTATAAATCTTGGTGTCTTCCCACTAGGTTGTCTCCTTCCTTACTCTTTACTTATTTCATTATCATTATACTTACCTATTATCTTTGCAAGTGCATTTGAATTGAACCTAATCATTATGCAACTTAGCCTCAATTAAAAGATAGTTTTGATACAAACCAAATTAAAAGTAATTTTAATTTGGTCACCAATCGAAGAGAAACTATTCAACCCCCCCTTCTAGTTTCTACAATTGGTATCAGAGCGATGGTCACTCAAGATCTTTGAAGTATATTGTACTTTGAAACTTGGATCGATCCATTGTCTCCTCAAATTAGAAGGTCAAGTTGTACTAAAGTTTCTCTTTGGTCAAAACTATTTTTTCTTTGAAAATAGGTCTTTTAATTGGTAATATTGCATCCCACTTAGATTAGTAGCCTTTATACATTTTAGATCTACTCTTGAAATGTATCTACTAGATTGCATATTGTCTTGTGTAGGTACTCATGAAGATCAATCATTGAATTGGTTGCGGATTGAGCTACTTGCATTTGTAGAAGACTCATCTTCATTGATTTTCAATATCTTTGAATGATGATTGGGAATGATACTAGTTCTTGAAGAATTAGTATTCATGATAGTCACTCTTGGGGCTTGCATTGATGGATTGGAATGCTCTTGTGTCCAAGGTACGTTTTCGTTCTTCCACACGCCCTTTGATCATTCTTTTGATCATTACATGACTATGTGCTTGTTCTTGGCATCCTTGCCTTGACATTTATTTGTGGTTTGTGATTCTTTTCTTTTATCCTCTCAAACCTTCATTGCTTGGATACTTGACTCACTATGGTGATGTAGAGTGAGTTAGTAGTAGCTTAAAGTATCAAGCATGATATCATGGTTTGCACCCATACGGTCAGTAGGCCCTTCGTGGGAGAGAAAGTGAATCAATGCCTTGCTCATATCTTGACTTAGACTAAGACTATTATTGAAAGTGATCTTGTCTATGCTTCAATATTTGCTTTGTGTTTGTTTATTACCAAAGCCGTTTAACACTTCGCCGGAAAGGCACGTCTTAAACCACTATATATGACACAAGCTCTTCGTTTCCAGTATTTGAAGATCGTAATTATTCCCTTGAGCTTAATCCTAGTCTTGATTCACTTCCCTTGTCTTCTCTCCACTTTCCCGTTTTGCTACGAGTAGTCATTTGTCCGTTTCGGTTCTTTTTGATCTCGATTTAACTCGTAATCCTTCGTTAAGGCATATTGCTTAGTGTTATGATGATCCAATGATATTTTAAAAGACTCATGATATATTTTTAAGTGTTTTAGAAAAACTTGGTTTTTAAATTTTGGCGTTTTCATTGATAAAAACCGGCCTCTATAGGCGGTTCTTTATCTCAGCGGCTCAAAGGCGCGGTTCCTTATCGATAAGGAACCGCGGGCAGAAACTTGAGTCAGAGCACCAGTTTGATTATTTTATTCATTTTCAAACCACTATCTCTCTCTCCCAAAAACACACAGCCGACGGGTTTCTTCCTTTCCACCATTGTTGAAGCTTCAAAAAACCTTCAATCACTCAAATTAATTGATTCCAAGTTGTGTGTTTCACTCATCCATCATCTAACATCAATTAATTGTAAGTATTTTCTTTCAATTTCATCTATTTTGTTCTAGGGTTCATCCTTTCATAATTGGGGATTTTTAAAATGGAAATTGAATTAAAACCTTAATAGGAATGTGGGTTGACATGGTTATTTTACTATGATTCCTTAGGTTCATATTCATTAAGATTTCACTAAAACCCACTTGTAGAACAAATCCGAATTTTGATTAATTATTTTGATTAAAGGATGGATTTGAGATGAACCCATGAACAAGTAGGTAATGACATTGTTAATGCTTACCTAAAAACCTTGTTTTGAAAAACCAATGTTCTAATCCATTGTTGATCTAACATAGATCATATGTTCTTGGTTAATGATGGAATAGACACATTGTGAACATAAGAATGATATTGATTCAATCCTATGTTTGTCAAGAAATTGATGTAACACATTCTCATATTTTCGTTTTTTATTTTTAATTTTTCATATGGGTGATTGGAAACATTTTCTTCTTGTTTGTATTTAGGTACTAATCATGCCTTCTCAATATCAAAAAGATCATCAATTCACTAAAAACTATATGCCGAACATATCTCAAACCTATGCTTCCCCTCAACTCCAAAACTCTTACCCATCCCTTTCCACTCGTAATTTCCATGAGGGTAGGACTGTAGATTAATTATATCCACTCTATGTTCGAGCTTATTGGGTTTGATTGTTTCTTTATAGACGAGGTAATTTATCCCTTGTTTCTTCTTGAGTTCTTTAGCACTTACTCCATGCTTGAAATCAACGGCCAAATCTTTATTCGTTTCATGTTGAATGGTCAAATCATTCAATATTCCCTCGATGATTTTGGTGATATTCTTGGTGTGCCATTTGAAGGCACTTGTCGTTTTACGGATAAATGGAGACTAGATGCTCTCTTGGATTCTAATGATAAACCTCCAAATGACACCACCGAAGTTGATCTAAATTTCATCCTTGAAATCATCACGAAAGAGCGTGGTGGAAACGTTGTGAGAAGCCTTCATACTAATGTGCGAAATGTGAATCGCTATGAAGTGCTCTCAAGCGACCTTAAGGATTACATGCTCCAATGGGCAAACATCCTTAGGGAGAATGTGTTTTGTCTTGGTGGGAACCGAGATCATATCCCGGCTTGTATGGGGCATATGTTGTTTTGTCTCTTTACATCGACAAAGTACAATCTTGGATTCTACATCGCTCGACGTATAAATTATGCTCTTTCCAAACCCAAAACAAACCTTCCCTATGCTATGCTTCTTACTCGCCTTTTTAGAAGGTTTGGTCAAGATTTTCCTCAACTCGATCTTTCTCGCTTTCACCCGGTTCAACGGGTTATGATGCCTATTCAAGAGGCGTATGAACGAAAGCCTAGAAGTGACCGTGGTTTGAGAAAATCCGATCATCAAGAGCCGGATGATGAGGACACCGATATGCCAACAAGTGATGGTGATGGCGTCGGTCCTAGCTCTCATTTCGACTCTTCGAGTAATTCCCATCCATCCTCAAATCAATTCGAGGATGAATTTGAAGACTTAGCTCCTCCTCCTCACCATTCTAGTGATGTTCCGGAAGATCTCAATATAGAGCATCTTTACCGTGAGAATCTTAGAACTCGTGGTGAATTACATGAACACCGAGTTGAGACAAGAAAAGGATTCAAGTATTTGGTAAAAATGATCAAGGGTTTAGGGAAGAAAAGGAGGTGAAGACTTTGAGTAGTGTCAAAGTTTGGTTATCATTTGATGGTTAAACATTTGTTTATTAACACTTTGGTTTAGTTGTTTATTAACTTATGTTACATGTTTGGATTATTATTTATTTTGATCCTAAATGTTGCTTATGCAATGATGTTTGTGATTTACATAACTTTGTGCATCTTTGTGATAGTTAGCTTATTAGATTATGATCTGTAGTTAACTTTGGCTTGTGAATATTTTGGTAAAAATCTGGGTTTACAAAAACTGGATGGAAAACTTTTTTGAGACCTCTGGTCGCGGTTCCATATCGACCAGCGGCTCCTTATCGATAAGGAACCGCGGGTCCTAGATAAGGAACCTTCGGCCACTGTGCCCGACAGCATCTTTTGCTTTACACTGTTTTCTCAATTCTGTGTAAACTCTGCATGATTTTCTGTAATAAACTGCACATTTCCTAAACTAGCTTACCTAAATTCATTATTCACCTAAAATGATTTTAACCCATTACTAGTTTGGATCATCCCCTCACCCATTTAAACCCACCTTGTTTGTTATGTTCTTCACACATCAAACATACTTCCCTAATCATTAAACAACCATGGTTTCTACCAAAATCCCAAACACTTCCAAGACCTCCACCCCAAAGAAAACACTCAAAATAAGGATTAAGGTAGGCAAGCCTAACTCCTCACCCTTCCACACACCTAAGAATGAGATGGTTCCTATCCTCATCTCTTCATCACCTTCCCCACCTCTTGCTCCATGCAAGACTACCTCCACCCATGGTACTAACCATTCTATTGGTTCTACCTCCTCTTCATTTCACTCAAGAATGAATGAGCTTATCTTACCCTTCACTCCAAGTGCACCCTTGGATGTGACTACACAACCACAACCACTCCAAAGCATTCCCTTTGTGAATGACTTTGATGATACCTTGGTGACTTCACCATTTACCCCTCCAAATTCACCCATTTCACCAACTTTGGAGAACTTGCAAACACATCACCCATATCACCCTTGGAGAACATTCCTCCTCCACCTCCGCCTAAGTCAAACATTCCAATTTTGGGTGTTCCACTTTCCCTCCTTTTGGGTGATCCATACTATGGGTTTCAAGAAACACATGGTCCTAATTGTCCATGTTGTATTTACAACCACTACATCATCCATAACCTTAGGATGGAAATGTTTGGACTACATAGGAGGTTGCAAGAGTTCTTGCTTGCCTTGTTCTCCATGCCTCCTCCTAGGAGATGAATGATAGGTGTGAAAACACCCATCCTTTTACCACTTATTTCTTGCTAAAACAAGACCAAAACGCGTATTTAATATCATTTGTTTGGAATTATGCGTGGTTTTGGTGTTTATTGTGTTTTCAGAGTCAACCGGATGAATGTTGGAGAAAACATGGGATTGCACGGGTTTTATTGAAGAAAAAGACTCAAGACGAAGTCTATTGTCCAAGATTTGCAAAAGATTTGAAGTCAATGGGCCTATTTGAAGATTTATCGAAGAAAAGGACCAAATATGGAAGATTTACATATGTCGAAGAACTCAAGTCTATAAAACGAATAAATTAAAAGACGAGTTGAATTAATTCATCGACAAATCCCGAATCTGAGTCGAAAACGTCCACTTTACTGAAAAGACGCGAAGACAAAAAGAGAGAAGGAAATCCCACTCACCAACCAAGCCCACAAGGATATAAATAGGGATCACCTCACATTTTTGGAAGACAGTTTTTAGTTTTCCTTTTTTCTTCTTTTCTTGTTCGTAGGTTTTCACCAACACCATTAGGGTGTTTGGTGATTTTTAATCTTTTACAAATTTGTAAGTTTTAATTTTCCATTTAGTTTGTTTAACATTAAGCTTTCAATACAATCTTTCCTTTTAATCTTGTTCATCTTCTTCTTTTTGATTCAAAGTTTTCAAAGTTTTATTCTGGTGATTTGATCTTCAAAAGTTAGTGGGTTTTGTGTTTTTATGATTGGGATTTGATGTTTATGGTTAGTAAATGATTTGTGGTTAGTTTAGTTTAAATTCTTTGGTTAGATTTGGTTTAATTTGGTAAAAATCGTTTTATTGTATTTCCTCTGTTTTCTGTTCATCCAGCCCAGATTCCGAATGAGTGATTTCCACAAAACATTCCGCATGAAGCATCTCTACTAGTTATTCCGGATCAGTCATCTTTGCTTAATATTCCGAATCAACTACCTTCATCCGGAATATTCAATATTCCGGATCAATCATCTTCATCCGGAATAATTATTCTGGATCAACTATAATTGAAGTCCTTCATTCGGAATATTGTTATTCCGAACCAAACCTCTTCATCCGGAATATCTTTTATTCCGGATCAACTGCCTTTTCTATTATTCTGAATCAACCTTCTTTCTTCAAACATTCCGGATGAATCGTTTTCTTCCAACATTCCGGATGAGACTTTTTCTTTCTTATTATTCCGCATGAACCTTATATTCCGAATGAAACGTTTTTCCATTATTCCGAATGAACGACTTTTCCAGCTTTTCTTGTTTTGAGTTTTTCTTAAATTTTCTAAGTTAAGTCTTTAAAGTTTTTAAACTTTTCATTTACTGTTTCATTTTGATTATTAATTTCCATTTTGGTTTAATTCGTCAATTGACTTAGATTATGTTCGACTTTGCTCTTTTATTTCTTTTCCGTAGAATAGAAAACCAATCCCCTATTTGACACCAAGAACGACAAGTACCACTTTTGACCGTTATCCATTCGAAGAGATACCGAGAATAAATCCGAACCTCATACAAATACCTAGTATCAAATGGCGCCGCTGCCGGCTCTTTTCGTAGAGATCAACGGTTTTTTGTGAGAAAATTGGATTTTGGGATCCGTTCGTCGTGAACGTTACTTTCTTTGCACCAAAAATTTTCAAAAATCCTAAAAAATATAAAATTTTCAAAAACACAAAAAATATTTCTTTGCTTTATTTGTCTTTTGTAGGTACATGCAAACTCGCTCACAGACGCAGCAAGCCAATCAAGCTCCTAACCTTCAACCTCCGGTTGCCGAGCCTCCAATTATTCCACCGATGGAAAATCAACCAATGATTGAGCTTTTGCAAGCGCATGTAGACGCCAACAATGATCCTATTGTCATTCCTGTTGTTGCAGCCAACAATTTTGAACTCAAATCTGGCTTTATACAAATGGTCTCTGCTCAACCTTTCTTGGGGCGCCCAATGGATGATCCTCATGACCACATTCACCGGTTCATTCAGCTTACAAACACGGTGATATACAATGGTGTTCCCCAAGAGGTAATACGCTTACAACTTTTTCCTTTCTCCTTAGAGGGACAAGCCCGGCATTGGCTTGCAAAGGAACCCCCACAAATTATTCTTACGTGGGCGGATCTTGAGACCAAATTTATCAACTACTCTTTCCCACCCTCTCGTACTACCGCTTTGCGGAACGAAATTATTAATTTTGAACAAAAGTACGATGAAAATTTTAGTGAAGCTTGGGACCGTTTCAAAGATCTTTTGAGAAAATGCCCACCACATGGTTTTACCAAGGTGCATCAAATCAATACTTTTTACAATGGTTTACGCATGACGGACCAAGATTCACTAAATAGTGTCGCGGGGGTAATCTTTTGGCTAAGACTTATAATGCAGCGTGGGATATTATTGAAAATAAGTCTCGTGTGCAAACCAAGAGTGTTCGGACCAATGTTGCTAGTGCTAGCACTAGTGACAGTGACAAGATAATTGATAAGCTTACTTCGCTTGTTGAATCACTTGCTCTCCAAACCGCTAACAACACCAAAACCTTAAATGCACAAAATGCTCAAGCCAATGCTTTGAGTCAATCTTGTGACATATGCGGTGGTCCTCACTCTTATACTTCTTGCACTGCCACCCAAGACTATCCGTGCGAGAACGTTAACGCAGCATACGGTACATATCCTCAAGGAGGCTATCCAGCCCGCCCTCAAGGAGACCGTAACTTGCTAAGTTATCGTTCCTCCAATTTTCTTTCCCCACCCGGCTTTCCTCCTGCCAATCCGAACCAACAACAATACCTTAACCGCCCTAATCAACAACAACCTCGTGCTCCATACCAACCACCTCAAAGACAACCATATCCACCTCAACATACTACCCAAGTTTACCAACCCGCTCCTTACCAATCACCCGCTTATCAAGCACCTCCTCATACGCAACCCAACGTCTTCAACCAAGAGATTGAAACGTATATGCGGACGAATGATGTGATTGTGAAGAATCTGCAGACCCAGATTATGAACTTAAAGGGCGATATGGTGAAACAAGGAAACAATCTTAGAGCTAATATGCGTACATCTTTAAGTAGTAAAACTAATGACTTAAGGGATATGATGGCATCGTTTTTCCAAGGTAGTCAACCCTCTTCTTCGGGCACTCTTCCGATTAACACCGTTGCGAATCCAAGAGGGGAGATGAATGAAATCACCACACGAAGTGGAAAAGGTACACAGGAACCCGAGCTTCCTACACCTACACCCGTGGTTGTGACCAAGGAAAACGAGTCTTCTACTCCTATTCCTCCATCATATACTCCTATTCCTCCACCTCCTACTCCTCTAATTTCTCCACCTCTTACTTCTACCCCTCCACCACCCAAGGATGTGAGTGAACCTACAATTCTAAAGCCTTCCTCTTCTTCCGATATACCTTATCCATCAAGGTTGAAGAAAGAGAAGCTTAAAAGCAAGGATGATATTCAAGTCTCAAACTTTCTAGAAATGTTTAAGCAATTGAATTTCAATATCTCCTTCGCTGAGGCTCTTGCTCACATGCCTAAATACGCGAAGATGTTCATGGATCTTCTGAGTGACAAGGAGAAACTTCTTGATATTGCTAACACCCAACTTAATGAGAATTGCTCTGCGGTTCTCTTAAGGAAATTGCCAACCAAGCATGGTCATCCGGGTCGCTTAATCCCTTGTAACTTCCCGGGAGTTGACAATTGCATGGCCCTAGCCGATCTAGGAGCTCGTATTTACTTAATGCCATTAAGTGTATGGAAGCAATTATCTCTCCCTGCGCTAGACCCCACTAAAATGACATTGGAATTAGCTAACCGTACGGTTGCTTATCCGGTGGGGATAGCCGAAGATGTCTTCGTTGGCGTCCACAAATTCACCTTTCCGGCGGATTTTGTTGTCGTTGACTATGAAATGGATCCTCGTGTTCCATTAATCGTAGGACGTCCATTCTTGAGGACCGGCCGTACTCTCATTGATGTAGCCACGGGCGAATTAATTATGAGAGTCGGTGACGATAAAATAGTTTTCAACATGGGTAAACTTTCTACACAGCCTTCGGACAACGAAAGCGTTAATTGCATTGATGCTCTTGATGAGGCTTGTGAAGAACACTTTAAAGATGCTTGTAAAAGTAATCTCTCGTCTCTACCCAATGTTGAAGCCGTTTCCTCAATTGCTCCGTCCTTGACTCCTTTTGGAGCAAGTGACTTTCTATGGGATGATATTGAAGCTAGCTTGAATCCCCTTGATCTTAACTCTAATGATTCTTCTACCGATTGGGCAGAAGAACTTCTTACAATTGAGAAACTTCTCAAGGAAGATCCTGTCCCTCCTCCTTCTCCTGAAGCGGTTACTAATGATGATACATCATTAGTTCCCCCATCTATCGAGGATTCTCCGGATTTCGAACTTATGGATTTACCGTCTCATCTCGAGTACGTATTCCTTGACGACAAAAAGTAGCTACCCGTCATCATCGCTAAGGCCTTGAAAGAAGATGAAAAATCTCGCCTTATCTCCATGCTAAAAGATCACAAGAAGGAAATTGCTTGGAAAATTTCCGACATCCACGGAATCGATCCAAACATTTGTACTCACAAAATTCTCATGGTGGATGACTTCAAACCCACTATTCAAAGCCAAAGAAGGGTTAATCCGAAAATCCATGACGTCATCAAACAAGAAGTTATCAAACTTCTCGATGCGGGCATGATTTATCCTATATCGGATTACCCATGGGTTAGTCCAATCCACTGTGTTCCGAAGAAAGGCGGAATAACCGTTGTTCCCAATGAACACAACGAGTTAATTCCAACTCGTCTCGTTACTGGGTGGAGAGTTTGTATAGACTATCGCAAACTCAATGATGCCACGAGAAAATATCATTTTCCTCTTCCCTTCATGGACCAAATGCTCGAGCGTCTAGCGGGTAATGACTTCTATTGCTTTCTAGATGGTTTCTCTGGGTATTTTCAAATTCCCATCGATCCCAAAGACCAAGAAAAGACCACCTTCACTTGTCCCTACGGAACTTTTGCTTACAAACGTATGCCTTTCGGCTTATGTAATGCTCCTGGAACATTTCAAAGGTGTATGATGGCAATCTTCCATGACATGGTTGAACAAACCATGGAAGTCTTCATGGATGATTTCTTGGTCTATGGTGATTCTTTCTCTGCGTGCCTTGCCAGTTTAGAACGTATGCTTCAGCGGTGCGAAGACACTCGCTTGGTTCTAAATTGGGAAAAATGCCATTTCATGGTAAAAGAGGGCATCGTGCTAGGACACAAAATTTCCAAAGCCGGTCTAGAAGTAGACCGCGCTAAAGTTGATGTCATAGCAAAACTACCTCCACCTTCAACCGTGAAGGGTGTGAGAAGTTTCCTTGGGCATGCGGGCTTCTAAAATCGCTCGCCCCATGACCCACCTCTTGGAAAAAGATACTCCTTTTATCTTTTCCAACGAGTGTATTAATGCCTTCAACATTCTAAAGGATAAGCTAACTAAGGCACCCGTCTTAGTTACCCCTAATTGGGAGCTTCCCTTTGAGTTGATGTGCGATGCTAGCGATTTTGCTATTGGAGCAGTGTTGGGACAACGTATTGACAAACATTTCCAACCGATCCATTATGCTAGCAAGACAATGAGTGGGGCTCAATTGCATTACACCACTACCGAAAAAGATCTTTTAGCTGTCGTGTATGCTTTTGAAAAATTTCACCCCTATCTTGTCTTATCTACCACGATCGTATACACCGATCACTCCGCGTTGAAGTACTTGTTATCCAAACAAGATTCTAAGCCAAGACTTCTTCGCTGGGTTTTACTCCTTCAAGAATTCAAAATCGAAATTCGAGACAAAAAAGGAGCTGAAAACCTAGCCGCGGATCATTTGAGTATACTTGAGGATCCATACCAAGGGGATCATCCGAACAAAGAGATCAATGACTCTTTCCCCTTGGAGACCTTAATGTCTATAAACTCCACTTCTGATGAGACCCCGTGGTTTGCAGACATTGCAAACTACTTGGCGGCTGGAATTCTCATCGACGGGTTGACATCCCAACAAAAGAAAAACTTCTTTAAAGATCTAAAGACTTACTTTTGGGATGCCCCGTATCTATTCAAACAATGTGCTGATCTGATCATATGCCGATGTGTTGACGGACCCGCAGCTTTAGAAATTCTAGAAGCTTGCCACAAAGGACCCACCGGTGGTCACTTTGGTCCCAACTACACGGCTAAAAAAGTGTTTGACTCGGGATTCTATTGGCCCACCATTTATCGTGACGCTCACGAAATGGTAAAAAAAATGTGATGCTTGCCAACGACAAGGCAAGATCACACATAAAGATGAGATGCCTCAAAATTTCATCCAAGAATGTGAAATATTTGACGTCTGGAGCATCGACTTTATGGGGCCATTCCCTTCTTCAAAAGGAAATAAATACATCCTTGTCGCCGTTGTACGTGTCTAAATGGGTTGAAGCGAAAGCTTTACCCACTAATGATGCAAGGGTGGTTTGTAACTATTTAAAACAATTATTCGCTAGATTCGGCGTGCCACGTGCCATTATCAGTGATCGCGGGACTCATTTTTGCAATGACCAATTCGCAAAAGTCATGGCAAAGTACGGTGTCACTCATCGTCTTTCCACCGCTTATCACCCACAAACTAATGGGCAAGCCGAAATCTCTAACCGTGGGTTAAAGCGAATACTCGAACGAACCGTGGGAGAGCATCGTGCCGCCTGGGCCGATAAACTCGATGATGCTCTGTGGGCTTTCCGTATCGCATACAAGACTTCTATTGGTTGGACACCATATCGTCTCGTGTACGGAAAGGCATGCCACCTCCCCATTGAGTTGGAACACAAGGCCTACTGGGCCTTGAAATGGGCAAATTTTGACATTAACAAAGCCGGAGATTTGCGCAAGATCCAACTCAATGAACTTGATGAATTGAGGAATGAAGCTTATGACAACTCTTTAATCTACAAGGAAAGAACTAAGCTCATTCATGATTCAAAGATTAAAAACCGAGAGTTCCACGTTGGAGACAAAGTTCTACTTTTCAACTCTCGGTTAAAAATCTTTTCTGGAAAGCTCAAATCTTGTTGGTCCGGCCCATTCACCATCGCTCAAATTTTACCATATGGTACTATTGAGCTTGCTCAAACCAATGGCCCAAACTTTAAGGTGAATGGCCAACCAGTAAAGCTATACTTTGGAGAGGAAATCTCTACTGAGATTCCATCCCTCTCCACCCTCCCTTTGAATTAATTCGGGACCGATTCAGGCTCGTGACTCGGTTATCAAAAACAAGCGCTCCTCGGGAGGCAACCCGAGTATCTATCCCTTTAACCTCCTAAGTGTGGGGGGACCTATTTTGGTCGTTTGTGTTTGTATGGTGATGTGATTACAGGGATATATGCACTCTTGGAATTTTTGAAGAACCGTGCTTCCATGTTATCCGCAATCCGGTTCTATCTCTCAACTATCGTGATTCAATTTTCTTCATACTCACATTTGAAATTGATCACGTTAGTTGTCTCCTCCTTAATTTGATTTAAACAACGTGCACAATGTCATAAGTGTAGGGGAGCTTTTTCCCACATGCATAAACATTGAGGACAATGTTTATCTTAAGTGTAGGGGAGACTTCTATCGAAGTTATAAGTGGACTTTTCCATGAAAATGCCTTTATTTAACCGGGAAAAACATCTTTTTCCGCATTTTTCAAATTTTTAATTAACTTTGGCCATGTAGTCGTAATTTTTAAATTTTTATGCCTTTTATTTTTCTCCTTTTATCGTTGCTTTCATATGTATATATTCCATAATAAAGTCAAAAGCATTAATAAAGTGGTTTAGCAAGTTTAGAGTTCTTTGATATATTAGGCCCGTTGCGATTATTTTGACTCAACCCGAATAGACTCATCCGAGTTTTTTCTAGCAAGTATCCTTAACCATGTAGACCTTAATTGGTTTATTAGGCTAAGCATCCACGAGTCTCATTCCTTGAGATTTTAAACTGTGGAGAACGAGAAATGATAGAGTCAATTATAAGTCGGTATTCTTACGCAAGCACACTTGGTGTAATTATTAGCTTTTCCTCCCATCGCTTGTAAATAAATAAATGCAATAAGTAAGGTCGTACGATTTTATTGAATTACTTAGCTCTTAGCCCAAGATCGTTTAAAAGTTGCTCGGCATTGATAAGAGTTCATAGCCAAGGCATAACTAATGAAGCAGGGCGCGCAGATTGGCGAATCCAAAAAGGCCCTTACAAGGCATGAGGATTCCATTTTATTGCTAAAGATCCAAGAAGATGTGAAAAGCATTGTTCTTAAATCAATATGAAGGATCAAGACGCACGACGAAAAACAATCAACTCCCATAAAGTTCATGGAGAAGTCTATCCGAAAAGACCCTAACAAGGTATGAGGATAAATAGATCCAAGTCCGAAAAGGAGGCGGATCGTTGTATCTCAAAATCCCAAATTATGATTGAAATAATAAATGATGAAGTCGAGGTCAAAAAATTTGAAGTATTCCCCAAAAAATACTCCAAGTGAAGAAATTCTATAAACGAAGAGAAGACCATTATCTCAAGAAGGTGTCTCAAGATGTGAAGTATGAAGTACATGCCAAATATCGGCCCGAGAAAGGTCTCAAATCGTGAAGCGAGTTATGCCAAGATATGAATTTTTTGAGGTCTCGAGAAGAAGTTTTAAGAGATTTTGTCCTTTAGCTAAATATTAATCAAATCGTCCCACTTTGCTTTCAGCCTTAATAAACTATCACAATAAGTCCAAAAATGCATCTTCATGATCATTCCAAGACAAAAATAAAATATAAGAGATACACTTAGGGATAAGGGAGTTTAAGCTTGTAATTGAGCCATGTGTGTAAGTGTTTGTTTTGCTAACATATAATAACAATGATCTCGTTTTTAAGCTTAGTTTGGGGAACGTGCAACTTGAGGGTGATAAATCTTCGCAGCACCAAAGCCCTAATGTAAGTCCTTGATCTCTTTACTAGTTATTTCCATGTAGCTATTTTCAAGTGAATATGGTTTTCTATCCCTTTTGATTACTCAAGTTTTTATTTTTCCTTAGTATTTTAATTTCTGTTTAGTAGTATGTTAATAAGTCCAAGGTTGATTGATTATGAGAAAGTGTAATTTTGCTTTGTCGCTAAGCATTGCATGAGGGCATGGCAATGGTTAAGTGTAGGGGATTTGATAGGTGTGAAAACACCCATCCTTTTACCACTTATTTCTTGCTAAAACATGACCAAAACGCGTATTTAATATCATTTGTTTGGAATTATGCGTGGTTTTTGTGTTTATTGTGTTTTCAGAGTCAACCGGATGAATGTTGGAGAAAACATGGGATTGCACGGGTTTTATTGAAGAAAATGACTCAAGACGAAGTCTATTGTCCAAGAGTTGCAAAAGATTTGAAGTCAATGGGCCTATTTGAAGATTTATCAAAGAAAAGGACCAAAGATGGAAGATTTACATATGTCGAAGAACTCAAGTCTATTAAACGAAGAAATTAAAAGACGAGTTGAATTAATTCATCGACAAATCCCGAATCTGAGTCAAAAACGTCAACTTTACTGAAAAGACGCGAAGACAAAAAGAGAGAAGGAAAGCCCACTCACCAACCAAGCCCACAAGGATATAAATAGGGATCACCTCACATTTTTAGAAGACAGTTTTTAGTTTTCCTTTTTTCTTCTTTTCTTCTTCGTAGGTTTTCACCAACACCATTAGGGTGTTTGGTGATTTTTAATCTTTTACAAATTTGTAAGTTTTAATTTTCCATTTTGTTTGTTTAACATTAAGCTTTCAATACAATCTTTCCTTTTAATCTTGTTCATCTTCTTCTTTTTGATTCAAAGTTTTCAAAGTTTTATTCTGGTGATTTGATCTTCAAAAGTTAGTGGGTTTTGTGTTTTTATGATTGGGATTTGATGTTTATGGTTAGTAAATGATTTGTGGTTAGTTTAGTTTAAATCCCTTGGTTAGATTTGGTTTAATTTGGTAAAAATCGTTTTGTTGTATTTCCTCTGTTTTCTGTTCATCCAGCCCAGATTCTGAATGAGTGATTTCCACAAAACATTCCGCATGAAGCATCTCTACTAGTTATTCCGGATCAGTCATCTTTGCTTAATATTCCGAATCAGCTACCTTCATCCGGAATATTCAATATTCCGGATCAATCTCTTCATCCGGAATAATTATTCCGGATCAACTATAATTGAAGTCGTTCATTCAGAATATTGTTATTCCGAACCAAACCTCTTCATCCGGAATATCTTTTATTCCGGATCAACTGCCTTTTCTATTATTCCGAATCAACCTTCTTTCTTCAAACATTCCGGATGAATCGTTTTCTTCCAACATTCCGGATGAGACTTTTTCTTTCTTATTATTCCGCATGAACCTTATATTCCGAATGAAACATTTTTCCATTATTCCGAATGAACGACTTTTCCAGCTTTTCTTGTTTTGAGTTTTTCTTAAATTTTCTAAGTTAAGTCTTTAAAGTTTTTAAACTTTTCATTTACTGTTTCATTTTGATTATTAATTTCCATTTTGGTTTAATTCGTCAATTGACTTAGATTATTTTCGACTTTGATCTTTTATTTCTTTTCCGTAGAATAGAAAACCAATCCCCTATTTAACACCAAGAACGACAAGTACCACTTTTGACCGTTATCCATTCGAAGAGGTACCGAGAATAAATCCGAACCTCATACAAATACCTAGTATCAATGAATGATGAAGTTTTCTAAATAAATGGTTTTCAACAAAACCAAGCCAAAGAAGACTACTAATCTAGATCTAATGTTAAGCTAGCTTTGTTATAGTTAGTTGTCTTTCTTTTCTACTTGTCATTGTAGTTGCTTCCTTCATGTGTGTTTCATGATGTTGATCTATGGATTTAGCTTTATGTGTTTCTATGTGCACATTAATCAACTTTAATTTGAAATTAAAATTGAACCTAAATCTATCACAACCTCTAAAAACTTGACTAAAATTGGTTCAAAATGATATTCAAATATTTTGTCACCCTTTGTCAAGACATTCTTTGTGAATGTGTTGCTTTATGCAACCCTAGCATAATTTGGTGCTAATAGAGGTAAAATTCCAAGATTTGCAACTTTTTGAAAAAGTCTTAGTTTTTCCCAAAACCCAGGAAAAACATGGTTTCACGTCCACTGTAGGCGGTTCGTTAAAAGTCGCGCGGTTCCTTATGTGATAAGGAACCGCGGACAGAAATCAACTTTTGACGATTTTTTGATCAAAATTTTTAAACCCTATACCCTGTCAAAATTCCTTGTTTACTCAATTTGACTAAACATTCCTTGACACTCCACATTATGTATTCAAATTCTTACCTTGATTACATTCTACTTATACCCCAACCTTGAGATTTCATTCTCACACCTTCCCAACCTTGAGATTTCATTCTCACACTTTCCCAACCTTGAGATTTTGTTCTCACACCTTAACGATGACTAACTCATCCATTCATAACCTTGACATTTCATTGTCACAACCCTACTCACCCAAAGCTTCCTCATCCAAGCTTTCAAAGAAACCGAAAATCTCGGTTCGACCTATTTGGATCTAGAAGAATGAACCATCTTCTTCCAAACCACCCAAAAACCCTACCTTCTCTCCAATCAAGTATTGGAATGAGACTTATACCATTAACCCCATCACCGGAGCTAAAGAAAATGTTCCTCCACCACCACAATCCTTCAATACCCCTCAACTCAATGATCTTTCAACCTTCCCAAACCTCACAAGGCATTGTGAAAACATTCCCAAACCCATTACCCCTCCACCACCAAACCCTAGGTTTGATGCCATACCCCCATCAACCGATTTTGTGTTGCATCATGGATCCTCGTGTTCTTGTTGTCGATTTCAACAAATTGAACTTGCTCATATGTATGAGAAGATAAATTTTCTTGAATTCCTCCTCACTCGACCTCCTATTCAAGTTTTCGTTCTGGTGGACAAAACTTCGAATGATGCATCGTCATCTTATTTTTCCAACTAAAGGACTAACTACTCTTGGAGTATTTATTACTTTAGTTGCTTTAGAGTCTTTTATTTTCTAGCAATCTTGGAAAATTATCACTATTATAATAGCTTATGCTTTGTGGTTTATTTTCCATATCGTTTGCTTTAGATACTCATATTGTGTGTATGACTATCTACATTGTTGTGTCTTTTCTATTATGTAACCTTTGTGTTGTTTGTGAGCTATCTTTTTTTAGTTCTATTTTGAGTTGATCATGGTTAATTTTTACAATTGCTTATGGGTGATTCCATCAATTCTAAACTTTAACCCCTTGACAAGCTTATCATCTTCATGGGATTGAAGTTTGATTTTGTTAATTACCTTTTTGGACAAACTTAGCAAAATACTTGCTTCTAATTTGAGATTTCTTCTCTCTCTCCCTCTCAAGTTACTTAGTAGGTAGTGATCATTTATACATTGGTGTTTCTTTCCTTTCTACTAACCTTTGTTTAGCATGTCACCTTAGCTCACATACTTGGTGCCCCAAGCAAGGGGGAGCAACCACCAAGGGGGAGCTACTAGAAAAGTTCGATGTTCTTCAAAGACTTGTGCTAACCTTTTTGCTTCGACAAAGGGGGACAAATGATAGTGATAAACTCGTTAATAATTCGTTATTTTGTGTTTCTATGCAAATGAGTTTATAGTTTGTCGTAATCAAAAAGGGGGAGATTGTTAATGCAAGTGATGCCTAAAAACATTATTAGTGTTAACTAATCTTTTTTAGTTTTGATCACAACAAACTATACAACACATTTAGTGTAAAACATAAAAACGAATTATTTAACTAACACTATCATCAAGGTAATAATCATATCACTAATCTTTCTTGATCATACTTAGTGATCATCAAAATGATTATTCTTAAAACTCACTTTTGTTAATATGACAAAAGACTTTTTAATAAACTTTCTTTTTTAGAAAATGTTTTATTAAAATAGAAAATGAAAATTTGAAAATAGCATATTCCAAATGCTGTTAGAATATCCTTTGAAGGTTTAAAATACCTCAGATATTCCCACCCACTAAAAGACAAAAAAAGGAGCGTAGTCTACTGGGCGGTACCTTAAGTAGCTAGGCGGTTCCCAAGCGATAAGGAACCACGGGCTAGATAAGGAACCGCGCCCAGCTAGTCATTGCACATTGTCTCCTTTAAATAGTGGATCAAATCTCATTTTCCAACAAGCCTCTCTGGACGTTTTCCTCAGTCCCCATTCTCTTTTCTATAGCATAATCATTAGTAAATGATCACTTAATTTGTTAAGGATGTTTACATATGATTATCCTCTTGATCCCCTCCTTTACCTTGTCCAAAGAGAAGATCACTCACTCACTAGTGTTGTGATAAAGATGAATCTATGAACTAGTCATATTCATCATGATACCCTTTTTGTTTTAGCTCAATCCATTGTATTTATGAATACTTGGACTAGTTGCGTTCATCCAAGTTATTTGTGAATACTTGGATTTGTTGTGTACATCCATCGCATATGTGTTTGCTTGGATTTATGTTGTGTAGATCCAAGTTATATGTGTGTACTTGGATATGTCTAGTTGAGTTGTAATAGATTGATTAGTAGTTCTCACTAAACTACAAAGTGATGTGGTTGTGTCTTGTGAGTTCTCACTTAACTTGAAAGTGATTAGTAGTTGTGTTGTGTGAAGTTCTCACTTAGCTTCAAAGTGAAGAGTCGTGAAGATTGGTTCTAGCTTTGGATTAGAACTCGACATCTAGCCTTGTGTCGTAAAATGGTGAAGTAGGCAACGTCGTGAAGATTGGTTCTACCTTGAGATTAGAACTCGACATCTAGCCTTGTGTCGTTAAATTGTGAAGTAGGCAACGTTGTGTAGATTCGTCCTAGCTAAAGATTAGGTCTCGACATTCATCTTAGTGTCGGGAAATAATGTAAGCAATGATGTAAGGTTTTCTCCGCCGAGAAGGGAGCTTGTGGATATAGTGGAAATCTCGAGTAGGTGTACTCGAGGAGTGGAGTAGAAACGAGGATAGAGCCTCGTTGTCAAACCACTATAAATCTTGGTGTCTTCCCACTAGGTTGTCTCCTTCCTTACTCTTTACTTATTTCATTATCATTATACTTACCTATTATCTTTGCTAGTGCATTTGAATTGAACCTAATCATTATGCAACTTAGCCTCAAGTAAAAGATAGTTTTGATACAACCCAAATTGAAAGTAATTTTAATTTGGTCACCAATCGAAGAGAAACTATTCAATCCCCCTTCTAGTTTCTACAACATGCATTATGTTTAATTACACAAAATCAAACTTTTGAAAAATCTTTTAATTTTTGGAAAATCATGTTCATGCATGTTGGATTAAAGTATGGAAAAACACTTACTAATTGATTTAAATAGGTGGTCTTAAATTAGATTTGATCAAAACAATATGTGTTTCCCATTTCTCCTTTTTGTAAAGTTAGAGGGGCGTTTTGTGCAATTTAGGTATTCTTTTGGCCTCATATTTAAACGACACCAATAATTTGCGGGAAACGACTTATTAGTCGACTTTGAAAATTTTGTGGGAGTCGAGGGTCACCCCGAACACTCGAAAATACATTTAAAACAATTTTAACGCACCCGGAATAAAATAAAACGCACCCGACTCGACTTATTATGAACCAAAAATAAAATTCTCGAAAAATAATAATATCGTCAAAATGATAATAAAACATGGAAATTTGGCATCCGTTGGGATCGTAGTCGTCACCGTCTTCCTTAAATCGTCAATCATCAAGATTACGACCTTAAGCATCGGTTTCAACTTAAACCATCAAACATATAGTAAACGAAATTTCTTAAAAATTTCAAAAATATTCGTAATATAGGGTAAAAATAAATGACCTCGGGTTTTGGGTATCACATCCACCCCTCCTTAAAGAGAGCGACGTCCCGGCGCTCGCCTCCTCTTATACTCACATTTTGTGCCGCTAGAACAAATGAGGATATCTTTCCTTGAAGAAGTCCTCACGTTCCCAAGTGTACTCCGGTCCACGTCTAGAATTCCATCGTACCTTCACAATGGGAATTCTACTGCGCTTCAATCTCTTAACCTCTCTATCCATAATCTCCACTGGTAACTCCACAAAGTGCATTTTATCGTCAAGCTGAATCTCGTCCAAAGGAATCACCAATTCCTCATTCACCAAACTCTTCTTCAAATTCGAAACGTGAAACGTGTTGTGAATAGCGCTCAGCTCATTCGGCAAGTACAACTTGTAAGCTACGGGTCCAACTCGTTTAACAATCTTGACTGGTCCAATATACCTTGGACTCAACTTTCCTTTCTTCCCAAAACGAATCACACCCTTCCATGGTGACACCTTAAGCATAACCATGTCCCCAACTTCAAATTCCAACGGTTTCCTTCGATTATCTGCATAACTCTTCTGTCGGCTTCGCGCGGCTAACAGTCGATCCTTAATTTCCACAATCTTCTCGGTAGTCTCCAAAACCATTTCGGGCCCAGTCAACTGACTCTCTCCCACTGCGCTCCAACACAAAGGAGACCTACACTTCCTTCCATACAATCCTTCAAACGGTGCAGCCTTAATACTCGCATGGTAACTGTAATTATACGAAAACTCCACTAAAGGTAAGTGTCATTCCCAACTTCCTCCGAAGTCAATCGCGCATGCTCGAAGCATATCTTCCAACGTCTGAATAGTTCGTTCGCTTTGGCCATCAGTTTCGGGATTATAAGCCGTACTCAAACTCAATTCAGTTCCCATCGCACGTTGAAAAGATCTCCAAAATTCCGAAGTAAATCTGTTGTCGCGATCCGAAATGATTGATAGAGGAACTCCATGACGAGAAACAATTTCCTTCACGTACACACTGGCAAGTTTCTCCATGCTATCCGTCTTCTTCATAGGTAAAAAGTGAGCAGATTTCGTCAATCTATCCACGATCACCCAAATCATATCACAACCACTAGGAGTCCTGATATGAGCAAAAACTCATATCAATTAATCAACAAAACACCCTAAAACACATAACAAATACCTAACTTTTATGCTATAAAAGTAGTATTATGTGGTATGTTCTTTGTGTGTGATCAAATAGGTAAGAAGGATACAATTTCAAGCAAACAAGGGAAAGTCAAGCTTAATTGGATAAAAAAGACAAAGAAGGATCAAGAGTGACAAGACTTTGAAGAACAAGGACCTATCTTGACAACATTTCAAAGATGAAGGACCAAAAGTGTACATTTTCCATAGTCAAGATCAAAGTCAAACATGGTCAACGAACAAGTCAAAGGGTCAATTCAAGCAAGAATGCAAGTTGAAGGATCATTTTTGCCAAAGGAATGAAGATTCTAGCTCAAATTACTAATCTGCCAAGTACAAGGGTTGAAACTGCCAACTTGGCAAAGTATATTGGGCTCAATCCGTGTGAAAAGACTTCAACCAATGAGAGAGCAAGAAAATTGTCACTTGGATAGCCACCTCACCCCACTCACAACCGCCTTCATTAAATGAACCAATCACAACAGTGTGATCCACCACTACACCTTTTGGCCAATCATATTTCAGGAATTGGATAATGATCCGTGTGCAATTTTCTCCACCAACCACAGCATGACACGTGTCTTTCTTCTCCAAACAAAAAATTCCCAGAATCAGGATTGAGTTAGAGGGCATTTCAGGAGAAGTTATAAACCTCAAAGTTGATCAAAATCCAAAGACAAATCCATCCCAACAACTTAATTAACATGAAATCAATTCAATCAAAAATCCCCAAAGACGTTCTTCACCTACAAAATTCAATTGAGCATATTAGTCCACGTGGAAGACTCCTATTGGCTGGGACACGTCACTCTCCTCAACTAATTCACTTTTCCATTCTATAAATAGGCCTAGAGGTTCTCATTTGTAGTTGGTTAGCTAGTGTGAAAACACACACACTAGAATTTAATTCTCTCTCATTATGTTATTAGCATTTGTAGTTAACAACTCTAAAAAGCTTGACAACCTTTTGAGAGTTTGTTAGTTAGTTGTAACCAACCTTGTAACCACTTTTCACTCATAATCAGTAAAATTCGAATTTTCCCGCCAATTCTCTCATTACTTACCTACTGTTCATACACAATTGTTATTGCTTTGCTTCTAATGATCATACGTGATCATTAGAAGCCTTGATTGAAGATTGATGCTGCTCATTTCATCCTGTAGCTGAGATACCTGTTTTGATCATTCATTTCAAGCTTTTGGTAGAATTTGAATAAATGTTGAGTTCATTAATGGCGATCAAGAGTTGTTAGTTGTTGATTGGTTGTTGATTAGTGATACTAGTGCTAAGGTGGTGGTTTAGCACTAGTTAGATAGCTCAGCGCTACTCTACTCCTACAAAGGAGGCTTCTATATCAAAGGTGTACAATTTTCCTATTTTAGTTCCACTCAATTGTTGCAGGCATGCTCAATTCCTAGAATAAAAGTTGTTTGCTGTATGATCAAAGGTGTAGCTTGTAATTGAATTGATTTGCATGATTGTGTAGCCTATTGATAGCTTAGCATTAGTATTCTAGCTTAATTCAGCATTTTGTTTAGTCTTTAGCTGTTGATTTGCTTGCCTTGGCATTTGGGGTATAAGTGTTTAGGATAGCTTATGTTTTACTTGTTTTCATCTCATTTTGGTGAACACACTTAGCCTGCTATCACTCATAAATCAGTTTCAAGCCTAGCTTTAATTCCTTCATAAAAATTTCACTAGAATCAGTAACTAGTGTTTGGCAATAAGGTTTAGGGTGTAATTCAGTGTTTAATCTTGTAAGTAATTGGCTTAATTGAGGTCATCTAGGCTTAGCTTGTATAGTTTAATAGATTCCAGTCCATTTCAGGTCAAAATCTTTGGTCAAATAGGCAATTGCTATAAAAGTCATTAGGTCACTTTGTTTCAAAAGCTGATTTCAGAAAGTATCCATTTTCAAATCTTTGCCATTGTTTCATTAGTGGACGAATTTTCTTGAAATCAAGTTCTAGCTATCACTTAACATCTATAGTTTAAGCATTAGGAAGGATATTCTACAGTATCTAGGAATAAGCTAGGAATAAGCTTTTAAATCAGCCTTAAGCATTCTTCATTTTCTGAGATAAAATTCATAGCTGTTTTTCCATTCCACCAAATCTACTTCATAAACCTGCTTATTTTATTTTACAAAACTCTTTAGAAAGTTTTCTTGGTTAAGTTTTCAAGTTTTCAACTTTTTGAAATTTTGGTCAACATAAGCTCCTTTCTAGCTTATTTTCATTTCTAAGCTTATTAGTTGATCATTTTTGTTGAGACAAGATTTCCCCTTCCTCTTTTGAGCGGATTAACAAGATTTTTCAAAGAAATCAAGTTATGGACGTTTACCTTTTTAGCTAGCTTATTTTGTGCTTATTGGATTTAGCTTATTTGAGTTCTAGCTAGTTTCAGCTTAAGCCCTTTCATAAGCCTAGCTAAAATTGAATTTTTAACGTTTTGAAACTTGTTTGAGCTTATTTGGTTAAGAAACGAGCTTAAACGGGCTTATTGAAATCCATTTGCCCGTTTTGTTAAAAGTTTGTTGCGAAATTGCTCTTCAGTCCCTAGTTTGTTAAGCAGTTGCATAATTAGCCTAAGTTTCCTAATTTTTAGGTAATTGTAGGTTAAGTCCTTCTGTTTTCAAGTTTGTTAATTAGTGGTTAGTTAGTTTAGTAATTTGTTAAAATTAGTTACATTGTTAGTTAATTTTCAATTCTAGTCTACTTAGTTAACTATTTTTACAATTTTAGTCCTTTGACTTTTTGACTTTACATTTTTAGCATTTATTTTGCATAGAATTTACATTTTAAGTCCTTTAATTTTGTAGAATTTGCATTTGTGAATTTTAATTGAATAAATACTTGGTTTGTGCACTTTGTTTTACGTATAAGTAGACTTTATTTTTCATTTTAGCAAGGATTTGTTTGAATTAGACATAGCATATCCAAATACCATTACCAACCAAAAACAATTATAAACCCGATCTTGTTAGGATCAATTGGTTAAGAATCGAGAAAACAAACTTCACTATACACAAATATTAAATGGCGCCGCTGCCGGTTCTTTGACTTTACGAGAGACTATCGATTGACGGTTTTCATTGGATTTTGGGATTCGTTCACTTGGTGAACGTTGTTTTTACGTATCATAAATCAAAACCATAAAAAAAATCAAAAATATAAAAATATAAAAATTAAAAAATCACAAAAATCAATTCTTTTCCTAAAGAATTTATCCAAAAAAATAAAAAATCACAAAAAGCAATCCATTTCCTAAGATATTGCAACCAAAAATATATATTATTGGATTTCCTCGTTTTTTACGTACATATTATATTTTCTTTTAAAAAAACCCATAAATACAAAAATATTTTCTCTATATTATTATATGTAATTAAGTATACGTATACGAACAATCAACACACCTACTTCCATAAGTATTGCTCTTGCAATACACCGTTCTTAGGGGCGTTCGGTCCTAAGTTCGTGTATCGATCAAAGTAAATTAAAGGCAAGAATAGATAAATACTCCCAAAAGAAAGAATTCAAAGAATACAAACTATTCAAGTGAATAGATAGGCGACGTGCTATAAAAGGCCGTCTAAGGGTCAATAGGTACTTAAGTGCTTCGCGCCACCTAACCCCCCGTTCACTAGTGCGTATTCCTAGAAGGAAAGCTTCTTGGGGGTCTTGCCACCCAGGTATTACATACATATATTATATTTTCTTATGGATATTTCATATTAAACCTCGGAAAGGATAATCCCTTCCTTTCCAAAGTCGAACGAGAGCTCCTCTCTCACTCCTTGCTTTTAGTTGCATGCTCACACGCGGGCGTGCACTCATACCTATTGGTGTACAACCCCTTCCTTCGAAAAGGAAGAAAAAGAGAAAGAGTAAAACCAAAACCGTTCATCAAGCCGATCACGAGCATCGTGCTTTCGAACTTGTTCAAGAAGTAATGGCCGCCACGGATAACCGTCCTTTGATGGAGCACTTGCAATCCAATGTGCAAGGATATGCCGATGCCATCAAGATACCCGATATTCCCGCAAACACCTTTGAACTTAAAACATCCATGATTAACTTGGTTTCAAATGCACCATTTTATGGGAACAAGAATGATAATCTACATGATCACTTGAAGAAGTTCCTTGCTCTTTGTAACACCATTAAGTAAAATGGAGTTCCCCATGATGCCATTAAGCTTATCTTGATACAATTTTCACGAGAGGGGAGTGCTAAGCATTGGTTAGACACACAACCACCCGAGAGCATTACCACATGGGATGGTTTCACTAAGAAGTTTTTGAACAAGTTCTTTCCTCCATCTAAGACCACGGCTTTGAGGAAATTAATCATAGGCTTTCAACAAAAACCTAGTCAAACCTTTACTGATGCTTGGGAAGAGTATAGAGAGTTATTGAGGAGATGCCCTAACCATGGATTGGATGAAGTTCACCAAATCAACACTTTCTACAATGGACTTAAACCTTGTTGATCCCAAACTTAGATCGATTAAGCTTTGTGTAAACGAGATTAGATCAAGTAATACACGTAGAGAAACCTTTGCTTGTGAATAAAGTAACAAAGTGTTATGCGGAATTAACACTTAGCCTAGAACACAAAGATGTTAAACAAACTTTCACTTGTATTGAATAATCGAACTTGATTACAATGAAAGAGGTTTAACAGTCGAATACTTGTGAAAACTTATTATAACTGATATCGAACATTAACCTAAAAGATCTTCTTTTATAGATTAAGAAGTCTTGTACAAGAAGCTACGAATCAACTATTCTAGGTAAAGATAATAATGGAAAATACAATATCGGGTTTATCTTTACCATATACAAATAAAGAAACAAATAAACTAAAGATTCGTATAAGATAACTTCCATCAGTGCTTGTCTTCCAGGCTGTCAACGTTGACTTTCCTCACTGTCAACGCTTGGCTGTCAGTGTCCAATGTCTTCTTATCAGCGCTTGAACTCTTCTTATCAGCGTCTAGTGAACTGACCCATAATTTATTCCCAACAATCCTCCCCTAAACTTGATATCCACTCTAATGATCAAGTTTCTGAATAAATTCTAAAGACTAGGAGGAATCTTACAAAAACTTCCTATGTTGGTGATAAACATATCTAATTAAGTCCTTGGCCACGTCACTAGTATAATCAATCTCCAAGGGTGTTTCCTTCATCTTCTCCAATACACTTTTGGACAAGAAATAGTCAGCATCCACAAGTAGATACTCTGAAAACTTTGTAGAGCTCAAATGAAATACACCACAAGTAGAATAAAGCCTCCAATGAAGACCACTGAGGTCATCTTCAAGATCCTTCCATATGGCAGGATCTGCTTCTCTTGGTCCACACAAAGTCAAAAATGTGTGCCATAGTCTTATTCCATTTGCTGAAGTAGGTGCTTCAACTGTATACTTGGCCTCTATCAATCTCCATAGATGCACCAAGTCTTCTCTGTCTATGCTTGCAAAAATAGAGATAATCGAAGTGAAAGTGTGTACCTCCTTCCCAAATCTGCCAATCTTCCAAAATCCACACTCATCTTCATCAAAGCTTATGATTGGATTTCTGGCATCTAGAGATACTACATTAACCAAGTCTGAAGCTTCCAATGGAGAGAGCTTGAGATGCTTCCTTATCACAGTTTCACTTGGATCATACATATCCATATCTTTGGGAAATTGGAGAGGATCTCCTTTCTTTACTGGTCTTTGAGCAATCCTCATCTCCCTTGCAATCTGCATTTCCTCAGCAAGCTCTTGTTTTCTTTCTTCTGAAAGAAATTGTAAGACATTATTTTCTTGCACATACCTCCAAATAGGATGTGCCCTATACTCTAGCTCCTCAAAAGATAACGCCAGCAACTTCTTGTATGTCCATCCAGGTTGATGGCATCTAAGTAACTTGTAATACAATGGCCTGCTATCTCTTCTAAGCATTGTCTTGACCTTTTGTGCATTATACTTTAAAATCACCTTTACATCATCTTGAACTCTGAGAAGAATTTCCAACCCATAAATTTGATCTGATAAGCTCATCCCTGGGTTGTCCATTACCTTATCTTCCCAAGCATGGTACATTCTGGTGATTTCTGGAAGGTCAAAGTCAACCTGCATCTTCAAATCTCTCAACCTTTCTTTTGCCAACTCATCTCCATATTCAAATCTTTCTGGATCTTCAATGATTTGTACACTTGAATCTGAGCTGCCTTTGTCACTTTCCTCATCACTCTCAGAAGTGGCTACAAATGGTGATGTACCACTCCTCTTCAAATCTTCTTCCAAAAGATGTGCAGCCAACTGTTTATCAAAGGCAATTTGTGCTGCATCTTTCTTTGGAACATCTTCTTCAACCATAAGCCCCTTATCCTTGTCTTTTGGATCAATAATTGGTAAGGTAGAAGAAGAAACCTGTGTGGACACATCTTTGATGATTGTTGATGACTGGAATACATCAACACCACCTGCAACTTTGTCAGCGTTCAAGTTACCTTTATCAGCGCCCCGATTACCTTTGTCAGTGCTGGATGTGTCAGCGTTCAAACCTGTATCAGCGCCCATTTTGCTTGCAACAGCTGCTGTGAAAGATCCTTCCAAGTTTAATGGAGTTATCTTGGATGTATCAATGACAGGGTGCTTCTTCAGGCTTGTAAGAGCTTCAGCAATATCTAAGGATCCACCATCATGTGAACTCCTTTCATGTGCAGTATGTATAAGCTCATCCACTTCATCCTCCCCTTTGGAAGATTCCTCCATCCTACTCCTGCTGCTAGGGTTCTCCAAAACAGTTACGCGCTACCTCAAGGCTTGGAGCTCACGTCCCTGATTATTGACAATCTGTACAAGGTTGACATTTTGCTTTTGCAAGCTAATGACAACAGCCGTCAATTCACTCAATGTCATAGGTTCCAATCTGCCCTCAGCTAGAATGGGGATTTGACCTCCCAAAATAGAATCATAGGGCATGGATAAGGTCTTATCAATGTTGGACCTGTCTTGGCCAGCATCTAAGCTTGTACCAATAGGTCCAGCCTCACCCATGTCACCAGCCACACTTGTGGAGGTGGTTCTCTCTGCTACATGGCTAGGACCACTAGAGGAGAACACTCCAGTAGTCCTTTGGCGTTTATTTATCCTAGATTGTAAGGGGGTGGAAGATGAGGTAGATTGTGTGGGTGTGGGTTGGTTAAGGGGTGTTTGGGTTTGTTCAGGAAGGTCATCAGCGTTGGGTTCGGCTGTGTCAGCGCCAACAGTTTGAGTGTCAGCGCCAACATTGGCTTGATCAACGTCCATATGGTCAGGTGAGGGTGATGGTTCATGGACAGGTTCTAGTTCAGGTGCAGGGTCTGGGTGTGGTTGGGCAGCTTGAATTACTTCAAGCATGGCTTGGGAGAGAGGTATGGGTCTGTTTGTTGAAATCATTTTGTCAAAAATGGTTTTCTTTTTCTTAGGGATCTCATAAAAATTATCATGATCCCTAGGACAATGTTCTTGTAAATCAAATACCATTTGCAAAAATCTTGGGTAAGCCAAAGTCATTTTACTTCCCTTATTTTTACACATCCCCTCAAAAATCATTTTTGAAAAGTTATACCTAAGCCCGCGTGTTATACAAACCAAAGCACTTGCAATTGACCTGTTTATTTCATTAAAAGAAGTACATTTTGGACTTAGGCATTGGAGAAGGACATGTATCAAATATTTCCAATCTGAGGGAAATTCCTGCTTATGATATTTATTTAAATTGACATCAGCAGGAATAGGACAACCCAATTCCCTAAGACCTTGTTCTATTGTTGCAGTGGCAAGGGTAGTCACACCATCAGCGTCATTAAGACGCAAAGCTTGGCGAACCAAAGCTTCAGTGACCACCCATGTTCTACCATGAACAGTAGATGTTAATGTAGTCACTCCATTAGCTGTTGTGGAACTTACAGTATTCCAAAATTGTCTAATGTGTGCGACAGGGACTAGTGGTTCATGAGAAAGTGCATACCTTAAGGAAGATGCATTTAAATATGCCCCCATCTGTGAATACTGAGGGAACAAATCATCATCAACGTTCAAATAAGCTATCATGTTGTGTTGGCTTTTGAACTCCAATGTTAATTTCTTTGAGTTGAACTTTGGTGCCATTGTGGAAAACTGTTGATGTATGTGAGAGGAAAAATCTAGGAGAAAAATGTTAGACAAGAAAATATGAATACCCAGAATGAAAAGTTAGCCAAATTTATAGGAGAGATGCATGATTTTGATTGGTCAAAAATGAGGCAGTTATATTCAAAGAGTAATGATGAAAATATTGAATCAAAATATAACTTATCTCATGCATTAATTAAAAGTAACAACTCCCAAAAATTACGGCCAAAGATTAGTCAAAAATAACAAGTGGGTAGGGCCCACTAGGTGTCAACGGTCAAAAATAACTCATCAACGCCCAACGGCTATATTTTCTTGTCAGCGTTTGCCTAAAGCCTTGTCAGCGTCACGATTGGTCATGACAGCGTTTGGATGAAAACCTGTCAGCGTCTAAAAATAAAATTATTTAAAAAGAAAAAGACCTTAACAAAGTAATTTATCCTAAGGGAAATATCTTGCAAGTTGATAATAATTACTGGGTGTCCACTTATGCACACTTGCTTAAGCAAGATAGACACAAATGTCCTCAAGTGTCCCTTGCTAACCAAAATACTTACCAACAAAGTTATTTCATAAAATCCTTTGTAACTCCCAGGTAAACCCATAACAAAAATATTCCCAAGTCTCCCAACAGACCACAACCAATTCTAGGCCAAAAATGTCTTGGCAGCATGCATAGTTTGTCAACTTTGCATGCTACAGTGCCTCATGGTTTAGTAAAACTAACCCATACTCACCTGTGGACACAATCTAGAATTGTGATGAGAGTATTGTAAGAATACCCAAGAGTCCTAAAGGTTCCTTAAACCTCCCCTTAAACTATGATACATGAGATTCTCAAAATATATATGAACATTAAAAATTTATGTCAAGATAGGAATATAAATATTCCAACCATCATCCATAAACAAAAACATGTTCACACAGCTTCTTCAAAGATCCATGAGCAACTCTGTATCCAATGGCATAAAGCTAACACCACCTACACATTTAGATTGAAAAACCACAAAACTAACAATGTTGCTGACAGTGCCCCGACAACGCTTATCAGCGTTGAAAAAGTACTTGTCAGCGTTAGACAATAATATCTCCCACAACGGCAAAATAACACTTGACAGCATTAAAGTTACCTTTGTTAGTGTTAGAAAAATAAAGTGGAAAAATCTAAATCATCACAAAGACCAATAACAATGCATTATCCTGTACATACTTTTACAAAAAGATTCCAAAACACATATTAAGTGAGATTAACCATTCCAATATTTGTTACCAAATATTGAAATCTTCCAGCATCAAAAGGTTTAGTTAATAAATCAGCCACATTATCTTCTGTGTCTACCTTATCTGGTTGTATTAAACCTTTCTCAAAGCAATCTCTTATAAAATGATGTCTAATTTCTATGTGTTTTGTTTTAGAATGATGTACAGGATTTTTAATAATGCATAAAGTACTGTTATTGTCTAAAAAAATCTTGGTATGCATGAAATTATACCCATAATCCAACAGCTGGTTCTGAATCCATAAGACTTGTCCACAACAAGCAGCTGCAGCAACATATTCTGCTTCAGTTGTAGAGTTGGCCACCACTGTTTGTTTCTTGCATTGCCAAGATATCAACCTACTCCCAAGAAATTGACATCCACCAGTTGTGGATTTTCTATCAAACTTGTCACCACCATAGTCACTGTCTGAATATGCAATAAGCTCCAATGGAGAATCTTTTGGATACCATAACCCAAGATCTGGATAACACCTTAGGTACCTAAAAATTCTTTTCACAGCAAGAAGGTGACATTCTTTGGGAGTCACTTGATGGCGTGCACATGCACACACAGCAAACATGATGTCAGGCCTTGAGGCTGTGAGATACATCAATGAGCCAATCATTGATCTATAATGCCTAACATCCACATCTTTTCCAGCTCCAATTCTTCCCCAAGGGTGTTCCCTATCCATAGGAGTGGAAGCACTCTTTTCATGTGGAGAAAAACCAAATTTCTTCAAGATTTCAGCTACATACTTGTCTTGGGAGATGAAGATACCATCTTCTTTCTGCTGAACTTGTAATCCTAGAAAGAAGTTCATCTCACCCATTGCACTCATCTTGAATTTATCTGTCATAAGCTTGGAAAAGTCTTCACTCATCTTTGGATTAGTAGATCCAAAAATGATATCATCAACATAGACCTGAACAAGCAAGACATCCTTACCTTTCTTCTTTGTGAACAATGTCTGATCTATGGTGCCCCTTTTAAAACCATTTTCCACCAAATAAGTGGACAATGTACCATACCATGCTCTTGGGGCCTGATGAAGTCCATACATAGCTTTCTTCACTCTATAAACCTTATCTGGATTCTCAGGATCTTCAAATCCAGGAGGTTGCATGACATATACCTCCTCAACAATTGTTCCATAGAGGAAAGCACTCTTCACATCCATTTGATAAACAGTGAAGTTCATACATGAGGCATAAGCTAGGAAAATTCTTATAGCTTCAATCCTTGCCACAGGAGCAAAGACTTCCTCATAATCAATCCCTTCCTCTTGGGTGTATCCCTGAGCTACCAAACGTGCCTTGTTTCTGACCACAATGCCTCTCTCATCTTTCTTGTTCCTTAGAACCCATCTTGTCCCTATTGGCCTTACATACCTTGGACAATCAACCAGCTCCCAAACATCCTGTATAGCAAATTGGTGAAGCTCATCCTGCATTGCTTCCACCCAACTAGGTTCTTTGAGAGCATCAAAAATCTTCTTGGGTTCCTGTTGTGACAGAAAACAGGCAAACAAACATGCTTGAACAAGAGGGGTATCAACCTTCTTATGGATATTGGCAATGAAGCTATCATGAATCTGGTGAGATCTTCTAGTTTGGACAGGAGACATGACATCTCCAATGATTTGTGAGGGAGGATGATTCTTCATAGTAGATCTAGGAATTCCACTTTCAAGAATTCTGGTGTCTTCAATATCATCCTCCATGTTGCCAATATCTTCTTCAGACTCTCTTCCATCTTGAACCTCTTCACAAACTCTTGAAGGTTCACCATGTTCAAAGTTGGAAGATACGAAATGCTCAAAAGTGTTGTCAATGTTGGACTTGTCAGCGCTGGAATTATGTTTGTCAGCGCCAGAATCACTAGTGTCAACGTTAGAGCCATCAGCGTCTGAATTGGTCTTGTCAGCGCTCGAATTGTTCTTGTCAGCGCCTGAATGACCATGCATGTTTTCAACTGGTGGTATTAGTGAACCACCTTTATCCTTTCCAGCAGCAGCAGCAGCAGCATAATAAACATCTGTCCATATGGGAATAGTAACATATTCTTGTGTAGGGGATGACTTAACTGCTTGTGATCCATTCTTCTTAGCAACCTGTGTACCTGAAACATTAACAATTCTCTTTTCCAACCCACTTGAAGTTACCTTCACAATGTCTGGATTAGTAACAGGCATATAATTCAAAGCTCTAGATAAAGGTTCCAAGTCAAACAACCAATTTGGACCACTTTCAGGATCACTAGGTTTACTCTCTAAAAACCTAACATGTACTTTTTCAAGTATACGTTTTTCCTTTTTAATGTAAACCCTATATCCTTTGCTCTGCACTGAATAACCCATGAAATAGCCTTCATCACCTTTTGCATCAAATTTACCTAGGTCATCACTAGTTTCTAAAACAACTACATGACAACCAAAAGGCTTGAGAAAGCCAATATTTGGCTTCCTTCCCTAAAGTAACTCATAAGGTGTCTTATTGTGTATCTTGTTGACCAATGCCCTATTTTGAACATAACAAGCTGTGTTAACAGCTTCAGCCCAAAAGGCTATAGGAAAGTGGGCATCAGCCAACATGGTTCTGGCTGCTTCAATTAGGGTTCTATTCTTCCTTTCAGCAACCCCATTTTGTTGTGGGGTTCTAGCTATGCTAAACTGCCTAGTAATCCCTTTCTTGGCACAAAAATCCTCTAGTAACTGATTTCTAAACTCACCCCCATTGTCACTTCTAAGAATTTTGACCTCATTACCACTCTTCTTTTCAATCTGGGTAATGAAATCAATCAAAACTTGGGCAGTTTCACTTTTCTTAACTAAAAAGAAAGTCCATGTAAACCTAGAAAAGTCATCAGTGATGACAAAGCAGTATGATTTACCCTTCAAGCTTTCTATATTAGTTGGACCAAAGAGATCCATATGCAATAAGTGAAGTGGTTTAGAACTAGAGTGCACCTGTTTAGATTTGAATGAGACCTTGTGCTGCTTGCCCTTAAGACATGCAACACAAGTGTGGTCATTGTGGAAAGCCTTTTCAAGCAAACCATCAACTAAACCAAGTCTCACAAGTCTATTGATATTTTTAAAGTTTATGTGCCCTAATCTCCTGTGCCAAAGATTACTTTCATATACTGAAGCTTTAGCATAAAAACATGACATTTTATTATTCATCTTAATTCCATTAAGATTCACATTATATATGTCTTTATGCCTTGGTGTTCTAAATTCTATGTATTTCTCCTCAGGGAGCTTGTAATCTTTGCTTAACACCAAGCATTCAGTATCAGTAAAAAGAACTTTATTCTTGTTATCACACACCTGTGATACACTAAAAAGATTATAGTCGAGTTCTTTTACCAGAAATACGTTTTCAAAACGTAAGTTGTTGGTGAGAAGAGTTCCTTTGCCTGTGATAGTTCCATATCCGCCCCCAAAGAGAACCTTATCACCATCTTCAATGGGAGTGAAATTACTCAAGTAATCTTCTTTCCCAGTCATGTGCCTAGAGCATCCACTGTCCCAATATCCATAGTCATTAACATGTTTTTGAATGCCCTGCACATAAGAAAACAAATTAGTTTTCTTTGGGAACCCAAGCCTTGGAAGACTTGGATTCATCTGGTTGTTCAACAAGAACAGACTTGGTTCTCATAACAAACCTATTTTCATCCCTTTTTGGATGAAATGCCCAGTTAACCCCAATTGGTCTTGACATGACCTTTGAAATATCATGAAACCTGTTGCATGTCATAGAAAGACCAGTAGAATTAGGGTTTTGGTCTTGTTTTGGTCTCCATGTTAAGCTAGTAGAAGCTTTAGACCCCTTTCACTGTGGTTGCAAATACCTAGGTTTGGCAGTGTGTCTGTCAGCGCTGAAATTGTTCTTGTCAGCGCTCAAATTGCCTTTATCAGCGTTGAACCTAGGGTTTGCTACAGGAACCCATTGCCTATTGGACCAAGTGTTTGTCTTTTGGAAAGGTCTTAGGCCATGTGTGTTAGACCCTCTAGTAAAGAATGGGGCTGGTCTAACAACTTGTGAACTTTTGTTCACAAAGGTTTTGTGTCTGACAGTGGTTGACCTATGTTAACTTTTGTCAGCGCTGAAATGGTTCTTGTCAGCGTTGACATTGGGAGCGTTGACACATTTGTATGCCAAATGTGAAAAGCTACCACAAGTGTAACAGGCTTTTCTAGACATAGTCTTAGGTCTAGAAGCAAAGAAGCCTGTTCCATGGTTACTAACTTGGCTTTTTGGTGACCTAGTATTCCTATACATCTCTGCATACTTAACACTAGGTTTTCTAACAGTGTGTGAGCCAAGGTCAACAGCTTTGCCAGTGGTTGGGTGTGTGATTTTAATAGGTGTAGGATCATGGCTCGTGATTGGTGTGGGCTCATTTGGACTTTCACACAACAAACCTCCCTTAACAAACAAAGTGTGGTTAGCTTTCTTCCACTCATCTAGGTCAGTCAGTTTTTTTTTATACTCTTCAACTGGTGAAGTCACTCTAGGTGGAGGAATGAATTCCTTCTCTTGGAGTTCTGGCAAGCCAGTCCAAGATAAGTCCTTTGATTGGACACCATAGAAATCCCCAGCTGGTGGTGGAACACCAGTATAATCTTTCATCCCAATCCCACTCATGTCCTTAGAGTCTCTTTGTTTACTAACACACTCTCCTAGGGTTTGTGTGGCCTTATCAAATCTCTGGATTTAAAGACTCACATTATCTTTATTTTTGTTAGCCTCATCTAACTTAGCTATCAAATCAAGATTAACCCTGTTTGTGATATCTTGAATATCTTTACTTTGATGTAACTCATGTTTTAAAATATTTATTTTATCCTTTAAATCAAACTCCATTTTATTATACTCAGCTACTGTCCTTTCTGTTTGGGTGAGAGCAATTTGATAATTAGATACTTTGCATCTTTCAGAACTTGCCTCATCTAATAATTTTACTATCTCCTTATTTAGTTTTTCAGTATTTAAACGACAACCCTTAGAACAGAAAGCATCATCATATACCTCATTATCTAATGAAGAGGAGGAGTGTGCCATGAGAGCATATTCAACATGCTCTTCTTTAACTTCAGCAACCAATGCTTTGTCCTCTTCCTCATCCTTAGCCAAAAAGTTCCAGCTCCAGTCCCATCCTCCAACACCATCAATTTGTTGAACAGCTACCATGGCCTTGGAATCTTGGCTCTTAACCATTTGGCTTGAAGGCTTACCAGCATCAGATCTTCTTGGAGATCTACATTCCCTCATAAAGTGCCCCATACGATGACAATTGTAGCACTCAACTTTGGATTTGTCAAATCCAGCAACATCCTTAGCATCAAAGGTCATCTTCTTCTTGAACCTTCTATTAAACCTGTTTGCTCTTAAACTTACAAGAGCCATATTCCACTTGATGTCCATCTCTTCCAATTGCTCATCACTTATTTGCTCAAGATCCTCATATGTAATTCTTGAATCACTGGGCAAAGAAGCAATGAAAGCACACACAGTATCTAGATCTAAACCAGCAGGTTTAGTTCCATCAGCGCCAAAGTTGTGAGTGTCAGCGCTTGAGTGTGAGGCATTGACAGGATATGACCCAGCGCTGACAGAATGTGTTCCAACGCTGATAGGAAGTGATCCAGCGTTGACACATGTAGATCCAGTGACTGAATGTCCATAGGAATTCATGGAGTCAAATTGACCTTCACTTTGTGAGAAGAAGGCCATGTTACTACTGGAAGGTTTATTATCACTCTCCAAAAGCCATTCATTCTCCAACAGTCTTAGTTTGTTGAAGATGTCATCAAACCTAGAGGTTTTGTGGGTGTTATTGACAAGAATGGATCTTGCCTCAATCTTCCATACCTCACCAAGGCTTTTGAGAAAACTAGCATTCAAGTTAATATCATCAATTTGTGTTCCCAAGAAAGAAAGTTGACTTGTAATGTCAATTAGTCTACTTCTCACACTGCTAAGATTCTCATTAGGTTGAGATTTAAAGACAGCATACTCATGCATGAGTTGCTTCTTCTTTTCTTCTTTAGTGTCAGCATTGCCACCATGTGCTACTTCAAGAGCTTCCCAAAGCTCTTTTGCAGACTCAAAGCGTTTGTACTTGTGCTGATTCTCATGACCCAAGGCGTGTTTCATGATGTTCAAGATTTTCATGTCCACCCTTTTCTTGGCTATCTCTTCAGCAGATACAGCTCTTCCATCTTCAGGCCTTTCCTTTTTATCAGCTTCAGGACAATTAGGAACAGCTGCCCTTGCTGCAATAGCATTAGCAATCTTTTGAGCTTTGTTGAATGTGTTCCCATATTCAACAATCTCCAAAGCTCGAAGTTCCTGGCATCAAACATGGGAATTTTGATACTAGGGTTTGTGGTGTTGCTTTGTAGCAAAATAGGAGCAGGAGGTTGTTCTGAGCCAGACATGATGTTTTTAGGGTTTTGAGAAATTTAGGGTTTCGTTGTTTTAGGGTTTTTGGTGTTTTAGGGTTCTTGCGTTACTTAAAGATCAAAAGTTTCTCAACAAGCTCTGATACCACTTGTTGATCCCAAACTTAGATCGATTAAGCTTTGTGTAAACGAGATTAGATCAAGTAATACACGTAGAGAAACCTTTGCTTGTGAATAAAGTAACAAAGTGTTATGCGGAATTAACACTTAGCCTAGAACACAAAGATGTTAAACAAACTTTCACTTGTATTGAATAATCGAACTTGATTACAATGAAAGAGGTTTAACAGTCGAATACTTGTGAAAACTTATTATAACTGATATCGAACATTAACCTAAAAGATCTTCTTTTATAGATTAAGAAGTCTTGTACAAGAAGCTACGAATCAACTATTCTAGGTAAAGATAATAATGGAAAATACAATATCGAGTTTATCTTTACCATATACAAATAAAGAAACAAATAAACTAAAGATTCGTATAAGATAACTTCCATCAGTGCTTGTCTTCCAGGCTGTCAGCGTTTACTTTCCTCACTGTCAACGCTTGGCTGTCAGCGTCCAATGTCTTCTTATCAGCGCTTGAACTCTTCTTATCAGCGTCTAGTGAACTGACCCATAATTTATTCCCAACAAACCTCATCATCAAGACTCACTCAATGCTTCCGCGGGAGGGAATATTCTTCTTAAATCCATTCAAGAGGCTTGGGATATTATTGAGACCAAAGCAATGGCGCAAACTAACACACAATTTGAGGAGAGGGTTAATGTTATTTAAGAAGGAGGTTCTAAACCAATGGAGTCTCAACTCATTTCATGTATTCAAGCATTTATTCAAGCACAAAAGGAAAGTCAAACCCTCATCCAAAACACTCAAAAGATGCAAGAAACCATGATGAATGATTTTATGAAGCTTACTATGGGCAATCACTCCATTAATGATGTGCATGCTATTACTCTTTCGTGTGAGACTTGTGGAGGTCCCCATTAATATCAACAATGTGCTAAGGTGCAAAGGTATCAAGGGGAGTGTTATGCTTATCAAGAGGAACATAGAGAACATTTCAAACCCAACATCAATCCAAACAACCTTTCTTACAAATCTCAAAACTATCTTGCTCCACCCGGTTTCCCACCCCAACCACCCACCCAACATCAACATAATCCTCATCAATTGTTACAAAGGAACCATGGACAAAGGCCACCATATCAAGGGAACAACTACAAGGCACCTAATAACTTTCACAACCAAGGGAATACCTTTTATCCACCAACTCAAGGATTCAATGCACCACCTCCACCCTATCAACAACAAGGTTTTTATCAAGGGAATTTGCAACCTAATCCCATGTATTTGATTCTTCAAAAGCTTACTTCTTATGAGAGACAAATGAAAGAGGCTCAAGAGGATAACAACAAGAAATTTGCTCTTCTTCACAACCAAATCATGCATAATCAAAGACCACAAGGAGCTTTACCATCAAACGCACAAACAAACCCAAGGGCTAATGTTAATGCTATCACAACAAGGAGTGGAAAGACAAATCAAGAACCTTCACCTCCTACACCTTCTATGGTTAAGCCTACTACGGTTCCACCTTGTGATGTGCCTTCTACTTCATCTTCACCACCTTCCACAACTACTTTACCACCTCCTCCACCTCCTTTTACACCTACTTCTCCTTCACCACCCACACCTCCCAATGAAGAAACTCTCAAGGATAAATACACTACTCCACCACCTACTCAACCTACACCTAAACCAAACCTCCCTTATCCTTCACGATTGAGAAAGGAGAAATTAAAGAGCAAATATGACATACAAGTTTCCAACTTTTTGAGGATGTTCAAGCAACTCAACATTAACATCTCCTTTGAAGAAGCTCTTGATTATATGCCCAAGTTTTCAAAGATGTTCAAAGATCTCCTCTCCAACAAAGAAAAATTGGTGGATTTGCCAATCACATCACTTAATGAAAATTGTTCCGCCGTGTTGCTCAAGACTTTACCTACAAAACTTGGAGATCCGGGGCGCTTCTTGATACCTTGTCATTTTCCCGGGGTGGAAAAGTGCATGGCTTTGGCGGATTTGGGGGCAAGCATCAATCTCATGCCTTTATCAGTGTGGAAAAAACTCTCTCTTCCCAAGCTCACTCCCACTAGGATGACACTTGATTTAGCCAACCGAACCATAGCTTACCCCGTAGGTATCGCAGAGGATGTGTTTGTAGGTGTGGATAAGTTTACCTTTCCGGCCGACTTTGTAGTGGTAGATTATGATATGGATCCGAGAGTTCCTTTGATTGTTGGTAGACCGTTTTTGAGAACGGGTCATACCTTGATAGATGTGGCAGAGGGAGAATTAATTATGAGAGTTGAGAATGAGAAAGTTGTGTTTAAGCTAGGGAAAGTGTGTGATAAGAAAGAAAGTAAGGAGTCTACACCTTGTGAGACCATTTACATATTGGATGTGCTAGATGAGGTGCGTGATGAACATTTTCATGACGCTTGTAAGAATTCTAGTGACGAGATGCCTCATGTTGAAACCGTGGCCTCAATTGCTCCCTCCTTAACACCTTTTGGAGAGAGTGATTTCCTCTTAGAGGAATTTGAGTCCAAATTTCTTGGAAATGATGATTCTCCCATTAATTGGGAAGAAGACATTCTCACTATCCAAAAGTTGCTCAATGAGGATCGCATTCCTTCACCCATTCCCGAAGAAGTGGTTAATGATGATCCTTCCATAGTTAAACTTTCCATAGAGAGTCCACCTCCTCTTGAACTTAAGGACCTTCCATCCCATCTATAGTATGTTTTCCTAGAGGGCAAAGACCAATTACCCATCATCATTGGTAAAGATTTGAAAGAGGATGAGAAGGAACAACTTGTAGAAGTCCTTAAGCAACATAAGAAAGCCATAGCATGGAATATATCCGACATACGAGGAATTGATCCTACTTTTTGTTCTCACAAGATCCTTATGGAGGATGATTACAAACCCGCCATTCAAAACCAACGAAGGGTTAACCCAAAAATCCATGAGGTCATTAAGAAGGAAGTTATCAAACTCCTTGATGCGGGCATGATTTACCCCATTTCCGACTCTCCATGGGTTAGCCCGGTTCATTGTGTTCCTAAGAAGGGCGGGATAACTGTTGTGCCTAATGAGAATAATGAGCTTATTCCTACTAGACTTGTCACGGGTTGGAGAGTTTGTATTGATTATAGGAAGCTCAATGATGCTAATAGGAAAGATCATTTCCCACTGCTTTTCATGGACCAAATGCTAGAACGTTTGGCGGGAAATGAATACTATTGTTTCCTTGATGGCTTTTCGCGTTATTTCCAAATACCCATTGATCCCAAGGACCAAGAAAAGACCACATTCACTTGTCCCTATGTTACATTTGCTTACAAGAGAATGCCTTTTGGCTTGTGCAATGCACCGGGGACCTTTCAAAGGTGTATGATGGCAATCTTTCATGATATGATTGAGCACACAATGGAAGTATTCATGGATGACTTCTTGGTTTTTGGAGATTCATTCACTTCTTGTCTCTCCAATTTAGAATGTATGCTACAAAGGTGTGAAGACACACGACTTGTTCTAAATTGGGAGAAGTGCCATTTCATGGTCAAAAAGGGAATAGTTTTGGGCCATAAGATTTCCAATAAAGGGTTAGAAGTGGATCGTGCCAAAATTGATGTGATTGCTAAGCTTCCACCACCTACTACGGTGAAAGGAGTTAGGAGTTTTTTGGGACATGCGGGTTTTTATAGGCGGTTTATTCAAGATTTTTCTAAGATAGCAAGACCCATGACCCACCTCTTGGAAAAAGAGGCTCTTCTCATCTTCACACAAGAGTGTTTGGACTCTTTTGAGACCCTTGAGGAGAAATTGACTAAGGCTCCCGTTTTGGTTTCTCCAAATTGGGATTTGCCTTTTGAGCTTATGTGTGATGCAAGTGATTATGCCATAGGGGCTATTTTGGGCCAACGAGTGAATAAGCATTTTCAACCTATACACCATGCGAGTAAGACAATGACGGGTGCTCAACTCCATTATACTATCACGGAAAAAGAGTTGCTTGCCATAGTCTATGCTTTTGAGAAATTTAGACCATATCTTGTGCTTTCAACGACCATGGTGTATACGGATCACTCCGCCCTCAAATATCTCATGACAAAGCAAGATGCTAAGCCTAGGCTTTTGAGATGGGTTATTTTGCTACAAGAGTTTAAGATAGAGATTCAAGATAAGAAAGGAGCCGAGAATTTAGCGGCGGATCACTTGAGTAGACTTGAGAATCCTTTTCAAGGAGATTTGCCTCATAAGGAAATCAATGAATCCTTTCCATTAGAGGAGCTCATGGCTATCTCTTCTCAAGAGGATGCCACCCCTTGGTTTGCGGATATTGCAAATTATCTTGTGGGGGGTGTGCTAATTGAGGGTCTTACTTCCCAACAAAAGAAGAAATTTCTTAAGGAAGTAAGTACTACTTTTGGGATGATCCTTACCTCTTTAGGCAATGTGCGGACCAAATCATAAGGCGGTGTGTAGATGGGCCCGAAGCATTTAAGATCTTAGAAGCTTGTCATAAGGGACCCGCGGGTGGCCATTTTGGGCCCAACTACACGGACAAGAATGTCTTTGATTCGGGTTATTATTGGCCTTCCATTTACAAATATGCCCAAGAGATGGTGAAATTTTGTGATGTATGTCAAAGACAAGGCAAAATTACTCAATGTGATGAGATGCCACAAAAATTTATCAAAGAGTGTGAGATTTTTGATGTATGGGAATAGATTTTATGGGCCCTTTTCCCTCATCAAAGGGAAATAAGTACATACTCGTAGCGGTGGATTATGTTTCAAAGTAGGTAGAGGCCAAAGCCTTGCCTACAAATGATGCTCGAGTTGTCGTGAAATTCTTGAAACAACTCTTTGCTATATTTGGTGTACCTCGGTCCATCATAAGTGATCGTGGTACGCATTTTTGTAATGACCAATTCACGAGAGTCGTGAAGAAATATGGTGTTAACTATAGACTTTCTACCGCGTATCACCCTCAAACCAATGGCCAAACCAAGGTCACAAATCGTGGTTTAAAGAGGATTTTGGAACGTACGGTAGGAGAGCATAGAGCTTCTTGGTCGGATAAGCTTGATGATGCTTTATGGGCTTTTAGAACGGCTTTTAAGACACCTATTGGTTATACTCCATATAGGCTTGTCTATGGAAAAGCTTGCCACCTCCCATTTGAGTTAGAACATAAGGCTTCATGGGCTCTTAAATGGTCAAACTTTGATTTAAACCAAGCCGGTTCACATAGGAAAGACCAACTCAATGAGATGGATGAATTAAGAGCCAATGCCTATGAAAACTCGTTGCTTTACAAGGAAAAGACTAAGCAATTGCATGATGCTAAGATCAAGAACCGTGAGTTCAAAGTTGGAGAGCCGGTTTCTTTAACTCAAGGTTGAAATTCTTTGCGGGCAAGCTTAAGTCAAGGTGGTCCGGTCCATTCACTATAGCTTAAGTATTCCCATATGGGATTATTGAGTTGTCTCAACCAAATGGCCCAAATTTTAAAGTGAATGTCCATCGTGTTAAGCATTACTTTGGTGAGGACATTTCCGTTGAAATGGTCCCAGAGGTCCCCATTTTCCCCATGAATTAATTCAAAGAGGGATGAGTCGAGCTAGAGACTCCATAACTCAAGCATCGTATAACTAGGTTTAGAGTGTTGTAGATTAGCAATAAGTGTATAGAATTAGAGATAAGTGTAGGGGAGACCTTCTTTTGTCTTCATGTTGTTTGTAGGGTTGCTCACTCACTACATGCTTTGGAGCTTATGGAGGAGGCCCTTGTATCTGGTTCACTTTGTTACTATTGTGATTTTTCATAGACACCTTATGCTTAAACATGAATTCACCAAAAGTTGATCTTTCCTTGAAAAGATTTAAACAAAGTCTAGTCATTGTCATAAGTTTAGGGGAGTTTAGCCTCCCATGCTCTTAAACATTGAGGACAATGTTTATCTCAAGTGTAGGGGGGTCTTCTATCGAATTTACCTTACCTAGACCATTGTCATTGTCTTCATGATAACTTGGAAATGATTTTCAACGCTTTTCAAATTTTTGATCTACTTTGCCCACCAAAAATATGCATTCATAATTTTTGCATTAATCATTTTTCATAACACATTTGCATTGTATATATTTCTTTCTTTTATTTTGCATCAAAAATATATAAAAAGAAAAAAATATAAGAAAGGACATGGTTTAACAAATTTAGATCTCTTTGACATATTAGGCCCGCCATAAATTTTTAACTCAACCCGAGTTTGCTTATCTAAGCATTCTCTAGCTAGTATCCTTAACCATGTAGTCCTTCATTGGTCTATTAGGCTAAGCATCCACGAGTCTCATTATTTGAGATTTTAAATTTGTGGAGAATGAGAGATGATAGAGTTGAAGCAAGTATAAAAGGGCTAGATGAACTTCATGATAATTAATTGTGGCTAAATCCTTCTCTTCTTTGCCTCTATTTTCTTCGCATGTATATAATTGTTAATAAATAATCAAGAACGGTTTTAATCGGTTTGTTATCTTTTATGCATTTTTGACTAATCATTCATGGTGATATGAGTACGTCTTAAGATTCTAAGTTAGAACGGTTTATGTGTACTAGACTTATGTCATGCTTAATATTTAGCGGGTGTTTTTCCTTTTATTCTTTTCTACTTTCTTTATGAGGAATAAAGAAAAATAAGAGCGGCTTATGAAAAAAATATGAGTGGCTAGAAAAAAAAGAAAAAGAAAAATAAGAAAAAAATAATTATACAAGACTCCCAAGAGGGGCAGTGTGGTGTTAATTATAGTAACTATTGAATTTCAATATTACCTTGACGGGTTGCGGGGATTCGATAGATTGCTCCAATCCGATATTTCCTTGACGGGTTGCTGGGTTGAAGATCCAAGGTCTTAAAAAGGCGGCGGATGTAAATTATTGCGTGAGTTTTATTTTTCTTTCCTTAGCGAGTGTGTAGCTACTTATGAAAGCATGCAATGAGGAATTTACACATAAAAAGAATGACTTATTATTCTTGAAACGAACTTATATTAACCATTGGTGGTTTTTCAAGTAATGGATGAGATGACTACTTAGGGTTAAAACCATTCTTCGTTATTTTTGGATTTTGCATTTCTTATATTTCACACTTGAATAAATGATAAATTTACCCAAAAGCAATTTGCTCAAATAATAATTGGTTCCACAATTAATTGTTATGAACTAGTTGATGCACTTTTCACTTGTGAATGCAATGATCCCATTTTTAAGCTTGGTTTGGGGAAAGTGAAACTTGAGGGTGATAGAAATTCATGGTACAAAAGCCCTAATCCAAGTCATTGAGTCTTTATGAGTTATTTCCATCAAAGCCATTTCAATAAAATACAAAAAGATGTAAATAGAATTGTTTTCTCTTTCATTGCATTGTATAAATTCAAAACCATGCATCATATAGCATAGCATAGTGTAGAAACATTCCATAATGGCCAAGGTGGGTTAATTATGAGAACTTGGTGCTTTAAAATGCTGCATTGCATGAGGTCATGGCAATGGTCAAGTGTAGGGGATTTGATATGAGCAAAAACTCATATCAATTAATCAACAAAACACCATAAAACACATAGCAAATACCTAACTTTTGTGCTATAAAAGCAGTATTATGTGGTATGTTCTTTGTGTGTGATCAAATAGGTAAGAAGGATACAATTTCAAGAAAACAAGGGAAAATCAAGCTTAATTGGATGAAAACGACAAAGAACGATCAAGAGTGATAAGACTTTGAAGAACAAGGACCTATCTTGACAACATTTCAAAGATGAAGGACCAAAAGTATACATTTTCCATAGTCAAGATCAAAGTCAAACATGGTCAACCAACAAGTCAACCAAGTCAAAGGGTCAATTCAAGCAAGAATGCAAGTTGAAGGATCATTTTTGCCAAAGGAATGAAGATTCTAGCTCAAATTACCAATCTGCCAAGTACAAGGGTTAAAACTGCCAACTTTGCAAAGTATATTGGGCTCAATCTGTGTGAAAAGACTTCAACCAATGAGAGAGAAAGAAAGTGGTCACTTGGATAGCCACCTCACCCCACTCACAACCGCCTTCATTAAATGAACCAATCACAACAGTGTGATCCACCACTACACCTTTTGGCCAATCATATTTCAGGAATTGGATAATGATCCGTGTGCAATTTTCTCCACCATCCACAGCATGACACGTGTCTTTCTTCTCCAAACAAAAAATTGCCAGAATCGGGAGTTAGAGGGCATTTCAGGAGAAGTTATAAACATCAAAGTTGATCAAAATCCAAAGACGAATCCATCCCAACAACTTAATTAACATGAAATCAATTCGATCAAAAATCCGCAAAGACGTTCTTCACCTGCAAAATTCAATTGAGCAGATTAGTCCACGTGGAAGAATCCTATTGGCTGGGACACGTCACTCTCCTCAACTAATTCACTTTTCCATTCTATAAATAGGCCTAGAGGTTCTCATTTGTAGCTGGTTAGATAGTGTGAAAACACACACACTAGAATTTAATTCTCTCTCATTCTGTTATTAGCATTTGTAGTTAACAACTATCAAAAGCTTGACAACCTTTTGAGAGTTTGTTAGTTAGTTGTAACAAACCTTGTAACCACTTTTCACTCATAATCAATAAAATTCAAATTTTCCCGCCAATTCTCTCATTACTTACCCACTGTTCATACACAATTGTTATTTCTTTGCTTCTAGTGATCATAAGTGATCATTAGAAGCCTTGATTGAATATTGTTGTTGCTCATTTCATCATGTAGCTGAGATACATGTTTTGATCATTCATTTCAAGCTTTTGGTAGAATTTGAAGAAATGTTGAGTTCATTAATGACGATCAAGAGTTGTTAGTTGTTGATTGGTTGTTGATTGGTTGTTGATTAGTGATACTAGTGCTAAGGTGGTGGTTTAGCACTAGTTAGATAGCTCAGCGCTACTCTACTCCTACAAAGGAGGCTTCTATATCAAAGGTGTACAATTTTCTTATTTTAGTTCCACTCAATTGTTGCAGGCATGTTCAATTCCTAGAATAAAAGTTGTTTTCTGTGTGATCAAAGGTGTAGCTTGTAATTGAATTGATTTGCATGATTGTGTAGCCTATTGATAGCTTAGCATTAGTATTCTAGCTTAATTCAGCATTCTGTTTAGTCTTTAGCTGTTGATTTGCTTGCCTTAGCATTTGTGGTATAAGTGTTCAACATAGCTTGTGTTTTACTTGTTTTCATATCATTTTGGTGAACACACTTAGCCTGCTATCACTCATAAATCAGTTTCAAGCCTAGCTTTAATTCCTTCATAAAAATTACACTAGAATCAGTAACTAGTGTTTGGCATTAAGGTTTAGGGTGTAATTCAGTGTTTAATCTTGTAAGTAATTGGCTTAATAGAGGTCATCTAGGCTTAGATTGTATAGTTCAATAGATTCTCGTCCATTTCAGGTCAAAATCTTTGGTCAAATAGGCAATTGCTATAAAAGTCATTGGGTCACTTTGTTTCAAAAGCTAATTTCAGAAAGTATCCATTTTCAAATCTTTGCCATTGCTTCATTAGTGGACAAATTTTCTTGAAATCAAGTTCTAGCTATCACTTAACATCTATAGTTTAAGCATTAGGAAGGAAATTCTACAGTATCTAGGAATAAGCTAGGAATAAGCTTTTAAATCAACCTTAAGCATTCTTCATTTTCTAAGATAAAATTCATAGCTGTTTTTCCATTCCACCAAATCTACTTCATAAACTTGCTTATTTTCTTTTACAAAACTCTTTAGAAAGTGTTCTTGGTTAAGTTTTCAAGTTTTCAGCTTTTTAAAATTCTGGTCAACAAAAGTCAACATAAGCTCCTTTCTAGCTTATTTTCATTTTCTGAGCTTATTAGTTGATCATTTTTGTTAAGACAAGATTTCCCCTTCCTCTTTTGTGTGGATTAACAATAATTTGCAAAGAAATCAAGTTGTAGACGTTTAGCTTTTTAGTTAGCTTATTTTGTGCTTATTGGATTTAGCTTATTTGAGTTCTAGCTAGTTTCAGCTTAAGCCCTTTCATAAGCCTAGCTAAATATGAATTTTAAACGTTTTGAAACTTGTTTGAGCTTATTTGGTTAAGAAACGAGCTTAAACGGGCTTATTGAAATCCTTTTTCCCGTTTTCTTAAAAGTTTGTTGGGAAATTGCTCTTTAGTCCCTAGTTTGTTAAGCAGTTGCATAATTAGCCTAAGTTTCCTAATTTTTAGGTAATTGTAGGTTAATTCCTTCTGTTTTCAGGTTTGTTAATTAGTTGTTAGTTAGTTTGGTAATTTGTTAAAATTAGTTACATTGCTAGTTAATTTTCAATTCTAGTCCACTTAGTTAACTATTTTTGCAATTTTAGTCCTTTGACTTTTTGACTTTACATTTTTAGCATTTATTTTGCATAGAATTTACATTTTAAGTCCTTTAATTTTGTAGAATTTGCATTTGTGAATTTTAATTGAATAAATACTTGGTTTGTGCACTTTGTTTTACGTATAAGTTGACTTTATTTTTCATTTTAGCAAGGATTTGTTTGAATTAGACATAGCATATCCAAATACCATTACCAACCAAAAACAATTATAAACCCAATCTTGTTAGGACTTTCAGTTGGTTAAGAATCGAGAAAACGAACTTCACTATACACAAATATTAAGTCCTCAGTAAACCCGTCACGAAATCCATAGCGATCTTCTCCTACTTCCATTCTGGAATCTCAGGTTGTACCAACAACCCAGACGGTCTCTTATGTTCATCTTTAACCTTCGTGCAAGTCAAACACTTACTGACGTAACGAGCAATCCCTGCCTTCATATTCGGCCACCAATAGACTTTCTTCATATCATGATACATCTTATCTGCTCCAGGATGTATCGAATACTTCGACTTGTGAGACTCATTCATAACCAAAAATCATACTCCAGGCGTTCCTTCCCCGGGTGAACTCAACGGTAACCAAATCCGATTCCCAAAATATCTCGGCCCATCTGACTTAACCACAAAAACAGGTTTCTGCAGTCTTCCCAGATTCTCGGCGCCAACATTTTCTTTCATCAACCCCTTCTCTTGTGCTTTCAATATCGTTCCAGTCAAATCACCACCCTCAGTCATCACTAAGGCTCTGATTCTCAACGGCTTCTCTCTGTCTTTCCTACTAAGTGGATCCGCTACACCGTTCGTCTTGCCAGGATGGTAGCGAATCTCACAGTCATAGTCACTTAGTAACTCCACCCATCATATTTGTATCATATTCAACTCCTTCTGGTCTAATATGTGTTGCAAACTCTTGTGGTCAGTGAATACAACACACTTAGTCCCATACGAGTAGTGTCTCCACAATTTCAGCGCAAAAACTACAGCTCCCAATTCCAAATCATGCGTAGTGTAGTTTTCCTCATGCTTTCTCAATTGTCTTGACGCGTAAGCAATCACCTTCTCTCGTTGCATTAGAACAGCTCCATAACCCTTATGAGACGCGTCACAATAAACCATAAAGTCTTCAATCCCTTCTGGCAATGACAAAATCGGAGCAGAACACAGTTTGTCCTTAAGTGTTTTAAAAAAGATTTCTTCATCATTTCCCCATTCAAACACCCGATTCTTCTCATTATGCTGAGTCAACGGCTTCGTAATCAACGAAAATCCTTTGATGGATCTCCGATAATAACCAGCTAAACCAAGAAATTGTTGAACCTTAGTCGGCGTTGTCGGTGCCGACCAGTCCTTAATTTCCTCCACCTTGGCAGGATCTACATGAACTCCTTCGTTATCAATCACATGCCCTATAAATTGTATAGATTCGAACCAAAACTCACACTTGGAGAATTTTGCGTACAACTTCTCTTTCTTCAACAGCTCCAATATCGTCCTCAAGTGTTTCTCGTGTTCTTCCTTGCTCTTGGAATAAATAAGAATATCATCAATGAATACAATGACAAAGTTATCCAAATACGGCTTGCACACTCGATTCATAAGATCCATGAACACTGTAGGCGCATTCGTTAACCCAAAAGGCATCACATGGAATTCAAAATGTCCATATCGCGTACGAAAAGCAGTTATAGGAATATCTTCCTCTCTAACTCGCAGTTGATGATACCCTGATCTCAATTCAATCTTCGAGTATACACAGGATCCTTGCAACTGGTCAAATAAATCGTCAATCCTCGGCAATGGATACCGATTCTTAACCGTCAATTTGTTAAGCTTTCAATAATTGATACACATTCTAAACAACCCATCCTTCTTCTTTACAAACAACACAGGTGCTCCCCATGGCGATGAACTCGGCCTAATAAACCCCTTATCCATCAATTCTTTCAATTGAGTAGATAGCTCATTCAGTTCAGACGGTGCCAATCGATAAGGTGCACGAGCAACTGGTGCAGCTCCTGGCATCAAATCGATTCGAATTCCTACTTCACAAGATGGCGGTAAACCCGGAAACTCATCAGGAAAAACTCTCGGATATTCTCTAATCACAGGCACATCCTCCAACTTGGTCTCTACATCACCATCACTGGAAATCTGCGCCAGAAATACATCGCATTCTTCTTCCACATACTTCATCATCTTCAAGCAAGATACTACTTTCAGACGAGAAGTACATTCATCACCCTTCACAGTCAATACCCTATTCCTCAACGGAATCTGGACCAACCTTTCTCCACAAAAAATCACCGCACTATGCGTCATCAACCAGTCCATCCCAATAATCACGTCAAACGATCCTATCTCTTTAGGCATTAAGTCGATATCAAAGTCATAAGTCCCAAACTTCAAGGTACACCCTTTTAGTATAGAATTGGTGCTACCAATCTTTCCATTCGCTAATTCCACATTATAGTTAGTCGTTAGCATCACCGGTTCTTTATTGATAAGGCGACTAAACTTTTCGTCTAAAAATGTATCGTTCACCACATTTGGGCCTTGCGGTTTGTCAGTGGTACCTACTCGGTATGCAGCAGCAACATTATTTCCTCCCTGCCTATTCCCAGCCTTCATGTAGTTTCCTTGCTTGTGCCCCTTCTCTCCACAACCAAAACAAACCATTACTCTGGTGGCATTCGCTCCTGTAGCCACACCTCTAGATCAACACTCTGTAGCTTTATGACCAGCCTTCCCATACTTGTTACAGGCAGGAGGGCAATTCCCAATGTGGTACAAGTTGTAACGGCCACACTGAGGATTGACCCTAACTCCCCTGTCCATCATTGCTCCTTTGGTTGAATTGTTGGTTACAATTTGGCCCTTGATTGTTGTTGCGATTTCCCCCACGATTTTGTCCTTGTGGTTGACTTCCTTGGGCAGCTTCCAATTTCCTTTTGTTTCCCTCAGTAATGTAGGCTTTCTTGTCTTGCAATTTAACATCCATCAAAGAATGAGCCATCTGAACGGCTTCATCAAATGATCCGGGCTTTAACGAGGTCGTCTCACCCTTAATGTTGCTCGAAAGACCCTTGATGTACTGTTTCATCTTCTGGTGATCGTCTGCGAAAGCATCAGGACACAATAGACTCAACTCGTTGAACCTTCTTTTTATAAGCTGTGATGTTATTATCCTTCAACGTCAAATGCCTCAATTCATCCTCTAACTGACCTATTTCTTCCTCGGGACAAAACTTCTTGGTCAAAAGTGCCTTGGTTGCAGCCCAAGTTCTACCATTTGCTACTACCAATCCGACAGTAGCCACCTGATTGTTCCACCAAGTTAAAGCATCATCGAGGAAACTAGCAGTTGCAAATTTGACTTTGTTTGCCTCAGAGTACCCACTGATTTCGAAAGTGCTCTCAATCTTTTCCACCCATCTACGAAGTTCTAAAGCTCCACCGGTGCCACGAAACTGTGTGGGACCACATTTCATGAAACTGGCGTATGAACATTCCCTCGGGGCAGGTCGCCCTTCCACATTTCCACCTTGACCCGGATTTCTATTTGCACGATCTGTCTCAAGAGCATTGGAAATGGCCTCTTGAATCATGGTGTTTACTCGAGCGGTTGTCAACTTTGGAGGCATGGTGATAGCTTAGATACACCTCTCTACAAAGACAAGTAAACAGAAAAACAGAGTAAGTATACACATCAAGATCAAGAAGGATTTCTTTTTCAGGATATAATATAAATACAACAACACACCAAGAAGGTTACTAATATTCATCATTCACATCACAATAAGGAGCAAATTTAAGACTTATCATAGATTATGAAAGGTAAACATGGATTGCATTGATAGATCAACCAAAATATGTGACAAGTAATGCCACTACAACCATACACCAACAAACTTAAAGTTTTCAAGTTTTCATCACAATACCATAATACGAGAGTCTAAATAAGTTCGACTACAATGATTAAAAGAAAATGAAATACAAATAACTAGCCACGTGGTGATCCACATGACCTCTTGGACGGCGGTTCTTCCTCGTCCTCCTCGGGCTCTTCATCACTATCATCTTCCTCATCCATCTTTCTCTTTCCTTTGTCATTCGGCTCAGATTCTGGCACCTTCACCCTTCTAGAAGTAGACCCAACCTCTGGTGCTACCTGATTCTCCAAAGCAACACAGTCACCCCTGGTGGGTGGCTTGATAATTGTAGAAACACACTCTTTTAGGAAAAAGAGCGTAAAAGTAGTGGTAAGCACGACGATTTAGGAAAACCGTGTGTAAATGACCCAAAAAACGGGGATCGTTCTCAAGGAGGCTAGTGTGTTTTGTAATGAAATGATTAATGATGATTTTATTGAGAAAAGAGAAAAATAGAAATGGGGTGAGAAGAGATTGACGGTTACGATGACGAATTAAGCTAAGACGAAAAAGGCGTACACGTAAAACCGTAAAAAGCTACAAATTTAAAAATTTTAAACCTAAAAATTAATTAAAAGCTAAAACTAAGTCCAAAATAATATAAATAAGGATAAAAATCCAACAAGAATATTTTAAAACCTTTTATTAATTAAATATTTAATTTTAAATGCTAATTAAAGCCCTAAAATTAAATATGATTAACAAAATGTCCAAAATATTATTTTATTGAACAAATAACTTATTTATATTATCTAAAGACTAAAAAGTACTTTTCCTAATTTTAAAAACTATTAAAACTATTTTTAAAACACTAAAAACTATTTAAAATGATTTAAAAATTAATAAAACTAATAAAACTTAAAATAATTATAAAAATAAATCTAATGGTTATGAAATAATTCTAAAAGTTGTAAAGTTCCTAACTTATGCTAATTGAACTAGTAAAAATGAAAAAAGTAGAAAAAACAAACTTTCAATTTTTAATAATAAAATAATCAAAAATAATCAAAAAAATTAAAAGTTTATAAAACAAATCTAAAAAGTTACCAAAAATCTAGAATAATGTAACTAAGACAGAAATGCACTTAAAAGTTTCTAAAACCTTTTTATTAAATTTATATTTAATTTTAAAGTTGGTTAAAACCCCTAAAATCAAATAAAATAAAAAATTAGACTTTTTGAAAACTTAAAGTGATGTAAACCTCAAAATACCTAAATAAAACCTAAAAACATTTTTTATAAAATTTAAAAACTATCTTTACTATTTTTTATCTAATTAACTAAAACCGGGTAAATAAAAAATGATAAAGAATAAATAAAGAAAGGGAAAAATCGAAATTTTAGCCAGAAAAGTCTTAAACTATGTGACAAACCTAGGAAAAATAAAACTTGGTAAAAAATCTAAGCCAATAAGCCTGTGGTGGCTTATTTAGCTACGTCTTATATTGAAAAGCTCACTTTCAAACCCCTTTAAATATATTTTGAATCCACCCTTGGTCAGTAAAAGACCCAAGGGCAGGATGGTTATGTCGTGTGTGTTGTGAACGAGAGGTCGAGGGGTCGAGGCTGGCGTACCCCTTTTTTCACTTTTTTTTCTTTTTTAAACTTTAAAACTCAAACCTGTGACTATTTTAAACTCAAAAACACAAAATCAATCCAAAGTGAGCAAGATATAATTACTCCAATGCCAAAATCGTACCCAGTTTAGATTTTTGTTTGATGAACACAAAGTTAGAATCTTCACAAGTGAAGATAGAATCAAGAGGGCTTGATTAATGAGTCCGAGGTGTTTTTGATGGACAAATGGGCACCCCTATACTCAGTTGAGTATAGGGAGTCAATGCAAACCCAAGAAAAACACACAGGTATCACAAAAATCACACAAGGTGCACAATGAAGGTTTCTGATATGGCTATGAGTAGGTCTGGTGACAGTTTACTTGATTACTTGCACAAAAAGTGAATTTTGAATGCCAAGATCTTGCACACAAAGCTACTAAATGTCATACAAACCCTACACAAACCTAAACAGACCTAACAACTAGCAACTACCAAGATATGATGAGCAAATTCACACTCAAAAATGCACAAAATGGATTTACTGATTTTTGTCTATAATACCAATTTTTTTAGCATGCAAGTATGCTTAAAACTATACCAAACTGAAAATAAACCTAAATGCAACCTATTAACACCCTTGAGAGTGATTCTAAACAAGTTTTAAACAAGACTTGTATAAATTACCCTGATTTAAACCTTAATCCAAACACCCCTTAAAATCTGAAAAATCTACTTTTTCAAAGCAAATCAAATCCAAACCTAACCAAACTGATTACAATGGCCTTAAACATGCATAAATCACCAATTAAGCTATATCAGACCAGAACCTAAACACTCAAAACACCTTTTCACCAATTTCATACCAATTCACAAATCTTTTAAAACTGAAAACAAGGACCAGATTTCTACCTAGAGGGACCTACATCCAGGTCCCTCAGTGACTGAAAATGTCACCTCCCACAAGCTCGGGCTTGTGCTGAACCTTGGACAAAACAAAAGCTTAAAACCTGCTAAGAGAAAATGGAAGAACAAATATGCAAAATAATCTGATTTTGAAACTTTTCAAACCTTTTTTACAAACTTTAAACCTTGAACTTGGAATACGTTTTAAAACAAGTTCAAATTCACAAATCCAAAAATCCAAATCCACTTTCACTTCTTTGGAGTCTTCGATTTCTGAAATTTGAACCAATTTGAAAGCTTTTTGAAAACTCAAACACACAAGGTGTTACACAATATTAATGGAACTCAGAGATTCTTCACAAACATACACCAACTTTTAAAACTTATAAAAAGGAATTACTCTTTGAAAACAAAAATACCAACTTTTATTTCTTCTAAAAAGGAATTACAAAGTTTTGAAGAAAATCTGGAACAATGATATGGGACACACACGTCCCATATTTATACAACTGAAAGAAGATTCTAGATAGCTAAAACCCTAATACATGGAATTCCTAAAAAACCCTTTGTGAAAAATTCAAATCCTTGGTCAAATTGCCTCCATGTGAATGCCAGTTGGATGAGAGCTATATTTTGATCTTGGGACGTCCATTTAGTCTTGGGGACCAAGGAAAACCATCTTGGTCATTTATCTTGTCGGGTATTGGGTTTGGGGGAAAGTGACGGGTGCAGGGGACCATGGGGTGGTCACATGGGTTGAGTGTGTGATGTTTTGGGAAGTGGGTTTTGATTAGGAGACCTTTAATTACCATTCTGGAAAGACTCAAGTAAAAACCCTTTGATTTCGAGTTAATTGTCCCTGGGATTGGTTTAGGGTTTGTGGGTAATTAGGAGGGTGTTTAATCCATTTTGGGACATAGTTTTATTTAAAAAGGTGTTAGGAGGGAAAGTGGGGGGGTTTGACTGGGGTTGACCCAGGTTTATTAATTAAACCGGGTAAAGAAACGTGGGTAATTAAGGTTTGGGTGTTGGGCCAAAGGGGTAATTGGGCTAGGTGGTAGCAATTTCATCACCAGTCCTTAAAGCTTAACATCCGTTAGCCATTTTGCATTTCCAGTCCAAAACCATTTGCATGATTAGTCCAAATGTTAACATTGTAGATAATAGGGCTAATATTGCAATCTTGATCAATTCACAAGGGCCATATTTGACATTTCTTCAAACTTCAAGGATTTTTCTTGTACAAATGACTATTAGAGGGTCATTTGTGACAAGTCTTCAAAGATGAGGGACCAAACTTGCCAATTCTTCAAACTTCAAGGGTCTTTTTGCAAAATTCCATACTTGGGCTAGGTTCTTTGTGCGACTTCGTTTCCCGTGTTCGTTTTTTATTGATTCTTGTGATCATTTTGCCATTTCCTCAATATCCATACCTAAAAATACACAAGTAACAAACACGAGCATATATTTGGCATATTCAATGATATTTAATGCATTTTAAGCCCGAATTGGACGATGAGATCATGTATAAAAGCCGTCTCATCACTCCCCCATACTAAACCATTGCCGTGCCCTCACGTAATGCTAGAATAAAGTATCTACGCAACTCCAAAATTCATTTTATGCATTTTTATTAAATGATAAACTAGCTACATTACTACTATAACTACTACTTGCGTTTTAGACATAATGCATGATTTTCATCGCAAAATGGGACGTTTAGGTTCATAGAATAAGAACACGTGAGTGCCTCATAGAGATAAATTCATCGTCCTCGATTTTTCACTTGATTCCATGCTAAGCGTGTAACGAGATCATTGTTTTTATAAGTTAGCAACACAATCACTTCTCATGAGTGTTAATTATGTACCTAATCCCCCTTATTCCTAATTGGTATCTCTTATATTTTATTTTGTCTTAATGATCACGAGGATACATCATTGAATTATGCGTGAATAGAGATTAAGTCCAAAATAGAGTCTTAACGGTGTAACCTAAATCACTAAATTAATAATTCATCCTAATAGACAACGATGTCAAAAAACTAAGTCATCAAAGAGGATCGATAAACACGGTTTTATAACGGTTTTGAACATGAGACTTATTACCATGACTTTTATTACCCGCCTCATCATCGGTGGTTTTATTATCTTGGTTTACCTCCATCTTTTATTCAACTTCGCCATGAAGCTTTTATTATGACTTCGGTCTTGCCCTTGTCTTTTATTATCCACCATCATCGGTGGTTTTATTGACTTGACGTATATCCTCACGCTAAGGCGAATTTTGGATCTTTAAGGTTTCAAATATTAAGGCTTGATTCACTTTCAACTTTGCATAGATTTTTCGGCTTTTGGGAGCTTCAAATTTTTGCTTGATTTAGGTGAGCACTTGAAATCTTTTTATTGGGTGAAACCTTTGATTATTCGGGTGCCAATACTTCAAAACCATAACGCTGGCGAATCCTCAATGTTTTCCCAATTTAATTACATGGAAGCTACCAAAACAAACTAGAAACCAATAATAGAGACTAAACCGCTAATTCAATATTTATTAACAATTATTTATATACAAGCGTGGGGAGAATAAGTAATAATTACTAAAATAAGATCGTGAAAGATTACGAGACTTATAAAAACGCTATCATTTCTCGTCCTCATTTAAGAGACTTAGCCTAAGAAGTTAAGGAATCGAAGCTAAGTGCTCAACACGCACGGTCGAGTCAAAAATTACTCTTATTCTCGCCATCGGAAAATCTACATTCGTGTCACTAACACTTATAAAAAACATGAGAAAAAATTAAAATTCGGCCATTTTTAGCCTTATTTTGCAACAAAACGAGAGACAAAAACTAAAATTTTGGAGTGCACGAGGGCGTAAGCAAAGCAAGTATCTATTCACCCCCCCAATACTAAAGTTAAACATTGTCCTCAATGTTTCGAGTCTAAGGGTTGGAAACCCCCATACTAGAGACGTAGTCGAATGCTTAATCTAGCATGGAAAAGGTGGAACCATTAAATTAATAGCCGTTTATGCAGTGTGCTAAAAACCTAAGGTTAGAACATCAAAAGGATATATCATTTGGATATTGAGAATGTCTTCAAAGCAAACGATCAAGGGTCTCGTAGAACGAACACGAGAGGCTTGAATCGTGAAGATGATGATCTAAAAACCACAATTCACAAACAACCACGGAACAAAGGCTGGAAGGGAACAAATCCCCTCACATTAGGATTAAAGGAAAAAAATATTTAAAAGGATAAACATGGGAACTCCCCCACGAGGCACCTTGTTTTTGATAACCGAGTCAAAAGCTCGACTCGAGTCCCCACAAATGTGATCATTTAGGGACAATCATGGTATGGTCAATTTTTGGTGGGACTTACATGATGAACAAGGCCCAAAAAGCAACCGGTATTAAGGACTAAGTCCTTAAATGATGAAATATACCGGGTCGAAGATGGCGTTCTCGTTTTCTTTGGACAAACAAATCAATGCCACTTCAACATGAGTCAACACAAACCCAAAGGGTTTCAAGAAAATAGATGAGAAGAAATCGAAGGGTGGGACAATGGGTAAGTCTCTAAAAACATGAGCCACTCGAGGTAGACTCGCACCAATCAAATGAAAAGATTTTCCGTTTATTGCATCGGTGGAAGACCGAGATTTCCCTTAATAAGCAATTCCGGGGTCAAATATCTCGTCCTCGGTGGAGAAAGGGAAGGTAACATAAGGGGCTTCCCCCACACTAAGTCCACACAAAGCATCGTCAAAAGGAGAAGACGAGCTTGTAGTACTCAATACACGCGGTGATGACGGAGCTAGAGTTGTAGAAAAATCTTTTAAATTCAATTTAAAATCTTTTCCTTTTTCATCTTTTAAACTCTCCTTATGAAAACCCGATTTGATTATGTCAAAAATATTTGGCGTTTCTAAAGCAATATTAGTCACACTAAAAATTCTCACATTTGAAAATCGTTTTGGTTTTGGTGGTGGTAAGTTCTCAAAACGTTTGTCAATAAAGAAAACTCCCCCATTTGGGTCAACATATTCATCATCAGAAGAGTCTTCCATGATTGGAGACGTGGTCTTAACACTCTTAATATCCATCGGCGGAGGGGACGGAACTTTATTTTTTTCAACAACCTCTAAAGCTCTTTTTGAAACTTTTTTGCAAATGTTATTGGTGGGATTAACATTGTACAAAGACGTGATCGAATACACATGAGAAAGCGTAGAGTTTTGGGTTGCATTAATGACGAGTTCTTCCTCATTGAAACGTAGAGTGATTTTTCTTGCATGCACATCGATGAGTGCTCTCGAAGTATCCAAAAATGATCGACCTAAAATTAAGGGAACTTTAGGATCGATGGTAATGTCAACAACGATGAAATCCATGGGATAGTAAAATTTCCCAACTTTCACAAAGACGTCCACGGCTACCCCACAAGCTAAAATCGTAGAATGATCGGCCATCTCGATTGACATGCTTGAAGGAGTAAGATTGGGAAGATTGAGCGACTTAAAGATTTCAAGTGGCATCAAGTTAATACTAGCACCAAGATCGGCCAAGGCGTAGCATTCTTCCATATCTTGTATAGCACATGGGATTAAAAACTTGTCGGGATCACCGAATTTTTGAGGTATGCGGCTAAGGAAAACCGATGAACAATTAGACGATTTTTGCAATTTTTCTTTGTTGTTCAACATACTTTTAAAGTTCGGGGCAAATCGAGGCATCATGACTAAAGCGTCGGCAAAACTTATGTTGAAATGCAAGTCACGAAACATTTTCATAAAGAGTTCAAATTGATAATTATTTCGTTCTTGTGCCTTTTCCTTGCTTCGTCTAGATGGGTAAGGCAAGGGTGGTGTGGGTTGGGGCATAGGCATTGGCCTTCGAATCTCGGGTTCCATGATTGGTATTGGTTCAACCGTAGGTGGGGTTTGAGCGGTACTTCGTGGGCTTGAGATATGCTCCTTTTCTACCACCACCTCGGGCTCTTTCTCTTTTTCCTTCTCCATCGAAGTACTTGGTCGAGAAATGGGTTCTTTGAGAGTTTTGCCACTACGTGTAGCAACAACTTTCAATTCTCCTTTCGGGTTTACGATGGTATCACTAGGAAGACCACCCGAAGAAGAGGGCTTACACATGATAGCTTCAAACATTTTACCCATTCTATCTTCAAACTTAGATTGCCTAGCATCCGCTTTTAACAACTCTTGCTTAATTTCATGTTGCCCTTGCTCCATTTTTTGTTGGTTTTGTTGGAGACGTTGGACGTTTCCTTCCATTTTATTAGCATGATTTCTCAATTCATTAGCAAGTTCGTTTTTAAGCTCGGTTTTTAACTGGATCTTAAGCTAATCATATCACGTTGCATGTTATCAAACTTAGCATCGTTTGCTTTTGCATAATCTAAAAACTCTCCATTAAGATTCTAAGTGTGAGCATTTTGAAAACCTTGAGTGGTGTTTTGAAGATCACGGTTTTGGTTTTGATTAACAACTTGCCCATTTCCACTTTGATAATTACCCTTATTATAGTTACGTTGATTTCCTTGGTAACCACCACTTTGATTGTTTCGATAGTTATTAGCATTTTGGTTTTGTGGAGCTTGATTTTGGCGGGAACCTTGACCGACTTGGCTATAAGTTCCCGTGGCTACGTAAGCATTCGAAGTGTTACCATCCGCGGTAATGCACTCGGAAAAATCATGGGCTCCACCACACGAAATACAACTCTTGGCAATCGCCTTAACCGAGGCGGTATTCAAAGCATCTTGTGCTTTCCAATGAGTCATAAGAGTCGAAAACCTATCGAAAAACCGATTTTCCTCATTTGCTTCATCTTGCAAGGCATTCATATGACGAGACGACGATGAAGAACCCATAGTGGCAACACTCGGTGTGTTACGAGGGTTGTAAACCTTAGAACTATTTTCAATTATCGTTAAACCTTCATCGGTCGTTTTGCACAAAAAACTACCACCCGCGGCGGCATTTAAGTAATCTCGTTCATGATCATTAAGCCCATTGTAAAAAGTATCAATTTGATGCAATTCGGAAAAATCATGGTGTGGACATTCATGTAACATCTCTTTAAACCGTTCCCAAGCCATTGAAAAACTCTCGTTAGGTCTTTGCGTAAAACGTGAAATTTCGTTTTTCAAATGTGTTGTTTTAGATGGTGGAAAAAATTGGTTCACAAATTTGGACACGAGATCACCCCACGTCAAAATCGAATTTGGGGGCTCTTTCTCTAACCAAATCTTAGCGGGCCCATCTAACGAATATGGGAACAACATCATCTTAATGGCATCGTGGGGCACATCCTTAAACTTGCTAGTCAAGGTGAGACGATTGAATTGCCTAATGTGATAATGTGGGTTGTCTTTTTCGTGACCGCGAAACTTATTAGCTTGAAGCATAGACATTAAACCCGTTTTGATCTCGAAATTCTCCGCAAGGATGGTGGGAATCACAATGGCCTCTCCAAAACCCTCGGTGGGTGCTTGAAGCAACTCCATCATAGTACGATTAGCCATGATAGCTTCTTGTTCTACAACGGGTTCCTCACTTGGAGTCTCTTCACTAGAAGGCGTTGGTGTTCTTTCCTTTCGATTGCGACGTTTACGTTGACGTTTTGCTTGAGCACGAGTTAGCATAAACGTAACGTACAACGTATGGATGAGCAAAGAAGATTCTTTTTGGTATTTTTGACTTTTTTAATTTTTTTTTTGTTTTCGATTGTTTTTTACTTTTTTTTTTATTTTTGAATTGTATTAAGTAGACACAAATCTACAAATCTCCTCCTTAATCAAATCTCTTGATTAAAGAAGCCTCAAGGAATGAAAACAATCACGTGAAGTGAACGCCTTCGATGACTTTAGAACGATGGTGGAACACCAAATCGTTCAAGCGGGTTTAATCAAATGAAACCAAGAAAATATATATGATACGTAATAATACTTTGGGCGGCAAAACCCTCGATTAGCTTTCAATCTCAAAACACGCACAAGCAAGCGGAGGAAACGAGGCGGCGCGAAGCACTTAAGAGCTTTTTTCCTTTAGGTCGTGAAATACAACCGCCTTATACCCACCTTATAGTTTGTATTTTTCAATATCGAGCTTCACGAAAGTATTTATGTATTTTTGCCTTTTTTCTTTGGTTTGAGATTCTAATACAATGATTGGGTAATGACCTCCCAAATCAAGGTTGTGATTTCTCACGTATTTGGAGTACTTGTGAATTTATTGTTCTACGTATACAATATAGTAATAATATTCACAAAAAACGAAAATTGATAATACGTATTAGTAGAGTGCTACTAATACAAATACTTATTATGGCTATATATAAAAACAACAATTGTTCAAATCAAACACAACACGCCTCCCCGGCAGCGGCGCCAAAATGATAATTGTAGAAACACACTCTTTTAGGAAAAAGAGCGTAAAAGTAGTGGTAAGCACGACGATTTAGGAAAACTGTGTGTAAATGACCCAAAAAGTGGGGATCGTTCTCAAGGAGGCTAGTGTGTTGTGTAATGAAATGATTAATGATGATTTTATTGAAGAGAGAAAAATAGAAATGGGGTGAGAAGAGATTGACGGTTACGATGACGAATTAAGCTAAGACGAAAAAGGCGTACACGTAAAACCGTAAAAAGCTACAAATTTAAAAATTTTAAACCTAAAAATTAATTAAAAGCTAAAAATAAGTCCAAAATAATATAAATAAGGATAAAAATCCAACAAGAATATTTTAAAACCTTTTATTAATTAAATATTTAATTTTAAATGCTAATTAAAGCCCTAACATTAAATATAATTAACAAAATGTCCAAAATATTATTTTATTGAACAAATAACTTACTTATATTATCTAAAGACTAAAAAGTACTTTTCCTAATTTTAAAAACTATTAAAACTATTTTTAAAACACTAAAAACTATTTAAAATGATTTAAAATTAATAAAACTAATAAAGCTTAAAATAATTATAAAAATAAATCTAATGGTTATGAAAAAATTCTAAAAGTTGTAAAACTTCTAACTTATGCTAATTGAACTAGGAAAAATGAAAAAAGTAGAAAAAACAAACTTTCAATTTTTAATAATAAAATAATAATAAAATAATCAAAAAAATTAAAAGTTTATAAAATAAATCTAAAAAATTACCAAAAATCTAGAATAATGTAACTAAGACAGAAATGCACTTAAAAGTTTCTAAAACCTTTTTATTAATTTTATATTTAATTTTAAAGTTGGTTAAAAACCGTAAAATCAAATAAAATCAAAAATTAGACTTTTTGAAAACTTAAAGTGATGTAAACCTCAAAATACCTAAATAAAACGTAAAAACATTTTTTATAAAATTTAAAAACTATCTTTACTATTTTTTATCTAATTAACTAAAACCGGGTAAATAAAAAATGATAAATAATAAATAAAGAAAGGGAAAGTTCGAAATTTTAGCCAAAAAAGTCTTAAACTATGTGACAAACCTAGGAAAAATAAAACTTGGTAAAAAAGCTAAGCCAATAAGCCTGTGGTGGCTTATTTAGCTACAGCTTATATTGAAAAGCTCACTTTCAAAACCCTTTAAATATATTTTGAATCCACCCTTGGTCAGTAAAAGACCCAAGGGCAGGATGGTTATGTCGTGTGTGTTGTGAACGAGAGGTCGAGGGGTCGAGGCTGGCGTACCCCTTTTTTCACTTTTTATTTTTTTTCTTTTTTAAACTTTAAAACTCAAACCTGTGACTATTTTAAACTCAAAAACACAAAATCAATCCAAAGTGAGCAAGATATAATTACTCCAATGCCAAAATCGTACCCAGTTTAGATTTTTTTTGATGAACACAAAGTTAGAATCTTCACAAGTGAAGATAGAATCAAGAGGGCTTGATTAATGAGTCTGGGGTGTTTTTTATGGAAAATGGGCACCCCTATACTCAGTTGAGTATAGGGAGTCAATGCAAACACAAGAAAAACACACAGGTATCACAAAAATCACACAAGGTGCACAATGACGGTTTCTGATATGGCTATGAGTAGGTCTGGTGACAGTTTACTTGATTACTTGCACAAAAAGTGAATTTTGAATGCCAAGATCTTGCACACAAAGCTACTAAATGTCATACAAACCCTACACAAACCTAAACAGACCTAACAACTAGCAACTACCAAGATATGATGAGCAAATTCACACTCAAAAATGCACAAAATGGATTTACTGATTTTTGTCTATAATACCAATTTTTTTAGCATGCAAGTGTGCTTAAAACTCTACCAAACTGAAAATAAACCTAAATGCAACCTATTAACACCCTTGAGAGTGATTCTAAACAAGTTTTAAACAAGACTTGTATAAATTACCCTGATTTAAACCTTAATCCAAACACCCCTTAAAATCTGAAAAATCAACTTTTTCAAAGCAAATCAAATCCAAACCTAACCAAACTGATTACAATGGCCTTAAACATGCATAAAATCACCAATTAAGCTATATCAAACCAGAACCTAAACACTTAAAACACCTTTTCACCAATTTCATACCAGTTCACAAATCTTTTAAAACTGAAAACAAGGACCAGATTTCTACCTAGAGGGACCTACATCCAGGTCCCTCAGTGACTGAAAATGTCACCTCCCACAAGCTCGGGCTTGTGCTGAACCTTGGACAAAACAAAAGCTTAAAACCTGCTAAGAGAAAATGGAAGAACAAATATGCAAAATAATCTGATTTTGAAACTTTTCAAACCTTTTTTACAAACTTTAAACCTTGAACTTGGAACACGTTTTAAAACAAGTTCAAATTCACAAATCCAAAAATCCAAATCCACTTTCACTTCTTTGGAGTCTTGGATTTCTGAAATTTGAACCAATTTGAAAGCTTTTTGAAAACTCAAACACACAAGGTGTTACACAATATTAATGGAACTCAAAGATTCTTCACAAACATACACCAACTTTTAAAACTTATAAAAAGGAATCACTCTTTGAAAACAAAAATACCAACTTTTATTTCTTCTAAAAAGGAATTACAAAGTTTTGAAGAAAATCTGGAACAATGATATGGGACACACACGTCCCATATTTATACAACTGAAAGAAGATTCTAGATAGCTAAAACCCTAATACATGGAATTCCTAAAAAACCCTTTGTGAAAAATTCAAATCCTTGGTCAAATTGCCTCCATGTGAATGCCAGTTGGATGAGAGCTATATTTTGATCTTGGGACGTCCATTTAGTCTTGGGGACCAAGGAAAACCATCTTGGTCGTTTATCTGGTCGGGTATTGGGTTTGGGGGAAAGTGACGGGTGCAGGGGACCAGGGGGTGGTCACATGGGTTGAGTGTGTGATGTTTTGGGAAGTGGGTTTTGATTAGGAGACCTTTAATTACCATTCTGGAAAGACTCAAGTAAAAACCCTTTGATTTCGAGTAAATTGTCCCTGGGATTGGTTTAGGGTTTGTGGGTAATTAGGAGGGTGTTTAATCCATTTTGGGAAATAGTTTTATTTAAAAAGGTGTTAGGAGGGAAAGTGGGGGGGGGGGGGGGGGGTTGACTGGGGTTGACCCAGGTTTATTAATTAAACCGGGTAAAGAAACGTGGGTAATTAAGGTTTGGGTGTTGGGCCAAAGGGGTAATTGGGCTAGGTGGTAGCAATTTCATCACCAGTCCTTAAAGCTTAACATCCGTTAGCCATTTTGCATTTCCAGTCCAAAACCATTTGCATGATTAGTCCAAATGTTAACTTTGTAGATAATAGGGCTAATATTACAATCTTGATCAATTCCCAAGGGCCATATTTGACATTTCTTCAACTTCAAGGATTTTTCTTGTACAAATGACTATTGGAGGGTCATTTGTGACAAGTCTTCAAAGATGAGGGACCAAACTTGCCAATTCTTCAAACTTCAAGGGTCTTTTTGCAAAATTCCATACTTGGGCTAGGTTCTTTGTGCGACTTCGTTTCCCGTGTTCGTTTTTGATTGATTCTTGTGATCATTTTGCCATTTCCTCAATATCCGTACCTAAAAATACACAAGTAACAAACACGAGCATATATTTGGCATATTCAATGATATTTAATGCATTTTAAGCCCGAATTGGACGATGAGACCATGTATAAAAGCTGTCTCATAATGGCTGAACCATGAAATCATTGGCCTCCAGCTCAGAATCATCCACAAACCTCCAGTCTTGCGGTAAAGATGGTCTCACACGATGCTCCCAACTCTGCATCCTAGCCAACCTAGTCTGGTCTTCCTTAACCTGCTCAAGACATGCACTCAAATTTGTTATCATAGATCTCAAACTGTCAACATCATTCTTGGTCGATTCTCCACGGTATTCAACCCTTGCAGCCCTTGTCAACAACTTCTGAAATGCTCTTTCGTTCTCGTCAAACCTCTGAATCACCCTTGTCTCTACCACATAACGTTCATACATTTTCATGTCCATCCTTCTCAAGAAATTCTCAACGTAATTATACTGTCTTGTCCCAGGGCAAGTAACCCTAGTGATGTCCTCATGGAGAAAACTAGCACTAGCCGCCGCGTCGGTCCTTCTAACGATACATGGCATACCGATCAGTTGAGCAATACGGCCAGGCCTGGGAAACTCATAGTTCCTTGAACGGGAATCTGAGCTTGCACATTCACCGCCTCAGTTTGTCCTATAGCAGCTGCTCCAACATTCTCTCCTACCTCTTCTCTTTTGGTTCCTTCCACAATTCTGTTCTCATTCTCGTTAGGTGGTAACTCGGCCATCTCTGTAATCATCAAAAATTTTGGAGGGTACGTAAGGTCATTATTCAATATTTATAAATATATGCATGCAAGTGCAATGCAAAGGTGGTACACATGCCCAAAATACAATGCTATGATATCCATGCATATGAAACACAAGAATTACGGTATCGAGTACTCCGCGTACAATTTCAATAATTACATATAATAGCTCAGTATTTACGTAATAAATACTCATTCATTTCAATTTAAAAAGATATGCATCTATTTCATCAATACTAAAAGTAAACCTTACCGGAGCCATGCAGGATAGTTGTGTGCTTGGACCATTTCTTACGACACCAAAAGTTATAGTTTAGGATTTTTCAAAACGACCTAGTTCTCTATAACTCATGGCTCTGATTACCAATCTCTAACACCCCACCAAATGCTATGCGCAGCGGAACTACAACATTTGGGTGCTAGGCAGTTATCATCACACATAAGCTATATCAAACGACTCAAAGAGACGTAAAAGTTCAAAAAAATAATTTTTAAACATTGTTAAAACATACAAGTATACAATTCCAAATCCCAAGATGATACAAAACAGAGTTTGCGTTTGGTCCCCACTGAATCCCAACCCCAAAAGATACATTTGTGTTCACATGATAGAAAATAAAAGAGTTTCAAGTTAAAATAAGGGTGGAAAACAAGCAGACCACCAAGCCACACACAACTCCCATCCTTTGCATGCTCCTTACAATACATCATCGATTACCTGAAACACATGCTAAATTGGGTCAACAATAATGTTGAGTGAAATTCATAGGTTTTACAAATTTTATTTTGAACATAAGCGTAATAAAAATCAATCACGATCATTTATAGATTTGTCGATCAAACAATCTATTTATCAAGGATATTATCAATAATTGTGTTTAAGCTCATGACACTAACCCGTTAACTCAATCACCCGCGTATAATTACCGGCGTGATTAAGATGAAACCATTGCCCCTACTAAAGGCATTAGTTGCAATTATACCTTATCTCTTAACACAAGTTATCCGTCCGTAGAGGGTACTCAACGTACTAGCTCTCGTCTCGGATAGGGTCGTCAACCCTATAGTACTATCAATTGTATAAGAGGCTATTTCTAACCCACACGAGTATTAGACAATAGTTAATAGTTCATGAGTATAGGGTCTTATGCAACTAGGTACTCAACACAATTTAGGCAACTTCGGGTCCAACAATCATTCATGTCATATTTTAATTTTATTTAAAACTAGCATGCATCTCCCTCGCGGGTAAAACAATTTAAAACGATAGTAAGCGAGGCTACAAATTCACACCTTATATAGAAGTAGTCGACGTAACGGATGACGATCACCAACGATGAGGATGCCCGGGAAATTCAATCACGTACCTAACAAACAACACGTAATGAGTCAATCTCATTTATATATATAACTCTAAGTAATGTATAATACATACATGTTAGTCAATTGTCATTATTTCTAACTCACGCCAAAAACCAAAACAAGTAATCGTTACAAGACTTATACCATTTATCTATGTTATTAAAGTTGATTTCCATTTTATATTTTTGCCGGTACTTACCAAAAGTACGGGCTATTTACTAAGATTTAAGAACTTTTATAAATTAAAAGAAAATTCACAAAAATACCTCATGACCTGTATAAAATCCATATTTAATCCCATAAAAAGTTTTCACTTCTATGACTCGTTACACATCACATTACTAGACGTACACATTTTGGACTGATTTTGCACTTCTAAATTGTAGGCTTGTTTGACCCATCTAAAATACACCATTGACCAATTCAACACCTAAGTCTAAAAATAGACTCTAAAATGAAGGTTTAGAACCAACTAACAACTTTTAATCATTTTTAAAACTCTATCTATGGTCCCCAGAATTTGACCCAAAACCAAACACAAATTCGGATTATGTTGGTTCTCATCTCCTAGTACACGTATTTTCAAAATTGCATAACTTTTGACTCGTTTGGAGTCGTGAGCTCTACCTTATACCAAAACGTAGCTAAGACAAAGCCCTAAAACTATTTTCTATGTTTACAACCTGTATTTAAACTTAAGATTTTCAAAAATACCCTTAAACAATCTACTTAAAAATTACTACTTTAAAATCACCCTAACACTTGATTCCATTCCATTTTAGCATTACCTAGGATAATTTTAATCAATCCTAACTACACCCAATCGTTCCAAACAGCCCTAACTACCACCAAATCTTCATAAAAACCAAATCCTAAAACAAAAATGCAATGTGTTCTAGTTATTTAAAAACACTTAAAACACTAGCCTAAACATAAACCCATCACAAAATACATCAAACACCATGATCCACCAAACACCCCCATTTGGACGTGGGGTGTTGGTGATCAAAACACCCAAACCAAACATGTTTTGGTTAATTAAAATGATGAATTAGCATAATCTAAACACCAATTAAACATGCATTAAGTTTAATTACACAAAATCAAACTTTTGAAAAATCTTTTAATTTTTGGAAAATCATGTTCATGCATGTTGGATTAAAGTATGAAAAAACACTTACTAATTGATTTAAATAGGTGGTCTTAAATTAGATTTGATCAAAACAAAGTAGAAAAAAAACAATGGTGGTGGTGTTGATGTAGGCCGACGACCTAAGAGAGAAAGGGGAAGGAGGTGGAATTTTTTTTGAAATGAATTTTGAATGTGTGTTTCCTATTTCTCCTTTTTGTAATGTGGGCCTTTTGTGAAATTTAGGTATTCTTTGGGCCTCATATTTAAACGACACCAATAATTTGGGGGAAACGACTTATTAGTCGACTTTGAAAATTTTGCGGGAGTCGGGGGTCGCCCCGAACACTCGAAAATACATTTAAAACAATTTTAACGCACCCGGAATAAAATAAAACGCACCCGACTCGACTTAATATGAACCAAAAATAAAATTCTCGAAAAATAATAATATCGTCAAAACGATAATACAACATGGAAATTTGGCATCCGTTGGGATCGTAGCCGTCGTCGTCTTCCTTATATCGTCAATCATCAAGATTACGACCTTAAGCATCGGTTTCAACTTAAACCAAATATATAGTAAACGAAATTTCTTAAAAATTTAAAAAATATTAGTAATTTAAGGTAAAAATTAATGACCTCGGGTTTTGGGTATCACAGATGGGCTGCATAGGGAACGCCAAATCTAGTTGAAAAGGAGACGAATAATAATGAAACAGAAGCATTTAAATCCACTACTTTACATGGGTACAATGCTAGTCTAAATTAATAGTTTTTAAGCTAGATACAATAGTAAAAGCAATATTATGAAAAAAAATGCAGATAAGCATAAGCAGTATCGATTATCGCAACTGCTTAAAACTAGCAACCAAAACAGCCTCAAAATGGGTGTAATTTGATTGTTTAAAAAGTGGTATTACCAAAAGGGATAATGGTAAGGCAACTAGGACATGTTTTGGGGTGAAAATGGTCATAGGGTACCTCGGTTAGGCTGCGCGTACCACCTCTATAGTTCAATTCTAAATAAACCTAAAGTGGCCAAGCCAACTTCCTCAAAAGTGGGTGAGACCAGTGAATTAGTCTGCGAAAAAGGTCGGAAACCAAAAAACAAACCCAATAATACAAAAACAAATGATTGTAATTAAAAAGAAGAGAGAATTGCATAAATCGTCCCGAAAGTTTGATCATTTTGTAGGTTTTGTCCCAAATATTTTGAAAGTGCTGATATCGTCCCAAAATCAAACTATTTTGCAAATTTTCATCCTTGAAGTTTGATATCGTGCATGTTTCGTCCCAAATGTTTTGGCTATTTTACGTGTTTCGTCCCAAGCAATATCCCCATTAAGGACGATTCTTGCACTTTCATAACATTTAGGACAAAACATGCAATTTGGCCATACTTTAGGGACGATTTATGCAATTTACTCTAAAAAGAAAGAAAGTGAAGAAAAACCTTGTTGTAAAAGAGATGTGAATCGAGAATGTCATCAAAAGACCACAAAAGAATGATTTTAGTAAACTCATCTTCATGATCCTCTCCCAAACACCCTCCTTCTTCCATAATCACCTCAAAATTATAATGCAACTCTTTTTTTAACAAACTGTGTGATATTTGTTTTTATTTATTTTTGTTAACGAGATAGAATGGGGTTTCTTTGTTAATTATACAAGGGTTTTGAAGAAAAGCAGAGGGGAGGGTAAAAAAGACTGATTTTAGTGTACAAGTTTTTCTATGCATAAATGTACAACATTGTATAGCAGGACTTATGGGTATTGATTTATTTTTGTCCTTATTGGATTCTTGGTGACCATTCGTGTAAGGCCGCATGTGTATCTCTTATTTTGATAAGCAATAGTGAGGTAGTTAGTGAGGTTGCAACTGTTTATTCAAGTGCGAATGTAAGGGCTTGTTTCTTGATTTTTTTTATTATGGTTATGATTTAATATAAACAGTTTTAATGTTATTTAATATTTTAAATTACTTTTTATTAAGTACTGTAATAAGAAAATATTTTTTATATGCTTAATAAAATTAATTTTTTTCTTATTAACTTAGTTAACATCACCTAAGTCATGCTTTTGATGATGCGTCATATTGGTGTGAATGATGGATGACTAATATGTGTAATGCATTAGTATGGAAATGTAGTTTAAAATGATGATTAAACTTCGCAACTCATAAGATGTATTATTATAGATATATTGTATATAGTTTCTCTTAAATATCCGGTGATTATTTTTTTATCAATTAAATTCATGTAAAGTAGAAAAAAATAGAATTGAAATAAATAAAAGTATTAAAAATGGAAAAAAAACAAAAAATAATAAATATAGCAAAATAAATGCTAAAATAAAAAGAACAAAATTTTAGAAATATGGTGAAATTATATTATGAAAAAATAAATGAATTAAAATATATTTTAGTTCTAAAATAAATGTGAAAGCTCTGAGTTTTATGGACATTAACAGCAACCACATAAGAACCAAAAGGAGTGTGGGCATTGCTCCGAGTAGAGATAGGAGCTTGATGCGGTTTACTTGGACGTTCATAGCGAACGACATTAGCATGAATGTGAAACCATCCAACCCAAAGACTACACAGGTTCCCTATTAACCGATCAAGATCACCAACCGTAATAAAACACACAAAATGAAACCGCTTACTAGCTTTAGACTTGTGATTAGTAATGAAAACATTGACAACCTTGCCATAGACCCCACATAGTTTCTATAAATCTTAGGACCCGAAATTGTCTGCAAAATTAGTAACATACAACGATTTGGAAATACGAATTACATGATCTTTCTTCGAGCGATGGGAATACATAATGCTACAGAAATAACCCAAATCGAATAAAAGAGGGATAAAGGATTAAATCAAAAGGACCTGTCCCAAGTTAATAAGCGATCACCACTAAGATAGGGAGCACAAGTGCAAGTCTACCCCGCTCACAATTTATATGTCGAGATCCGAAACCAATCAAATAAATCACGATAATCCCAATGTTATTCAACACAGGAAAGTAAAGATCAAAGAGAATGAAGATCTAAATGAACCCAGATCGAATAAAAGAGGGATAACGGATTGAATCAAAAGGATTTGTCCCAAGTTAATAAGCGATCACCACTAAAAATAGGGAGGACGAGTGCAAGCCTACCCCCGCTCACAACTTATATATCAAGATCAAAATCCAATCAAAAAATCACAAAGATCACAATGTTATTCAACCTATAAAAATAAAAAAACGAATCGTGGGAAGATCTATTGATATGAAGAAGAAAAAAGATTAAATTAATGATGTATAAGAGCGGAGATTTACCAAGGATGGATCCAAAAACAACCGCCAATGTTGACCTAAGAAATACGTGGATCGAATTTAGTATGATGATTGGATAAAATTTAGTATGATGCGATCGTTCTCATTGAAACAATTTTATGTAAAAAATAATAACGGCATCTAGGGCTGAGCATGGCAGACCCAAAACCGGCCTGGACTGGAAAAATCGGACCGGACCGAATTGAACTGAACCATACAATTTTGGTCCAGCCTTTGTTCCGAGGTTTTGGACAAATTCGCTCCTCAGTCCGGTTCGGTTTTACAAAAAATCTTATCAATTTTGCCTAATAGGACCTGACCGAACCGGACCAGAACGGACTATTTCAGACCGGTCTGGGTCTGGGGTTTCGGACCATTTCGGTTATCGGTCCGGTCCGGTCTTGGCCGGTCTGGACCGGTCCTGGACCGACGCTTAGCCCTAATGGCATCATATGGATTTGAACTAAGACGCCATTGTTGACCTTTAGTTCCTTATTGAATGTGTTCTCTAATCGTTCGCTATCACCACAAATCAACTTAGATTAAGTTTATAAAGAGATCATACGGTTTTCACTATCATGTATTCTAGAGAAAAAAACTGAAACTTTGACGACATAGTGAAAAAGATTTTGGGATGAGATATGAGTCTAGCCTATTCTAGATTTAGGCGTTGTAAATGAGTATGGGAAATGCTAAAACCACTTACAAACTTCTACAAACCTTTTTACAAAGTGATGTGTCATTTAATTAGTGGAGACATGAAAGAGAGAGAATTCAAAAGTAGCATATATAATACCATTAATTACATGACACATCACTTTGTAGAAACTAGAAGGGGGGGGGGGGGGGGGTTGAATAGTTTCTCTTCGGTTTATGTCCTAATTAAAATTCCTTTCAATTAGGTTTGTCTCAAAACTACCTTTTACTTGAAAGCTAGTTACACAATGATTAGTTTCATTTCTAATGCATTAACAATGACTAGTAATAGATGTGAATGATATGATAGTAAGAATAAGTAAAGAGAAAGTAAAAAATGACCTAATTGGAAGACACCAAGATTTATAGTGGTTCGGAAACGAAGATCTATCTTCGTTCCTACTCCACTCATCGCGTACACCTTACTCTAGATTTTCACTTGTCCACAAGCTCCCTTCTTGGCGGAGAAAACCTTACAACGTCGCTTACACAACGTCGCCTACTTCACCATTTTACGACACAAGGCTAGATGTCGAGTTCTAATCGAAAGATAGAACCGATCTTCACAACGTTTCCTACTTCACCATTTAACTACACAAGGCTAGATGTCGAGTTCTAATCAAAAGGTAGAACCGATCTTCACAATGTTGCCTACTAATATTTTTTTGTTAGTGAAGTTCGTTTTCTCTCGGTCTTATCGAATTGATATAACTATTTCAAGTATGACTTAATTCTTTTTGGTAATAAAAGATTGAATGGTATTTATGTCTAATTGGCAAAAAGCAACTAAAAAGGTAAAAATATTAACTAATCTACGTATACGTACTACACTAAAAACATTTAGCACTTATCACAATTAAATGCACAAAATATAAAAAATGCAAAATACAAATTTATACTACAAATTCAAAATACCAATTACAAAATTTAAAACTAAATCTATTATTATAAAAGTAAAATATAACTTGCTAAACTGTTAATATCCTAAACAAAATATAGCAGGCCCAACATGCAAATTTCAGTCCAACAACCAAAATCTAACTAAATGCTAACAAAGGACTAACGAAGGACTATTACTGCAACAAAGCATATAGCAATGGAGGGCTAAACTAGTAAACTAACAAAACTTACACAGAACTTAAAACTCACTACTAATCTATCTTACTGTAACAGTACCCTTAAGGCTTTATCTAAAATGAATTTCAGCTTTTCTAAAAAGCTGGATGCTTAACCAATTGGAAACTGATACTGACTGCAAGGTAAACATCCAGTAAAAACAATTTGAACTCCTATATTACGCTAATCTGTTACTACATATAACGACTCCTAACCTCTTTGTATCTTACAATCCCAATCACTCATGAACAGGTATAATACAAGAAACAAGATGAAAATTACATGAATCAAACATGTACTAAAATCATTTACTTAACACAATGTATCTAAACAAGTTAAGCAGGTTACCCTAGTTCTTACACTACCATTACATCTACTAGTATTTGCAGAATGAAAAATGCGCTTAACCTAGCATAGGGAAACTCTATACTACAGCTACAGCTATACAGATTACACTTTAATCAAACTAGGCAGATTACACTTTAAATTTGTAGGGGAAAAAAATAGAATGCAGAAAAATAGAACACGCTTAACCATGACATCCGAAGCCAGTCCTTTGATGTCGAGAAGCGCGGCGCTGAGCCGGCTTAAAAAAACGCTTATCCTTCACACTAAACCTACTGCACTGCAACCTTGATCTTCAAACTGCAGCTCGACTACTAAATCCTCCAACTAAATAACTTCTAACTCGCTACTCCATCAACAGAACTTGTAACCTTCAATTCAAAAAACCTGCAAAACAGAAACAAAGCAAGAAAAACTGGACGAAACCTATCTCCTCAATTTGCTACAGTACCTGCAAACATCAAACTAATATCCTATCCTTATATCCTTATAGAGATACTAAACTAATCTCAAATTCTAGCTACCAAATGCTTCTTAACTGATTTAAGCTTGAACAGAACAAAGTTTATGAAAAACAGAGAAAGTAGAAATTGAGATTGAAAGACCTTTCATTAATGGAGGTAATTTTATAACAGATTTCTAACAAATTTGTGACTAACTGAATCTGAATTAATAAACTTGAAAGCAGAATCTCGAAAGAACTCAAAATGAAATTGAAGACTTTAAAGGCTTATATAACAGAAAGTAAGAACAAAGCTCGAGAAAAACTCTGAGATTTCATTAATGGTGAAAACTGAAACGGTTACAACTGAAAATTGAATCAGTTACAAACTCAAATCAAACTATTGAAGTCATTTATATCACTAAGATCATATCAAAAACTCTCTAAGAAGCTCGAAATCAAGACATTAATATGAAATAGAAAGAGAGTTATTGAGGAAACTATGAATTTCATTAATGGTGAAAAGGAAATCATACGGTTACAACTACTTTAACTAATTCAGTTAAAGATTTTAACAAGAAAAGTAAAAGAAGCTTAACTTTCTAACTAACTCTAACCTAGCTAAGTGTAAATCTACACCTAAGCTAACCGATTGAAGTGAGGGTCTTCGTCTTTATTTATAGCCGTCGAGAGAGGAGAGGTGTGGCGTGGCTCCACCAATCAGCATCATCCACGTGTAAATACGAGGATAAACTCGTCCTTCTTCTTCATCACATTTGGGGGTTTCCTCGTTCTTGAATCTTGATCTAATTAATTGCTACCATCTTGTAGAGGAGAAGGAGATGAGCGTTTTTTATTCTTTAAGTTTATCTTGAATCCTTCTTGATTGTTCATGAAAATGAGTTGCAGGTTTGATGGTGAAAAGTGATGAAGAATCGTCGGTTTCTTTCTCTCTCTTCTTTGGAGAAGAAAACGTGAATGTGTTTGTGTGTTTGACCGGACCTTGGTCAATGACCAAAGTAAATAAAATTATTTCCCTTATTTGCCTTTTTGGTCCCTCATCTTTGTTACTTTTGCAATTCCAAACTTGAATCTTTTTCTACTTGCATTTGAAAGGTTTAAACATTGTAATTTCAGCAACTTGAGTCCTTGATCTTTAACAATATGGCATGATTGGTCCTTGAAGCATCTTTCGTCCTTTTCTTCGTCTTTTATCATGAAAATCCCTTGAAAACGTGTATTTGCTCCAAAATGCATCTTATTTACCTGAAACACAGAAAACACAAATACACGCGTAATTCTGATAATTTATAGTTAAATATTATGTATTTGACTGTGTTTTTAGTGGTATTTGGATCATAATTGATGAGTGTTTTCACACTTATCAACTCCCCTCCACTTGACCATTGCCATGACCTCATGCAATGCAGCATTTTAAAGCACCAAGTTACACTTTTCTCATAATTAACCCACCTTGGGAAATATGGAATGCATCTACACTACTGATACACGACTTTTGCGTGGGTGGAAGTGAAGTGAAATGATAGATGAATCGAAGGTTTGTCGTTGTTTCGATCTCAGTATCTTCTCGAATGGATAACGGTCCAAAGTGGTACTTGTTGTTCTTGGTAACGAATCGTGGATTTGGGTTTTCTATTCTACTAATAAAAAATTAAATGAGCGTCGTTGAGAAATTACAATGAAAACTAAGCAAGGAAAAAATTAAATTAAAAAGTAGAAAAACACTTGCTAAAAATGAACATTTCGGTAAGCGTGAATTTTATGGAAATTAAAAACGTGATTAAAATGGAAACTTAGAAAAATAAAATTGCAGATTCTTCACCAACGCATCATTCGTCCGCATGTACGTTTCAACCTCTTGGTTGAAGACCGTAGGTTGCGTAGGAGGAGGTGCTGAATAAGCGGGTGGTTGATAAGGAGCTTGTTGGTAAACTTGGTTAGAATTCTGAGTTGGGTATGGTTGTCTTTGAGGTGGTTGATATGGAGCTCTAGGTTGTTGATGATTAGGGCGGTTGGCATTAGCAGGAGGAAAGCCAGGTGGGGAAACAAAGTTGGAGGAACGATAACTTAGCAAGGTACGGTCTCCTTGAGGGCGGGCTTGATAGCCTCCTTGAGGATATGTACCATAGGCTGCATTAACGTACTCACAAGAGTAGTCTTGAGTGGCAGTACAAGAGGTATAAGAGTGAGGACCACCGCAGATGTCACAAGATTGACTCACAGCATTGACTTGAGCATTTTGAGCATTTATGCTTTTGGTATTGTGGGTGGTTTGAAGAGCAAGAGATTCAAGAAGGGTAGTGATCTTATCAAATCTCTTGTCATTGTCACTAGTGCTAGCACTAGCGACATTGGTCCTAGTACTCTTGGTTTGCACCCGAGACTTATTTTCAATAATATCCCACGCTGCATTACAAGTTTTGGCCAAAAGATTACCCCCCGCGGCACTGTTTAGTGAATCTTGGTCCGTCATTCTTAAACCATTATAAAAAGTATTGATTTGATGCACCTTGGTAAAACCATGTGGTGGGCATTTTCTCAAAAGATCTTTAAAACGGTCCCAAGCTTCACTAAAAGTTTCATCGTACTTTTGTTCGAAATTAATGATTTCATTCCGCAAAGCGGTAGTACGAGAGGGTGGGAAAAAGTAATTGATGAATTTGGTCTCAAGATCCGCCCACGTAAGAATACTTTGTGGGGGTTCCTTTGCAAGCCAATGCCGGGCTTGTCCCTCTAAGGAGAAAGGAAAGAGTTGTAAGCGTATTACCTCTTGGGGAACATCATTGTACTTCACCGTGTTGGCAAGCTGAATGAACCGGTGAATGTGGTCATGTGGATCATCCATTGGGCGTCCCAAGAAAGGTTGAGCAGAGACCATTTGTATAAAGCCGGATTTAAGCTCAAAATTATTGGCAGCAACGACCAGAATGACAATCGGATCATTATTGGCGTCAACATGCGCTTGCAAAAGCTCAATCATAGGTTGATTTTCCATCGGAGGAATAAGTGGAGGCTCGTCAACCGGAGGTTGTTGAAGGTTAGAATTCTGATTGGCTTGCTGCGTCTGTGAGCGAGTTTGCATGTACCTGCAAAAGACAAATGAAACAAAGAAATATTTTTGGTTTTTATATGTTTTTCTATTTTTTTGTGTTTTTGAGAATTTTATATTTTTTAGGATTTTTGAAAATCTTTGTTGAAAAGAAAGGAACGTTCACGGCGAACGGATCCCAAAATCCAATTTTCTCACTAAAAACCGTGAATCGCTACGAAAAGAGCCGGCAGCGGCGCCATTTGATACACGACTTTTGCGTGGGTGGAAGTGAAGTGAAATGATAGATGAATCGAAGTTTTGTCGTTGTTTCGATCTCGATATCTTCTCGAATGGATAACGGTCCAAAGTGGTACTTGTCGTTCTTGGTAACGAATCGTGGATTTGGGTTTTCTATTCTACTAATAAAAAATTAAATGAGCGTCGTTGAGAAATTACAATGAAAACTAAGCAAGGAAAAAATTAAATTAAAAAGTAGAAAAACACTTGCTAAAAATGAACATTTCGGTAAGCGTGAATTTTATGGAAATTAAAAACGTGATTAAAATGGTAACTTAGAAAAATAAAATATCGAAAGTTAAACTAAGACGAACGAGCAAAAATAACACTAAGAAAATTGGCGGGAAAAATAATTATAAAAATTTAATTTAAAATTTAATTAATTAATTTCGCAATTAATTTAATTGAATTAATTTCGCAATACTTGGAGCATAATTTCGCAATACTGGCAATGCTGGTGGAAGATCTCGCAATCCTCATAAATTCACAATATTATAAGAATTCGCAATATTGTATGATTTCGCAATTAGGTTTAATTCCGCAACTTATGGATTTCGCAATGTTCATAAATTCGCAACTGCATAATTTCGGAACGTGGAATATGAATTCGCAATTAGCACATTTCGCAAACACATCATTTCGCAATATAGAAGGATTTCGCAACTAGGGCTAGAATTCGCAATAGATTGAATTCGCAACAATGGTAAGATTTCGCAATTAATATTGCGAAATTAATGGAAGCCGGCCATGGAGGTCCAAATTCGGGACAAGGACGATTTTAGGCAACTTTTAGCAACTTTTCAATGATAATAAGCCAATGAAAACTCCAATAAGCTATGAATAAGCTATGAATAAGCTAAGGGAAAGATCAAGGCTTGTCAAAACATCAACTTGACTCACGAAAACTTAAAAAGATCACGAATTCAATTAAAAACTTGGCGAAAAAGTTTATGAAATCAAGAACACAATCAATAAGAAAATTAAAGATAAAGATTAATAAAAGGTTAAGCTTGAAAGATTAAGATTAAAAATAAAAAGTAAGAATTTAAAAACAATAATGAAAGTTTTCTAGTGAGAGAAAGTTAAGCTTTCTCTCTCTAGATTTCTACAAAGGTAAAAATAAAAGACTAACTCTCCAAAAGTGTGAAGGAGAGAACTATTTATACTTTGGGTTTGTGGGCTTGTGAATGGGCTTCTCTTCTCTTTTCTTCTTTAGTCTTCACGTCTCTTTAAATAAACGTTTTCGACTTAGGATTTTGAGAAGTGTCGGTGAATAATTTCAACTCGTCTTTTAATCTTTAGTTTAATAGACTCGAGTTCTTCGACATATATGAATCTTCCATCTTTGGTCCTTTTCTTCGATAAATCATCAAATAGGCCCAATGACTTCAAATCTTTTGCATCTCTTGGACAATAGACTTTGTCTTGAGTCTTTTTCTTCAATAAAACCCGTGCAATCCCATGTTTTCTCCAAATTCATCCGGTTGACTCTGAAAACACAATAAACACAAAAACCACGCATAATTCCAAACAAATGATATTAAATACGTGTTTTGGTCTTGTTTTAGCAAGAAATAAGTGGTAAAAGGATGGGTGTTTTCACACCTATCAAATCCCCTACACTTAACCATTGCCATGCCCTCATGCAATGCTTAGTGACAAAGTAAATTTACACTTTTCTCATAATCAATCAACCTTGGCCTTATTGAAATACTACTGAACAAAAATTAAAATACTAAGGGAAAGTAAAAACTTTGAATAAAACAAAAGAGATAGAAATAACTTGTAAAGAGATCAAGGACTTACATTAGGGCTTAGGTGCTGCGAAGATTTATCACCCTCAAGTTTCACGTTCCCCAAACCAAGCTTAAAAACGAGATCATTGTTAGTATAAGTTAGAACAACTAACACTACTCATGCGGTTCAATTAATCACTTAAACTCCCTTATTCCTATGGGTATCTCTTATATTTTATTGATGTCTTGAATGATCACAAGGATGCATTGTTGACTTATTTCGATAGGTTGTTAGGGCTGAAAATAAAGTAGGACGATCTAATCCATAGTTAGCTAAAGGACAAAATCTTTTAAAACTGCTTCTCGGGACCTCAAAAAGTTCATATCTTGGCATAACTCGCTTCACGATTTGAGACCTTTCTCGGGCCGATATTTGGCATGTACTTCATACTTCACATCTTGAGAGACGTTCTTGAGATAATGGTCTTTTCTTCGTTGATAGAATTTCTTCACTTGGAGTATTTTTGGGGAATACTTCAACTTTGTTGACCACGACTTCATCATTATTTCTTCAATCATAATTTGGGATTTTGAGATACAACGATCCGCCTCCTTTTCGGACTTGGATCTATTTATCCTCATACCTTGTTAGGGTCTTTTCGGATAGACTTCTCCATGAACTTAATGGGAGTTGATTGCTTTTCGTCGTGAGTCTTGATCCTTCATATTGACTTAAGAACAATGCTTTTCACATCTTCTTGGATCTTTAGCAATAAAATGGAATCCTCATGCCTTGTAAGGGCCTTTTCGGATTCGCCAATCTTCGCGCCCCGCTTCATTAGTTATGCCTTGGCTATGAACTCTTATCATTACCGAGCAACTTTCAAACGATCTTGGGCTTAAAGCTAAGTAATTTTTCAGACCGTACGACCTTACTTATTGCGTTTATTTATTTACAAGCGATGGGAGAAAAAGATCATAATTAACTCACATAAGTTAATGAAAGAATACCGAACTTATAACTAACTCTATCATTTCTCGTTCTCCACAGTTTAAAATCTCAAGAAATGAGACTCGTGGATGCTTAGCCTAATAAACCAATTAAGGTCTACATGGTTAAGGATACTAGCTAGGACAAACTCGGATGAGTCTATTCGGGTTGAGTCAAAATATTCGTAACGGGCCTAATATATCCAAGACTTCTAAACTAGCTAAACCACTTTATTAATGGAATATATACATATGGAAGCAACGATAAAGGAGAAAAATAAAGGACATAAAAATTTAAAAATTACGACTAAATGGCCAAAGTTAATTAAAAATTTGAAAAATGCTGAAAAACATGATTTTCCGGTTAAATGAAGGCATTTTCATGGAAAAGTCCACTTAAAACTTCGATAGAAGTCTCCCCTACACTTAAGATAAACATTGTCCTCAATGTTTAAGCATATGGGAAAAGGCTCCCCTACACTTATGACATTGTGCACGTTGGTTAAATCAAGCTAAGGAGGATACAACGAACGTGATCAATTTCAAAATGTGAGTATGAAGAAAATTGAATCACGAAAGTTGAGAGATAGAACCGGATTGCGGATAACATGGAAGCACGGTTCTTCAAAAGTTCCAAGAGTGCAGTAATCCCTGTAATCACATCACCACACAAACACAAACGACCAAAATAGGTCCCCCCACACTTAGGAGGTTAACGGGATAGATACTCGGGTTGCCTCCGAGGAGCGCTTGTTTTTGATAACTGAGTCACGAGCCTGACTCAGTCCCGAATTAATTTGCAGGGAGGGTGGCGAGAGATGGAATCTCAGTAGAGATTTCCTCTCCAAAGTATAGCTTCACTCGTTGGCCATTCACCTTAAAATTCGGGCCATTGGTTTGAGCAAGCTCAATGGTACCATATGGAAGAATTTGAGCAATGGTGAATGGGCCGGATCAACGAGATTTGAGCTTTCCAGAAAAGATTTTTAACCGAGAGTTGAAAAGTAGAACTTTGTCTCCAACATGGAACTCTCGGTTCTTAATCTTTGAGTCATGAATGAGCTTAGTTTTTTTCTTATAGATCAAAGAGTTATCATAAGCCTCATTCCTCAATTCATCAAGTGCATTGAGTTGGATCTTGCGCAAATTTCCGGCTTTGTTGAGATCAAAATTTGCCCATTTCAAGGCCCACTAAGCCTTGTGTTCCAACTCAATGGGGAGGTGGCATGCCTTTCCGTACACTAGACGATATGGTGTACAACCAATCGGAGTCTTGTATGCGGTACGGAAGGCCCACAGAGCATCATCGAGTTTATCTGCCCAGGCGGCTCGATGCTCTCCCACGGTTCTTTCAAGTATTCGCTTCAACCCACGGTTGGAGATTTCGGCTTGGCCATTCGTTTGTGGGTTATACACGGTGGAAAGACGGTGGTTGACACCGTACTTTGCCATCACTTTTGCGAATTGGTCATTGCAAAAGTGGGTTCCGCGATCACTTATGATGGCACGTGGCACGCCAAATCTCGCGAATAGCTATTTTAAAAAGTTACAAACCACCCTTGCATCATTAGTGGGTAAAGCTTTCGCTTCAACCCATTTAGACACGTAGTCAACAGCGACAAGGATGTATTTGTTTCCTTTTAAAGAAGGGAATGGCCCCATAAAGTCGATGCCCCAGACGTCAAATATTTCACATTCTTGGATGAAATTTTAAGGCATCTCATCTTTATGTGTGATCTTGCCTTGTCGTTGGCAAGCATCACATTTTTGAACCATTTCGTGAGCATCACGATAAATGGAGGGCCAATAGAATCCCGAGTCAAACACTTTTTTGGCCGTGTAATTGGGACCAAAGTGACCACCGGTGGGTCCTTTGTGGCATGCTTCTAAAATTTCTAGAGCTGCGGGTCCATCAACACAACGGCGTATGATCAGATCAGCACATTGTTTGAAAAGATACGGGGCATCCCAAAAGTAAGTCTTGATGTCTTTGAAGAACTTTTTCTTTTGCTGGGATGTCAGCCCGTTGATGAGAATTCCAGCCGCCAAGTAGTTTGCGATGTCCGCAAACCATGAGGTCTCATCAGAACTTGAGTTTATAGACATTAAGGTCTCCAAAGGGAAAGAGTCATTGATCTCTTTGTTCGGATGATCCCCTTGGTATGGATCCTCAAGTCTGCTCACATGATCCGCTGCTAGGTTTTCAGCTCCTTTTTTGTATCGAATTTCGATTTTGAATTCTTGAAGGAGTAAAACCCAGCGAAGAAGTCTTGGTTTGGAATCTTGTTTGGTTAACAAGTACTTCATCGCGGAGTGATCGGTATACACGATCGTGGTGGATAAGACAAGATAGGGGCGAAATTTTTCAAAAGCATACACGACAGCTAAAAGTTCTTTTTTTGTGGTCGTGTAATGCAATTGAGCCCCGCTCATTGTCTTGCTAGCGTAATGGATCGGTTGGAAATGTTTATCAATGCGTTGTCCCAACACCGCTCCAATAGCATAATCGCTAGCATCGCACATCAACTCAAAGGGAAGCTCCCAATTGGGTGTAACCAAGACCGGTGCCTTAGTGAGCTTGTCCTTTAGAACGTTGAAGGCTAGAATACACTCATTGGAAAAGATAAAAGGTGTATCTTTTTCCAAGAGGTGGGTCATGGGGCGAACGATTTTAGAAAAGTCTTTGATGAATCATCGGTAGAAGCCCGCATGCCCAAGAAAGCTTCTCACACCCTTCACGGTTGAAGGTGGAGGAAGTTTGGCTATGACATCAACTTTAGCACGGTCTACTTCTAGACCGGCTTTGGAGATTTTATGTCCTAGCACGATGCCCTCTTTTACCATGAAATGGCATTTTTCCCAATTTAGAACGAGACGAGTGTCTTTGCACCGTTTAAGCATGCGTTCTAAATTGGCAAGGCACGCAGAGAAAGAGTCGCCATAGACCGAGAAATCATCCATGAAGACTTCCATGGTTTGTTCAACCATGTCATGGAAGATTGCCATCATACACCTCTGAAATGTCCCTGGAGCATTACATAAGCCGAAAGGCATACGTTTGTAAGCAAAGGTTCCATAGGGACAGATGAATGTGGTCTTTTCTTGGTCTTGGGGATCGATTGGGATTTGGAAATACCCAGAAAAACCATCTAGGAAGCAATAGAAGTCATTGCCCGCTAGTCGTTCAAGCATTTGGTCCATGAATGGAAGAGGAAAGTGATATTTTCTCGTGGCATCATTGAGTTTGCGGTAGTCTATACAAACTCTCCACCCAGTAACGAGACGGGTTGGAATTAACTCGTTGTGTTCATTGGGAACAACGGTTATTCCGCCTTTCTTCGGCACACAATGGATTGGACTAACCCACGGGGAATCCGATATAGGATAAATCATGCCCGCATCTAGAAGTTTAATAAGTTCTTGTTTGATAACGTCATGGATTTTCGGATTAAACCTTCGTTGGCTTTGAATAGTGGGTTTGAAATCGTCTTCCATTAGGATTTTGTGCGTACAAAAGTTTGGATAAATTCCGCGAATATCGGAAATTTCCCAAGCAATTGCCGACTTATGATCTTTTAGCACAGAGATAAGGCGAGACTTTTCATCTTCTTTCAAGGCCTTAGCGATGATGACCGAAAGCTTCTTTTTGTCGTCAAGGAAGACGTACTCGAGGTGAGACGGTAAATCCTTGAGTTCGAAGTCCGGAGTGTCCTCAATAGATGGAGGAATCAAGGTTGGTTCCTCGATACATGGTTCAACTAATGATGGATCATCATTAGCAACCGTTTCAGGAGTAGGAGGAGAGGGAGGATCTTCCTTGAGAAGTTTCTCGATGGTAAGAAGTTCGGCTGCCCAATAGGTGGAAGCATCATCAGAGTTAAGCTCAAGGGGATTCAAGCTAGCTTGAATGTCATCCCATAGAAAGTCACTTGCTCCAAAAGGAGTCAAGGATGGAGCAATTGAGGAAACAGCTTCAACATTGGGTACAGAAGAAAGATTACTTTGACAAGCATCTTTGAAGTGTTCTTCACAAGCCTCATCAAGAGCATCAATACAATTAACACTTTCGTGGTCCGAAGGCTGTGAAGAAATTTTACCCATGTTGAAGACTATTTTACCGTCACCGACTCTCATAATTAATTCGCCTGCGGCTACATCGATGAGAGTACGGCCGGTCCTCAGGAATGGACGTCCAACGATTAATGGTACCCGAGGGTCCATCTCGTAGTCAACGACAACAAAGTCCACCGGAAAGGTGAATTTGTCGACGCCAACAAAAACGTCTTCGGCTATCCCCACCGGATAAGCAACCGTACGGTTGGCTAATTCCAAAGTCATTTTAGTCGGGACTAGCGCTGGGAGAGATAATTGCTTCCATACACTTAATGGCATTAAGTTGATACTAGCTCCTAGATCGGCTAGGGCCATGCAATTATCAACTCCAGGAAAGTTGCAAGGAATGAGAAAGCGACCCGGATCACCAAGCTTGGTTGGCAATTTCCTTAAGAGAACCACAGAGCAATTCTCATTAAGTTGGGTGTTAGCAATATCAAGAAGTTTTTCCTTGTCACTGAGAAGATCTTTAAACATCTTCGCATACTTAGGCATGTGAGCGAGAGCCTCAGCGAAGGAGATGTTAAAATTCAATTGTTTAAACATTTTGATAAAGTTTGAAACTTGAACATCATCCTTGCTTTTAAGCTTCTCTTTCCTCAACCTTGAAGGATAAGGTATATCAGAAGAAGAGGAAGGCTTTGCAATCACAGGTTCACTCACATCCTTGGGTGGCGGAGGGGTAGAAGTAAGAGGTGGAGAAATTGGGGAAGCAGGAGGTGAAGGAATAGTAGTAGATGGCTCGGTTTCCTTAGTAGCAATCACGGGTGTAGGTGTAGGAAGCTCGGGTTCTTGTATACCTTTACCACTGCGAGTGGTGATTGCTTTCATCTCTCCTCTTGGATTCGCAATGGTGTTACTCGGAAGAGTACCCGAAGAAGAGGGTTGACTACTTTGGAAGAAACCGGCCATCATGTCCCTGATGTCATTGGTTTGACCACTCAAAGATTTTCGCATAGCAGCTCTAAGATCATTACCTTGTTTGACCATGTCTCCTTTTAAGTTAATAATCCGGGATTGCAGATTCTTCACCAACGCATCATTCGTCCGCATGTACGTTTCAACCTCTTGGTTGAAGACCGTAGTTTGCGTAGGAGGAGGTGCTGAATAAGCGGGTGGTTGATAAGGAGCTTGTTGGTAAACTTGGTTAGAATTCTGAGTTGGGTATGGTTGTCTTTGAGGTGGTTGATATGGAGCTCTAGGTTGTTACTGATTAGGGCGGTTGGCATTAGCAGGAGGAAAGCCAGGTGGGGAAATAAAGTTGGAGGAACGATAACTTAGCAAGGTACGGTCTCCTTGAGGGCGGGCTTGATAGCCTCCTTGAGGATATGTACCATAGGCTGCATTAACGTTCTCACAAGAGTAGTCTTGAGTGGCAGTACAAGAGGTATAAGAGTGAGGACCACCGCAGATGTCACAAGATTGACTCACAGCATTGGCTTGAGCATTTTGAGCATTTATGCTTTTGGTATTGTGGGTGGTTTGAAGAGCAAGATATTCAAGAAGGGTAGTGATCTTATCAAATCTCTTGTCATTGTCACTAGTGCTAGCACTAGCGACATTGGTCCTAGTACTCTTGGTTTGCACACGAGACTTATTTTCAATAATATCCCATGCTGCATTACAAGTTTTGGCCAAAAGATTACCCCCCGCGGCACTGTTTAGTGAATCTTGGTCCGTCATTCTTAAACCATTATAAAAAGTATTGATTTGATGCACCTTGGTAAAACCATGTGGTGGGCATTTTCTCAAAAGATCTTTAAAACGGTCCCAAGCTTCACTAAAAGTTTCATCGTACTTTTGTTCGAAATTAATGATTTCATTCCGCAAAGCGGTAGTACGAGAGGGTGGGAAAAAGTAATTGATGAATTTGGTCTCAAGATCCGCCCACGTAAGAATACTTTGTGGGGGTTCCTTTGCAAGACAATGCCGGGCTTGTCCCTCTAAGGAGAAAGGAAAGAGTTGTAAGCGTATTACCTCTTGAGGAACATCATTGTACTTCACCGTGTTGGTAAGCTGAATGAACCGGTGAATGTGGTCATGTGGATCATCCATTGGGCGTCCCAAGAAAGGTTGAGCAGAGACCATTTGTATAAAGCCGGATTTAAGCTCAAAATTATTGGCAGCAACGACCGGAATGACAATCGGATCATTATTGGCGTCAACATGCGCTTGCAAAAGCTCAATCATAGGTTGATTTTCCATCGGAGGAATAAGTGGAGGCTCGTCAACCGGAGGTTGTTGAAGGTTAGGATTCTGATTGGCTTGCTGCGTCTGTGAGCGAGTTTGCATGTACCTGCAAAAGACAAATGAAACAAAGAAATATTTTTGGTTTTTATATGTTTTTCTATTTTTTTGTGTTTTTGAGAATTTTATATTTTTTAGGATTTTTGAAAATCTTTGTTGCAAAGAAAGGAACGTTCACGGCGAACGGATCCCAAAATCCAATTTTCTCACTAAAAACCGTGAATCGCTACGAAAAGAGCCGGCAGCGGCGCCATTTGATACACGACTTTTGCGTGGGTGGAAGTGAAGTGAAATGATAGATGAATCGAAGGTTTGTCGTTGTTTCGATCTCGGTATCTTCTCGAATGGATAATGGTCCAAAGTGGTACTTGTCGTTCTTGGTAACGAATCGTGGATTTGGGTTTTCTATTCTACTAATAAAAAATTAAATGAGCGTCGTTGAGAAATTACAATGAAAACTAAGCAAGGAAAAAATTAAATTAAAAAGTAGAAAATTAAAAACGTGATTAAAATGGAAACTTAGAAAAATAAAATATCGAAAGTTAAACTAAGACGAACAAGCAAAAATAACACTAAGAAAATTGGCGGGAAAAATAATTATAAAAATTTAATTTAAAATTTTATTAATTAATTTCGCAATTAATTTAATTGAATTAATTTCGCAATACTTGGAGCATAATTTCGCAATACTGGCAATGCTGGTGGAAGATCTCGCAATCCTCATAAATTCGCAATATTATAATAATTCGCAATATTGTATGATTTCGCAATTAGGTTTAATTCCGCAACTTATGGATTTCGCAATGTTCATAAATTTGCAACTGCATAATTTCGGAACGTGGAATATGAATTCGCAACTAGCACATTTCGCAAACACATCATTTCGCAATATAGAAGGATTTCGCAACTAGGGCTGGAATTCGCAATAGATTGAATTCGCAACAATGGTAAGATTCCGCAATTAATATTGCGAAATTAATGGAAGCCGACCATGGAGGTCCAAATTCGGGACAAGGACGATTTTAGGCAACTTTTAGCAACTTTTTAATGATAATAAGCCAATGAAATCTCCAATAAGCTATGAATAAGCTAAGGGAAAGATCAAGGCTTGTCAAAACATCAACTTGACTCACGAAAACTTAAAAAGATCACGAATTCAATTAAAAACTTGGCGAAAAAGTTTATGAAATCAAGAACACAATCAATAAGAAAATTAAAGATAAAGATTAATAAAAGGTTAAGCTTGAAAGATTAAGATTAAAAATAAAAAGCAAGAATTTAAAAACAATAATGAAAGTTTTCTAGTGAGAGAAAGTTAAGCTTTCTCTCTCTAGATTTCTACAAAGGTAAAAATAAAAGACTAACTCTCCAAAAGTGTGAAGGAGAGAACTATTTATACTTTGGGTTTGTGGGCTTGTGAATGGGCTTCTCTTCTCTTTTCTTCTTTAGTCTTCACGTCTCTTTAAATAAACGTTTTCGACTTAGGATTTTGAGAAGTGTCGGTGAATAATGTCAACTCGTCTTTTAATCTTTAGTTTAATAGACTCGAGTTCTTCGACATATATGAATCTTCCATCTTTGGTCCTTTTCTTCGATAAATATTCAAATAGGCCCAATGACTTCAAATATTTTGCATCTCTTGGACAATAGACTTCGTCTTGAGTCTTTTTCTTCAATAAAACCCGTGCAATCCCATGTTTTCTCCAAATTCATCCGGTTGACTCTGAAAACACAATAAACACAAAAACCACGCATAATTCCAAACAAATGATATTAAATACGTGTTTTGGTCTTGTTTTAGCAAGAAATAAGTGGTAAAAGGATGGGTGTTTTCACACCTATCAACTACTCTACACTATATGATGCATGATTTGGACTATACAATGCAATGCAAAGAAAAGCAATTCTATTTACATCTTTTTGTATTTTCTTGAAATAGATTTGATGGAAATAACTCATAAAGATTCAATGACTTGGATTAGGGCTTTTGTACCATGAATTTCTATCACAATCAAGTTTCACTTTCCCCAAACCAAGCTTAAAAATGGGATCATTGCATTCACAAGTAAAAAGTGCATCAACTAGTTCATAACAATTAATTGTGGAACCAACTATTATTTGAGCAAATTGCTTTTGGGAAAATTTGTCATTTATTCAAGTGTGAAATATAAGAAATGCAAAATCTAAAAATAAGGAAGAATGGTTTTAACCCTAAGTAGTCATCTCATCCATTACTTGAAAAACCGCCCATGGTTAATATAAGTTCGTTTCAAGAATAATAAGTCATTCGTTTTATGTGTAAAATCCTCATGTCATGCTTTCATAAGTAGCTACACACTCGCTAAGGAAAGAAAAATAAAACTCACGCAATAATTTACATCCGCCGCCTTTTTGAGACCTTGGATCTTCAACCCCGCAACCCGTCAAGGTAATATTGGATTGGAGCAATCTATCAAATCCCCGCAACCCTTGTGAGAGTAATATCGGAATTCAATAGTCACTATAATTAACACTACACTGCCCCTCTTGGGAATCTTGCATAATTATTTTTTTTTTTCTCTTTTTTTTCTAGCCACTCATATTTTTTCATAAGCCGCTCTTATTTTTCTTTATTCCTCACAAAGAAAGTAGAAAAGAATGAAAGGAAAAACACCCGCTAAATATTGAGCATGACATAAGTCTAGTACACATAAACCGTTCTAACTTAGAATCTTAAGACGTGCTTATATCACCATGAATGATTAGTCAAAAATGCACAAGAGACTACAAACCGATTAAAACCGTTCATGATTATTTATTAACAATTATATACATGCGAAGAAAATAGAGGTTGAGAAGAGAAGGGTTTAGCCACAATTAATTATCATGAAGTTCATCTAGCCCTTTTACACTTGCTTCAACTCTATCATCTCCCATTCTCTACAAATTTAAAATCTCAAATAATGAGACTAGTGAATGCTTAGCCTAATAGACCAATGAAGGGCTACATGGTTAAGGATACTAGCTAGAGTAAGCTTAGATAAGCAAACTCGGGTTGAGTCAAAAAATTCATGGCGGGCCTAATATGTCAAAGAGATCTAAATTTGTTAAACCATGTCCTTTATTATATATCTTTTTTCCTTTTTATATATTTGATGCAAAATAAAAGAAAGAAATATATACAATGCAAATGTGTTATGCAAATGAAAAATGATTGATGCAAAAATTATGAATGCATATTTTTGGTGGCCAAAGTAGATCAAAAATTTGAAAAGCGTTGAAAAATCATTTACAAGTTATCATGACGGTTAATGACAATGGTCTAGGTAAGGTCACTTCGATAGAAGACCCCCCCTACACTTGAGATAAATATTGTCCTCAATGTTTAAGAGCATGGGAGTCTAAACTCCCCTACACTTATGACAATGATAACTTTGTTTAACTCTTGTTAAGGAAAGATACAACTAAAGGGTATTCATTTTAAAGCACAAGTGTGAATATCACAATAGCAAAAACTAATCGAAGTGAACCAGATACAGGGGCCTCCTCCATAAGCTCCAAGCATGAAATGAGAAATAGCAACCCTCGAAGCAAACACCAAAAGACGAAGAAAGGCCATGTAAAACCCGTATTTAAATCGAATGTAAATACGCGGTTTATTTACTTAAACTATTTACGAAGAAATTATTGACGAAAACAAACACGAGAAATTATATACAAGTATTATTATATACAAGTATTAAAAAAAATATTAAGAAAAGAAAAATGCTTAAGGGCCGGTTTGGTTAAAGAGAAGAGAATAAGTGGGCCAAGCCCATTTTGCTTATACAAATAAATCATACGGGAGTTTCTTTTCTCCCATAACAGTCGACAAAAAAAAGGGGAAGACCTAGGGTTTGTAGCCGCCGGCTTTTACAAAAAAAAGGGGTTCAGGTTTTGATTGATTCTTGAATTCGAGCATACCATTTCCCTTCCTAATCATTGTAAGTATATACAAATCGATTTACTGTTTTTCAAAGAAACCGAGACCTAAAGTCTCGGTGTGCTCTTCTAGTTGCCAGCCGAATCCCAAGGGCCACCAAGAGGTGTCCGGATGTTTGGTTTAAAGGGAAAACCGAGCCATAAGGCCTTGGTGACCCTGCCCTTGTCAGTCACGTGACCACAGCCTCGTAGGGAGGGGGCGTGGTGAACCATGATACCCAAACCGAGACTGTTAAGTCTCGCTAGTGGTGATTTGTTTATTTTTCTCAGCCGAACAAAAATAGAAAAAAGGGGGTGTCGGGTTGGAACCTAGTTCAACCGAGAGTCAAGGACTCTCGGTGATAGCTTTGTGATTACCAACTAAGGTGTGTTTTGTTTATAAATCAGTGGGGAAATTGCAAGAACAAAAAGAAACCGAGAGTCAAAACTCTCGGCATAAATATAACAATAAGGGTGCGTTTGTGACTGCAGAAACATAAGGGTGCATTTGGTGTATATAAACAGTGGGAAAACATAACCTAACAGTGGGAACGAAATGGTTAATCAGTGGGAAAAATGGGACTACAAAATGGATATATTGAATAACATTAGCGACAGTTTTTGCGACAGTTTTCTGTCGCAGAACTGTTATAGGTATGCAGTTTTTAAAGGGACAGCTTTTAGCAACTCAGTTCTGTCGCAGATTCATATGGGCAGATTTAATTATAGTTTGTTGATTCGTTTAGTGCGACCGAGATGGGGTATCTCGGTAGGCTCGGGACATTATTATAATAAATAAAATGAATATTTTATATTATACCTTTTTAATCTAATTTTTTTATAAATGTTTAAAATATATTTTAAATGTATTAAATTAAAATAGTTCTTTAATATTTAAAAGGGTATAATTTTATTAAATGAATTAAATTATTTTGGGAACTTTCTAATTTAAGAAACTTTCTATTTTAGCGAGATACTTAATATAGTATTACTATATCGTCAGAAATACGTTTGTACCGTAACTAATAGTAGAACGATAATACCTTAAAATGAATTATTATAAGATCAGATTTAGCAGTTAATATACGTACGGAATTACAGAAATAAAATGTATAAATAAGAAACCAATAAGATCAGTAAAATTAAATAAACAAATATCAGTTAACTTATTCGCGTCCTTTATTCATGTAGCACGCGTGAAGCCCGAGTAGTATTCGTTCAGTCTTCCATTCAGACAGTTACTGGACACGAGGTACGGATTTTCCGTCCTTTCAGTAAGGACTTCCCTTCTATGCACGATTAAGATTCCCCATCTTCAGCCAAATGTTTTTCCCCAGTACATGTTTAAGCTTACCAGTGATCATGTTAATAACTAAATAAATTTCCTGAGCATTATGTACAAGCGTGATCAGTTTATGTACTAGTTACGGAGGTACCGTAACCACGGCACTAGAGGCACCGGTGTCGTGACTCACATGCAGGAGAGTGATATCCTGCATCGTCCCACTCATGTTCAGTTTGGCCATTTTTTATATGTATGTTTAGTGGGGCGTATGGATGCATCCTAGGCTATATGTGTTACAAGTTATCAGGGTGAATGTGGTGTGTGCTCTACATCCTTCACATTGGAGCTGATCCCTCCACCCAGCACAGTTATTTAGAGGTCACCCCTCTATAGCATGACGAGGACACCCCTCTATGTATTCATGCAACAGTTGTTACAGCTCATGACCTATATAGGCTCTTGGCAATTAAAATACAGTAAATACATGTTTTCAGAATTAATAAGTTATATTTTAGTTTCAGTATTTATGAACCAGGTTTCTCAGATTTTATGCAGAGTTCTACCACATGTCATATTAGTCTTATCGCTTCTTTGTTGTCTTCTATTCCATTACTTTCAATACATTCTTATCATGCTATATCTGTCCACTGAGCGTTATGCTCAGCCGTAGTTTCCTTTCATGTTTCCAAACGGCAGGTACACAGGGACGATCTTAGGACTTCTAAGAGAGTAAGTGCATTTGGATGGGAGCTATCCAGATTCCTTTATTTTTATGCACACATTACGTTACATTACTTTGGTTGTTTGGACACTGTTTCGTCCTTTTTCTTTCAGTACTTAATCTTTATATTGTGAGCTTATGTTGGACTATCGATGTTTGATTCCGGTATTTTCCGTATGGTCAGTTAATGTTTAATACATTGCCTTGCATGCTTTGATGACACGCTATAAATACACGTAACGGTCCATTTATCCAAGTGGGGTGTTACAATTATGGTATCAGAGCGCAAGGTTCGACCTGTAGGCTCTAAAACTTGACCTGTGACTAGTGGCTAGTGACCAAGAACTTCCTGTATTTTGGCGTCGTTATCTTCCATGCTACACATGTATTTTATCAGTCGGATTTTCAAAATTTTTATTAAGAAAACGGTTGGTACAGGACTGGCCATACTTAATCGCATGTGCTTTTCAGCGAACTTTTCGTTTTGGTGAACTGACCATAGGCGTTCACTCTTGCCGTTCAAATTTTGTATAGATGAACTGACCATAGGCGTTCATCCTTACTCATGTTAGATTTATGTTTCAGTAAATTATCATTTTGTGAACTGACCCTAGGCGTTCACCAGTACTCACGTCATATTTTGTTGGCTATGCCGTCATTAATTACACTAAGCATATTCAGATTTATTACTCCAAGTTCTGACAGTTTTATCAACTTATCCTCTGTTATTTCAGATGCCACCCAGACGCGAAAACGGGAATGATCCTAAAGCAGCTGCTATTGCTGCTGCTGTTCAGGCTGCTATACAAGCCATGTTACCCCAAATTCGTGAGGAGATCCGAGCTGAATATCAAAATGGACCTCGGCAGAATAACAACCCTCCTGTTCCACCACCTACCACCTTACCCGCTTGGCTAGATTTGTTTAACAAGCAGAAACCCCGACTTTTTGAGCAGACTGTAGCTCCAACTGACGCGGAAGACTGGATCTACCATATAGAGAAGATCTTTGGAGCTATGGGCTGTGGTGATGCTTTTAAGGTTAGACTTGCAGTCTACAAGTTGGAGGGTCCTGCTCTGCATTGGTGGAGGTCTCAGAAACTGTCCAATGGGGGAGATGCTTGGGAGCTTGCATTGACCTGGGCACGTTTCAAGACGATATTCTGTGACCAGTTTTTCCCGCATGCTGAGCAAGCTAAACTGAAGAGGGACTTCCACGTCAATCGTCAGAATCATGGCGAAAATAGTATAGAGTTCATACACCGATACCTCAGGATGGCTGGATTCTTAGGGGAGGCTGCGGGTACCGCAGAGGAGCAAGCGAAGCAATTTCGCTGGGCTCTTCACACTAGGACTGCAGATAGGCTGATGAGTGCCACACTCACTACGGTGTCACAAGTAGCTAATGCAGCTCGTGATATTGAGATGCTTTTCGAGAGGGATGAGCTCGAGAATGTAGAGCGTCCGGAGAAGAGGTACATCTCACCCAACAGACTTAAAAAATTTAACTCCCATTATTACTTGTCAACTTATATGTTATGTCTTATCCAATCATAATCTTAAAGACACAGAGGAGGAGACTGATCCCAATCGGCTACTCCACGTCAGAACTACAGGAACCACGGTCAGTCATATGACCGCAATCGATCAGATAAGAGAAGCGGTGGGGATAACTACCGCGGCAACTCAAACTCATTTGGCAGCTACAGGTGATTCTTTAAGCTCCAGAAATACTAAACTATCATGTAGAACAGATCTTAAATTTTTGTAAATTCCAACAGAGATGCTGGACAGGGGCGTGACCAAAGCAACAGAGGTCAGCAGGTTGCCCGACCGGCAAATTCTGGTAATTTTAAATTTCAGTCAAACAGCCTCATTTCAGGTTAAGATATCAGAATCGTGACACGTATTTATCATCATAATCAGGTTCTCAACAAACCAGGGCTACTTCCACCGGGTATTCTTAACCCACTTGCATCACATGTGGGAAGAAACTCACGGGACCGTGCCGTCGTGGTACGAGTAGTTGTTACCAGTGTGGCCAGCCGGGCCATCTGAAGAGGGATTGCAAGAACGGGAATGTTGCTGGTACCTCAGGCCAGATTCCTCAGATGTTACCTCCACCACCACCAATACCACCAACCACTGGTCGTGTCTACACTACTACCCGTGAGCAAGCAAATAAGACCACAGGTACCATTACTGGCATTTTGTTTATACACGGACATGCTGCTTGCGTACTTTTCGATACAGGCGCCACCCACTCGGTTATATCTACTTCATATGCTGTTAAAATAAACATGACCCCTACGCCACTAGACAGTGTACTTAGTATATCTACCCCCATGCGAGACTCTGTACTCATTACCCAAGTGTATAAGGATCTCCCTCTTGAGTTTGATGATAGAATCCATCCAGTCAGTGCCCTTCCTTTAGATATGTGTGAATTCGATATTATTCTGGGTATGGATTGGTTGTCGGTTCATCATGCCACCATAGATTGTCATGCTCACCGGGTCATCTTTGGTGATGTCCATACACCAGAGTATATTCACCGAGGCTTCCTACCAGGAAAACATGTTCAGATCATTTCAGCTTTATAGGCTCGTACCTTACTATACCATGGTTGTGAGGGTTTCCTAGCTACAGTTCATGACACGACTTCTGAGACACCTTCAATTCATGATCAGCCAGTTGTGTCAGACTTTCCAGATGTCTTTCCAGAGGAACTCCCAGGCTTACCTCCCATGCGAGAGGTAGAATTTGGTATTGATCTCATTCCAGGTGCAGAACCGGTATCTAAAGCTCCTTACCGTATGGCTCCTGTAGAGCTTAAGGAACTGAAATATCAACTTCAAGAACTTCTAGAAAGGGGTTTCATTCGTCCAAGTGTGTCACCATGGGGCGCTCCAGTTTTGTTTGTCAAGAAGAAGGATGGTAGTATGCGGTTGTGTATTGACTACCGTGAGTTGAATAAGCTCACTATTCGTAACCGTTATCCACTTCCTCGTATTGACGATTTATTCGATCAACTTCAGGGTGCCAAGCACTTCTCAAAAATCGATCTACGATCAGGTTACCATCAGCTGCGTGTAAAAGAGCATGATATATCCAAAACTGCTTTTCGCACGAGGTACGGTCATTACGAGTTTGTTGTTATGCCATTCGGTCTCACGAATGCGCCCACAGTATTTATGGACTTGATGAACAGAGTCTTCCACGAATTTTTAGACAAGTTTGTGATCGTATTCATCGATGATATCCTTATTTTCTCCAAATCCAAAGAGGAACATGAGAATCATCTCCGTACAGTTTTGCAGATTCTCAGACGAGAAAAGCTATATGCTAAATTTTCGAAGTGCGAGTTTTGGCTGAATACAGTGGCGTTTCTAGGTCACATTGTTTCTGCGGAAGGAATCACTATGGATCCTGCGAAGGTGGAGGCTATCACCAAATGGCCAAGACCGACGTCTGTCATAGAGATACGTAGTTTTCTTGGATTGGCGGGTTATTACCGCAGGTTTGTGGAAAACTTCTCACGTTTGGCGTTACCATTGACCCAACTTATGCGAAAAGGTGAGAAGTTTATATGGACCGAGGAGAGAGAAAAGAGTTTTGAGGAACTCAAGCATCGATTGATCTCAGCACCAATACTTACTCTTCCATCCAGTACAGGTGGTTATCAGATTTAGAGTGACGTTTCAGGAAAGGGCTTAGACTGTGTTCTTATGCAGCATGGGAAAGTCATTGCTTATGCTTCACGTCAACTGAAGTCGTATGAGAAAAATTATCCTACTCATGATCTAGAGCCCGCAGTAGTCGTTTTCGCCCTTAAAATCTGGAGGCATTATTTATACGGTGAGTCGTGTGATATCTTCACCGATCACAAAAGTCTCAAATACATATTTACCCAACGGGAGCTGAACATGAGACAGCGGCGATGGTTAGAACTACTGAAAGACTATGACACTAATATTCAGTATCACCCAGGTAAAGAAAATGTAGTAGTAGATGCCCTTAGCGGGAAGTCAGGTATGATAAATGGCATCAAAGTCCAGGAAGAAATTATTCGGGACTTAGAGCGGTATGATATTGAGCTCTTAGTACGCGGACAGAGGGGATACTGGGCTAGTCTGAGGGTAGAACCGGATTTACTCTCTAGGATTAAAGCCGCACAAAAGGATGATGGTGAAATCTGGGCGATTGTCCAGAACATTGCCAGCAGACCAAATTTCACATCGATGACGATGGTATCGTGTGGCAGGGTACCAAACTCTGCGTTCCAGAAGACCCTGCTCTCAGAGAAGCCTTAATGACTGAGGCTCACAGCTCTCCGTTCTCTATCCATCCAGGTTCCACTAAGATGTACTATGATCTTAAGCAGCATTTCTGGTGGAGCGGCATGAAACAAGATGTCGCCACTTTTGTTTCTAAATGTCTAACCTGCCAGCAGGTTAAGATAGAACATCAACGTACCAGCGGTCTACTTCAGCCATTAGATATTCCAATGTGGAAATGGGGCAAGATTTCTATGGATTTTGTTACCGGTTTACCACAGACTCAGCGGTGACATGATGCAATCTGGGTCATAGTCGATCGCTTGACCAAATTAGCACATTTCATTCCTATCCGTAAAGATTTTGCAGTCAGTAAATTAGCAGATCTATTCACCAAGGAGATTGTACGATTACACGGTACACCTTCAGAAATTATATCAGATAGGGACCCACGCTTCACTTCTCACTGCTGGGGAGGTTTGCATAAAGCTTGGGGAACCAGGCTCAAGCTCAGCACAGCTTTCCATCCACAGGCAGATGGTCAGTCAGAGCGTACCATCCAGACCCTGGAGGACATGCTACGCGCCTGTGCATTAGAATGGACGGGACACTGGGATGACTATATTTGCTTGGTCGAGTTCGCCTACAACAACGGTTGGCATGCTAGTATCAAGCATGCTCCATTCGAGATGTTATACGGCAGGAAATGCCGTGCTCCTATTTGTTGGGATCAGGTTGGAGAACGTTTGATTGAAGGACCAGAATTGATAGAACTGACCAATGAAAAGGTCGCCATTGCTAGGGCAAAACTGCAAGAAGCGCGTACTCGCCAGAAGAGTTACGCTGACAAGCATCGCAGAGATCTATCTTTTCAGACTGGGGATCGTGTGTTCCTCAAAGTATCACCTGCACGCGGTGTCAGGCGTTTTGGTCTCAAGGGCAAGCTCATCCCTCGTTACATCGGACCATTCGAAATCCTTGAACGTATTGGTGAAGTGTCATATCGTTCGGCGTTACCACCTCAGCTTTCACACGTCCACAACGTGTTTCATGTATCATTACTCAGAGGGTATAACTATCATGAGCTTCATAAAGTGAATTATCCACTCGATCAGATTCGGGAGGATTTATCTTATATTGAGGAACCCGAAGCAGTTTTAGATCGCCATGATCGAGTTATGAGAAGGAAAACCATTCCTTTCGTCAAAATCTTGTGGAGGAACCATACCGAGCGGTAGGCCACTTGGGAAACAGAGGAGTCAATACGAAATTCTTATCCTCACTTTCGGTTTTGATTCGGGTATGTCCTTTCAGCTTTTATGTCTTCCAGCTCATTAGCATTTTTGACTTTTACTCCTGTCAGCTTAAATACCCTATAATTCGGGGACAAATTCTTCTTTTAGAGGGGAAGAATTGTAAAACCCAGTACGGCCGTATCCTTAATTCGGGGACGAATTATTCTTTTAGAGGGGAAGAATTGTAAAACCCGTATTTAAATCGGGAAATGTAAATACGCGGTTTATTTACTTAAACTATTTACGAAGAAATTATTGACGAAAACAAACGCGAGAAATTATATACAAGTATTATTATATACAAGTATTAAAAAAAAAATATTAAGAAAAGAAAAAGGCTTAAGGGCCGGTTTGGTTAAAGAGAAGAGAATAAGTGGGCCAAGCCCATTTTGCTTATACAAATAAATCATACGGGAGTTTCTTTTCTCCCATAACAGTCGACAAAAAAGGGGGAAGACCTAGGGTTTGTAGCCGCCGTCTTTTACAAAAAAAGGGGGGTACAGGTTTTGATTGATTCTTGAATTCGAGCATACCATTTCCCTTCCTAATCATTGTAAGTATATACAAATCGATTTACTGTTTTTCAAAGAAACCGAGACCTAAAGTCACGGTGTGCTCTTCTAGTTGCCAGAAGAATCCCAAGGGCCACCAAGAGGTGTCGGGATGTTTGGTTTAAAGGGAAAACCGAGCCATAAGGCCTCGGTGACCCTGCCCTTGTCAGTCACGTGACCACAGCCTCGTAGGGAGGGGGGCGTGGTGAACCATGATACCCAAACCGAGACTGTTAAGTCTCGGTGGTGGTGATTTGTTTATTTTTTCAGCCGAACAAAAATAGAAAAAAAGGGGGTGTCGGGTTGGAACCTAGTTCAATCGAGAGTCAAGGACTCTCGGTGATAGCTTTGTAATTACCAACTAAGGTGTGTTTTGTTTATAAATCAGTGGGGAAATTGCAAGAACAAAAAGAAACCGAGAGTCAAAACTCTCGGCATAAATATAACAATAAGGGTGCGTTTGGGATTGTAGAAACATAAGGGTGCGTTTGGTGTATATAAACAGTGGGAAAACATAACCTAACAGTGGGAACGAAATGGTTAATCAGTGGGAAAAATAGGACTACAAAATGGATATATTGAATAACATTAGCGACAGTTTTTGCGACAGTTTTCTGTCGCAGAACTGTTATAGGTATGCAGTTTTTAAAGGGACAGCTTTTAGCGACAGTTTTAGCAACTCAGTTCTGTCGCAGATTCATATGGGCAGATTTAATTATAGTTTGTTGATTCGTTTAGTGCGACCGAGATGTGGTATCTCGGTAGGCTCGGGACATTATTATAATAAATAAAATGAATATTTTATATTATACCTTTTTAATCTAATTCTTTTTATAAATGTTTAAAATATATTTTAAATGTATTAAATTAAAATAGTTCTTTAATATTTAAAAGGGTATAAATTTATTAAATGAATTAAATTATTTTGGGAACTTTCTAATTTAAGAAACTTTCTATTTTAGCGAGATACTTAATATAGTATTACTATATCGTCAGAAATACGTTTGTACCGTAACTAATAGTAGAACGATAATACCTTAAAATGAATTATTATAAGATCAGATTTAGCTGTTAATATACGTACGGAATTTCAGAAATAAAATGTATAAATAAGAAACCAATAAGATCAGTAAAATTAAATAAACAAATATCAGTTAACTTATTCGCGTCCTTTATTCATGTAGCACGCGTGAAGCCCGAGTAGTATTCGTTCAGTCTTCCATTCAGACAGTTACTGGACACGAGGTACGGATTTTCCGTCCTTTCAGTAAGGACTTCCCTTCTATGCACGATTAAGATTCCCCATCTTCAGCCAAATGTTTTTCCCCAGTACATGTTTAAGCTTACCAGTAATCATGTTAATAACTAAATAAATTTCCTGAGCATTATGTACAAGCATGATCAGTTTATGTACTAGTTACGGAGGTACCGTAACCACGGCACTAGAGGCACCGGTGTCGTGACTCACATGTAGGAGAGTGATATCCTGCATCGTCCCACTCATGTTCAGTTTGGCCATTTTTTATATGTATGTTTAGTGGGGCGTATGGATGCATCCTAGGCTATATGTGTTACAAGTTATCAGGGTGAATGTGGTGTGGTCTCTACATCCTTCACATTGGAGCTGATCCCTCCACCCAGCACAGTTATTTAGAGGTCACCCCTCTATAGCATGACGAGGACACCCCTCTATGTATTCATGCAACAGTTGTTACAGCTCATGACCTATATAGGCTCTTGGCAATTAAAATACAGTAAATACATGTTTTCAGAATTAATAAGTTATATTTTAGTTTCAGTATTTATGAACCAGGTTTCTCAGATTTTATGCAGAGTTCTACCACATGTCATATTAGTCTTATCGCTTCTTTGTTGTCTTCTATTCCATTACTTTCAGTACATTCTTATCATGCTATATCTGTCCACTGAGCGTTATGCTCAGCCGTAGTTTCCTTTCATGTTTCCAAACGGCAGGTACACAGGGACGATCTTAGGACTTCTAAGAGAGTAAGTGCATTTGGATGGGAGCTATCCAGATTCCTTTATTTTTATGCACACATTACGTTACATTACTTTGGTTGTTTGGACACTGTTTCGTCCTTTTTCTTTCAGTACTTAATCTTTATATTGTGAGCTTATGTTGGACTATCGATGTTTGATTCCGGTATTTTCCGTATGGTCAGTTAATGTTTAATACATTGCCTTGCATGCTTTGATGACACGCCATAAATACGCGTAACGGTCCATTTATCCAAGTGGGGTGTTACAATTATGGTATCAGAGCGCAAGGTTCGACCTGTAGGCTCTAAACTTGACCTGTGACTAGTGGGTAGTCACCAAGAACTTCCTGTATTTTGGCGTCGTTATCTTCCATGCTACAAATGTATTTTATCAGTCGGATTTTCAAAATTTTGATTAAGAAAACGGTTGGTACAGGACTGGCCATACTTAATCGCATGTGCTTTTCAGCGAACTTTTCGTTTTGGTGAACTGACCATAGGCGTTCACTCTTGCCGTTCAAATTTTGTATAGATGAACTGACCATAGGCGTTCATCCTTACTCATGTCAGATTTATGTTTCAGTAAATTATCATTTTGTGAACTGACCCTAGGCGTTCACCAGTACTCACGTCATATTTTGTTGGCTATGCCGTCATTAATCACACTAAGCATATTCAGATTTATTACTCCAAGTTCTGACAGTTTTATCAACTTATCCTCTGTTATTTCAGATGCCACCCAGACGCGAAAACGGGAATGATCCTAAAGCAGCTGCTATTGCTGCTGCTGTTCAGGCTGCTATACAAGCCATGTTACCCCAAATTCGTGAGGAGATCCGAGATGAATATCAAAATGGACCTCGGCAGAATAACAACCCTCCTGTTCCACCACCTACCACCTTACCCGCTTGGCTAGATTTGTTTAACAAGCAGAAACCCCGACTTTTTGAGCAGACTGTAGCTCCAACTGACGCGGAAGACTGGATCTACCATATAGAGAAGATATTTGGAGCTATGGGTTGTGGTGATGCTTTTAAGGTTAGACTTGCAGTCTACAAGTTGGAGGGTCCTGCTCTGCATTGGTGGAGGTCTCAGAAACTGTCCAATGGGGGAGATGCTTGGGAGCTTGCATTGACCTGGGCACGTTTCAAGACGATATTCTGTGACCAGTTTTTCCCGCATGCTGAGCAAGCTAAACTGAAGAGGGACTTCCACGTCAATCGTCAGAATCATGGCGAAAATAGTATAGAGTTCATGCACCGATACCTCAGGATGGCTGGATTCTTAGGGGAGGCTGCGGGTACCGCAGAGGAGCAAGCGAAGCAATTTTGCTGGGCTCTTCACACTAGGACTGCAGATAGGCTGATGAGTGCCACACTCACTACGGTGTCACAAGTAGCTAATGCAGCTCGTGATATTGAGATGCTTTTCGAGAGGGATGAGCTCGAGAATGTAGAGCGTCCGGAGAAGAGGTACATCTCACCCAACATACTTAAAAAATTTAACTCCCATTATTACTTGTCAACTTATATGTTATGTCTTATCCAATCATAATCTTACAGACACAGAGGAGGAGACTGATCCCAATCGGCTACTCCACGTCAGAACTACAGGAACCACGGTCAGTCATATGACCGCAATCGATCAGATAAGAGGAGCGGTGGTGATAACTACCGCGGCAACTCAAACTCATTTGGCAGCTACAGGTGATTATTTAAGCTCCAGAAATACTAAACTATCATGTAGAACAGATCTTAATTTTTTGTAAATTCCAACAGAGATGCTGGACAGGGGCGTGACCAAAGCAACAGAGGTCAGCAGGTTGCCCGACCGGCAAATTCTGGTAATTTTAAATTTCAGTCAAACAGCCTCATTTCAGGTTAAGATATCAGAATCGTGACACGTATTTATCATCATAATCAGGTTCTCAACAAACCAGGGCTACTTCCACCGGGTATTCTTATCCCACTTGCATCACATGTGGGAAGAAACACACGGGACCGTGTCGTCGTGGTACGAGTAGTTGTTACCAGTGTGGCCAGCCGGCCCATCTGAAGAGGGATTGCAAGAACGGGAATGCTGCTGGTACCTCAGGCCAGATTCCTCAGATGTTACCTCCACCACCACCAATACCACCAACCACTGGTCGTGTCTACACTACTACCCGTGAGTAAGCAAATAAGACCACAGGTACCATTACTGGCATTTTGTTTATACACGGACATGCTGCTTGTGTACTTTTCGATACAGGCGCCACCCACTCGGTTATATCTACTTCATATGCTGTTAAAATAAACATGACCCCTACGCCACTAGACAGTGTACTTAGTATATCTACCCCCATGCGAGACTCTGTACTCATTACCCAAGTGTATAAGGATCTCCCTCTTGAGTTTGATGATAGAATCCGTCCAGTCAGTGCCCTTCCATTAGATATGTGTGAATTCGATATTATTCTGGGTATGGATTGGTTGTCGGTTCATCATGCCACCATAGATTGTCATGCTCACCGGGTCATCTTTGGTGATGTCCAGACACCAGAGTATATTCAACGAGGCTTCCTACCAGGAAAACATGTTCAGATCATTTCAGCTTTACAGGCTCGTACCTTACTATACCATGGTTGTGAGGGTTTCCTAGCTACAGTTCATGACACGACTTCTGAGACACCTTCAATTCATGATCAGCCAGTTGTGTTAGACTTTCCAGATGTCTTTCCAGAGGAACTCCCAGGCTTACCTCCCATGCGAGAGGTAGAATTTGGTATTGATCTCATTCCAGGTGCAGAACCGGTATCTAAAGCTCCTTACCGTATGGCTCCTGTAGAGCTTAAGGAACTGAAATATCAACTTCAAGAACTTCTAGAAAGGGGTTTCATTCGTCCAAGCGTGTCACCATGGGGCGCTCCAGTTTTGTTTGTCAAGAAGAAGGATGGTAGTATGCGGTTGTGTATTGACTACCGTGAGTTGAATAAGCTCACTATTCGTAACCGTTATCCACTTCCTCGTATTGACGATTTATTCGGTCAACTTCAGGGTGCCAAGCACTTCTCAAAAATCGATCTACTATCAGGTTACCATCAGCTCCGTGTAAAAGAGCAGGATATATCCAAAACTGCTTTTCGCACGAGGTACGGCCATTACGAGTTTGTTGTTATGCCATTCGGTCTCACGAATGCGCCCGCAGTATTTATGGACTTGATGAACAGAGTCTTCCATGAATTTTTAGACAAGTTTGTGATCGTATTCATCGATGATATCCTTATTTTCTCCAAATCCAAAGAGGAACATGAGAATCATCTCCGTACAGTTTTGCAGATTCTCAGAGAGAAAAGCTATATGCTAAATTTTCGAAGTGCGAGTTTTGGCTGAATACAGTGGCGTTTCTAGGTCACATTGTTTCTGCGGAAGGAATCACTATGGATCCTGCGAAGGTGGAGGCTATCACCAAATGGCCAAGACCGACGTCTGTCATAGAGATACGTAGTTTTCTTGGATTGGCGGGTTATTACCGCAGGTTTGTGGAAAACTTCTCACGTTTGGCGTTACCATTGACCCAACTTATGCGAAAAGGTGAGAAGTTTATATGGACCGAGGAGAGAGAAAAGAGTTTTGAGGAACTCAAGCATCGATTGATCTCAGAACCAATGCTTACTCTTCCATCCAGTACAGGTGGTTATCAGATCTAGAGTGACGTTTCAGGAAAGGGCTTAGACTGTGTTCTTATGCAGCATGGGAAAGTCATTGCTTATGCTTCACGTTAACTGAAGCCGTATGATAAAAATTATCCTACTCATGATCTAGAGCTCGCAGTAGTCGTTTTCGCCCTTAAAATCTGGAGGCATTATTTATACGGTGAGTCGTGTGATATCTTCACCGATCACAAAAGTCTCAAATACATATTTACCCAACGGGAGCTGAACATGAGACAGCGGCGATGGTTAGAACTACTGAAAGACTATGACACTAATATTCAGTATCACCTAGGTAAAGAAAATGTAGTAGCAGATGCCCTTAGCGGGAAGTCAGGTATGATAAATGGCATCAAAGTCCAGGAAGAAATTATTCGGGACTTAGAGCGGTATGATATTGAGCTCTTAGTACGCGGACAGAGGGGATACTGGGCTAGTCTGAGGGTAGAACCGGATTTACTCTCTAGGATTAAAGCCGCACAAAAGGATGATGGTGAAATCTGGGCGATTGTCCAGAACATTGCCAGCAGACCAAATTTCGCATCGATGACGATGGTATCGTGTGGCAGGGTACCAAACTCTGCGTTCCAGAAGACCCTGCTCTCAGAGAAGCCTTAATGACTGAGGCTCACATCTCTCCGTTCTCTATCCATCCAGGTTCCACTAAGATGTACTATGATCTTAAGCAGCATTTCTGGTGGAGCGACATGAAACAAGATGTCGCCACTTTTGTTTCTAAATGTCTAACCTGCCAGCAGGTTAAGATAGAACATCAACGTACCAGCGGTCTACTTCAGCCATTAGATATTCCAATGTGGAAATGGGGCAAGATTTCTATGGATTTTGTTACCGGTTTACCACAGACTCAGCGGTGACATGATGCAATCTGGGTCATCGTCGATCGCTTGACCAAATTAGCACATTTCATTCCTATCCGTAAAGATTTTGCAGTCAGTAAATTAGCAGATCTATTCACCAAGGAGATTGTACGATTACACGGTACACCTTCAGAAATTATATCAGATAGGGACCCACGCTTCACTTCTCACTGCTGGGGAGGTTTGCATAAAGCTTGGGGAACCAGGCTCAAGCTCAGCACAGCTTTCCATCCACAGGTAGACGGTCAGTCAGAGCGTACCATCCAGACCCTGGAGGACATGCTACGCGCCTGTGCATTAGAATGGACGGGACACTGGGATGACTATATTTGCTTGGTCGAGTTCGCCTACAACAACAGTTGGCATGCTAGTATCAAGCGTGCTCCATTCGAGATGTTATACGGTAGGAAATGCCGTGCTCCTATTTGTTGGGATCAGGTTGGAGAACGTTTGATTGAAGGACCAGAATTGATAGAACTGACCAATTAAAAGGTCGCCATTGTTAGGGCAAAACTGCAAGAAGCGCGTACTCGCCAGAAGAGTTACGCTGACAAGCATCGCAGAGATCTATCTTTTCAGACTGGGGATCGTGTGTTCCTCAAAGTATCACCTGCACTCGGTGTCAGGCGTTTTGGTCTCAAGGGCAAGCTGAGCCCTCGTTACATCGGACCGTTCGAAATCCTTGAACGTATTGGTGAAGTGTCATATCGTTTGGCGTTACCACCTCAGCTTTCACACGTCCACAACGTGTTTCATGTATCATTACTCAGAGGGTACAACTATCATGAGCTTCATAAAGTGAATTATCCACTCGATCAGATTCGGGAGGATTTATCTTATATTGAGGAACCCGAAGCAGTTTTAGATCGCCATGATCGAGTTATGAGAAGGAAAACCATTCCTTTCGTCAAAATCTTGTGGAGGAACCATACCGAGCGGGAGGCCACTTGGGAAACAGAGGAGTCAATACGAAATTCTTATCCTCACTTTCGGTTTTGATTCGGGTATGTCCTTTCAGCTTTTATGTCTTCCAGCTCATTAGCATTTTTTACTTTTACTCCTGTCAGCTTAAATACCCTATAATTCGGGGACAAATTCTTCTTTTAGAGGGGAAGAATTGTAAAACCCAGTACGGCCGTATCCTTAATTCGGGGACGAATTATTCTTTTAGAGGGGAAGAATTGTAAAACCCGTATTTAAATCGGGAAATGTAAATACGCGGTTTATTTACTTAAACTATTTACGAAGAAATTATTGAGGAAAACAAACGCGAGAAATTATATACAAGTATTATTATATACAAGTATTAAAAAAAATAATATTAAGAAAAGAAAAAGGCTTAAGGGCCGGTTTGGTTAAAGAGAAGAGAAGAAGTGGGCCAAGCCATTTTGCTTATACAAATAAATCATACGGGAGTTTCTTTTCTCCCATAACAGTCGACAAAAAAGGGGGAAGACCTAGGGTTTGTAGCCGCCGTCTTTTACAAAAAAAAGGGGGGTACAGGTTTTGATTGATTCTTGAATTCGAGCATACCATTTCCCTTCCTAATCATTGTAAGTATATACAAATCGATTTACTGTTTTTCAAAGAAACCGAGACCTAAAGTCACGGTGTGCTCTTCTAGTTGCCAGCCGAATCCCAAGGGCCACCAAGAGGTGTCGGGATGTTTGGTTTAAAGGGAAAACCGAGCCATAAGGCCTCGGTGACCCTGCCCTTGTCAGTCACGTGACCACAGCCTCGTAGGGAGGGGGGGCGTGGTGAACCATGATACCCAAACCGAGACTGTTAAGTCTCGGTGGTGGTGATTTGTTTATTTTTTTCAGCCGAACAAAAATAGAAAAAAAGGGGGTGTCGGGTTGGAACCTAGTTCAACCGAGAGTCAAGGACTCTCGGTGATAGCTTTGTGATTACCAACTAAGGTGTGTTTTGTTTATAAATCAGTGGGAAAATTGCAAGAACAAAAAGAAACCGAGAGTCAAAACTCTCGGCATAAATATAACAATAAGGGTGCGTTTGGGATTGTAGAAACATAAGGGTGCGTTTGGTGTATATAAACAGTGGGAAAACATAACCTAACAGTGGGAACGAAATGGTTAATCAGTGGGAAAAATGGGACTACAAAATGGATATATTGAATAACATTAGCGACAGTTTTTGCGACAGTTTTCTGTCGCAGAACTGTTATAGGTATGCAGTTTTTAAAGGGACAGCTTTTAGCGACAGTTTTAGCAACTCAGTTCTGTCGCAGATTCATATGGGCAGATTTAATTATAGTTTGTTGATTCGTTTAGTGCGACCGAGATGTGGTATCTCGGTAGGCTCGGGACATTATTATAATAAATAAAATAAATATTTTATATTATACCTTTTTAATCTAATTCTTTTTATAAATGTTTAAAATATATTTTAAATGTATTAAATTAAAATAGTTCTTTAATATTTAAAAGGGTATTATTTTATTAAATGAATTAAATTATTTTGGGAACTTTCTAATTTAAGAAACTTTCTATTTTAGCGAGATACTTAATATAGTATTACTATATCGTCAGAAATACGTTTGTACCGTAACTAATAGTAGAACGATAATACCTTAAAATAAATTATTATAAGATCAGATTTAGCAGTTAATATACGTACGGAATTTCAGAAATAAAATGAATAAATAAGAAACCAATAAGATCAGTAAAATTAAATAAACAAATATCAGTTAACTTATTCGCGTCCTTTATTCATGTAGCACGTGTGAAGCCCGAGTAGTATTCGTTCAGTCTTCCATTCAGACAGTTACTGGACACGAGGTATGGATTTTCCGTCCTTTCAGTAAGGACTTCCCTTCTATGCATGATTAGGATTCCCCATCTTCAGCCAAATGTTTTTCCCCAGTACATGTTTAAGCTTACCAGTAATCATGTTAATAACTAAATAAATTTCCTGAGCATTATGTACAAGCATGATCAGTTTATGTACTAGTTACGGAGGTACCGTAACCACGACACTTGAGGCACCGGTGTCGTGACTCACATGCAGGAGAGTGATATCCTGCATCGTCCCACTCATGTTCAGTTTGTCCATTTTTTATATGTATGTTTAGTGGGGCGTGTGGATGCATCCTAGGCTATATGTGTTACAAGTTATCAGGGTGAATGTGGTGTGTGCTCTACATCCTTCACATTGGAGCTGATCCCTCCACCCAGCACAGTTATTTAGAGGTCACCCATCTACAGCATGACGAGGACACCCCTCTATGTATTCATGCAACAGTTGTTACAGCTCATGACCTATATAGGCTCTTGGCAAATAAAATACAGTAAATACATGTTTTCAGAATTAATAAGTTATATTTCAGTTTAAGTATTTATGAACCAGGTTTCTCAGATTTTAGGCAGAGTTCTACCACATGTCATATTAGTCTTATCGCTTCTTTGTTGTCTTCTATTCCATTACTTTAAGTACATTCTTATCATGCTATATCCGTCCCCTGAGCTTTATGCTCAGCCTTAGTTTCTTTCATGTTTCCAAACGGCAGGTACACAGGGACGATCTTAGGACTTCAAAGAGAGTAAGTGCATTTGGATGGGAGCTATCCAGACTCCTTTATTTTTATGCACACATTACGTTACATTACTTTGGTTGTTTGGACACTGTTTCGTCCTTTTTCTTTCAGTACTTAATCTTTATATTGTGAGCTTATGTTGGACTACCGATGTTTGATTCCGGTATTTTCTGTATGGTCAGTTAATGTTTAATACATTGCCTTGCATGCTTTGATGACACGCCATAAATACACGTAATGGTCCGTTTATCCAAGTAGGGTGTTACAGGCCACCCCTCCACTTCAACTCTACTATAACATCCTCTTAATTAAACCTAACCTATTAAGATCTACTCTTCGTTTTCTAACCTAGTTATTCAATGCTTGAGTTTATTCCCAAAGTCGCTAGCTCGACTTGAACCATCAAGGAGAATAAAGATATATCCACTTTGAAGCTCATCTCACCTGATACACTCAAACTTAGCACGTTGCCATTTACTATAATATTTACAATATCCGCCTCGATAAATGGACCGGTCCAACGTGTCTCAAGTTTGTCCAACATACGAAATCTCTCAAATAGGAATCACACCAGGATCAAATACATAGTTTCCATCTCTACACTCGAACAACTCCAAAGTAGGAAGCATCAACAAAGTAAGCTCATACGTGAAGCCCATATCAATAGAAATCACACTCTTAAGTGGAGTAGATGAAAACCAATGTTTCCCAAACATACGTATCCCAGGATCAAAAACTTTTCCCTTCATGGGAAAAGAAGAAGATGAACTCGTATCAACCATATAAGATTCCCCTTTAGATATCAAAGCATCATGAGACAATGAAGGTGTAGGTATCAAAATATTCATAACAAGTATATCCATATTGGGCTCCTCATCATCATCAAAAGGTGGGTAATCTTCCATAGAAGGCATAGTGAAAGGAGGATCAAGATGAATAGTGTCTTGTGAAGGAGGTGTAGGTTCTATGTTCCCAAAAAACATGTTCTCACTAAGACGACTCTCCTCTTCCCAATAAGAATCACTATCATCAACCTCAATATCAATATCAGCAAGATACGCCTCTATGGTGGCATCAATATCCATATGAGATCCATATCAAAGGTTTTGAGTTCCAAAGGTGCCTTAGGTGAAAAAGGATCAATCTCTAAGAGTATAGGATCTTCATCAATAACCAACTTCAAGGGTGGAAGGGTGGGAATAGAAGGCTCAAAAGAAGGTGTATTAATGAGAGAATCACTCAAAGGGATGATATGATCATGAAAGTCAATAGGTGCAACCTCAAAAACCGGTGAAGAAATATCAATGAAAGGTTCTTCTTCTATGGACTCATCATTATGGATTTCACTCAAAGCTTCAATCGAGGAGATAAGATGATACACGTATGATAAAACCTCACAAATATGAACATCTTCCACTTCTTCTATATGAGCAACATCTTCATCCAAATTAGAAATGTCATCTTGACATGAAAAGTCATCGGATGATAGATCATAAGATGCCTCACTAGAATCACAATCATCATCCTCTACTTGTGGCAATTCGTGTAAAAACTCTTCCTCAATCTCATTATCCCTTTCTTTAAACAATTTATCAAGATCAAAATCACCAAAATCACTAGTAGTAGCATGAAGGTCAATATGTGATGAAATCTCAATGTGAACATGAGGAGAAGAGGAATCAATACAAAGCTCGTTACATGATTCATTGGAAACACACTCAAGCTCTCTTTGGATTGGGATAAGGTTCTCAACATTAGAAACGGTTAATTCATCCAGATCGGTGTTTGTATTAGTACTAAGAGGCTCGTCCCCCATTGTTAAAGAGTCGGTGGGTTCCACGTGAGGTAAAAGTGATGAAGGTGTGTCATCATTAAGTGTCATACAAATCAAAGGTTCCTCATCATCTTCCTCTAAGCTTTGTTTAAGCAAACGAGCACGATTAGCAAAAAATCGTTCTTCGTCCTCGTTTTTACCAATCTTAAAGAGTAAATCATCTAAATATTTCTTCAAGCGACATGAACATTTGTTCAACGATTCACGATACAAGTCACTGAATTCCTTGTCATTATATTGCCAAGACTTAATTTCCTCTTCCTCAGTAGACTGAATTTTTTCGTTAACCATCGATGCGTGTCTTTCATTTCCTCTAGGCTCATGTCTTTCATACTATCAAGCAGCTTATAAATGTCATCATTCGACTTGTTTATTGTCTCAAGTAAAGAATGAATCTTTTTGACAATACTAGGGTCATAGGATGGCGGATCCCTCGTTCTACAATCATAACCATAATGGGGAGCGTTTCCACAAAACTCACATGAATAAGTCGAAGAATATGGTGGAGGTGGATTTCCATAATTAGGTGGATTATAGTTTTGAAAAGAGTCATGATCATGAAAGTTCTCATGATTGTAACCTTGAAAATTCCCTTTATCACTAATAGTATCATCCTCATCATCAACTCGGCTCAATATCACATGGTAAAGCTCCTTGAGGTGTAAAGTTTTGCAAGAGTTGTGTTTCCAAAATTAAGAATTGCCTATCAGTTTCCTCTTGCATTTCTTTATGTTGTCTAACATTTTCATCAATCTTTTGAAGAATTAAGTCCATTTGAGATTGTGAAATATCCCCTTGATTAATGTTTTGAAAATTGCTCTCATTTTGAAAACCTTCATTGTTTGAAAATCCTTGATTATGAAAGGTTTCTTGATTATAGCCTTGAAAATTATCATTATTTTGAAAACCCTCATAATTGGAAAATCCTTGGTTTTGGTATGGCTTATGAAAGGTTTGATCATGAAATGATGGTGGAGGGTGTGATGAAAAACTGGAATATCCCATATAGTCATTACAAGTGTAGTCCATTTGAATGTTTGGTTGAAAATTAGGGTTCTCGGTTCCATTGTAAGCATATCCCTCCCCATAATAACCATTTTTTTGATCACATAAATAAGTATCGTGTGGTCCTCCACAAATCAAACAAGGCGAATAATTAGCGTTGGCGGATCGTTGTTGAAAAATCTCCAACATGGAACGAGTATCCATGTTTAGCAAAGTGGCCGAATGTATATACAAGTAAAATCGCGTTTAAAAGCTTCCTCGGGGAAGGAAGTAATATACCAAAGGTGGTATGGTTACACGCGTGCGAGTACACGTGTAAATAAACACGAGGAATGAGGGAGTAGCCCTCGGTCAACTTTTGAGAGAGAAGAGATTATCTCTCTCGAGGTTCGATAATTAATATCCACATGAAAATATAATATATGTAATAATAATTCGGTGGCACACCACTCACCACTTTCACTCTTGAAAGACCCACAAGGGAGCGGAGAAACGAGGCGGCGCGTAGCACTTAAGAGCATGCTTCTTTAGAATGTGAAATACACTCGCCTTATACCCCCCACACAGTGACCTCTTTCTCAAGATCAAGAAGATTATGGTATTTATCTATTGTGCCTTAATTAACTTTGATCGATACACGTGTTAAGGACCGGAACGCTCCCTAACACGGTGTATTGCCTCGGTAATACTTATGGAAGTAGGTAACTTAAGTGTTCGTATCTACGTATACGTATTTACATATAATATATCAAAAATATTTTTGTATTTATTTTTTTAAAGAAAGTAATATATGTACGTAAAAATGATGGAAAACCGATATATACAATATATTTTTGTTGTAATCTTTTAGGAAAAAGATTACTTTTGTGATTTTTTATTTTTTTGGTTCAATTCTTTAGGAAAAGAATTGATTTTTGATTTTTTATGTTTTATATTTTTATCTTTTTGATTATTTTTTTTATGTTTTTGATTTACAATACGTAAAAAATAACATTCACAAAGTGAACGGATCCCAAAATCCAATCGTCTCACTCGAAACCGTTAATCTTCACGAAAAGAACTGGCAGCGGCGCCATTTAATATTTCTTTGTTAGTGAAGTTCGTTTTCTCTCGGTCTTATCGGATTGATATAACTATTTCAAGTATGACTTAATTGTTTTTGGTAATAAAAGATTGAATGGTATTTATGTCTAATTGGCAAAAAGCAATTAAAAAGGTAAAAATATTAACTAATCTACGTATACGTACTACACTAAAAACATTTAGCACTTATCACAATTAAATTCACAAAATATAAAAATGCCAAATACAAATTTATACTACAAATTCAAAATACCAATTACAAAATTTAAAACTAAATCTATTATTACAAAAGTGAAATATAACTTGCTAAACTGTTAATATCCTAAACAAAATATAGCAGGCCCAACATGCAAATTTCAGTCCAACAACCAAAATCTAACTAAATGCTAACAAAGGACTAACGAAGGACTATTACTGCAACAAAGCATATAGCAATGGAGGGCTAAACTAGTAAACTAACAAAACTTACACATAACTTTAAACTCACTACTAATCTATCTTACTGTAATAGTATCCTTAAGGCTTTATCTAAAATGAATTTCAGCTTTTCTAAAAAGCTAGATGCTAAACCAATTGGAAACAGATACTGACTGCAAGGTAAACATCCAGTAAAAACAATTTGAACTCCTATATTACGCTAATCTGTTACTACATATAACGACTCCTAACCTCTTTGTATCTTACAATCCCAATCACTCATGAACAGGTATAATACAAGAAACAAGATGAAAATTACATGAATCAAACATGTACTAAAATCATTTACTTAACACAATGTATCTAAACAAGTTAAGCAGGTTACCCTAGTTCTTACACTACCATTACATCTACTAGTATTTGCAGAATGAAAAATGCGCTTAACCTAGCATAGGCAAACTCTATACTACAGCTGCAGCTATACAAATTACACTTTAATCAAACTAGGCAGATTACACTTTAAATTTGCAGGAAAAAAAATAGAATGCAGAAAAATAGAACACGCTTAACCATGACATCCGAAGCCAGTCCTTTGATGTCGAGAAGCGCGGCGCTGAGCCAGCTTAAAAAACGCTTATCCTTTACACTAAACCTACTGCACTGCAACCTTGATCTTCAAACTGCAGCTCGACTACTAAATCCTCCAACTAAAGCACTTCTAACTCGCTACTCCATCAACAGAACTTGTAACCTTCAATTCCAAAAACCTACAAAACAGAAACAAAGCAAGAAAAACTGGACGAAACCTATCTCCTCAATTTTCTACAGTACCTGCAAACATCAAACTAATATCCTATCCTTATATCCTTATAGAGATACTAAACTAATCTCAAATTCTAGCTACCAAATGCTTCTTAACTGATTTAAGCTTGAACAGAACAAAGTTTATGAAAAATAGAGAAAGTAGAAATTGAGATTGAAAGACCTTTCATTAATGGAGGTAATTTTATAATAGATTTCTAACAAATTTGTGACTGACTGAATCTGAATTAGTAAACTTGAAAGCAGAATCTCGAAAGAACTCAAAATGAAATTGAAGACTTTAAAGGCTTATATAACAGAAAGTAAGAACAAAGCTCGAGAAAAACTCTGAGATTTCATTAATGGTGAAAACTGAAACGGTTACAACTGAAAATTGAATCAGTTACAAACTCAAATCAAACTATTGATGTCATTTATATCACTAAGATCATATCAAAAACTCTCTAAGAAGCTCGAAATCAAGACAGTAATATGAAATAGAAAGACAATTATCGAGAAAACTATGAATTTCATTAATGGTGAAAAGGAAATCATACGGTTACAACTACTTTAACTAATTCAGTTAAAGATTTTAACAAGAAAAGTAAAAGAAGCTTAACTTTCTAACTAACTCTAACCTAGCTAAGTGTAAATCTACACCTAAGCTAACCGATTGAAGTGAGGGTCTTCGTCTTTATTTATAGCCGTCGAGAGAGGAGAGGTGTGACGTGGCTCCACCAATCAGCATCATCCACGTGTAAATACGAGGATAAACTTGTCCTTCTTCTTCATCACATTTGGGGGTTTCTTCATTCTTGAATCTTGATCTAATTAATTGCTACCATCTTGTAGAGGATAAGGAGATGAGCGTTTTTGATTCTTTAAGTTTATCTTGAATCCTTCTTGATTGTTCATGAAAATGAGTTGCAGGTTTGGTGGTGAAAAGAGATGAAGAATCGTCGGTTTCTTTCTCTCTCTTCTTTGGAGAAGAAAACGTGAATGTGTTTGTGTGTTTGACCGGACCTTGGTCAATGACCAAAGTAAATAAAATTATTTCCCTTATTTGCCTTTTTGGTCCCTCATCTTTGTTACTTTTGCAATTCCAAACTTGAATCTTTTTCTACTTGCATTTGAAAGGTTTAAACTTTGTAATTTCAGCAACTTGAGTCCTTGATCTTTAACAATATGGCATGATTGGTCCTTGAAGCATATTTCGTCCTTTTCTTCGTCTTTTATCATGAAAATCCCTTGAAAACGTGTATTTGCTCCAAAATGCATCTTATTTACCTGAAACACAGAAAACACAAATACACGCGTAATTCTGATAATTTATAGTTAAATATTATGTATTTGACTGTGTTTTTAGTGGTATTTAGATCATAATTGATGAGTGTTTTCACACTTATCACCTACTTCACCATTTAATGACACAAGGCTAGATGTCTAGTTCTAATCGAAAGGTAGAACTAATCTTCACTACTCTTCACTTTGAAGCTAAGTGAGAATTTCACAAGACACAACTACATCACTCTATAGCTAAGTGAGAACTCACAAGACACAACCACATCACTTTATAGTTTAGTGAGAAGTCACAAGACACAACCACGTCACTTTATAGTTTAATGAGAACTCACAACTCATACCTATTAGAACTCAATAGATTACATATCCAAGTATACACATGTAAGTTGGATTTACACAACACAAATCCAAGTATACACATATACAATGGATTTAGGCAAGATTAGATCCATGTATTCACAATTACATTGGACCTACACAAGACTCAAATGTGTGAGTGATCTTTTCTTTAGACAAGGTAAAGAAGGAGATCAAGGGGTAATCATAAGTAAACATACTTAACATATTAAGTGATCATTTACAAATGATCAGGAATTAAAAAGGGTTGTGGAAAATACAGATTTGATCCACTATTTATAGGAGACAAAGGCCAACGGCTCTCTAAGCGTGGTGGCTTAATTGTGCCTACGGTTCCTTATCACTAAGGATCCGCGTAGGCCTTTAAGGATCCGTTCTCATAGACTCTGCTCCCTTTTTTCTTTTAGTGGGGGAGTAATATATGAGGTAAGTTTTTACCTTCAAAGGATATTCCTATGGCATTTGCAATATGCCATATTCAAATTTGCATTTTCCATTTTAATAAAACATTTTCTTAAAAAGAAAGTTTACTAAAAATCTTTTGTCACATTTGACAAAATGTAAGTTTAGGATTAATCACTTTTATGATCACTAATCATGATTAAGAAATGTTAGTGCAATACTTAAATGATTATTACCTTGATGATAGTGTTTGTCAAATAATTCGTCTTATGGTTGTATTTGACGATAAATGTCTTTTTAATTTGTCATGATCAAAATTAAGAAAGATTAGTTAACACTAATAATGTTTTTTGGCATTGCTTTGCTTTAACAATGAAAAACTATAAACTCATTTATGTAAAATCCAAAATAGTTTGAATTATTAACGAGTTTATCACTATCCTTTCTCTCGCTTTGTCGAGGCAAAAAGGATGCAAAAGTCTTTGAGGAAGAAAAGAATCGGACTTTACAAGAAGCTCCCCTTTGGTGTTTACTCCCCCTTGCTTGGGGCACCAAGAGAATGAGCTAAGGTGGCATGCTACACAAAAGTTTATAGGGAGAAAAGAAACACCAATGTATATATAGTCACTACCTACTAAGTAACTTGAGAGGGAGAAAGAAAACAAATCTTAAATTAGAAGTAAGTATTTGCTAAGAATGTCCGAGGAGGGTGTTTTGACAAAATCAAAGTTCAATTGGTGGAATAGAGGTTGAAAAGAAAAAACCAAACCAAATGAAGAGATAGTATGTCAAAGGGTTAGAAACATAGAATTGGTGGGATCACCCAAAAGCAATTGTAAGTTTTAACAATGATCTACTCTAAACAATGTATGAAAATGAATTAATGGGAAAAGGAGTAACACACATAACATTCATATTACACAAATATGAAAGAACAAACAAGGGAAATATTCATACGCACAATATGAATATTTAACACAACAAATAAAGAAAATAGACAACAAAAGCATAAACTACTCTGGTAGTGAAAATCCTCCAAGATTGCTTAAGTTGAATCAAACAACTAAAACATAAAATGTGCTTTAATTGGTAAAATAAGACGAAGTGGCATCATTCGAATATTTTTTCACGGGAACAAATACTTTGAGAGGAGGTCGAGTGAGAAGAAATTCAAGAAAATTTAGCTTGCCATACACATGAGCAAGTTCAATTTGTTGAAATCAACAACAATCACACGAGTTTCCATGATCCAACATAAAGTTGTTGGATGGGCGAGGACCATCAAGATGAGAAGGTAGTGGTGGAGAGGGAGATAATGGATAAAAAATGTTTTCACTATTCGTAGTGAGATAGGTCATTTAGAGAAGGTATGTTGCAAGGTTTAGGTGGTGGTGGAAGAACTTCTCTTTCTTCGATAATTGGATCAATAGAGAAAGTCTCATTCCAATACGCAATGGGAGAGAATGAAGTCTTGGAAGGTTTGGGAGAATAGGAATCATGATTATCCTTGTTCATCTTGACCCTAATAGGTCCAACCGAGATTTTCGGTTTCTTGGAAAGCTTAGAAGAAGAAGCTTTGGGTTTAGAAGATTGTGTCAAAGAGATGTCAAGGTTAAGATTAGGAGAGTTTGGCATTGTGAGGGATGAGAAGAAGAACTCCTAAAAGAAGAGAATTTAAAGAAAATAGACAAGGCAAAGATTTAAATGGAAACAAAAGTTTTCATTAAATGTTTAGCCAAAATTGGTAAACAAGGAATCTTGAAAAAGACCGTGGTCAAAGAAGAAATACCAAAAACGAGCCAAAAATGGCATGCTGTCTGCGGTTCCTTAAAGGAACATGCGGTTCCTTATATATAAGGGACCGTGCGATCTTTGAGGATCCGCATACAGTGGACATGAAAATGCAATTTTACAATGTTTTGAGAAAAACTAGGACTTTTTCAAAAAATTGAATTCTTGGATTTTTACCATTTTTAGTACTAGATTATGATTTGGTTGCACAAAAGGCAACACACTCACAAAGAATGTCTTGAAAAAGGGTAACAACATATTTAGATAACATTTTGATCCAATTTTAGTCAAGTTTTACAAGTTTGTGATAGATTTAGGTTCAATTTGAAATAAAATTAGAGTTGATTAGTGTGAGCACATAGGTTAAAACATACAAAAACTAAATCCATAACACATCTTCATGAAAACTCATGAAGGAAAGGAAATACAAAAATTGAAATACAAACTAACTATTACAAAGTTAGCTAAACTAGTTCTTGATAGATAGTATTCCTTGGCTTGATTTTTTTTAAAACATTTATTCTTAGAAAATAATCATTCATCTCCTGGGAGGTGGAGGCATGGAGAACAAGGTAAGAAATAAGTCTTGCAACCTCCTATGAAGTCTAAACATCTCCATTATTAGGTTTTTGAATGATGTAGTTGTTATAGAAGCAACATGGACAATTAGCACCATGAGCTTGTAGAAAACCAAAGAAGTATGGATCACCCCTAAAGTAGGGAATGGGAACACCCAAAAGAGGAGTGTTTGAGATAGGAGGAGGAGGCATGGTGTCCAAGGGTGAGATAGGTGAATTAGGTGGGGTGAAAGGTAAAGTAACCAATGGCTCAAAAAAGTCATTCACAATAAGAATGCTTTGTAGAGGTTGAGGGTTCACGTCCATGAGAGGACAATGAGTGAATGGTGAGTACAACTCATTCATTCTAGATTGAAATGAAGAGGAGGTAGACCCATAAGAATGGTTAGTACCATAGGTTGAGTTTGTCTTGCATGGTGCAAGAGGTGGTGAGGGTGATGAAGAGATGAGAATTGGAGAAATCTCATTCTTAGGTGTGTGAAAGGATGAAGAATCAAGTTTAGGAAACTTGATTTCGATCTTAAGGTTTCTTTTGGATCATGATTGTTTGGAAGAATTTGATGATCTTATAGACACCATGGTTGTGTGTCAAGGTTTATAAGAAGGTTTGAAGGATGAAGAAGAAGATCAAACAAAGGAGGTTTAAGAAGGGAAGGGGATGATCCAAACTAGCAATGGGTTAAAATTCATTTTGATGAATAATGAAATTAGGTAGGCTAATTTAGGAAAAAGATGGTCTATTAGCAAAAAAACTTATCAATGATCACAAAGATTTAGAGAAAACAGTGTAAAGCAAAGATTATGTCGTAGATGGAGCATGCGGATCCTTAAATAGGACTGTGGTTCTTTATCACTAAGGAATTTCATGTATTTAAAGATCCGTGGGCAGAACCTTCAGAAAAAGGTCCTTATAGCTACTTTTTAAAACCCCAGATATTTCACAAGTCTATATCAAGCCAAAGTAGATGATGAACCAAAATCTAGAAAGCTAACTAAAATAAATGCACAAAGATATGTGAATTGAAACAACGATCACATAAACATTTAAGGATTAAAATACTAAGCAAACCAACACAAAGTATTAGTTAGTTAACACCAAATTCTAAGAACAAGAAACATAAAAAAGTCTAAATAAAGGAACTTGTTCAACATTTCCAAACATGTTCACAAACATGTTAATCTTTGTTCCATTACCATAGCTTCATTTCTTCTTCTTTCCAAGGTTCTTGATCATCTTCCCAATTGAAATTTTATGGAATTATATTTAATAGTCGTGTGTTAGGGTCGAATTCGAGATTACGGGATTGCACTCAATACGTAAAGAGTTAATTTATTTAATAAATATATTTATTAATTTGTTAATTTTTTAATAAATATATATTTATGTACTTATTAAATTAAACTAAAGCTTTACCTTTAACAACCGTTAAATATTAAGAGTTAAGTTAAATGATCATTGTGGAACAAACAAGAGAAGGAAAAAAAGAATCTGGAACACCCCTTGTAGGTGTTGCCGACTTTCGACACCAAAGGGAAGGGGGAAGAAAAAAAGGGAACTTGTCACTTGCCTTTTATTTATTTATGTTGGGCTTAAAGGTTTTCAAGGACTATATAAACATCCTCATACCCTCATAATTCAATACACTGTCTCTCTTTCTTTCTCTTGTTCATCGCCGGCCAAACAAACCCTTTTAGGGTTTTGTTTGGTTTTCGATTTTGCTAAATATCTAGTCCTAGCCCCTCTCTAGGGTTGTTGTGTAGATATTCCACTAGACGTAGAAGCTCGGTTTACACGTGGTAGAATCACGGTTAGGTCGTTGTATTACGTGTGTACAAGAACGTAAAATAGTCTTACTTTAGACTATATCTTGGTGACAAGGTTTTATCGATATTTGGTGCTTCGTTCTTTCTCTTGTGGATCTTCGCTAGCAAAAATGGTATGTAACCCAAATCCGAATAATTATAATTGTGTTAATTATGATCTTGTTAAATCACTTCCGCTATGTGTGCTTTGATCTCGTTTAGGGTTTTGTGTAATTGTTATGAAGTTTATAAACCTTCAGTGGCATCGAGAGCCGTTTTAACATATTATAATTAACGAAAATCTAAAGTTTTTTTAACTAATAACTGTTTTCAGTTAAAACTACATGTTTTTAGGCTTTTCTTTAAAATTAGGGTTTTTTAAAAAAAAATTAGGGTTTGGCCGAATTTTCATATATATAAAAAAATAAAATTTGAAACCCTAAATTACATGTTGTATAATTTTAGATTAAATTGCATGATTAATTGTTATGTCATGTAGATTAAAGGTTACGATCCGTAGAGATTTAATTGTTAAGAGATTTTGGGTGGATCCGTGATGAACATGCATGTTTGTCATGGATCATAAAATTGTATGTTTATATGATTTTATGTGCTACTTGTTTAATTTGATTCATAAATCTAGAATTAGAGAAAACTTTTATATGAATATAAAAACCAAGATTTGATGATTATTAATAAATCGTATGCATGTAGCTATTTGATTTATTTATTGCACAATAAATTGTTATTATGTGTTTATGATTTAGTGTTTTTTACTTTTTTATGTGAAAATTGTTTGAATTTTTGTAAACAAGGGTTTTCTTAAGAAAATAATATGGACTACATCATATTAAAATTAAAATTTCTTTTGAGATCTAAATTACATAGAATTTTGTTGATTGGTATTCGCAATAATAATTTAATGGCGTACTCTTTTTGAAAAACTATAAACTGGGTATAACGCACCGCTGGTCTTGTACCCGGTTAAGGAAGGAGGTGTTACGCCATTAGTCGCTGACCAAATTCTCGGCTCGCCTGTGCGTCAAATTAAAATTACCTACGACTATTACTTGCATCATACCTTAAGGATTATTTATCGCAAATTCACATCCGAAGCACAACGAATAAGGTTATTGCTTTGTGCTTTAGCCGAGTTCTAGAAAAAGTACGTTGTCAATAGTTATGGGTAATTATTTAATTGGTTTAATCAATACCTCAACATAATATATGTAGAAATTTAGTCTCGTGAAAAAGTTTACTAAATGTTTTATTAAACTTATGCTATGAGTTGTATGCATGCCTCTCCATACATTGATTTTGACATCAAAATTTATACCCTTAAAATTTAAGTCGAATGCTATCTAATTAAGGAACACTTGAAATTACTATGTCGTCATATGAGATTTTTGGACGATGTTGTAATGGAAAGAAAACTTTCATTGAATGAGAATTTGCGTGATTGTTTTACGTTCTTTAGATTAGATGACTTAATTAAGTTACTCAGTGAGATCTGGACACTTATGGCATTCAGAAGGGATGAAATATGTTTACAATGCAAAATGTTCTTTTGGCAATGTAAATCCCTTAAATATCTAGAAATTAAAAAAATGTTTGTCAATTGTATTGTTCGACAAGTCATTATGTTGAATACATCCATTGCTAGCAGATCAACTGATGTGATGGATTTATGTCAATATAGATTCTAACTTCAAGGAAAATACTATGGTTTATTTAACGAGGTAATTTTATTTTCTTGAAAGTATTTTTATTATCGAAAATACTAATATTTGAATTTATTTCTGTAGAAGTGACTCAGCCCGACAATAACACTATAAGTTATGCGTTCAAAACGTTCTTTGATCGCCCTGAACTTACTGGCCCAAACTTCAATGATTGGTATCGCTCCCTAAGAGTTGTTTTGAGAGCAGCGAGTACTATTGATATCTTGACCACTCCCTATCCGGAGGATCTTGCTGAAGGAGCTTCTAAAGCTGAAAGGCTTGAACACGCTGCTACTATTAAGAAGCACTCGAATGTGGCTTGATTAATGCTAGGGAAAATATCCCCTCCGCTTCAAAAGAAGTATGAGTTATTTTCGCCTAAGCGTATGCTTGATGAACTGAAGGCTATGTTTGAGAAGCCGTAAGCTGTGGAGATCTACGACTTAGTGGATGCTTTGCATAGCTGCAAGCAAACTCCTGGAAAATCTGTTAGTGCCCATTATATGGAGATGAGGGGTTATATGGAACAACTCATTGCACTAGGACAATCCTATGATCATAATATGGCTATTAACTTGATCAATAGGTCCCTTAACAAGGTCTTCAATGATTTTGTTAGAAACTATAATATGCATTGCACGGGGAAGACAGTTAATGATTTGCATGCAATGCTCATTGGCTAAGAAAATGGGATAAAGGACAAGGCGTCTACCTCTACTCCTCATGTACTAACCATACAAAATGGTAGAGTGACTAAGCCAAAACCGCAAGCGAACAAAAAGATGATAGGCAAAGGCAAAGTTGATAAGGGAAAGAAAGTTGCGACATATCAAAAACCTAAGTAGAACTTTTCTAAGAAGAATCAATTTTAAAAGGATGAGACTTGTCACCATTGCAAAGCAACTGGTCACTAGAAGAGGAATTGCCCTCTTTACCTTAGTGAATTGCGAGAAATAAAGAAGAAGGCTGAGCAGGGTGCTGCAGCTTCAGGTACTTTATTTATGATTGAATTATAAAATTTGACATACAAGTTAAATTCCTGGGTATATGATACGGGATGCGGTATTAACATTTGTAATACGCTGCAGAGATTTAAGCTGGAAAGGAAGCAATATCTGCAAGTGGGCAATGGAGCACAAGCAGCTGTTGAAGCTATATGAACATTTAATTTAGTTTTACCTTCGGGTTTAGTACTGATTTTGAACGATTGTCATTATGAACCTTCAATTGTTAGGGGTGTTATTTCCTTTTCTTGTTTGTTGAATCTCGGATTTATTCACACTATTGATAATAATGGAATTTCCGTTTTCAAATATGGTATTTTCTATTCTAATGCAATTTTTGTGAATGGTGTGTTTGAAATCGACATGCATGATAATTCCAAGTATAATAATAATTCTGTTTTTAGCATGAGTAAGAAGAGAAAGTTTGACAATAACGCTTCTTATCTTTGGCATTGTATACTTGCCCATATTATGAAGACTCATATACTAAAGCTTTAACGTGAAGGTCTTTTGGAAAATATCAATGATGAATCATTTGATAAATGTTAGTCTTGTATCTCTAGAAAGATGACCATGAAACCTTTTAATAGCAATATTGAAAGAGCTACTGATCTACTTGGTTTAATTCACACTGATGTGTGTGGACCACTTAGACATGTGTCAAGGAAAGGTGCTAGCTACTTCGGATGATTATAGCCGTTATGGATATGTTTATTTACTTAAGCATAAACATGAGGTATTTGGAACATTAAAAGTGTTTAAATCATAAGTAGAATTTCAATTAGGAAAGAAGATTAAAGCTCTTCGTACGGATAGAGGTGGTGAATATTTAAGTCAAGAGTTTAAAGATTATTTAAGTGAGAATAGAACTGTTCAGAATCTCACATCTCCCTATACTCCACAACAAAATGGTGTATCCGAAAGGAGAAATCGTACACTATTAGATATGGTGTGATCTATGTTTAATCTTACAACTTTACCATTATCCTTTGGGATTATGCCTTAGAATCTGTGGTTCGTATTTTAAATATGGTTCCCACAAAGAAGGTTGCTAAGAAACCATATGAACTATGGCATGGCAAGAAGCCATATTTGTCTTATTTAATGGTCTGGGGTTGCGAGACGTATGTGAAACGTGACTTGGGTGACGAACTCCAACAACGATCTGTGAAATGTATCTTTATAGGATACCCTAAGGAAACTATGGGTTACTACTTTTATTATCCACCTGAGAACAAAGTTATTGTTGCTAGGTATGGATACTTCCTTGAAAGTGATCTTATAAATCAGTAATTCAGTGGGAGAAATTATGATCTTGAAGATAGTCATATAGATACATTACCTTCTGAAAACACTAGCCATATAATTCCTGTAGAACCAAAAAGTCTGGCGGTTCCACCGGAATTAGTTCCTCTGCGTAGATCCGAAAGGAATAAAAATGTAAATAGAAATATATGTCTTAATATAGAGGATGATGATGAAGTAGGGGATCTTGGAGAACCTGCTAATTATAAATCCGCCATGCTTGATCGTGGGAGGGATAAGTGGATGGTTGCAATGGATGAGGAAATGAAATCCATGAAAGTTAATGATGTTTAGATTCTTATAGATCCACCACCAAATGCTAAATTAGTGAGACATAAGTGGATATACAAGAAGAAAACCGACATGGACGGAAAAATACAATCATATAAAGCTTGTTTAGTAGTTAAAGGTTTTACTCACACTTTTGGCGTAGACTACCAGGAGACATTTTCTCTTGTATCAGACTTAAGAGCTATTAGGATTCTAATAGCTATAGCAGCATACTATGACTATGTGATATGGAAAATGGATGTTAAAACTTCCTTCATAAACGGTCGCTTAGATGAAGATATCTGTATGCAACAACCGGAAGGGTATGTTGATCCTAAGAATCCAAAGCACGTGTGCAAACTTGAAAGATCTATTTATGGTTTGAAGCAACCATCACATCAATGGAATAAACGATTTGATGAAGAAATCAAAAAGTTCAGATTTATTCAAAATCGTGATGAGCCACATGTATATAGAAAAGCTAGTGGGAGTGATGTAGTATTCCTAGTTCTATATGTAGATGACATATTAATAATGGGAAGTAACATTCAAAGACATAAAGATGTTAAGGATTATCTTGGTAAATGTTTTTCTATGAAAGATTTAGGTGATGCTGCATACATTCTGGGAATTAAATCTATCGATATAGGAAAAGACGGTTAATTGGTCTAAGTCAGGATGCTTATATAGATAAGATATTGAAGAAGTATAATATGCATAATTCCAAGAAAGGTTTTCAACCTATGGAAGTTAAGAACAATTCATGAGATGGATGCATCAACTCCTGAAGAAGAGACATACATGCAGAAGGTGCCTTACACTTCGGTTGTAGGATCTATTATGTATGATGTAAGATGCACTAGGCCTGATGTCACGTTTGCTCAGAACTTGGTCAGTCGTTTCCAACAGAATCCAGGGAAGCTCCACTGGACTGTTGTTAAACATATTCTAATGTATTTGAGGAGTACGAAAGAAATGCTTTTGGTATATGGAGAGAAACCAGACAAATAACTCAATGTGACAAGATTCTGTGATTCGTTCTGGCAATGTGATAAAGACAATACGAAGTCTCAGACGGGTTACGTGTTTGTCATTAACGGAGGAGCTTCAATGGAAGTCTCAAACAACGATTGCAATGCATGCTACTCAATCTGAGTACATGGCTGCTTCAGAAGCTGTAATAGAAGCTGTTTAGATTAGGAAGTTTATTGGAGATCTTGGAGTGATGCATTCAATTAAAGAACCTATTGATATATATTGTGAAAATTCTGCTGCAATAATATTCACGAATGATTCTGGTATGAAAGGCGCCAGACACTTTAAGCCTAGACATCACTACGTCCGAGAACAAGTGAAGCTCGTGAAATCAAATTAATGATAGTTCACACAGATGATAACGTAGCTGGTCCTTTTACTAAGGATTTTGTAAAACCTACAGTTTTTAGGTTTTGACTATGAAATCATTGTACACGTCTCCTCATGATATATATATTTTCACCTTTGCATGAAACTTTGTACAATCATATGCATCATACATGAGCATACATCAATTTGATCACTAGAGCTTTGAGCAATTTATCATATTTGGGAACGGTTGAAACAATTGAGAAACAAGAACTTTGAACAATACATTATGATTGTGAGTATTCAATCATGGGATCACAGGAACAACATGCATGACTACATTTTTATGAGCATACATACACACTACATTTCATTAAACATTAAGTATGACTACATGTTGATGAGCACACAGGACCTATAAACAAACATTTTTGGGAGTATTAAGTCACCTGTAGACGCATGAGCATATTCATACATCATTTTATGTTTATAAAAATCTAAAACCATGATCACAATTAATAATGTTTAACTAGTACCAATTTACTACAAAATAAATATATCCTATATATTTTCTATACACTATAAGTATTACTTCAAGTCAACAAAAGCTATTGTAACATTATAATTTGGTACCTAACAAATTTATAACATTTTATTAGTGTCATACACTTTAAATAAATACAACTATACGTTTATTAATTTATGACTATACTTTCACCAAAAACCCTAGAACCTAACCAAACCGACTTAGACTCAAACCCACACTCACACTACATTACTTAGACTCCTAGTAACTCTACCAAATCACTAGGCTTGAACCTAAAACAACCCTATACACCTTATTCTAGCCGAATACTACATAAATCACAATTTCACTAACTTAAAACTTTACAAACTTACATTAGACTTTAAATTAAACATGTACAACACATTGTATTTAAACCTAACACTATACATGCATCACTTGTGTCCCCTTGACCATGGTAGGCGACGGCTAGGAAGCAAGACAAGGGGCCAGTGTACTCTGTTGCATTTAAACCTTGTACAAACCAATCTTACAACTAGATCACCTAGTACTAACTTAGATTACCTACATCTTACATATCCTTCTCTCTTGCCGTGTCTATTCATTTTCGGATCACATATCACCTAAACACGAAACATAAATTCCCTACATCATTTACTACACAAATATTTGTCTCAAGAACATTAAGTGCAAGCATTGAATACTACCACACGTTTCTTGGCTCACAAGGAAACTCAAGTTATCCTTAGGTCACGGTTAAGAGCTTAGACGTGTAGATCCATAAAGTATTCTAGCTAGTCTCTTTCATTCGTCACCACCTTCACTAAACAAGTAAGTAAAAACCTCCATATCCATATTCATTCCTTTTACATCATCATCTTATGAACATATGAACCCATGCTTGGAAACCTAATATAAAACGTGATAAGATGAACATGCATACGTAAAACTTGTTAGAACTCGAGCCACAAGGACACTAGAAGCCCACGGTTTGGAATTCTTTAGTGGTAAACGTGCTTAAGTCATAGATATATGGAAACTATTTAGAAAACCTTGCTCTAAAAACCCTAGATTTAGTATGCTAAACGTGTACACTAAAATATAAGCCTATAAGGTCTCAGCTTATTTAAATAACCGAGTATAAGTCATTAGTTTAATAAGCCCATAGCTTAAATTAATGATTTAGGGTTAGATGAATGCCTACAATTAAGTTAGAAGCTTACATAAGCCACATATATGCCACGAATCAAATAAGTCGTAGCCTATGCAAGGATTATTTGAGAAGCCAAATGTTTAGCAAGCCCACTAAGGCCCATGTAGTTAGTTGGATTAATTATTAGACTTAGTAAATGTGTACAACTATTAAACAAGCCCAAGTGTGAGCCCATTACACTCAAAAACCCAATCCGGTCCACTAATGCGCCTAACAAGCCCATTTAGCTCCAAAACTACTATTAAGAGATGTAGAATAGTGATAATCTATGATCTATCAAGTGGGTTGTTGTCTCTAGGGAGAGAAACTAGAGAGAGAAAGATGAGAGAAATATGTGTATTGTTGAAAAAGTAAAATCAACAACCAACCCCTTTTCATGAAGGAAAGGGGCCTTATATACCCTCACCCTTAATGGTTGGGTGTACAACCCATGGACAGGCCTATGGGTTGGTTAGTAACTAATGTGTAATACAATCACTACCTATGATCTAAACACGTTTAATAATATTGTTGGAGTGACCGATACTTCTAATATACGTTAAAAACGTATTTCCAACAATCTCCCCCTAAGGGTGGTCACTCCAAATTACAAAGTTCTAAACCTAGCATACTATACTAAGTCTTCGTTCTTGAGCTCGTAGTTGTTTCTCTTTTCTTGTTTTCCTTTTCGACTTGTGAATATGTTGTAATAATCTTTGAGCTTTGGCTTGCAACATGTTCTTTTGGCTTTGACTTGTCTTGTAACTTGAGATCATCTTCACGTGCAGTCTTTGCCTTCTTGTGATATATAGCCTCCTCATGACCTCATGTCCCACATACTTATACTTTTTTAAATTCTTGAAAGTTTCAATGTTTGTTACAGCGGAAGTCTGTATGTTGAACTTTCTTGAATTTTGTTGAAATATCGATGTAAGCATGTGAGGACAACTTCATCTGGTACACCGCAACACCACCGTCTTCAAATGTAGCAACATAATAAGACACGAAGAAAATGGCTTTGACATTTTATTCTGAGTCGGTAGCGTTTTACCTCCGGTCGGTGAAGATCGTTGGACGATATTGTATATCGTACTTGTGACAGGTAGGTCCAATTAAAGAACTCCTTGACAAGATTTTGTGAGTAAACCAGTTCTCTTTATTCGACCGTCCAAAGCTGACTGGGAACATCAAGAGTGAACCATTTTGGATAAAATATCCTAATCATTGAAGCCGTCAATTCATGAACCTGGAACAAGTGAATTTCAATTATGATTTTCACCATCGTTGCTTTCCAGTTATCACGAGCTTGATTCTAATAGAATCTTGCTTATCACCTACCGTAATGCTATTTGATGTTGACACTGGAAGGATTTCCACTCATAACTGTGAACACTAAAGAGTGCCACTTTGAGTGTTCTGGCGATATCACTTGGATAATGCGTACAGGCCCTGGAACAAGTTTGAGTTCAATTAAGAATCAAACCATCATTTCTTTCCAGTTATCACAAGATTGGTTCTTAAAGAACCGCACGTGTCACCTACCATGAGCTTGTTTGATGTTGGCTCAAGCAGTGTGACAACCCTAGGTTTTAGATTTGTCACTTGGTCTTACTTTTAGGTTATTTTATGTGTGATTACTTGATTTGTGTGTTTACGTGCTTATTTTGTGTGAACGAGGTTGGTGTGGTTATCGTTTATGAGTATAGAGTACTCATAAGTAAATCGAGGAACGGTTATTTCATGTTCATGAGCACAAGTGGTGACTATGAAATGAAAATGGTGATATTCTGGTGTTTACGTATACGTATAAGTATCATAGTAACAGTATTTTTTAATGATTTACGGTTTAGCATTTAGAGGTCTCGGGTGAGGTAATTATCCATATGAATATTTTTCGGGATGGTTTTAAGTCATTTAGAACTTAGTTATGAATTTTATTTTAAAATTTGAGATTTTTTTTAAAAGTGTATATTTTACGTCTTTTACGGTAAAACGCGTAAATTTGACTAGTTTTACGGTTTTGAGGTTTTGGAAGCTTTAGGAGCTGAAATAAATTAAGGAAAATTAAGGTAATATTATTAACATAATATTAAATAATAATAAAAAAAAACGAATTTATGGGGTGTTTGGTCGGTTTAGACGCACCAAAGAAAGAGAAAAAGGGAAAAAGGGGAAAAAGGAAAGTTGGGTTTTATATTTGGACTAGGATTCTTGTTACACTATATAAGGATTTTAAAAAGAAAAAAAAAACATAAAATCCCTGGAGAAAAAAAGAATGGTCGATGGTTTATGGAGAAAAATTAGGGTTTCTACATAAAATTGGGTTTTTATTCATCTTGCATTAATCTTAAGGTAAAACCTTCAAAATCCTTTTCAATTTAATTATTTTAATGATGTTTTAATCATCTTATGATGGATTTAGGTTAGGGTTTAATTTAAAAACAGTAGATTAATGTTATATTAATGGTTTTATAATGATTACATGAATTAGGGCTTGTAATTAGAGGGTTTAGGGTTAATTAATGAGGTTGATTTTGTTAAACCCGTTTTTAAAAACTGGGCAGAATTTTAGTGTCATTTTTTTGATCATATCTCGAGTTCTAGAAACATTCAAGATGCGATCAAACTAGCCCTGGATAGGTAATTGAGTGGGCTTTCTAAATCAAGAAACGAGAAATAAATTGGAGGTCGGGAAGTGGGTCAAAAACAGGTTACAACAGTCGGAGGTCAAAACAGTTTTGAATTCAGCCTGTTTTCTTTTTAAGTTTTGGGTTGTTTGGGGTACTTAGGGTTGCATTGGGATGTTCTCACGAACATGAGAGATGTTTTATATATTTTAGTAAGGATCTGCACTTGGGCTAAGGTTGTGGTTTAGGGTAAGACCCTCTAATGGTAATGAACTTTTCATACGTTTAAAATCAGTGAATTCTGGATAGGTAGCAATATATACACATATATCGGGGGCTTAACAGTAGCTTTAAGGTTAGGGCAAGTGGGAGGTTTTAGCTAACACATGTAAAAGTATTAATATTCCTTTCACAGAAATCATGGGTATGTTTAGGTGGACGTTTGACTTAAAGTTTTGAGACCTAAAAACTGGGACTGTTTTGTGTAAATTATGAACGGGATAGCTATTAAACTTAACCAAGTTAGGAACTTGTTAAGGAAGGGTAATGGGGTGATTAGAGCTTAACAATGAGGTAATTATGTGGGAATAGGTTAGATTTCCATCATAGGTTGATGAACCATCTTAGTGATTAGTTCGTGTATTGATTTCGTGTTTTTGGTTTGTTAGCTTGTTGCTAGTGCGAGAACTTGTGAAGAAGCTATCAGGTGAGTTTCATAGTCCCATGTTTACTATTGATTTTGAATTCCAGATGGGATGGAAGAGACACTGTGTTGAGTTATTTCTAAATTATGCTGTGAATGTTTTTATGGTTTGTGATGGACTTGTGTGTACATTATGTGATTAACTGCTATGTGATTCTTGATTGTGTATGATTTGGATCGGGGGACATGTGTCGTCTCAGTTATTGTGGTTTAACAAGGTAGTGGCCTTGTGGTTTGACAAGGTAGCGGCCTTGTGGTTTGACAAGGTAGTGGCCTTGGGATTGGTTCATAGGTGTATGGGCGCCTATGGGACCATGGTTGTTGGCAAGGTAGGAGCCTTGGATTTTGGTGTGGAATGATTGATCTTGAATGCTAGTTGTTAATACATATATGTAGCACATTGTTCATATGTTATTGTGTTGATGGTTGTTATTCACAGCTTGTAACTGTTTGCGTTGGAGTCTAAACCTATGACTCTCACCAACTTTATGTTGACGTGTTTTAGTGTCTCTTTCAGGTGATACTATGGTTAAGCGTGAGCACTTAAATGGCTAGGATTGGAGTCGCGTAGGAATGCATTTAGAAGGAGATCCCCGTTCCTTCTTAGTTTATTTGGCTGTTTGTTTCTTTGAGTGATACTATGAACCTATATGTTGTTTTGTTTGTGTTATTTGTTTGTCTTGGGTAAGACGTAGGACTGTTACCTACTTACCTAGACTCCTGCTTTGGTTGAGATATTGTCATGACATTGTGTCACTATTTTATGGCATTTCTTATTTCATTTAGTTATCTCTATAGACACGTCATGTTGTGATGATATCCATACGTCGCGCCCCATATTCCGCCATGGTGGGGTGTGACAAGCAGGATTTCCATCTTCGTTGTAATACTTACATATCACTCAGATGTTTGGGCGATATTACAAGAATATTGCGTAGGACTCGTAAAAAATATTTTTCTTTTGAAATGTGTCCTAGTGAGACTATTGATGATCTCGTGGCTCTAGACTCAATAGTGCATTTTGATTGAGTGAGCGGACGCTGGAGAGGATTGCTACCTTTTCAATATCAATTTATTCGGAATGAATAAACCAATAGATAACATGTTGAACTCTGTGATTAAAACAAATATCTTTTTAGAGATATTTGAGTTAGCTGGAGGGGTTGTGCATCGCATCACTGGGTTCATGATACTTAATCGCCTTCAAGATGTGTCGACCCGGTTTCCGTCTAAGTTGTAAGGAGGTCTTCTTTCTTTACACCCTTTATCTTTACATTTCTTTTTCATTCTTCAACCCCTTCAATTCTTACCAATACATTATCACTAGCACCTTGTTGTGATTGTTCTAGTGCTAGTAACATTATTTGGTCGGCATTCAGCTACGTTCACAATCCATTCCCCATCATTCCTAAGGAATTATATTTTCTAACTATGGAATTGTCCTTGGGAAGATTACTCCGGTTCTGGAAGAATCATTGAACTAGTACCTAATCCTACCACCCTTTTGTCACCAAAATCTTCGTGAGTTAAGTGTGTTTTGGGTAAGTGTTTGTCTCCATGAAAATTCCTTAAAATCACTGAGATACTTGTGATATAAATATCAAGATTTTTTGTACCTTCAGCGTTTTGGACAAAAAATTCTCCCCCTTAGCATATGCATAGCACATATTAAGTTGTGTTTCTTATTAAGCCTTTTTCATTTGTAGCCACATATATTTACAACTCTCCTTAATCTTATTTTCTCCCCTTATCCAAAATGTTAACCATCAATATTTTGGATATGAATGGATTAACCGTTCTTTGGGTAACAAAATGAAATTGGTTGATGGCCATAGAACATATTTATGCTCCCCCTAAATTTAATGAGGGTTAGTTGTACTGCTTGAATACGATATATTTTGAAAGATTTAGAATCTCGTGAGAAATTCTCGAAGAATTATCATACTTTTCACACTACAGCAAGCCACAAAAGCATAATATTCACACTATTTACATATTCACAAGTAAGATATGGAGTTGAACTGAGATAGTACGACCCCTTTTAAATGGATCGTTCCATTAGCTTGTGGTGCGCTCCATATGGTCTACCACTGACGAATCATACAAGACTTCTCACTAAACGTCTTTCCCACAGCTTTTCGTTAATCTTCTTGATCATGTAGTGAGAACTTTGTATGTATCCATCGTGCCACTTTGATGTAACCTTGGGATACTTCATAGTGACGTTATGATGCACCAATGTGTCCCGTAGTTGTTGAAGAGTCCCGTCACTAAACTTGTGAAATTCCACAACTCTCATGAATTTCTTCTCACCGGATCCGTTTAGGTAGAAAGTACCTAGAACCGGTATTGTTGTATTCGTGTAAGGGCTTTTGTCACGATGGATATCAGGAACTCCAGTTTATGGAGTAGTGAGATTCAACTTCCTCTGATAACTTTCAACACCAAGTTGCAAGTCTTCAAGTCTCTTCTTAATTACAATGCGACGTGTGTACATTCTAAGAGTTGAATTCAAGGCAATGATGTCTTCAGCTTCCAAATGTCTGAGTGTATCGTTAGTCATCAGAAGCAACATATCCTCAATGTCTCAAAGAAGAAGATCCGAAAAGTCTCCTTCCATGATGGTGTAGTGTTTGTCGTCTTCTCTTTTCAGTTTGATCTCTGTTAAATGATGGTAACCGATCTTGGGTGCAATTCTCACTGCTAGAATGGCTTTTATTCTAAACGGAGATACGACTGGATGAACTGATTTGAAGCCACATGCATAGCTGTAGGCTCGTCGTATGGTTTCGGTCCAATGCGATGCACCTAATTCGTATTGACCCCCAATTTGTAGCTTTGCGTAAGGTTAATGATGGCACATATTTGTTTGCTCCCTTCATCAAATACTCGAGGTCACGGCTAACGAAGAAGTCGAGTGAGATTTGACCGTTATCTTCTACTGTCGGGAGAGGAGCGTTTTCAGGTCTATGACGACATGTGTTCTGAGGAGTGTTCATTGCTTTTAAAAGCTCATTGGCATTGTACACGCATTCCATTATGCCGATCCTTGAATTAGCAGGGAAATTTGGATCATTGAGTTCACTCACAACCATAGCCGGAGTAATGTTAACAGTACCATAATGGTAAACTAAGAAGGCAGAGAAGTCAATGGGATTGCTGTGTATTTGAGAGAAGTCGTTTGCATCTTCTTGAGTGATAGAACGAACCTAAGGTTGCTCGAGTGCATTTTCATCTACGGTTATTGTATCCACCTGATTGTGGTGAATTTACACCCTTCAGGAAAAAGGCGTAAAAGCGGAAAGTATTAAGTACGACGGTTTAGGAAAACCGTGCACTAATGACCCACAAAGGTGTAAAAACAAAGTTCGTTTCCCAAGGAGGTATATGTGTGTGAATAACTTGTATGTTTTGGATTAATATTGCTAAGAAGAAAAGAAAATGACGGATACGTGAAAACTAAGCTAAGACGTAAAAAATGCAAAATCGTAAAAATGCTAAAATAAAAATTAATTCTAAAAATTCCCAAAAAATTACCAAAAATACTTAAAAGAAAACTAAGGGTTTACAAATGATCAAAACTTTTCCAAACCTTTTATTTAATTAAATATTAATTTTTTAATGTTAATTAAAGCCCTAAAAATCAAACTAATTAATAAAAATCCCAAATAAAGATTTTTCTAATTGTAAACCTCAAAAACAACTTAAATAAACTAAAAAGTATTTTTCCAAATTTAAAAAACTTTTATTCTATATTAAAATAATTAAAAACTATTAAAATATTAAAAAAATCCTAAAAGTTAATTAAAAGGTTCTAAAAATAATCTAAGAATTTTAAAAATCCTAACTTAAGGTATTAAACCTAGGAAAAATGTAAAACTTACAAAAATCTTAAATATGAAATTTAATAATAAAATAATATTAAAATAATAATAAAAATCTAAAAATTATAAAAAATTCTAAAAAGTTGCAAACTAATTTATTTTTCAAAAGTAAACTCAAGAATAAAATTAGAAATTATTGAAATGCCCCTATTGGGCCTGAAATGGGCTAAAATCCAAAACCGTGACCTAAATGGGCTTAATGGGCCCAATAAAATCCAACTTGGCCCATATGATATGAAAAAGCCCTATCCAACATAAAATTCAATTATAAACACAAAAGTTAGAAGGCCCAAAAGCTGGTTTTGAGCTTATCATAGCTTAAATGTACAACAAATTATTCTTAATGGGCTAATAAGCCCATTAAGCTATAAGCTAATGCCATAAGATTTAATTTGACACAAAACCTTATTTTGAGATTCCTAAGAGATCTGGGAAAAGAATTTTTGAAAAAGCACAACCAATAAGACAGAATAAGCCAAGTACAATTTCACAAAATGACAAAATAGTCGACTTAGAGTTCTAGACAACCTCATGACTTGATTCAACTTGCAAAAGACTCTAAATGACTTAAATAAACCAATTCAATCAAGAAAAGTTCAATAAGAATATCCAAATAAGCTGGATTAATTGATAAGCACTTATGAAAAAGTCAATTAAGTTGGTTTTCTAGTCAAACCTCAGAGTCAACCTTCCAAATGCTCGAGTATGAACAAATGGGTCAAATAAGGAACACCTATTACAAAATTAAAGTTTTTGCACGTTTAGATAAGCTGGAATAGCTTATTGTTAAGCTGAACCAAAATAAACACTGGCAGTGGTAAGTTTCAGTAGGAAAGGGTTCCCACTGCTTTGACTTTTTGAGTGCTGATTTGTGAGAGATATACCATGATTCAATGGATAACAAGGGCACCCTTACAACCAGTGAGTTGTAAGGAGTCAATATCAAGCATGTAATCACAATTCCAACAAGCCAATAAGCATAGAATAAGCAAACAGCGTACAAATACCTCACAGATATGCAAATAAGCAGTTATGAACTAAAAAACAGTTTAAGCATGAATAAGCCAACCAAAATGAACCATATGCATACAAAAGCTATAATTAATTCCGATAAGCACAAATAAACTTGTTTCAAACACTAGATCAAAGATTAGAAGCAGATTCAAGCTTATGCAGTTGACTGATATACAAAGGCAAAATCCAAAACCCTTTTGCTGATCTAAATAACCACCAATCCAATTTCAACACTCTAAATCTCTTTCCTTGGTTGTGTTATCTAAAACATAGCACTTTTATCCCTAGTCTATGGTTAGATCTTGGTGTCCCAAAAATTCTAGCCAATTTTACCAAGTAAAATTGATTTTATAGCACTTTGATGGATTTAGGTGATTAGAACCACACAACTTCTAGATAAATTACCAATAGAACTTATGAAACAGAAACCAACACAACACACCAAATAACATCTACTCAAATCAACACAAGACCTGCATAAGCAGTTAAACCAAATACTCCTCTATCAACAATTTTTCAATCCAACTCTTGAATTAAACAAGCAACATGCTGATTTTATGATCAAAACATCTAACCTAGACGAAAACTAGCAGATTCAAACAGAAAAACGCCAGGCACAAACACTAGAACAACAAATCACTTAGCAAAATTCATAACAGGCATGAACATGAACTTTTTTAGAGGAAACGTAAAAAGATCTTATACCTATCCCCCTTTACTTCCCAGGGGAGATCAGCTATGCTCCTTGGACCACTCTCAACAACTAGAGAGTGACCAAGGTTCTTCAAACAAGAAGGATCAAAGTCTGTTGATGGTTCAAAGTAGAACCAGACTTTGATCTATATAATCTTCAACAAAAATCAACAAACACCCCAAACAAATGCTTAATTCCCTTCACATGCTTAGTTTCAACAAGCTTGTAAGAGCATTAGGCTTTTGGATAGGGGTTAGTACACAAAAATATGCAAACACAATCAAGGTTTTTCACACTTTCCAAAAGTTGAAAACCTATCAAACATAAAAGTGCCTTAACCACTAGATTAAAGCAGGTTTATAACATAAAATGGAACTCACACTTTAGCTAAACAAACACCAAACTTTCACAAAAACTCAAAAGGAAATTCATAATTTCAAAAAATCAAACTTTTTATTTAATAAAAAAATAATTACAAGATTTAGCTAAAATCTGGAACAAAGGTACTCTCCCATGTTGAGGTCTCCTTTTATAGGCTACAAGGGTTGAGATTACAATGAGAAATACAAGAAACCCTAGCTAGAAAATCCCTAGAATACACTTGAATGCTTCTAGATGCTTGATGTGTATTGAGCTGTCAAACTTCATCCAAAACGTTAATTTTGCCTTTGGGACCAAGGAATGAGTCTAAATCGTTAATCTTGACACGTGGTTTTGCTTGGAGAGGAAGATGGGTTTTTATTGGTTGATGGGGTTGGGTGTGGGGTCACATGAGGTAATGGGATTGTGAGTTCAAGCGTGGGATAGGTTTAGGAGTGTGTGAATTAAGCGTGGGTGTGGGTAATTTCAGTTTACCCTTTGTTTAAGTGGGGGGAGTTACTGGGTTCATGGGGTGAATAGTAATTCCCTTTTATCCGAAATCAGTGGTAGGTAAATGTGTTTGGCGCAATAAACATTAAATGTTTATTTTGTACACCTTTGGTCCGTAGTCTTTGGGAAAAGTGGTAAATAATGTTTTTCAGCTAAATAAACGTATTCCTTTGTTAACTAAGCTCCACTTTTCACACTTTTGGCACCAATCTTTTCCAAAAAGATTTCAAGGGTTTTTTTTGCCATTATTGAATAATTCAAGGGCTGATTTTGGGCATTCTTCATCTTTGAAGGAATTTAATGGATCTTTGACTTCATGAAGGACCATTGTTGACAATTTTGACAAACTTAAGGTACCAAACTTGTAATTATGAATATACAAGGGTATTAAGTGTCATTTCTTTATAAATGAGGGATCATTGTTGTACATCTTCAAGTCTTCAAGGTCTTTCCTTTGAGAAATCATAAACTAGGGCCCGGTTCATTGTGCGGCTTCGTTTCTCGTGTTCGTTTTTTCTTGTTTCTTTTGATCTTTTGTCTTTTTCATGATATCCATACTTAAAATACACAAATACACAAACACAAGCATATATATGGTATTTTGGTGACATTTTATGCATAAAAAGCCCGGTAAGAACGTTGAGATCACGTATAAATGCCATCTCATCACTCCCCCATACTAAACCATTGTCGTGCCCTCACGCAATGCTAGAATAAAGTATCTAAAATCTCCAAAATTCATTTTTATTAACCATTATTGAAAGAAAAACAAGCTATGCTACTATTACGATGTGTTAAAGACATTATGTATGATTTTCATCACGAGAGTGACTTTTAGGGTCGAAGAATAGAAACAAGTGAATGTTCCATGGAGTAAAATTCATCATCCTTGATTGTCACACATTCCATGCTAAATGCAAAAACGACATCATTGTTGGTACAAGTCACAATGCTAACACTACTCATGCATTTAAATTGTGTAGTAATTTTTCTCCCCGCAATCCTAAATTAAGAAAAATAAATGTTTCTAGAATTTTTAACTATTTGTCATGGATCACAAGTGATTGACTTATTTTGATATTTATTTAGGCCTAAACTAAAGTAGGACAATTTAATTAATATTTAGCTAAAGGACAAAATCTTTTAAAACGGCTTCTCGTAATCTCCTTAAGTTCATATGCTGACATAACTCGTTTTGCGATTTGAGACCTTTCTCGGACCGATATTTGGCATGTACTTCATACTTAAAATCTTGGAAGACGTTCTTGAAATTATGGTCTTCTCTTCATAAATGGAATTTCTTCACTTGACATTTTTGAGAGATTTCTTCAAACTTGGACCACGACTTCATCATTTTTCTTCAATCTTTATTTCGGATTTTAATATACAACGATCCGCCTCCTTTTCAGACTTGGATATATTTATCCTCATACTTTGTTAGAGTCTTTTTGGATAGATTTTCTACATGATCTTTAGGGGAGTATATTGCTTTTCGTTGTGTGTCTCGATCCTTCATATTGATTTTGCAACAATGATTCTTCACATCATATTTGATCTTTAACAACAAAATGGAATCATCATGCCTTGTTAGGTCCTTTTTGGACTTCGCCAATCTTCGCATCCCGCTTCAATAAGTTATGCTTGGCTATGAACTCTATTCGAACACGAGAAACTTTTAAACAATCTTGTTCTAGAAGCTAAGTAATTCTTTTAAATCGTACGACCTTATTTATTGCAATTATTTATTCCTAATGCATTGATCTTATGGGAGAAAAAGCCACAATTAAAAACACATGAGTTTTTGAAAGAACATTTTCATGTTCTACGTTTAGCATGATTACTTGTCTAACTCTATCATCTCTCGTTCTTCACTATATAAAGACCTCTAATTAAAGAGACTCGTGAATACTTAGCCGTGCAAGTCAAAATTAAGCCAAATTTTGATTAGCTTTCATTAAGACTATATTAAATCGAAGTTTTAGGTTTTCAAGCCACTATAGGATCTTATAATTTCTTAGACTTGGATAAGTTTAGATCTTACGTTTTAAAGTTCCTATGATATATGACTTTCTAGGATCAATTATAGGAACTTGCGAAAAGTTCTTGTCCTTAACCCGCATGAATTAAGACTCTCGCGTTTTAAAGTGCCCTATATAAAAGTCTAGCAAAACTTGATTTAAGAGGGTTAAGGAATGTTAGGGGCTCCAAATGCCCATCAAGTCAAAAATTAGCTCTTATTCTACCCAACGGAAAATATACATTTGTGACTCAAAAACACTTATGAAAAACTACAAAAAAATTTAAAATTTGGCCATTTTTAGCCTTATTGAAAACAAAAACAAAACGATAAATTTTGGAGTGCGTAAAGACGTGGGCAAGGTAAGTATCCATTCACCCCCCCATACTAAAAGAAAACATTGTCCTCAATGTTTCAAGCCTAAGGGTGGATTACCCCCATACGAGAGACGAAAAGTTGAATGCTTAGGATCTAGTATGGAAAGGGTAAGCAACAAATAATCTAAAGTCGTTTATTAATTATGCTAAAAGACTATTGTTAGAACGATAAAGGATATATGTCGTGGATTCGTGAAAAATTCCTTCAAAGCAAACGATCGAAGCTCGAGTGGAACGAACACGAGAGGCATCAAAAGTGATGATGATGATCTAGATAACAAAATCACAAACAACCACGAGACAACGAGTTGGAAGGGCACAAATACCCTCTCATTAACTACATTAGAAAGCGATAATATGTACATGGATGAACATGGGAACTCTCCCACGAAGCACCTCGTTTTTTATTACCGAGTCATGAGCTTGACTCGGTCCCCTCAACGTTTAATTATCATTGGGGAAGGTGACTTGGTTGAGGTCGTTCAAAGAAGGAACTTCCCCACCGAAGTAGTGCTTAAGCCTATGTCCATTCACCTTGAAATTAGGACCATCATTTTGAGCTAGCTCAATGGTCCCATATGGAAAAACTTGTGTAATGGTGAACGGACCGGACCAACAGGATTTCAACTTTCCGGAAAATATTTTTAAATGAGAGTTAAAAAGTAACACTTGATCTTTAACGTTAAAAAACCCGGTTATTAATTTTAGCATCGTGAAACTTTTTAGTCTTTTCTTTAAAAATTAATGAATGTTCATAATCAAGATCTCTTAATTCATCCAATTCATTTAATTTTATTTCCTAGTGATCTCCCGCGGTCTTCAAGTCAAAATTGGCATGCTTAAGTGACCAATATGCTTTATGTTCTTGTTCGATGGGCAAATGAAAATTCTTTCCATATACCAACTTATACGGAGTAAAACCGATAGGTATTTTATAAGCGGTACGAAAAGCCCATAAAGCATCGTCGAGTTTGTCAGACCATGAAGCACGGTTTTCTCCAATCGACCTTTCCAAAATTCTCTTCAAGGATCGGTTTGAAACCTCGACTTGCCCACTCGTTTGTGGGTGATAAGCCGTAGAAAGACGATGTGTAACTCCATATTTTTTCAAGAATTTTTCGAATTGGTCGTTACAAAAATGGGTTCCACGAGCGCTTATAATACCACGAGGGGTTCCAAATAGAGAGAATAATTGTTTTAAGAATTTTACTACAACGCGCGCGTCGTTTGTAGGTAAAGCCTTAGCTTCTAACCATTTGGACAAGTAGTCGACGACGACGAGGATATATTTGTTTCCTCTAGACGATAGGAACGGTCCCATAAAATCTATGCCCCAAACGTCGAAAATCTCACAAACTTGAATTATGTTTTGTGGCATTTCATCCTTTTGATATGATTTTCCTTGACGTTGACAAGAATCACACGACTTTACAAGTACGTGTGCATCATGATAGATCGTAGGCCAAAAGAAACCGGAATCGAACACTTTCTTAACCGTGAGGTTAGCATCGTGGTGACCACCCGTGGGTCCCTCATGACAAGCTCTATGGATATTAGTAGCTTCGGTGCCATGTACACAACGTCGAACGAGTTGATTCGCACATACTCGAACGAGATAAGGGTCGTCCCAAAAATAGAACTTGACGTCACGAAAGAATTTTCGTTTTTGTTGCGTCGTCATACCCTTGAGTATGAAGTTTCTCACATGGTAATGTGCTATGTCCGCAAACCATGGGGTGTCATATTTAGAGTTCACCACACCAAGTGTATCGAGAGGAAATGTTTTGGTAATTTCCTTGTTCTCGAATACATCTTTGTTAGGATCCTCTAAACGAGAAAGATGATCGGCCGCTAGATTCTCGGCTCCTTTTTTGTCAAGCACGGTGACATCAAATTCGAGGAGGAGAATCCAACGAATCAACCTTGGCTTAGCGTTTTGTTTAGCTAAAAGGTACTTAATAGCCGAATGATCCGTATACAAAATGCTTTTAGTTAAGACGAGATAAGGTCGAAATTTTTCAAAAGCGTATACTTCGGCTAGGAATTCCTTTTCCGTTGTAGTATATTTCATTTCAGCCTCGGTCATCGTCTTACTAGCATAATGAATAGCACGGAAGTGCTTTTCATAGCGTTGCCCTAAAACGGCTCCAATTGCATAATCGCTAGCATCGCACATTAGCTCAAATGGAAGATTCCAATTTGGATCTACGAGAATAGGAGCTTCGGTAAGTTTCCCTTTAAGAGTTTCGAAAGCTCGGACACAATCTTCGTTAAAGATAAAAGGAGCATCTTTTTCGAGTAGATGTGTCATTGGTCGAGATATTTTCGAAAAATCCTTGATAAAACGTCGATAAAAGCCCGCGTGGCCTAGGAAAATTCGAACTCCTTTGACGGTTTTGGGGTGAGGTAATTTTGAAATGAAGTCGATTTTTGCTTTGTCGACCTCAATCTCCGCTTTTGATATTTTTTGTCCTAAGACGATTCCTTGTTTGCACATAAAGTGGCATTTTTCCCAATTAAGTAAGAGATTGGTTTCTTCACATCGTTTTAACATTTTTTCCAAGTTATTTAAGTGTGACATAAATGAATCACCAAATACCGAGAAATCATCCACGAACACTTCCATCGACTTCTCGATAATATCGTGGAAAATAGCCATCATGCACCGTTGAAACGTTCCCGGTGCATTACAAAGTCCGAAAGGCATTCTACGATAAGCAAACGTTCCATAAGGACACGTAAACGTAGTTTTCTCTTGATCACGAGGGTCTATAGGGATTTGAAAGTAACCGGAAAAACCATCTAGAAAGAAATAGAAATCGTTTCCCGCAAGTCGCTCCAACATTTGATCCATGAAAGGTAAGGGAAAATGGTCTTTTCGAGTTACATCGTTGAGTTTACGATAATCGATACATACTCTCCAACCGGTCACAACACGAGTTAGAATTAATTCGTTGTTTTCGTTGGGCACAACGGTCATTCCTCCCTTCTTAGGGACACAATGGATTGGGCTCACCCATGGGCTATCGGAGATAGGATAAATCATTCCCGCTTCGAGAAGTTTTAAAACCTCTTTTTTAATGTCATCATGAATTTTGGGGTTTACCCTTCTTTGAAATTTAATTGCGGGTTTGTAGTCTTCCTCCATTAATATTTTGTCAGTACAAAATTTACGATCGATTCCTTTAATGTCGGAGATTTTCCACGCAGTTGCCCCTTTATGAGCTCTCAAGATTTTTCTAAGTGCGGTTTTTCGTTATCGGAAAGATCTTTTGCAATAATTACCGACAACTTATCTTCACCTTCTAAAAATGCGTATTCTAAATGAGGTTGAAGTTCTTTCAATTCTAGGATTGGTGGATCCTCGATTGAAGATTTTAGTTCAACACTCATAATTTCCAACGGCGGAAAATATGATGGAATTTTTTCGTTACTATAATGCACATTTTCTTCATTGTCGATAAAATCGCCTCCTTTGAATGGAGCGACAGAATGTGAATTTTTAGCAACAATAGGATCTAAAATAGTGGGATTGCCACTAATGGAACCTTCGGAAAAATCTAGCACTTCTTGTGAAAATTCATCGCAAACTATGTCAATTAAATCAACGTGATTTATAGTAGCGATAACATAAACATGAGAAGGTGTTGAATTTTTGGTAGCGTTTATGACAAGTTCCTCCTCGTTTGATCGTAACGTAATCTTTCTTGCGTGAACGTCGATAATCGATCTCGAGGTGTCTAAAAATGGACAACCCAAAATTAGAGGACCTTGTGGATCCGCGGGAATATCTACAACGATAAAATCGACCAGAAAGTAGAATTTCCCAACTTTAATGAAAACGTCTTCGGCTATTCCACATGCGAGAATTGTTGAATGATCGGCCATTTCGATGGACATTTTCGAAGGAGTAAGAGCCGGAAGTGATAGCAATTTCCACATGGAAAAAGGCATCAAATTAATGCTCGCGCCAAGATCGGCCAAGATCGGCCAAGGCAATGCATTCTTCCATTTCTTGAACATCACACGGGATGAGGAATTTCCCGTGGTCTCCTACTTTTTCCGGCATTCGGTTAAGATAAACCGAAGAACAATTAGATAGCTTTGAAAGCTTCTCCTTATTGTTCATCATACTTTTAAAAGTGGAGGGGAAATGAGGCATGTATAACAAGGCGTCGGCTAAACTTACGTCAAAATGCACTTGTTGAAACATTTTTATAAAAAGCTCGATTTGTTGTTTGTTACGTTCATTTAATTTCTCCTTGTTACGTCTCGATGGATAAGGCAAGGGTGGTGTGGGTTGGGGCGTAGGCAACGGCCTTGGAATCTTGGGTTCCATAATTGGTATGGGTTCGACCGTAGGTGTGGTTTGAGGGGTACTTCGTGGGCAACAGATATGCTCCTTTTCAACCACTACCTCTGGTTCATTTTCAATTTCCTTCTCCTTGGAAATATTAGCACGAGAAATTGGCTCCTTGAAAGTTTTACCACTACGAGTAGTAATAACCTTCATTTCACCTTTCGGGTTAGCAATGGTATCAATAGGAATACCACCCGAGGAAGATGGTTTACACATTATGGATTCAAACATTCTTGCCATTCGATCTTCGAATTTTGATTTCCTTTGATCCGCTTTTAATAACTCTAGCTTAATTTCATGTTAGCCTTGTTCCATATTTTGTTGATTTTGTTGTAGACATTGAACATTACCCTCCATTTTATTAGGGTGAGTTTTTAATTTGTTTGGAAGCTCATTTTTTAACTCGTTCTTCAACTCGGTTCTCAAACTAATCATTTCTTGTTGCATATTATCAAACTTTGCATCGTTGGCCTTAGCGTAATCTAAAAATTCTCCTTGAAGATTTTTAGTGTGAGCATTTTGAAAACCTTGACTCGTATTTTGAAAATCACGATTTTGGTTTTGAGTTTGCACTTTCCCATTATTACCACTTGTATAATTACCCTTTTGTAGTTACGTGAATTTCCTTGGTAACCATTTCCTTGATTATTGTTTCGATAGTTGTTAACGTTTTGATTTTGAGAAACTTGGTTTGGACGTGTATTTTGACCAAAAGTTCCCGTGGCTACGCAAGCACTCGAAGTGTTACCACCGGCGGTAATGCACTCGGAAAGATCATGTGCTCCATCACACGATAAACAACTCTTATCAATCGCTTTGACCGATGCGGAATTGGAAGATTCCTTTGTTTTCCAATGGTTCATTAGCGTTGAAAATCTATCAAAAAATCTATTTTCCTCATTTGTTTCGTTTGCAAGACGTTCATGTTGTGAGATGACGATGAACCCATATTGGCAACACTCGGTGTGTTACGAGGTTTGTAAACCTTATATCTATTTTTGATGATCGTTAAAGCTTTGTTTGTCGTTTTACACAAAAAATTACCACCCGCGGCGGCATTTAGATAATCACGTTCATGATCGTTAAGTCCGTTATAAAATGTATCTATTTGATGCAATTCGGAAAAATCATGGTGTGGAAATTCATGTAACATCTCCTTAAAACGTTCCCCTGCCATAGAAAAACTCTCGTTAGGTTTTTGCGTAAACCTCGAAATTTCATTTTTCAAATGTGTCGTTTTCGATGGTGGAAAAAATTGGTTCACAAATTTAGACACGAGATCACCCCATGTCAAAATCGAATTTGGAGGTTCTTTCTCAAGCCAACTTTTAGCGGGACCATCTAATGAGTATGGAAACAACATCATCTTAATGGCGTTGTGTGGAACATCCTTAAACTTGCCTGTTGCAGTGAGACGATTAAAATTCCGTATGTGATAATGTGGATTATCTTTTTCGTGTCCTCGGAATTTTTTAGCTTGAAGCATCGACATTAAACCCTTTTTGATCTCGAAATTCTCCGCAAGGATGGCAGGAATCACAATCGCTTCTCCAAAACCCTTGGTGGGTGCTTGAAGCAACTCCATCATAGTACGGTTAGCCATAGTGACTATTTGTTCTACAACGGGTTCGACAATTGGAGTTTCTTCAACAAACTTGTGGTTTCCTTCTTTTTGACGATGTTTACGAGCACGTTTCGCTTGTGAGCGAGTTTGCATAAACGTAACGTAGAGCGTGGAGGTGAACAAAGAAGATTCTTTTTGGTGTTTTTACGTTTTTCAATTTTTTTTGTGTTTTTTATTGTTTTTTATTTTTTTGGATTTTGTTTGTATTATGTAGACAACAATCTACAAAATATCTCCTCGAATCAAACTCTTGATTAAAGGAGCCTCAAAGAATGAAAACGATCACGTGGAGTGAACGCCTTCGAATGACTTTAGAACGTTGGCGGAACACCAAAACGTTTAAGAGGTTTTAATCACAAAGAAACCAAGCAAATATATATGATACGTAATAATACTTTGGGTGGCAAAACCCTCGTTTATCTTTCAAAATCAAATACTCACAAGTGAACGGGGGGAATGAGGTGGCGCTAAGCACTTAAGTACCTAGCTTCTGACAGGTGTGAAAACACCCATCCTTTTACCACTTATTCCTTGCTAAAACGAGACCAAAACGCGTATTTAATGTCATTTGTTTGGAATCATGCGTGGTTTGTGTGTTTATTGTGTTTCAGAGCCAACCGGATAAATATTGAAGAAAACATGGGATTGGACGGGTTTTATCGAAGAAAAAGACTCAAGACGAAGTCTATTGTCCAAGAGGTGCAAAAGATTTGAAGTCAATCGGCCTATCTAAAGATTTATCGAAGAAAAGGACCAAAGATGGAAGATTTATATATGTCGAAGAACTCAAGTCTATTAAACAAAGAGATTAAAAGACGAGTTGAATTTATTCATCGACAAATCCCGAATCAGAGTCGAAAATGTCAACTTTACTGAAAAGACGAGAAGACAAAAGAGAGAAGAAAAGCCCACTCACCAACCAAGCCCAAGGACTATAAATAGGAGCCTCATCACATTTTTCCAACTAGTCTTCATTTTCTGTTTTTTGTTCCTTTTTTGTTTCGTAGGAATACCAACTCCATTAAGGGGTTTGGTGATTTTCATTTTTCTTTGAATCCGTCATAGATCTTGTAAGTTTTAATCTTTCATTTTGTTTGTTTTACCTTAATCTTTCAATACCATCTTTCATTTAATCTTTTTCTTCCTTTTCTTATTGATTCAAAGTTTTTAAAGTTTTGATTTGGTTGATTTTGATCTCTAAAAGTAAGTGGGTTTTGTGTTTTTGTTGATTTGGTTTGATGTTTATCATTAGTAGATGATTAGCGGTTAGTTTGGTTTAATCTTTGGCTGAAACTTGGTTGATTTTGGTTAAAATTCGTCTTGTTGTGTTTTTATTGTTCTTCGTCTTCATATTCTACCCAGATTCCGAATGAGCATCTAATATTCCAAACCAATGATTTGTTTTGATTATTCCGCATAAGTCATTTATTCCGAACCAGGGTATTCTCAATATTATTCCGAACCAAGGTTTCAACGATTTATTCCGAATAAGCATGGTATTCCGGATGAGCGATTATTCAGAATAAGTGATTTTTCCATTGTTATTCCGAACGAAGCTAACCTTCCGAACGAGTTATTTATTCCGCATGAAGCCATATTCCGAATGAGCAGTTTTCTTCATTTAGTCCGGATAAAGAAATATTCCGAATGAAGGTTTGAAAATTATTCTGAACCAAGCCTTTCAAGGTTATTCCAAATAAACGATTTATTCCGCATGAGTGATTGTTCCCTTTTATTCCGGATGAGCTGTTTTTTCCGGATGAGCTAATTATTCTGAACCAAATATATTATTCCGCATGAGGGATTATTCCGAATGAGCATTCATTATTCCGAATCAAGGGTTTTTCCGAATGAGTAATTTTTTTTTCAGCTGTTTCTATTTTCTTCCTGGTTTTTCTTATTTTCTAAACTAAGTTAAGTTTTTAAATTACGTTTCGTTTATTGTTAAGTTTTAATTTCTGCTTTATTATTTTTAAATTGTTTTTAATTTGTTGAGTCACCTTTAGTTAATTGTTTTTAGCTTAAATTTATCATCTTGCTCATTTAATTCTTTTTAGTAGAATAGATACCCAAACCCCCTTCTAGTCACCAAGAACGATAATTCCACTTTGAACCGTGATCAATTCGAGAAGATACCGAGAACTTAATTGAACCTAGCAAAACCAAAGTATCAAATGGCGCCGCTGTCAGCTCTTTTCGTTAAGATTAACGGTTTTTGCGAGAAAATTGGATTTTGGGATCCGTTCGCCGTGAACGTTACTTTCTTAGCATCAATAATTTTCAAAAATCCTAAGAAATATAAAATTTTCAAAAATACAATAAAAAGTTAAAAAAACATAAAAAACCAAAACTATTTCTGCTTTGTTTTCTTTTGTAGGTGTATGCGTACCCGATCACGCAAGAAGAAATACATTCAAGCTACTATCATTCAACCTCCGGTTGCCGAGCCTCCTATTGTTCCAACAATGGATAATCGACCAATGATTGAGCTTTTGCAAGCGAATGTAGAGGGCAACACCGATGCTATTGTTATACCCGAGATTGGAGCAAACAACTCTGAGCTCAAATCCGGCTTCATTCAAATGGTCTCTGCTCAACCATTCTTGGGGCGTACACTTGATGATCCTCATGACCACATCAAAAGGTTTCTTCAACTCACGAATACGGTCAAATACAATGGGGTCCCACAAGAGGTAATCCGCTTACAACTTTTTCCTTTCTCCTTAGAGGGACAAGCCCGGCATTGTCTTGCAAAGGAACCCCCACAAAGTATTCTTACGTGGGCGGACTTAGAGACCAAATTCATAAATTAATTTTTCCCACCCTCACGTACTACCGCTTTGCGTAATGAAATCATTAATTTTGAACAAAAGTACGATGATACTTTTAGCGAATCTTGGGATCGTTTTAAAGACCTTTTGAGAAAATGCCACCACATGGTTTTACCAAGGTGCACCAAATTAATACTATTTACAATGGTTTACGCATGAATGACCAAGATTCACTAAATAGTGCTTCGGGGGGGGGGGGGGGGGGTAATATTTTGGCTAAGACTTCTAATGCTGCTTGGGATATTATTGAGAATAAGTCTAGAGTGCAAACCAAGAGTGTTCGGACCAATTCCGCTAGTGCTAGCACTAGTGACAACGACAAGAGAATTGATAAGCTTACTTCTCTTATTGAATCACTTGCTATCCAAACCGCTAATAATACCAAAATCATCAATGCTCAAGTCAATGCTTTGAGCCAATCATGTGAAATATGCGGTGGTCCTCACTCTTACACTGCTTGTACTTCCACCCAAGACTATCTTTGTGAGAATGTTAACGCAGCATATGGTACCTATCCTATGGGAGGCTATCCAGCCCGCCCTAAAGGAGACCGTAACTTGCTAAGTTATTGTTCCTCCAACTTTCTTTCCCCACCCGGTTTTCCTCCAACCAATCAAAACCAACAACAAAACCTTAACTGAACCAATCAAAACCAACCTCGAGCACCATACCAGCCACCTCAAAGACAACCATATCCACCTCAAAATCATACCCAAGTTTACCAACCCGCTCCTTACCAACCACCTGCTTATCAAGTACCTCCACCTACGCAACCCACCATTTTCAACCACGAGGTTGAAACGTATATGCGGACTGATGTGTTGGTGAAGAATCTGCAGACCCAGATTATTAACTTGAAGGGAGATATGGTGAAACAAGGGAATGATCTTAGAGCCGAATGTGAAACTCTTTGAGTAGTCAAACCAATGACTTAAGGGACATGATGGCTGGTTTCTTCCAAGGTAATCAACCCTATTCTTTGGGTACTCTCCCGAGTAACACCGTTGCGAATCCAAGAGGGGAGATGAAAGCAACCAACACACACAGTCGAAAAGGTACAAAGGAACCCGAGTTTCCTACACCTACACCGGTGATTATGACTAAGGAAAAGGAGTCCCCTTCTCCTATTCCTACACCTTCTACTTCCCCAATTCCTCCACCTCTTACTTCTACCCCTCCACCACCCAAGGATGTGAGTGATCCTACTATTCAAAAGCCTTCCTCTTCATCCGATATACCTTATCCCTCAAGGTTGAGGAAAGAGAAGCTTAAAAGCAAGGATGATATTCAAGTTTCAAACTTTCTCAAAATGTTTAAACAATTGAATTTCAATATCTCCTTCGCTGAGGCTCTCGCTCAAATGCCAAAATACGCGAAGATGTTTAAAGATCTTCTAAGTGACAAGGAGAAGCTACTTGAAATTGATCAGACCCAACTTAAGGATAATTGCTCTGGGGTTCTCTTAAGGAAATTGACAACCAAACTTGGTGACCCGGGTCGATTCTTAATTCCTTGAACTTCCCGGGAGTAGAGAATTGCATGGCCCTAACCGATCTAGGTGCTAGTATCAACTTAATTCCTTTAAGTGTTTGGAAGCAATTATCTCTACCCGAGCTAGTCCCCATAAAAATGACTTTGGAATTAGCCAACCGTACGGTTGCTTATCCTGTGGGGATCGCCGAAGACGTCTTTGTTGGCGTCGAAAAATTCACCTTCCCGACGGATTTTGTTGTCGTTGACCACGAGATGGATCCCCGTGTTCCATTAATCTTTTGACGTCCATTCTTGAGGACCGGTCGCACTCTCATAGATGTAGCTGCGGGCGAGTTAATCATGAGAGTGGGTGACGATAAAATCGTTTTCAACATGGGTAAACTTTCTACACAACCTTCTGAAAACGAGAGTGTTAACTTCATTGACGTTCTTGATGAGGCTTGTGAAGAGCATTTCAAAGACGCTTGTAAAAGTGGTTCTTCTTATATACCCATTGTTGAAGCCGTTGCCTCTATTTCTCCATCACTAACTCCTTTTGGAGAAAGTGATTTGATTTTGAAAGAATTTGAAGCCACTTTGGCAGATGTGAACTTAACATATGACGATTCTCCCACCGATTGGGATGAAGACATTCATACCATTGAGAAACTTCTCAATGAGAACCATATCTCGCCACCATCTCCTAAGGCTATTGCTATCGATGAACCGAATTTGACTACGTCTTCCATCGAAAATCCTCCGGATTTAGAATTTAAGGATTTACCGTCTCATCTCGAGTACGTGTTACTTGAAGACAAGAAGAAGTTACTCATCATCATCGCTAAGGACTTGAAAGAAGAAGAAAAATCTCGCCTTATCTTCGTGCTTAAGAATCATAAAAAGGCAATTGCTTGGAAAATTTCCGATATCCGCGGAATTGATCCAAACTTTTGTACTCACAAAATTCTCATGGAAGATGACTTTAAACCCGCAATCCAAAGCCAAAGAAGGGTTAATCCTCGAATTCATGACGTCATCAAACAAGAATTTATCAAACTTCTAGATGCCGGAATGATTTACCCTATTTCAGATTCGCCATGGGTAAGTCCCGTCCATTGTGTGCCAAAGAAAGGCGGAATAACCGTTGTTCCCAATGAAAACAACGAGTTGATTCCTACTCGTCTCGTTATTGGTTTGAGGGTTTGTATAGACTATCGAAAACTCAATGATGCCACGAGAAAAGATCATTTTCCTCTTCCTTTCATGGATCAAATGCTCGAGCGTCTAGCGGGTAATGACTATTATTGCTTCTTAGACGGTTTCTCCGGGTATTTTCAAATTCCCATCGATCATAAAGACCAAGAAAAACCTCATTCACTTGTCCTTATGGACCATTTTCTTACAAACGAATGTCTTTAGGCTTATGCAATGCTCCTGGGACGTTCCAAAGGTGTATGATGGCTATCGTCCATGACATGGTTGAAGAAACCATAGAAGTCATCATGGATGATTTCTCGGTCTACGGTGATTCTTTCTCTACTTGCCTTGCCAATTTAGAACGTATGCTTAAGCGGTGTGAAGACACTCGCCTTGTACTAAATTGGGAAAAATGCCATTTTATGGTAAAAGAGGGCATCGTGCTAGGACATAAAATTTCAAAAGCCGGTCTCGAAGTGGACCGTGCTAAAGTTTATGTCATAGCCAAATTACCTCCACCTTCAACCGTAAAGGGTGTGAGAAGTTTCCTTGGTCATGCGGGCTTCTATCGACGATTTATCAAAGATTTTTCTAAAATCGCTCACCCGATGACCCACCTCTTGGAAAAAGATACACCTTTTATCTTTTCCAAAGAGTGTATTGAAGCCTTCAACAATCTTACGGATAAGCTAACTAAGGCACCAGTCTTGGTTACCCCTAATTGGGAGCTACCTTTCGAGTTGATGTGCGTTGCTAGCGACTTTGCTATTGGAGAGGTTTTGGGACAACGAATTAACAAACATTTCCAACCGATCCATTACGCTAGCAAGACAATGACAGGGGCTCAGTTGCATTACACGACAACCGAAAAAGAGCTGTTAGCTATTGTCTGTGCTTTTTAAAAATTCCGCCCCTATCTTGTCCTCTCCACTACCATCGTGTACACCGACCATTCCGCGTTGAAGTACTTTTTAACCAAAAAATATTCTAAACCAAGACTGATTTGCTGGGTTTTACTCCTTCAAGAATTCAAAATCGAAATTCGTGACAAGAAGGGAGCTGAAAACCTAGCCGCGGATCATCTGAGTAGACTTGAGGATCCTTATCAAGGGGATCATCCTAACAAAGAGATCAATGAATCTTTTCCCCTTGAGGCCTTATTGTCTATAAACTCCAATCTTGATGAGACCCCGTGGTTTGCGGACATTGCAAACTACTTGGCGGGTGGAATTCTCATCGACGGGTTAACATCCCAACAAAAGAAGAAGTTCTTTAAAGATATCAAGACTTACTTTTGGGATGACCCGTATCTCTTCAAACAATGCGCTGATTTGATCATTCGCCGATTTGTTGACGGACCCGCAACCCTAGATATTCTACAAGCTTGCCACAAAAGACCCACCGGTGGTCACTTTGGTCCCAACTACACCGCCAAAAAAGTGTTTGACTCGAGATTCTATTAGCCCACCATTTATCGTGACGCTCACGAAATGGTTAAACAATGTGATGCTTGCCAACGACAAGGCAAGATCACACATAAAGATGAGATGCCTCAAAATTTCATACAAGAATGTGAAATCTTTGATGTATGGGACATCGACTTTATGGGGCCATTCCCTTCATCTAAAGGAAACCAATACATCCTTGTAGCCGTTGACTACCTTTCTAAATGGGTTGAAGCGAAAGCTTTACCCACTAACGATGCAAGGGTGGTTTGTAACTTTCTGAAGCAGCTATTCGCTAGATTCGGCGTGCCTCGTGCCATTATTAGTGATCGCGGGACTCATTTTTGCAATGACCAATTCGCAAGAGTCATGGCTAAGTATGGTGTCAATCACCGACTGTCCACCGCGTATCACCCACAAACTAATGGGCAAGCCGAGATCTCTAACCGTAGGTTAAAGCGAATTCTTGAACGAACCGTGGGAGAGCATCGTGCCTCATGGGCCGACAAACTTGATGATGCTATGTGGGCTTTCCGTACCGCATATAAGACCCCGATTGGTTGCACACCATATCTTCTTGTGTACAGAAAAGCATGCCACCTCCCCATTGAGTTGGAACACAAGGCTTACAGGGCCCTGAAATGGGCAAATTTTGACATCAACAAAGCCGGTGATTTGCGCAAAATCCAACTCAATGAACTTAACGAATTGAGGAAGAACCTTATGAAAACTCTTTGATCTATAAAGACAAGACTAAGCTCATTCATGACTCAAAGATTAAGAACCGAGAGTTCCAAGTTGGAGACAAAGTTTTACTCTTTAACTCTCAGTTGAAAATCTTTTCGGGCAAACTGAAATCTCGTTGGTCCGGCCCATTCACCATTGCTCAAATTTTTCCATATGGTACTCTTGAGCTTGCTCAACCCAATGGACCAAATTTTAAGGTGAATGGCCAACGAGTGAAGTTGTACCTTGGAGAGGACATCTCTCAAGATATGATCCCATCCCTCTCCACCTTTCCTTTGAATTAATTCGGGACCGAGTCAGGCTCGTGACTCGGTTAACAAAAACAAGCGCTCCTCGGGAGGCAACCCGAGTATCTATCCCCCCTTTCCGTTTTTCATCCTAAGTGTAGGGGGACCTATGTAGGTTGCTTGTGTTTGTATGGTGATGTGATTACAGGGGTAAGTGCACTTTTGGACTCTTTGAAGAACCGTGCTTCCGTGTTATCCGCAAAACCGGTTATATCTCTCAACTATCGTGATTCAATTTTCTTCATACTCACATTTGAAATTGATCATGTTAGTTCTCTCCTCCTTAGCTTGATTTAACCAATGAGCACAATGTCATAAGTGTAGGGGAGACTTTTCCACATGCTTAAACATTGAGGACAATGTTTATTTTAAGTGTAGGGGAGACTTCTATAGAAGTTATAAGTGGACTTTTCCATTACAATGCCTTCATTTAACCGGTAAATCATCTTTTTCGGCATTTTTCAAATTTTTAATTAACTTTGGCCATATAATCGTAATTTTTAAATTTTTATGTCTTTTATTTCTTTCTTTTATCGTTGCTTCCATATGCATATATCCCATAATAAAGTCAAAAATAAAAGAAAAATAAAAAATATTAATAAAGTGGTTTAGCTAGTTTAGATGTCTTTGATATATTAGGCCCGTTGTGATTGTTTTGACTCAACCCGAACAGACTTATCCAAGTTTGTTCTAGCTAGTATCCTTAACCATGTAGACCTTAATTGGTTTATTAGTCTAAGCATCCACGAGTCTCAATACTTGAGATTTTAAATTGTGGAGAACGAGAAATCATATAGTCAATAAGTAAGGTCGTACGACTTTATTGAATAACTTAGCTTCTAGCCCAATATCGTTTAAAAGTTGCTCGGTACTGATAAGAGTTCATAGCCAAGGCATAACTATTGAAGCGGGGCGCGAAGATTGGCGAGTCCGAAAAGGCCCTTACAAGGCATGAGGATTCTATTTTATTTCTAAAGATCCAAGATGATGTGAAAAGAATTATTCCCAAAATCAATATGAAGGATCAAGACGCACGACGAAAAGCAATCAACTCCCATAAAGATCATGGAGAAGTCTATACGAAGAGATCCTATCAAGGTATAAGGATAAATAGATCCAAGTCCGAAAAGGAGGCGGATCGTTGTATCTCAAAATCCAAAATAAAGATTGAAGAAATAATGATGAAGTCGTGGTCAACAAAGTTGAAGTATCCCTCAAAATACTCCAAGTGAAGAAATTCTATAAACGAAGAGAAGACCATTATCTCAAGAACGTCTCTCAAGATATGAAGTATGAAGTACATGCCAAATATCAGCCTGAGAAAGGTCTCAAATCGTTAAGCAAGTTATGCCAAGATATGAACTTTTTGAGGTCTCAAGAAGCAGTTTTAAGAGATTTTGTCCTTTAGCTAAATATTAATCAAATCGTCCTACTTTGCTTTCAGCCTAAACAAACTATCAAAATAAGTCCAAAAATGCATCTTCATTATCATTCTAAGACAAAAATAAAATATAAGAGATACACCAAGGAATAATGGAGTTTAAGTGTATAATTAAGCCATGTGTGTAAGTGTTTGTTTTGCTAACTTATAATAACAATTATCTTGCTTTTAAGCTTAGTTTGGGGAACGTGAAACTTGAGGATGATAAATCTTCGCAGCACCAAAGCCCTAATGTAAGTCTTAGATCTCTTTGCAAGTTAGTTCCATGTAGCTATTTTCAAGAGAAAATGGTTTCCTATCCCTTTTGTTTTATTCAAGCTTTTATTTCTCTTTAGTAATTTAATTTTTGTTTAGTAGTAGTAGCTTATGTTAATAAGGCCAAGGTTGATTGATTATGAGAAAAGTGTTAAGCTTTGCCGTAACTTATAGCATTGCATGAGGGCATGGCAATGGTTAAGTGTAGGGGATTTGATAGGTGTGGAAACACCCATCCTTTTACCACTTATTCCTTGCTAAAACGAGACCAAAACGCGTATTTAATGTCATTTGTTTGGAATTATGTGTGGTTTGTATGTTTGTTGTGTTTCAGAGCCAACCGGATAAATATTGAAGAAAACATGGGACTGCACGGGTTTTATCGAAGAAAAAGACTCAAGACGAAGTCTGTTGTCCAAGAGGTGCAAAAGATTTGAAGTCAATGGGCCTATCTAAATATTTATCGAAGAAAAGGACCAAAGATGGAAGATTTATATATGTCGAAGAACTCAAGTCTATTAAACAAAGAGATTAAAAGACGAGTTGAATTTATTCATCGACAAATCCCGAATCAGAGTCGAAAACGTCAACTTTACTGAAAAGACAAGAAGACAAAAAGAGAGAAGAAAAGCCCACTCACCAACCAAGCCCAAGGCCTATAAATAGGAGCCTCATCACATTTTTCCAACTAGTCTTCATTTTCCGTTTTTTGTTCCTTTTTTGTTTCGTAGGAAAACCAACTCCATTAAGGGGTTTGGTGATTTTCATTTTTCTTTGAATCCGTCATAGATCTTGTAAGTTTTAATATTTCATTTTGTTTGTTTAACCATAATCTTTCAATACCATCTTTCATTTAATCTTGTTCTTCCTTTTGTTGTTGATTCAAAGTTTTTAAAGTTTTGATTTGGTTGATTTTGATCTCTAAAAGTAAGTGGGTTTTGTGTTTTTGTTGATTTGGTTTGATGTTTATCATTAGTAGATGATTAGTGGTTAGTTTGGTTTAATCTTTGGCTAAAACTTGGTTGATTTTGGTTAAAATTCGTCTTGTTGTGTTTTTACTATTCTTCGTCTTCATATTCTACCCAGATTCCGAATGAGTATCTAATATTCCGAACCAACGATTTGTTTTGATTATTCCGCATAAGTCATTTATTCCGAACCAGGGTATTCTCAAAATTATTCCGAACCAAGGTTTCAGCGATTTATTCCGAATAAGCATGGTATTCCGAATGAGCGATTATTCCGAATAAGTGATTTTACCATTGTTATTCCGAACGAAGCTAACATTCCGAACGAGTTATTTATTCCACACGAAGCCATATTCCGAATGAGCATTTTTCTTTATTTATTCCAGATAAAGAAATATTCCGAATGAAGGTTTGAAAATTATTTCCAACCAAGCCTTTCAAGGTTATTCCGAATAAACGATTTATTCCGCATGAGTGATTTTTCCCTTTTTATTCTGGATGAGCTGCTTTTTCCGGATAAGCTAATTATTCTGAACCAAAGATATTATTCCGCATGAGGGATTATTCCGAATGAGCATTCATTATTCCGAATCAAGGGTTTTTCCGAATGAGTAATTTTTTTATTCCGAATGAGTTGTTTCTATTTTCTTCCTGGTTTTTCTTATTTTCTAAACTAAGTTAAGTTTTTAAATTACGTTTTGTTTATTGTTAAGTTTTAATTTCTGCTATATTATTTTTAAATTGTTTTTAATTTGTTGAGTCACCTTTAGTTAATTGTTTTTAGCCTAATTTTATCATCTTGCTCATTTAATTCTTTTTAGTAGAATAGATACCCAAACTCCCTTCTAGTCACCAAGAACGATAATTCCACTTTGAACCGTGATCAATTCGAGAAGATACCGAGAACTTAATTTAACCTAGCAAAACCAAAGTATCAGCTTCCCTTTAACGGCCTTTTATAGCACGTTGCCTATCTATTCACCTTAAAGTTCGTATTTTTCAAAATCGAGCTACACGAAAGTATTTATCTATTTTTTCCTTTTTCTTTTTGTTTGAGATTCGAATACAATGACTGAGTGATGAAATCCTAAATCAAGGTTGTGTTTTCACACTTTTGGAGATATTGTATTTTTATTGTGATACGTATACAATATAGTAATAATATTCACAAAGAAACCGAAAACCGATAATACGTGTTAACGGAGTTCCAATTAACACAAATACTATTTATGGATAACATTAAAAACAAAAGTTTCCAAATTAAGAACAACACACCTCCCCGGCAGCGGCGCCAAAATGATTCTGGTAAATTTACACCCTTTAGGAAAAAGGCGTAAAAGCGGAAAGTATTAAGTACGACGGTTTAGGAAAACCGTGCAGTAATGACCCACAAAGGTGTAAAAACAAAGCTCGTTTCCCAAGGAGGTGTATGTGTGTGAATAACTTGTATGTTTTGGATTAATATTGATAAGAAGAAAGAAAATGACGGATATGTGAAAATTAAGCTAAGACGTAAAAAATGCAAAATCGTAAAAATGCTAAAATAAAAATAAATTCTAAAAATTACCAAAATATTACCAAAAATACTTAAAAATAAATTAAGGGTTTACAAATGATCAAAACTTTTCCAAACCTTTTATTTAAATAAATATTAATTTTTAAATGCTTATTAAAGCCCTAAAAACCAAATTAATTAATAAAAGCCCAATTAAAGATTATTCTAATTGTAAACCTCAAAAAAAAACTTAAATAAATTAAAAACTATTTTTACAAATTTAAAAAACTTTTTATTCTATTTTAAATAATTAAAAACTATTAAAATATTAAAATAATCCTAAAAATTAATTAAAAGGTGCTAATAATAATTTAAGAGTTTTAAAAATCCTAACTTAACGTATTAAACTTAGGAAAAATATAAAACTTGCAAAAATCTTATAAATGGAATTTAATAATAAAATAATATTAAAATAATAATTAAAATCTAAAGGTTATAAAAAATTCTAAAAAGTTGCAAACTTGTTTATTTTTCAAAATTAAACTCAAAAATAAAATTAGAAATGACTGAAATGCCCCTATTTGGGCCTAAAATGGGCTAAAATCCAAAACCGTGACCTAAATGGGCTTAATGGGCCTAATAAAATCCAACTTGGCCCAAATGATCTGAAAAAGCCCTATCCAACTTAAAATTCAATTCTGAACACAAAAGTTTGAAGGCCCAAAAGCTGGTTTTGAGCTTATCACATCTTAAATGTACAACAACTTATTCTTAATGGGACAATAAGCCCATTAAGCTATAAGCTAATGCCATAAGCTCTAATTTGACACACAACCTTCTTTTGAGATGCCTAAGAGATCTGTGAAAAGAACTTTTGAAAAAGCACAAGCAATAAGAAAGAAATAAGCCAAGTACAATTTCACAAAATGACAAAATAGTCGACTTAGAGTTCTAGACAACCTCAGGACTTGATTCAATTTGCAAAAGACTCTAAAGGACTTAATGTAGGATATTGTAAATCTTGCTTATATTCTAGAGAGATCAAGAGATATAAAGATGTTTAGAACACACACACTTAGAGAGAGAAAGTGAAAGAAAACACCTTTTCTTACTATATGAAAAGTAAAGTGAACCACACCCTCTCCAACTAAGGAGAGGGTTTATATACCCTAGCCTAGGGATGGGATTGGGCTTACAATGGGCCGCCTCCTATACAAGTTATAGGCTTGGCTTGGCCTTGTTTGTTTAATGTAAAATGACTAAACTACGAGCTACTACTTAATATATTGTCGGAGTGACCGAATCTTCCTAAATACGTAAGAACGTATTTCCAACAATCTTCCCCTAAGGGAGGTCACTCCAAACAAGGGAGTTACCCGAGTTACAATAATAAAATAAACCTAGCATACTATGCTTGTGTTGAGCTCGTAGTCTTCGTCTTTCTATTCTTTTTCTTTTCTGGTGAACATGTTGATGTGATCTTTGATATCAATCTTGAGCATTGATCTATTGCCTTGATCTTGTTAAACACTTGTGATCTTCGCCTCTTGGTGACTTCGTGTCCCACATACTTATACCTTTGAAATTCTTGAAAGCTTCAGAGTTTTATACAGCGGAAGACTTAACTTTTAGGCTTTCTTGAATTTGTTGAAGTATTAAGTGCGAAAAGTATAAGCATCTGGGGACGACTTCTTCTTGGATTCCGCAACGCCACCGTCTTCAAATGTAGTAACATAAGTAGACACGAATGAAATGGCTTTGAACATTTCATTCTAATTCGGTAGCATTTTACCTCCGGTCGGTGAAGACCGTTGGACGATATAAAATATCGTACTTGTGACAGGTAGACTTAATTAAAAATCTCCTTGACAAGATTTCGCGGGTAAACCCGTTCTCTTTACTCGACCGTCCAAAGCTGACTGCGAACGTAAAGAGTGGGATAATAAGGTATGTTCACATTGTTTATTATAGCAAAAACTTTGCTATTGTTTGACGCTTCAAGAGTTCAAGGTGTGGACATGAGAGTTTTTGGAATAATATTGTATGGGGTGACGTAAGTTTAGATTCGAATGTATTGAAGTATATTGTGAAATGTAGCATGTGGGATTCAAGGGTGCAAATAGGTTTATGTAATGATCGTTCACAGAGGCCGCTGACAGATGACAGTGGATTGTTTTATCCACTCACATGTGAAATGTAGTCGCTGACACTCGTATTTAAAATTTTTGGTTTGGAGTTTGGTCATTCACAGCAACTAGTTATTAAAGTTATAAAGGCTCGTTTTATTTTCATTGATTACGAAGAAAAGTTTTTATTACTTGTTTGAAGACGAAGTATATTTTTGCGGATTGGTGTTCTATCATATCTTCAAATTTTGTCAGCATTTCAAGGTAACTTGTAGGTGCTTTAAGTTGTGACAACGGACTTGATAAAAAGGTAGCCAAGGTATGAGATTTTACTTAAGACGCTCTATGCTCATATTTGCTATAGAACTCTTTTTGTCAAGAGACTACTCATTATAGCCGTGAGTTTTTATAGTCTACTCATTATAGCCATAAGTTTTGGAGTCACATGTTTAGTACAAGACATGGTATGCGAGTTCGGGTTATTCTACTTCATCATCAAGTAAGTCGTAATTAGATTTCTTCATATGTGATCATTACCTAAAGCCTACAGAACTTGAAGATTCAAGAATGATTAGCACAATTTAAGGGGAAGCTAAATTGTTCATGTGTTAATCATTTACATGTAACAATAAGATGAAGGTGTTTACTACTGCTCATTAGTTTTACTACAACTTATGTGAGTTGCTATTTCTCAAATTCATTTAATTTCATCCTGCTGTTCTTCATGGAGGGTATCTGAGACATATAATACTTGTATTAGTTGTATGATATTGTTTAGTAGTGGTCGAAATCAATTTTGCTTACATACAAGACCCCTAATTGATCATGTCAAAAAGGGGAAGAAGTCTACAAAGAATGTGCAATCTGTTGATTATTGGTGTTACATGTTTTACAAAGAATGTGTGCTTAAGGGGAAGTGTTTTTGACATCATCAACTAGGGGAAGATTGTTGGGTCGAAATCATGAGTTGATGCGTCAAAAACAACAAAATAAGAAGACAAGGGCTAAAGTGCACAAGTTAAAAAAGAACAAGCCGGTGGAGTCTTTTTATTAATTTAATAGCTTTCTTTGTAAGCTATGTTTTCTAGTTTATAAAGAAAACATACGTAGGTTTTACATTCATATTATTCATTCACAATGTAACCTACTAAGCTTTGATCTCTAGGCATGGGATTCAATGTATACATGCCTAGAGTTGTTTGTGTTAATCTTTAATACAAGCACTTTGGGAGAAATTCGTCTTTGTTAACACTTTGTTCATAGTCATTATTCTATTCCGCTATGTTAATCATATGAATTATGATTATCCTAGATATAATGGTTTTTACCATTGAGTCTAAACGATCAATGGACTCCACAATTGGTATCAGAGCCATGTGGCTCGTGATATCTAGGAGATACAAGGTGTTATGTTCATGTTCGTGTTGCTGTGAAGCCACTATCCATAATTAGCGACAGTCTTAGTGACGGTTTAGCGACGATCTGGTGTCACAAAAAGAATGGGAGGAAGGAGTAATCAGATCTGCGACAGTTTAGTGACGAATAAACTGTTGCTAAAGGTGCATGATTTGAAATTCGTTTTTAAGGTTTACTTGAAACCCTAGATCTATTAAGATGGAAGCAGGATTCAATTGTTATAATGATTATACTAGCTTTGGTGAGTTGATTTTCGAATCGACGATGAACCCTAGTGTAATTGAGAGTGGTAGCGGGTGTGCTGATTCTCATTTTTAGGGTTTGCAACCCTAGATCCATCTTTTGAAACATAGCAGCAGCCCGTTGTGATGATGGTGGTTTGATCGTGTGCTGCCAATATAGAAGCAGAAGGGTTTCTTTTATGAATAAACCCTAGAATGTTGCAAATTGTTTGAAGGCTGTAAGGATTCGTTTTAATCAAAGTATGTTGGCTAAAACCCTAGATCTGACATGGGATGTGTTCAAGCAGTAGCAGGTTGTTTATGATATGTGCTTCAACAAAGGAGTGTTCATGGTATCGATATAGCTGTGTGTTTTTCACAGTTTTATAATATACTTTGGAATGTGGTGTTGTTGACGATTCATGGTAGGAAGAGTATTATTTATTTGAATCGTGTATGGAAAAAAGAAAAAGAGTCCCATTGGTCGCTTTACTACTATAAAAAGCAGACGGTGTCTCGAAGTTAGGGACGTATATTGGATGTGTTTGTGGTCCAATGCGTTTTTATTCATGTGTTGTTCAAGTCAGATATAAATTCATGTGGTCAAGAGAGATACATCACGTGGGTTTCATTGAAAAGGATAAAGGTGTATGGCACTTTGATTGTGATGTTGCACAAGTTTGGGTCAGACGAGAGGTGTACATACTGTCCAAAAAGAGGCTGGTGTGGTCTCAGAAAAGTTGATCGTGACTCAATCTTTGATTTTGGCTTCGCGTTACATAATGAAAAGGACTTGGGGATCATATTCACGTGAAGAATAGTATGAAAGTGATTGTACAGTGTGAATGCAAGCATCACGTGAAGAAAAGGCAGTTATGAAATTTGATTTGGATACCATCATTATAAAATCCTTGAACGTGTATCTTGGAGGATATATTTTGGTGTGCATATTTTCAGGGATTACATTTTATTTATGGGACGTGAATGAAGCGAGAATTATGGAACATGTGTTAGACGTGTGCTAGTGGGACAATAATGTATGTTCACATTGTTTATTATAGCAAAAAGTTTGCTATTGTTTGACGCTTCAAGAGTTCAAGGTGTGGACATGAGAGTTTTTGGAATAATATTGTTTGGGGTGACGTAAGTTTAGATTCGAATGTATTGAAGTATATTGTGAAAGTAGCATGTGGGATTCAAGGGTGCAAATGGGTTTATGTGATGATCATTCACAAAGGCCGCTGACAGATGACAGTGGAATGTTTTATCCACTAACATGTGAAATTTAGTCGCTGACACTCGTATTCAAAATTTTTGGTTTGGAGTTTGGTCATTCACAACAACTAGTTCTTAAAGGTATAAAGGCTCGTTTATTTTCATTGATTACGAAGAAAAGTTTTTATTACTTGTTTGAAGACGAAGTAGATTTTTCGGATTGGTGTTCTATCATATGTTCAAATTTTGTCAGCATTTGAAGGTAACTTATAGGTGCTTTAAGTTGTGACAACGGACTTGATAAAAAGGTAGCAAAGGTATGAGATTTTACTTAAGACGCTCTATGCTCATATTTGCTAGAGAACTCTTTTTGTCAAGAGACTACTCATTATAGCCGTGATTTTTTATAGTCTACTCATTATAGCCATGAGTTTTGGAGGACATGTTTAGTACAAGACATGGAATGCGAGTTCGGGTTATTCTACTTCATCATCAAGTAAGTCGTAATTAGATTTCTTCATATGTGATCATTACATAAAGCCTACAGAATTTGAAGATTCAAGAATGATTAGCACAATTTAAGGGGAAGCTAAATTGTTCATGTGTTAATCATTTACATATAACATTAAGATGAAGGTGTTTACTACTGCTCATTAGTTTTACTACAACTTATGTGAGTTGTTATTTCTCAAATTCATTTAATTTCATCCTGCTGTTCTTCATGGAGGGTATTTGAGACATAGAATACTTGTATTAGTTGTATGATATTGTTTAGTAGTGGTCGAAATCAAGTTTGCTTACATACAAGACCCCTAATTGATCATGTCAAAAAGGGGAAGAAGTCTACAAAGAATGTGCAATCTGTTGATCCTTGGTGTTACATGTTTTACAAAGAATGTATGCTTAAGGGGAAGTGTTTTTGACATCATCAACTAGGGGATGATTGTTGGGTCGAATTTATGAGTTGATGCGTCAAAAACAACAAAATAAGAAGACAAGGGCTAAAGTGTACAAGTTACAAAAGAACAAGCCGGTGGAGTCTTTTTATTAATTTAATAGCTTTCTTTGTAAGCTATGTTTTCTAGTTTATAAAGAAAACATACGTAGGTTTTACATTCATATTATTCATTCACAGTATAACCTACTAAGCTTTGATCTCTAGGCATGGGATTCGATGTATACATGCCTAGAGTTGTTTGTGTTAATCTTTAATACAAGCACTTTGGGAGAAATTCGTCTTTGTTAACACTTTGTTCATTCTTCAACCCCTTCAATGCTTACCAATACGTCATAACTAGCACCTTGTTGTGATTGTTCCAATGCTAACTTAAGTACTTGTTCGGCATTCAGCTACGTTCACAATCTTTCTCCATCTTTCCTAAGGACTACTATTTCTAGCTATGGAATGTCCTTGGGAAGATTCCTCCGGTTTTGGAAGAATCATTAGACTTAACCTATCCTACCATCCTGTAGAATATTGATAATCTTTGATTCTATCAAGAGGGTTGTTGTTTTAGAGAGAGAAAGTAGAGAGAGAAAGAGAGAGAGAGAAAAACCTACAAAGTATATTAATAAATGAAACAACCAACACCCTCTCCATCAAAGGAGAGGGCTTTTATACCCAAGCCATGGTGGGCTTGGGCCTTCTAACCCATGGACATTTACATGGGTTAGGCTATTTAATAAACTAAAGTAAACAATTAACTACGAGCCTACAACGTTTAATAATAGTGTTGGATTGACCGATACTTCTAATATACGTTAAAAACGTATTTCCAACAATCTCCCCCTAAGGGAGGTCACTCCAAATTACAAAGTCCTAAACCTAGCATACTATACTAAGTCTTCGTCTTGAGCTTGTAGTCGTTCTCTTTGTTTGTTCTATTCTTTTTCTTTTGTGAATATGTTGAGTATCCTTGGGCTTTGGCTGAGAGCATGTTCTTTGGTCTTTCACGTGCAGTTTTTGCCTTCTTGTGATGTTCGCCTCTTCGTGACTCCATGTCCCACATACCTATCCTTTGTTGAATCCTTGAAAGTTTCAGAGTTGTTACAGCGGAAGACTTTTAGGTCATACTTTCTTGAATTTTGCTTAAGTATTTGATGCAGAGGGAATAAGTATGTGAGGACGACTTCTTCTGGTACACCGCAACACCACCGTCTTCAAATGCAGAACAATTATAAGACACGGACGAAATGGCTTAGAACATTTCGTCCTTAAACGGTAGCATTTTAACTCTGGTCGATGAATACCGTTGGACGATATTAGATATCGTACCCGTGACAGATAGTTTCAATTAAGTAACTTCCTGACAGGATTTCGCCGATAGACCCGTTCTCTTTACTCGACCGTCACTAAGCCTGACTGCAAACATAAAGAGTGAATCACTTGGATAATAAATTATCTTTGTGATTGAAGCCGTCAATTCATGAACCTGGAACAAGTGTATTTCAATTAAGATTTTCATCATTGTTGCTTTCCAGTTGTCACGAGCTTGATTCGTATAGAATATTGCACGTCACCTACCAAGTGTTGTTTGATGTTAACACTAGAAGGATTTCCACTCGTCACTGTGAGCACTAAAGAGTGTCACTCTGAGTGTTCTGGCAAGATCATTTGATAATGCGTAGAGGCCTGGAACGAGTTTAAGTTCAATTAAGAATTAAATTACTGTTTCTTTCCAGTTTTCACAAGATTGGTTTCTAAAGAACCGCACGTGTCACCTACCATGAGCTTGTTTGATGTTGGCTCAAGCAGGATTTTCATATTCATAGTAATACTTACGTATCACTCAGATGTTCTGGCAATAATTCAAGATTATTGCCTAGGACTCATAAAAACTTTCTTACTTTTCATAGTGTGTGAAGAAGCAAGGAATACATGACAAGTGTCCTCATGAGACTTTTGATGATCTCGTGGCTCTAGACTCGATCGTGCGTTTTGTTTTTGCTGAGCAGAGGCTGGAGAGGATTTCAGCCTTTTCAATATCAATTCATTCAAGTGAGTGAACCGATAGATAACGTGTTGAACTCCGTGACATTAAAACAAATATCTTTTGAGAGATATTTGAGTTAACTGGGAGGGGTTGTGCATCGCACCACTGGGTCCATGATACTTTACCGTCTTCAAAATGTGTTGACCCGGTTTCTGCCTAGGTTGTAAGGAGGGCTACTTTCTTTACACCCTTTATCTTTACAATTCTTTTTCATTCTTCAACCCCTTCAATGCTTACCAATACGTCATAACTAGCACCTTGTTGTGATTGTTCCAGTGCTAGCTTAAGTACTTGGTCCGCATTCTGCTATGTTCACAATCCATTCCCCATCTTTCCTAAGGACTTCTAATTCTATCTATGGAATTGTCCTTGGGAAGATTCCTCCGGTTCTGGAAGAATCATTGGACTTGTACCTAAACTTACCATCCTTTTGTCACCACTCTCGTCGTGAAAAGATAGTGTTTTGGTAAGTACTTGTCACCATGAAAATTCATTTGGAAAATCTACTAAGGTACTTGTGATATAAATATCAAATGATTTTGTACCTTAGAGTTTTATGCAACAAAAACGCTCCCCCTTAATATGTGCATAACACTTATTAACATGGAAATTTGTTTTTCTTTTCGGTCTTTAGCCAGGTATATTAACAAGTCTCCTTAATCCCATTTTCTCCCCTTATCCAAAATGTTAACCATTAATATTTTGGATGATAATGAATTAACTGGTCTGTGGGTAACAAAATGAAATTGGGTTTTTGGCCATAGAACATGAAATTCTCCCCCTCAAATGAATGAGGGTAAGTTGTAGTGCTTGAGTATGATATATTTTGAAAGATTAAGAATCTCGTTTGAAATTCTTGAAAAATTAGCATACTTTCACACTACAACAAGCCACAAAAACCTTATATTAACATATGAACATATTCACAAGATTAAACATATGGAGGTGACCTGTTTGAAGACGAACCATAATTAAACGGCACATTCCGTGAGTCTGTGGTGTGCTCCATATGGTCGTCCACCGACAAATCGTTCCAAACTTCGTAGCAACCGTCTCTTCCGCAGTGTTTGCTAAATCTTCTTGATAGCGTAGTTGGGCTTCTTCTGCATTGAGGTGTCCACGTGTATGTGACTGCCGGAAGCGGTTGTTTGGCATTGAGACCGTGTAGATCATCACAAACGTTTTTTAGTGTCCCGTCGCTGAACTTGTAAAGCTCAGAGAACCGCATTAATTGCTTCACTCCTGTCGCGTTCGGATAGAACATACCTGGTTCCGGTTGTGCTGTTCCCATGTATGGCAGCTTGTCCTTATGATATTGACTTAATGGAGCAGTGTGAGGACGTTGCATATTTAGTTGCCGCTGATAGCTCTCCACCCCAAGTTGAAAGTCTTCAACCCTGTTGATGATGACAACTCGTCGTGTGAATTGGCGAATGTTGGAGCTTAAGGCAATTCTGACGTCGGATTTCAAATACGGGACCTTTTCTTGTACCAAGAGCAGAATTATATCTTCAATGTCTTCAAGCGGGAGGTGCTGAAGATCACTCTCTTCGAAAGTATAGTCCCTTTCATCAGCGCGTTTGATCATTATATGATTCAGATAATCATATCCAAATACGTTCATTGTGGTAGCTTCTTGGATGCTTCGGATTCTAAGATCGGATATAACAAGTTTCCTAGTTTTCCCACGGTTTAAGCAGTTGTAAGCTAACCTCTTCTTCTTGTTCCAGTGAGAAATACCGTGGGCAACATAAGGATCATAGAATGGAAGCAAATTTCTTCGCCATAACGCCGCTGGAATCTTGTCTTCGATCCATGGTACATCCTCCAGGTTTATTGCCTTTAACATTGTTAGAGATGTTGCATATTTATTTGCCCCGTTTTCAAGATACTCAAGGTCACGAGAGACAAAATATGCTAATGGAAGTGTTGGCGATTGTTGAATCAGGTTATGTGTTAGAGGTTGTACCACTAGAGTCTGAATCCATAGATGTTGACTTCATTGCCTTGGCAAGCTCGTTAAAGTGGTATTCGGCCTCACTGTTAGTGATCTTCAGTGTATCGAAGAAATCCACGTTGGCTACCGACATTTTATTGAGCGCTGGGGTTAATGTGGGTTGGCCGTGGTGATACATGAGGAAAGCTGAGAAGTCGATAGGGTTATTGAGTAGTTGAGTCAGCTCAATATCTGTAGCAGTAGCAAACGAATGTTGTGGTGCAGCTTCAATCATCCAATGTTTAGGTTGAACACTCTCATCAATACATAATTTAGCAAAAGACGGTTCTGGGGAGTTAAGGTTATCGACTTCCATATCCTCAGATATGTGTTGATCCATGTTTGAAGGTGTGGAGGTATTTGTAGTGGGATCGATTTCAGGCATAGATCCTGAGGGTTCATCGTTGTGCACAGAAGTCGTGGGTACGTCTTCAGGCATGTTGACTGGGATTTCGTCTTCAATCACAGGTTCTACAGGTTCTAATATAGGAATAGATGTAGATACCAGTGGAGTAGACATACCTGAGTTGATATTCTGATTGACTGAACCCGGATGATCTATTGTTTGTTGTGTAGACCCAGCACCATCTTCGTTTGTTTTCTCAACCACATTCTCAGTTTCCATGTCATCGACACCCGTAGTATTCTCAACACCATTTGTTCTCGCATTGTCATGCTTCTCTGTGTTGCCAGTGCCATTACCTTGGTTGTCATCGTTGTTATCATCATCATCCCCATCAGATTCCTCATCCTTATCCTCTTCATCATCCTCAACATCATCATCTTCCTCATCCTCATCTTCTTCTTCATCCTCATCCTCTAATTCATCCTCATTGTGTTCCTCTTCTTCCTCATCCTCCTTATCATTAACATCCTCATCTCCATCCTTACCCTTATCACCATCATCCTCACTATCTATTGTCTCAACCAACTCGTCTTCTTCCTCAACCTCAGGTGCTGCTGCCTCTGTTGTTGTATCTTCACTCATCTCCTTTGTTAGATAGTGGAGAACTTTGCGCTTATTCTTAGATTTATAAGCTCCCATATCGGTAAGACGTGTGTGTAGTAATTGCATAAGTTGAGAGGTGGATAAACCTGAGCTGAATAGCGTGGGAAGCACTTGATCAACATATGACTGGACTTCACGTTGAATGATGGTCGTCATTTTGGACTCAATGGACAAGAGAAAAACAGCATTCTCATCGTCACGAGCCTTCTTTTCAGCACGGAATTCCTTGTGCCTTTTTCTGAGACATTTGACTCTGTCAGATATCCTCTTGAGTTTAGACTTCTCACCTGTTTGTGCGGAGACCGTTGGGGTAGCAGGCTTACTAATCGACGCAGTGAGCGTTTTGATTTGTGTTGCCTGGATTTCCATTTAGTGAAGAAGTGTCTGAATAATCTCATCATCGACAGTTAGATATGGAGTTGATGGTCCTGGTTGTTCTGGTGGTGGTAGAGGTGGTGTAACTATAGATTGAGTAGTGGATGCCACAAGTTGTACCGTATAAGTTGGAGGAATCACTACTAGAGTTAGAGGGGTGGTGGATGGTACAGGTTGTAGGATGGGGGTTGATACTGGTTGTTGGACAATGGGATCAACTTGAGTAGTCGGGGTCGTGGATGATACCTGTTGTGGGGAGGTGGATGATACCGGTTGTACTAACGTTGGATCATCCTGTGTGGATGGGGTGGTGGATGATGCAGTTTCAGGGGTGGTGGATGGTACGAGTTGCTGGATGGTGGATAATACAGGTTGTACTACGATAGGGTCAACCAGTGGGACAGTAGTCATCACAGTTCTAATGACCGTTGGGGTGGGTGTAGCCATGGTAGCAACATTGCTAGTCACCGTTGGAGAAAGTGGTGGGATGACATTAGATGTCGTTGTGGTGATGGGAACATCCACCAAATTCTTGTTTGTTGATGCATCTGTGTTGGTAACTTCATTTCCATCGCCTTCTTCATTAAGATATCTCGAAATATAGTGAGAGCTAGAAGTAGACTTACTTTGAGTTTGAGAGGCGGGAGTGAGAGTTGCATGAGCATCATCGATGACTATTGTGCCCGTTGAAAGTGGTAGTGTGGTGTTGATATTAACATCATCATACAATGTGTTAATAGTTGTCATGTCACTACCACCACTTTCCTCAGTATGTTCCGTTGTCTCAATTGAGAATGGATCCAATTCTTGGTCATTTGGATCTTCATACATAGTGAAATCATCTAAATCAGGATGACCAAACTCATCTAAATCATCAAGTTGTGGTCGTGAACCTTAGCCTATAGTTGATGCAAAGGCTTCTGCTCGACTCTGCTGAAGAGTGAGACGGAGCAGTTTATCCTGAGACAAAATTTCATGAGCCGGTTCAGTTGATGACCTACCTGTTCCCTTACCTTTGTGTTTCTTTTCTTGGCGGATCAATTGTTGTTGCTCTTCTTCATCTGTATGGATCATCTCATCCTCAGTGTCTTCATCATGAAGTTGTTCTTTGCTGGAGCCTTTAGCTTTAGGTTGGCGCTTTGAACCTCTCTTCTTGCGTTTACCTTTTGGATCCTCCGAGGAAGGTGCATTAGCTCTGCGTAACTGTGCTTCAATATCTTGGAGCATTTGTTGATAAGACTCCCTTTCTTTTATTCCTTCATTGATCATAGTGTCCGGGACAAGGGCTGGACGTAAGGCATACTTGGTGGAATGGGAATCCGGGTTCATCGTTAGAATCACATAGTCATCTTCCCTAGTGTGGTAGAAGAAATTGCCCCGAGTAGCAATACTTGGATCCTTCTTTATGAAGCGGTTGATGATAAGCTTTGTGAACCCTGGAAACGGTAGATGAACGGACTTCTTCTTTGTCGCAGTAAATTGATAGCAGAACTCTTCCCAAATGAGTAGTGCATAATCTATTTTGGATGCGGTGTACAATCCCCAAAAGATATGAGCCTGAGGTGGTCTCATGACGTCCGAGCCTCGAGTCTTGGAAGTAAGACATTTTACAAGGATGGTAATGATCGCTTTCCAAGGTTGCCTGATATGAGATGTGTTGAATTGAGAGAGGAGGGTGATTTCACTGTCATAGTTGAGTGCACAAATTGTTCTGAGCATTTCATCTGTGTCCCGGTTAGCAACAAAATGTTCACCTTTTGCTAACGTCGGAAAATTAAACAATTGTCGAAAGGTGTTTAAATCAAGGTGCATGGGCCTGTTGTTGATTTTGAAAGGCACCACCTTCTTAGACAATTGCCTTGATGAAAGCGTCGCAGTGTGCCAGAATTCGTGCATGTACACTTCTGGAACTGAGGCAGTGAGTCTGAATGCACCTTGGATTGGAGAGCAGTCAAGGATATCCGTGGCTATCTTAAAGGCTGGTAAGGGTGGATCATGATCCTCTTGTAATCGTGAGTTTTTCTCAGCAAATCGGAGCCTTTGAGCAATTGGGACAAGTTCAAGATCACGTTGTTGCTGTTGTGCTTCAGTGATCGACATTTTCCTGCGTATATGACACAAACACAAATGATATACAAACATATATATCTTATATCTATGACATAGTTAAGCATTTGGATTAATATTAATCTAGCATGATGATCCTATAGCACAACTCAAACCTGTAATTGTGATCTAAAACCATTATCTATTGCTATATAGCATGCCATCACAATCCTATACTATCTCAAAATTATCACAAGTGAGCAAACCATCACAATATCCTCCTATCTTAATATTATTTCCATCGTAAAACAATGCTATTGCAATACCCTTTCCATCGAAATGTTGTCCTATCGCAATATCCTATCGCAAAAATCCATCGCAATAAATTCTATCGCAATATTGAGTTTTCCATCGCAATGTGAAATCTATCGCAATAAGGATCCATCGCAATATCATTACGCTGCCATCGCAATGATGCATGGGGTGCACCATCGCAATATACCATCGCAATGTTCCATCGCAATAACCATCGCAATGAACCATCGCAATAAGCCACCGGAATGACCTATCGCAATAGTCCATCGTAATAAGTCATCGCAATGACTCATCGCAATAGCCATGCATCGCAATGTGGTCGCAATAATCATCGCAATCCGAGATAGGGATTCGATTTTCAGAGTTTGACTTTGCGATTTCGAGAGTTTGGCAATGTTTTGATCGATTTTGAGCAAGACCTTTGTTCATCTAGGCATCCTTAACATATCCCACCATACAATTAACACGTTCATCGCAAAATTTAAAAAACCCTAAGTTTTGAATTTAATTCTAGATTGGGGTGTTTTTGCGATGAGTTAAGATGAAATAGATGAGTAAAAACAAGCAGATAATTATACCTAGATGTTTGGAAGGTCGAATGGAATCAAGAACTGAGATGAAGGTTGGAAGCTTCAACAATGGCGGATTAGGGTTTTTGTTTGTGTTTTTGCGATATGAGACACGAAGGGGAGGGGGGTTTGTTATTACACTTAGTCAACAACTTGACTAAAGTTTCATATTTACCCCCTAAATTGGACAAATTGCACAACTAGTCCCCCCATTAGCATTGTTAGTGGACTTGTCATTAGGATTAATGAAAGTTCTTTATAAAATACTAACCCGCTCATAATCACAAACACCTATACTTAATGCCTAATTGTTAAAGCAACCTATTCCGCAAAGTATAATCCACACAAGGCACACCAAGCAAATAATGATGACGGTTATCGGTTTAATTTCTGAAAATCCTTTTTGAAGATCCCTTTGAGTCCAAAACATTTAATATTTGCTCCCCCTTAAACACGGACCCGTTTTCTATCTAAAGAGCTGTGGTCGTGGTTTTAAAGAAACAAATATTCATGAGAACATTTTCCGGTTTAGCTGTGGTCCGTGGTTTTAAACAAAATAAGTGCACTAACACGTACACAAATTTGTGTTAGACCAAGTTATAAAGTAAACTTGATCCCTTACAAGGTTATAAAGTAAACCTTGCCCGAGAAAACTAATTCCCGTTGTGAGCCAACGTTTTCAAAAGAAATACGTGACTTTAATGCGAAAAGCGGGTTGCAGTCTGAAATAATTACAAGCCATAATGGGCATGTTTTAAAAAACGTAGAACTTTTATACGGACTCTATTTACGGCGCCGTGTCAATATTAATCGACATTTCTAAAGCCGCAAATATTACCGTACTAAAAGACATGCCCGGATTTAAAAGGAAAAATATTTTTGGGTTTTCTTGGTTTTATATTTTTTATGGTTTTTTTAGATTTTATATTTTTGTATTTTTCTTTTTATGGTTTAAATATATATGATAATATATAAGATCACGATCAAAGGATACGCTAGAATAGTTTACCACCACTATTCTGCAGATTCGTCTGCCAACTCCTGAAGAGTCGCTGGAGAGAATGATTTCATGCCCAGTTTTTCAATCAAAAACTCGATGCGTCCTTGATCCAAGGCCTTTGTGAATAAGTCTGCCAGCTGATATTCAGTAGTGACGAAGTAAAGCTCGATGACTCCATTTTCCACTTGCTCTTTGATGAAATGGTAGCGAATGTCAATGTGCTTTGCTCTAGAGTGTTGAACGTAGTTGCAGCAAAGGGCAATGGCGCTTTTGTTGTCGCAGTACATCGGGATTTTGTTGAATCCAAGACCGTAGTCTGTCAGCTGAGATCTCATCCAAAGAATTTGAGCACAGCATCCAGACATAGCAATGTATTCAGCCTCAGTACTTGAAATCGCAGCGCTTTTCTGCCTTTTTGATGCCCAACTGATAAGTCTATCTCCAAGAAGTTGCACACTGCCAGAAGTGCTACGTCTAGTATCTTGACACACGGCATAATCCGCATCTGCATATGATATTAGTGCAATAGAATAATTCCTCGGATACCATAGACCACGATTAAGTGTTCCTTTAAGGTATCGAAAGATCCTTTTCACAACATGTAAGTGCTTTTCGGTAGGCCGAGCCTGATACCGGGCACACATGCATATAGGAAATTGAAAATCAGGCCTGCTAGCAGTCAGATAGAGAAGGGTGCCGATCATTCCACGATAAAGTTTCGGATCGACAGCAATCCCATCCCTATCTTCATCTAACTTGGTTCTCTCCACCATTGGAGTATCCACAGGGTCACAGTTTTCAAACTTATATTTCTTTAAAGATTCTAGAGCATATTTGGATTCATTAATAAAGATGCCTCTGGGATTTTGAGAAATCTGTAATCCTAAGAAAAATGATATTTTTCCCATCATTGACATCTTAAACCGTGTGGACATTTTTTTCTCAAAACGGTCAGACAGACTTTGAGTAGTGGCAGCAAACATAATATCATCAACGTAAATTTGTACCAATATCATGTCGTTGTCTTCCTTGAGAATGAACAATGTTGGGTCCACCTTGCCTTTGGAGAAGCCTTCCGAAATGAGATATGACGAGAGAAGATCGTACCACGCGCGTGGATCTTGTTTCAACCCATAGAGAGCCTTCTTAAGCTTGTACACATGGTTGGGATATTCCGAGTTGACAAATCGATTAGGTTGACTAACATAGAAATCTTCCCTCAGTTCACCATTAAGAAATGCCGTCTCAACATCCATTTGGTAGACGATCATGTTCATGTGAGCAGCCTAAGCAAGGAATAGTCTAATGGCCTCCAATCGGGCAACAAGAGCAAATGATTCTTCGAAGTCAATACCCAACGCTTGTTTGTAACCTCGAGCAACCAATCTTGCTTTGTTCTTTAACACTCCACCCATTTCATCAAGTTTAACCTTGTAAACCCACATCAAAGTAACAATATTGACGTTGTTGGGTAAAGGAACTAATTCCCAAACTTCAAGACGTTGAAATCCATTAAGTTCCTCTTGCATGGCCTCAATCCATGATGATTGTGTCATGGCTTGTTGCCAATTTTTGGGTTCAACTTCGGAGAGAAATGCATCAAAATAGCAATATAATGCACTCTCTTGTAATTGATAGCGTGTTGAGACTGGTCTATCGATGTCACCAATGATGTTCTGAATTGGGTGATCCTTTGTCCATTTTGTGCTATGATTTTCAATCCTTTGTGGTCTGGAGTATACAGTTGTAGGAGCTTCCTCTGATGTAGATGCATCATTAGAGTTCTCTGGTATGTGAGACCCAAAGAAGGGAAGCTCGGGAGAGTGAGCATATTCCAAATCGTGATCAAGGTGATCCTCTTCATCATCATTAGGAACAAGTGGGGGTGAGGATGTTGGTGTTGTTTGAGAATTACTTGGTGATGGTACATCCGGTTCAATAGTGACAGTGGATGTATCTGATTGAGCTCCATTATCTTCGGCAATGACTGCATGAATTGGAGCAATCACTTCAGGTGCTGGAACTGTCTCGCTATGGGGATCAAGTAATTCATCGAACATATGTTTAAATAATTCATCCCACTCGGACCTAGTTGGTGGTGTAAATGATGATGAAATAGGATTGTTGGGAGTTAATCCAGAACTGATGATTCCAGTTCCCATCTCATGAAGCGCGGGTTCAGAGCTTCGTTGCTCAGAAGCCATCGCTGTCAGCTCATCAAAATCGACATCCAAAGTTTCTATAATCTTGCCAAGACGACGGTTATATATTCGGTAAGCTTTCTTCGTGGGTGAGTAACCAATGAAAATTCCTATATCGGCCTTAGGTTGTAGTTTACCCAAATTTTCACTATTTGTATTTGGATAGCACAAGGCACCAAACACATGAAAGAACGAAATATTGGGTTTACGTCCATGAAGGAGTTCATAGGGGGTTTTTCTATGGCGCTTGTGAATGATGGAACGGTTTTGGGTATAACATGTTGTGGCCACTACTTCAGCCCATAAGAATAAAGGAGCATTGGCGTAGATGATCATAGTTCTAGCAGCTTCCATAAGTGTACGGTTACGTCTTTCAACTACACCGTTTTGTTGGGGAGTGCGAGCAACTTATGTTTCGTGTGATATGCCAACCTCTTCATAATAAGCTTGGAGAGTTTGATTAACAAACTATGTTCCGTTGTCAGTTCGAATGCGGCGAACAGTAGCATTGAGACGTACTTGGATAATCTTTAGGAACTTGATAATAAATTCCGGTACTTTATCCTTCAATGCCAAGAATTTGACCCATGTAAACCGTGAATAATCATCCACCATAACTAGCATATACTTTCTGCCACTCACACTGGCAGTCCGCATAGGCCCACAAAGATCCATATGGATAAGATGCAAAGGTTCTTGGTTGGTATCTTCGGCTTTAGGTTTGTAAGATTTCTTGGTACTTTTCCCCAATGAACACACGGAACATAAATGATCCTTGTGAAATTTATGTTCGGAAGACCACGAACAAGTTCGTTTTTATCCATGTTGGTAATAGCATCAAAGTTGAGATGAGATAACCGGCGATGCCATAACCATGACTTAGTCTTTGATGCTTTGGAGAGAAGACATACGGGAGATGCGGCCATCATGTTTTGAATGGACAATGTATATAGATTATCCCCTCGAGAGCCTTTTAACAAATCATTTCCTGCCAAATCACGAATGAAGCAAGTATGTTGTCGAAAAGCGACTTCAAGTTTTGAATCGCAAAATTATCCCACTGAAAATAAGTTGTGACCTAGTCCTTCCACATAATATACCCGTGAAATCGTAACATTCCCAATCTGATATTCACCATACCCCATGATCTTAGCAATATGATCATTACCAAACTTAACCGTTTCTAGAAACTTGCTGACGAAATTTTTGAGCATCGAGCGATCTCCGGTCATATGCTTGGAGCAACCGGAGTCCAAGTACCAGAGAATGATTTGGATGACCTGAAAATATCACCAGACAAAGACAATGTATCGGAATCTAATTGTTCCTCAGAGTTAGCAGGCACAGATACAATTATCTTAGAGTTGCTATCCTGAGGTGGCTTAGGTTTCCAAACTTGCTTCCTAGGTTTCGGTTTAGTCACAGGTTGCCTAATTTCCTGAGGTATTGGTTCACTGGTAGGCACAATAGTGGAGGCAGACCTATTTAAAGGGCGTTGTTTCTCTACTTTGGTGCGAGGCTTCCTAGTTAAAGGACGCTGAGACCTACTCTTAGTGGAAGTGATCCTAGTTAAAGGGCACGTAGTTTCATTAGCAGTAAAGGTCCTACCAGTGGGTTTCCATTGCCATCCAACTTGGGTGAGGACTCGCCCAGTTGGTTTCCATTCAAGATTGTTCATAATGGCATAAATTTCATTCACATGATCAATAAGGCACAAATCATGACGCTGAGAAAACATGCATTCATTACAATTCCAACAAAGCAAATCAGAATTCACATTTGTCTTAGGCTGCTGCACAACCGCAGAGCTTTTAGTCTTAAATACATGATTCTTTTTATTCGAATTTGAAATAACATTCCTAGGGTGAACTTCTACTTTGTTCTTCGGAGTGCTACTAATGAAAGGCTTGATCCTATGTTTCTTGGTGCGTGATCCTTTAGCCTTAGTAGACACATTTAATCATGTAGAAGGCAAAGGAACATTAGTGGTAGCATTTGATTTAGCCTTAGGTGATGAATCTAATGTTAACAACAGTTTAGCTCCTAGAGTCTTGTTGAATGGAGTTATGGCAATGGGTTTTTTATTAAGTGTTGCAGAACCCGGTCGTCCGATGTATTGCAAGGATGCTAAGCTATGTTGCATTCTCTTAATGTAAGCATGAGCTGAGTAATAGTGGCTGCTTGAGGGGTCTAACGCATAAAGGTCATCAAGGATATCCCTAACAAGATCCACATGCTTAATAACATCTTGCATGTATACATTATATGTATAAGGGTTATTCTTATGATATGGGTTCTTATGGATCACCACTGACTTGGTTGGTGGAGCACTAGAGGATGGAGCAGAGATATTAGGTAAGTTATCAACAACTTCTCGTCGGGTGATTTGAAGTGTCTCCTTTAACTCAGCCAAAACCATGTTTTTATCAATGAGCTGGATGTTAAGGTTAGAGATTTCCTCACATTTTTGGTTTAGTTGGTTAGCAAGTGATTGCTGCTGTGTCGCATTAAAAGCGAAGCGTTCTTCTATTGAACTATAAAGATCGGAAAATCCCTGCCTTGCACGGTCCATCTCCCCTAGAACAGATGCGAGTCTAGATTCTAAGGCTTGGTTTTTTATCATTGCAGCCTCTAGTTCTTGTTTCAAAGGTTCTACGATTGATGATTCTCTCTTAAGTTGCATTATTTCTTCCTCTAAACCCTGAACTACCTCAATCCTCTTGTCACTAGTCTCAATGTTGTTTGCCCACTCATTTGATTTTGAAAGCTTTTCAATTTAATTTTGTTGTTCTATCTCAAGAGAAATACAGTGTTGTTGAAGGTTTTCAAAACGTTTTGAAAGTGAGTTAAAAGAATCTTGCAGTTTTAAGAATTCAGCGTTATATTCGTGACAAGAATGATCATCTATGGTTTCTATAGGTGCAATACTAGTCACAGAAAGATCCGGCACATCATCACAACTATTCACAGTGGAGGTCATCTCACTAGCATACTCATTGGTCACTATTTGCTTCACATCAAGAGCGACCTCTTGTTCTAAGAAAATATCATATGCGGACAACATCTTTTCTTTCTCAACTAAATGTTGCTCATAAACATCATCCATTTCATGGAATACTTTTTGAACTTCTCTCATTTCGAAATTAAGATTGTCGCCTAGGTCTAGAAAGTTTTCTTGAAGATTATGGACAAACGGAATGATTTCATTCTCAAAAACCGATTTCATGTGTTCGAAGGCCCATTCTCCAGCGGTTTTTTCCGTCGGAGTTGTACATTCCTTAATGACCTTTTCAAAGTTAGTAAAGTGCCTTTTAATCACGCGCAAAGTGACCAAAACAGTACTTACTGGTGGAAGATCCTTCGGAGTTTCCTTAGGATCTCCTGAATTGAGAAGTGTAGGAAATGTACTAGGGAATTCTTTATGAGACATGAAGATGGGGTTTGAGATTAGATCCCCGTGTATGTTAAAGCGCGTTCTAAAGTCTGTTCTAGCATATTCTTTATTCATCTTAGAATAGTCAAACTCAGGATATGTGGGAAGCAGATTAGCACGTCTCTTTTCATAAGGTGACAAGGTGTCATAAGGTATCGTAACAACTATCGGATCTAAGACCAAACCTAACTTTGTTGCATCATATAGTCGTGGGTGATTGCGAAAAACTTGCTTTGCATATCCCAGGTTAGGTTTAAGGTCTTTTTGACGAGAAAGATTAAGTTCCTTAAAAGAGGCCTCGAACAAGTGTACTAATTCTGACGCAGAATATTGTCGTAACAACAAATAATCAAGTTTCTTAATTCTATTAGACGCATTAATTTCAACTTCAACCTTTTTAGCCTCGAGGACTTCAAAATCTGTTTTAAGTTTTTGAAAATTAGCTACGACTAACGCTTTTTCTTGAATTTCTTTTGAAAGATTTGCGTTTAGCGTTTCAATTTCTGTTAAGTGACCCATTTGTGTTTGGCGAAAATGATCAAATTCAGGGTTTGTGAGGCTAGTGGACGAAGTAATTAATTCCAAGGTTTGCACCTTTTGTTTATATAAAGCAAGCTGGGTAGATAATTCCTTATTGGCACCTAGGGTTTCACGGACCGCAGTATTCATTTGGCCAAGTAAAGATGCTGAAACCGTAACCAAATCTTGTTAAGAAGGAGACGTCATATGAGAAATAGCAATTGGTTGTGTTTCACTCAAAGTCTGGGGACTTGCATTGATATTTCTATCATTGCTTGTTTCCTCATTTGAGTTACTTGCCACCGATGGCTCTTCCTGATACTCAGACCCTTGCCCAACTTGATAAGGGACAATAGTGGTATCACTGTTAGAACTTGGTACCTCAGAGATGCGGACAGACCCATAGCGTGAAATCTGAGCCATTGGTGCTGCTTTGGCGGTGAGTCGGAGTCATATGCATCCAAATCATCAACTTGATATGTTGCATTCTGAGTGTAGGTGGCTGTGGTTCCCTCATTTTCCGCAACTCCCGGATCCGCCAAAAATTCCAATCCTCCTGATCCAATTCCCGACCTTCTTCCTGATCATTAACCAAATATATTTTCTCTTGAAACCATGAACTATCCCTTTTCCTCTTAGGCTGCTTACAATCCTTAGCCATATGCCCATCTCCCTTGCAGTTGTAGCAGGTGATCATTTTCAATGACCCTGCAGCCTTGCCCTTTGATGCAGAAGTGTTGTTGATATGAATAGCAGGAACTGAAGAGCTTGGGCGAACCTTAAGTGGTTGAACCATGACCCTGCCATCTTGGATTGTAGCTTGTTGACGAGAGTTAGAAGAATTCCTTAACTGATTATTTGTTGGTGATGGTCTTCTATACCCTTGTTTACTCAATGTCTGAGTCAGATAGGCAGACATCTTAGCTAAGACCTCAATGGGATTGTCACCTTCTCTAAGTTTAGGGGCTGGCACCTCATCGTCATAGTATAAAACTAGAGCTGGAGGAGCTGCATATGTATGTGAAGGAGCAGAGACATGTTGTGAGTAGCTTGACTGTCCTACTTCATGGGTTGGATAAGTAATTGCGGGAGCCTGAGGAGATTGGTAAGGTGAATACCCTTGCTGACCATAAGGTGATGAATATGGAAGTGGATCCCTTTGTGATGATGATGCTTGATTCTGACCAAACTGATTCGGATAGGATGTGAGTGGTTGAGGTAAAATTGAGTACTGAGAAAAACTGGGAGTGCGATAAGCTGGTTGACTGTAAGCATGATGTCCCATAGCAGAGGATATGTTGTTGTATGACAAACGTGGTTTAGTTGCCATCAATGCCAATGGTTCGTGAGAGTATCCTTGAGACATCCTTTTCATTATCACATGTCTTTCTTGTTGCTGCAAGAATGAGTACAATTGATCTAAGTTTGATTTATGCAAATCACGGATCAACTTAACATCAGTGACATATTGGCCCCACTCTGCAGGTAGTGTGTTCAGAAATTTAGTATTGATCTGAAACTGCTCAATGTTAAGGCTATAGACATTCGAGTCATTCATGAGTGTAGTGAAGCGCCAATAGTAGTCATGTATAGTCTCCCCTAGAATGTATGTGAAACGATCAAACAAATCATACAATTGACATTCACGTTCTTGCTTGGACAAGGATGTTCCCTGTAGTAGTACCTCCAACCGCTCCCATAGTGCCTTTGCCACCGTATAATTACATACCATTCGAAAAACATCTGGAGTAAGAGCTTGCCTGATTGTCTTAGTAGCACGTACGTCTGCGTCAGCAATTTGTTGTTCCTCGGGTGTGAGCTCAGCAAAGACTCTTGGGCGTGTTACATTATCAATCGTCATAGTGCCATAATCAAGTGGTCCTTCCTTCATGGACTTGACCATAGGCCGTCCACTTGGACGATCCATAATGTAAGAAATCATTCGCTCTTGCCATGCTTCAAATAGATCTTTGATAAGCAATGGTGGACGGGTATCGGTACCCGAGATGATGGAAATATCCGTAAGTGAAGTAAACGACGGCATCATCGACATATATGAATGTGGATTCATTTTATCACTTTGACGAAAAAGATTACCAAAAGTGATCGACCAATGAAATAAAGTTTATGTTTTGTATTGTTGAATTAACACTCTTGTTATGATGTTTTAGTTGTGTGGTTGATGATAATTACCAAATTAGTTGCAAAGTATTAAAATCCTATTAGTTATGCAAATTTTATCCCAAAATTAAACAAGTTCTATCGGAATATTACCCCTATCGCAATACCCAAAAGTATCGCAATAAACCTTCTATCGTAATAAGACACTGTCGCAATATGATCCCTGTCGCAATAATATCCCTGTCGCAATAAAACTTGTCGCAATAATAACCCTGTCGCAATAATAACCCTGTCGCAATATGGTGCTATCGCAATATGGTGTCTATCGCAATATGGCTTATCGCAATATGTATCGCAATAACCTGTCGGAATATGTATCGCAATAAGAAACTGATCGCAATATGGCTGTCGCAATATGGGCAGAGTAACGTTTCTATAACCCTAGTTACGTCACAATATGCTATCGCAATGAGCAATCGCAATCACGGTCGCAATAAGGGAGCTGTCGCAATGTTGATCGCAAAGTAAAACCCTTGGGTTATTGCGATCAATAAGAGAAGATTTTTCCAACTTTTTAGGCAACAAATTTAGCAACTTTTAGGCAACAAGATTGGTGTTTTCACTAAAACAAAATACAAATCACTAAACTACCAAGGATAAGGATACATGAATGATTTAGAACAAGAAAAACATAAAAAAAATTGAATCTTTCGTAAAAGATGATAAAAAAACCCACGAAAAACTTAAAACCAACAAGAACAACAATCAAAAGAACTTTGATTTCATCCCATGGCTCTTGATACCAATTGTAGAACATTGATAATCTTTGATTATATCAAGAGGGTTGTTGTTTTAGAGAGAGAAAGTAGAGAGAGAAAGAGAGAGAAAAACCTACAAAGTATATTAATAAATGAAACAACCAACACCCTCTCCATCAAAGGAGAGGGATTTTATACCCAAGCCATGGTGGGCTTGGGCCTTCTAACCCATGGACATTTCCATGGGCTAGGCTATTTAATAAACTAAAGTAAACAATTAACTACGAGCCTACAACGTTTAATAATATTGTTGGAGTGACCGATACTTCTAATATACGTTAAAAACGTATTTCCAACACATCCTTATGTCACCACAATCTTCATCGTCGTGAAATAAATGGGTTGTGGGTAAGTATATGTCACCATGAAAATCCATTTTGATATAGAAAATCCTTTTTGCTCCCATTAACATATGCCACGATATTCAAAAACTTTTGGAACATGTCGGGATGAGCTATAACGTTAAGTCAAACCATTTGTGATAATATCCCATATTAAATCACATTTTCTCCCCTATATTAAAAATATTAACCCAACCGATATTTTTGATATTTTGGTATTGTTGTCTTGACACCAATTTGTGAACTTAGCACTGTCGGTGTCGAAAATTCTGAATGCTTGACAATTGCTCCCCCTCAATTGTTGACTCATGTTCTATTCAAAGAGTTGTAGTCTCCGTTTGAGTAGTCATATCGTCGAGTATATATATACCAATTGTAGATTTCTACTATGTAGAGATGATAACTTCATAAAAACAAGATTTCTCTTGTTGTAACTAATAAATGCATTGATGCGTACATATATCCGTGTGAGATTGTGTTATAAAGTAAACACAATCCCTTACATGGTTATAAACTAAACCATGCCCGAGATGTTGATCCCAAACTTAGATCGATTAAGCTTTGTGTATACGAGATTAGATCAAGTACTACACGTAGAGAAACCTTTGCTTATGAACAAAGTAACAAAGTGTTATGCGGAATTAACACTTGATCTAAAACACAATGATGTTAAACAAACTTTCACTTGTATTAGAATGATTCTTGTTGATTACAATGAAAGGGTTTAACAAACGAAAACTTATGAAAACTGATATATGACTTTAACCTAAAAGACCTTCTTTTATAGAACAAGAAGTCTTGTACAATAAGCTACGAATCAACTATTCTAGGTAAAGATAAACATAGAAAATACATTGTCGTCTCTATCCTTACTAGAAGTATTCTAGAATATAATAAACGTGTAGCTCACATCTTCCATCAGTGCTTGTCTTCAATCTGTCAACGCTTGACTTTAACTTGTCAACGCTTATGCTATCAGCGCTCACTTTGCTCTTGTCAACGCTTGAGTTGTTCTTGTCAGCGTTCAAGTGTTCTGGCCTAAATTTATTCCCAACAATCCTCCCCTAAACTTGATATCCACTCTTATGATCAAGTTTCTGAATAAACATTAAGAACTTGGAGGAGTCTGACAAACCTTATCATATTGGTAATAAATAAATCTGATCAAATTCTTTGCCACGTCACTTGTATAGTCTATCTCCAACTGGGTGTCCTTCATCTTCTCCAAAACAGCCTTGGATATGAAATACTGAGCATCTACAAGTAAATACTCAGCAAACTTTGTAGAACTCAAATGGTATACACCAGCAGCTGAATATAACCTCCATTGAAGACCACTGAGGTCATCTTCAAGATCCTTCCATATTTCAGGATCTTCTTCTTTTGTCCCACACATTCTTTTGAATGTGGTCCAAAGTTTTATTCCATTGGCTGAAGTTGGTGCTTCAGCCTCATACTTGGTCTCTAGCAACCTCCAAAGGTCCACCAAGTCTTCTCTGTCACAACTTGCAAATAAAGATATTAGAGTGGTAAAAGTGTGTACCTCCTTGCCAAATCTTCCAATTTTCCAGAATCCACATTCATCTTCCTCATAACTTACAATTGGATTCCTGGAATCTAGTGGTAACACATGCACCATATCTGAAGCTTCTAATGGGGAGAGCTTGAGGCTCTTTCTAATGATTGCTTCACTTGGATATAGTTGATTCATATCTTTTGGAAACTCAAGAATAAATCCCTTCTTTACTGGTCTAGGAACTATCATAGCTTTCTTGATTGCCATATCTTCTGCAAGTTGCTCCTTTCTTTCATCTGAAAGAAGTTTGAAAGTGTTTTCTTCTTGCACTTTCACCCAAATAGGATAAGCCCTATGTTCCAACTCATCAAATGTCAAAGCCTTCAGCTTCTGATGTGTCCATCCAACTCCATGACATTTGAGCAACATAAAGTAGAGCTTCCTTCTATCCCTTTTCAATTCAGAGAGAATGTTGCTTGCCTTGTACTTCAACATCACCTTACAATCCTTCTGAACTCTAAGAAGTATTTCCAAACCCCATATCTGATCTGAAATGGTCAAGTCTGGATTATCCATACAGCTTTCTTCCCAAGAATTGTACATCTGAACTACCTCTGGCATATCAAAATCAATTTGCAACTTCAAATCTCTCAGCTTTTCCCTAGCAAGCTCATCACCATACTGAAGTCTTTCTGGTTCAACAATCATCACACTTGAATCTGAGCTAGCTCCATCACTTTCTTCTTCAGAAGTCACAACAAATGGTGACTTTTCCTTTTCACCTTGTTCCATCATTTGCTCAGCCAATCTTCTATCAAATTCAATCTGAGCTGCATTCTTTGGAACAACTTCTTCTACCAACTTACCCTTACCCTTATCTGTTGGTTCAATTGTTGGTAGGGTAGATGATAATACCTGAGTAGGAACATCTTTGATGATAGATGATGACTGGAATACATCACCTCCATATGCAGATCTGTCAACGCCCAAATTTCCTCTATCAGCGCCCAAAATACTTCTGTCAGCGTCCAAACTTGTCTTATCAACGCTCAAATATTTTCCCTCAGCGCCTTGTGTAACTTCTCTCAACATATTTGTAAATGATAAATTTAAATTGGTTGGAGAGATTAAGGACGTATCAAAACCTTTTTGTTCCTTCAAAGTAGTAAGATCTTCAGCAATATCCAATGATTGACCATCTTGACTGCTCTTATCACTCAGATTTCTTGGATCTTCCTCCCCTTTGGAAGACTCCTCCATACCTCCCCTTGAATGAGCACTCTCCAAAACAACAATCCTCTTCCTCAATTCTTTGAGTTCAAGGCCTTGGTTACTGACAATTTGTACTAAGTCTGCATTTTGCTTTTGCAAGCTAATGCAGACAGCCGTCAATTCTAAAAGCGTCAATGGTTCCAGTCTGCCCTCTCCCAAAATGGGGATTTGACCTCCCAAGTCAGGTTCATTGGGCATGGATGAGGACTTAATTATGGTGGGACTGCCTTGGCCAGCTTCTAAGCCAGAACCAATAGTCCCAGCCTCATCCAGGTCACCAGCCACACTTGTGGTGGTGGTTCTCTCTGCTACATGGCTAGGACCACCAGAGGAGAACACTCCAGCAGTCCTTTGGCGTTTAATCAACCTATATTCAGGTGGTGTGGAAGATGGTGTAGAAGAAGGTGTAGATGTGGGTTGGTTAAGGGGTGTTTGGGATTGTGATGGTTGGGTGTCAGCGTTGGAAATAGGCACATCAACGCCCACATTAGATGTGTCAGCGTCAAAGGGATTTTGGTCTATTTGCATTTGATCAGGTGAGGGTAAAGGTTCGGGGATAGGTTCAAGTTGTGGGTGAGGGACAATATGAGGTTGGGGGTCTGGTTGGGGTTGTGCTGCTGCAATAACAGCAAGCATGGCTGGGGTTAAAGGTAGGTCTCTATGAGGTGGTGAATTCATCTTGGTAAAAATAGCCTTCTTTTGTTCAGGGATCTTATAAAAATCATTGTGATCCCTTGAACAATATCTTTGAGCATCAAAAACCATTTGCAGAAAACGGGGATAAGCTAAAGTCATTTTTGTCCCCTTGTTTTTACACATTCCTTCAAAAATCATTTTAGACCAGTTATAATTTTGCCCTGTTGCAATACACACAATAGCAGTTGCAATGGATCTATTGATCTCATTGTGTGCAGTACATTTGGGACTCAAACATTGAAGGAGAATGTGAATGAGGTACTTCCAGGCTGGGGGAAATTCCTGCTTATGGTACTTATTAAGAGTACCTTCATCAGGAATAGGGTATCCCAAAGCCCTAAGCCCTTGTTCTATTTCAGATATGGGAAGAATGGTTATACCATCAGCATCATTAAGATGCAAGGCCTGGCGTACCAAGGCCTCAGTAACCACCCAAGTTCTCCCATGTACAATAGAAGTCAATGTGGTCACTCCATTAACTGTTGAAGAACTGACAGTGTTCCAAAACTGTTTAATGTGTGTGACTGGAATGAGTGGTGCATGAGAAAGAGCATACCTTAATGGGGATGCATTCAAATACTCCACCATCTGTGTGTATTGAGGGAACAAAGTATTATTAGCAACAAGATAAGCAATCATGTTGTGTTGAGACTTGAACCCCAAATCCAATTCTGCTGAGTTAAATCTTGGTGCCATTGATGAAAGCTGTTTATTTGAAGTATAAAAGATGAAGGTTGATAAGAGAAAAATGTTAGACAAGAATTATAGATACCCTGTTTAAAATAGGAGCCAAATTTATAGGAGTGGATGAATGCACGTGATTGGCCCAAAAATAGGCAAAGATTTTCAAAAATCAATCATGAAAATATTGAAAAAGTTTATAAGTTATCTCATGCATTTAATGAAAGTAACAACTCCTAAAATTACGGCTTGAAAATATGTCAAAAAGTAACAACTGGGTAGGTCCCATTGTTTGTCAACGGTCAAATATAACCCATCAACGCCCAACGGCTATAATCTTGTCAACGTTCGCCTAAAGCCATGTCAGCGTCCATTTTGGTCACAACAACGCTTGGAAAAATCTTGTCAGCGTCCAAAAATAAAATTGTTTTAAAAAGTAAAAAATGACCTTAACAAGTAATTTATCCTAGAGAAGATAACCAAAAGCTGATAATGATCATAGGGCGGCAAGCACTGTCCAGTTATGCACACTTGCATAAGCAAGATAGACATAACAGTCCTCTATTGTCCCTTGCTAACCAAAATTCTTAACAACCAAGTTACCTTATAAAATCCTTGTTACTCCCAGGTAAAACCCATATCAAAAGGATTCCCAAGTCTCCCAACAGACCACAACCAATTCTAGGCCAAAAATGTCTTGGCAGCATGCAAAGTTGATATACTATGCATGCTACAGTGCCTCATGGTTTAGTAAAACTAACCCATACTCACCTGTGGACACAATCTAGAATTGTGATGAGAGTATTCTAAGAATACCCAAGAGTCCTAAAGGTTCCTTAAACCTCCCCTTAAACTATGATACATGAGTTCTCAAAATATATATGAACATTAAAAATTTATGTCAAGATAGGAATATAAATATTCCAACCATCATCCATAAACAAAACATGTCCAAATAGCTCTTCAAAGATCCATAAGCAACTCTGTATCCAATGGCATAAAGCCACCACCTACCTGCACATTTAGATGAAAACCACAAAACTAACATTTGTTGCTGACAGCGTCCCGACAACACTTGTCAGCGTTGAAGGAACTCTTGTCAGTGTTAGACAAAAATATCTCTAACAACGGCAAAATAACACTTGACAGCGTTACATTTACCTTTGTCAGTGTTAGAAAAATACTGTGGAAAATCTAAATCATCACAAAGACCAATAACAATGCATTATCCTGTACATACTTTTACAAAAAGATTCCAAAACACATATTAAGTGAGATTAACCATTCCAATATTTGTTACCAAATATTGAAATCTTCCAGCATCAAAAGGTTTAGTTAATAAATCAGCCACATTGTCCTCTGTGTCTACCCTATCTGGTTGTATTAAACCTTTCTCAAAGCAATCTCTTATAAAATGATGTCTAATTTCTATGTGTTTGGTTTTAGAATGATGTACAGGATTTTTAATAATGCATAAAGTACTGTTATTGTCTACAAAAATCTTGGTATGCATAAAATTATACCCATAATCCAACAGCTGGTTCTGAATCCATAAGACTTGTCCACAACATGCAGCTGCAGCCACATATTCTGCTTCAGTTGTAGAATTTGCCACCACTGTTTATTTCTTGCATTGCCAAGATATTAATCTGCTCCCAAGAAATTGGCATCCACCAGTTGTGGATTTCCTATCAAACTTGTCACCACCATAGTCACTGTCTGAATATGCAATAAGATCCAATGGAGAATCCTTTGGGTACCATAATCCAAGATCTGGATAACACCTTAGGTACCTAAAAATTCTCTTCACAGCAAAAAGGTGACATTCTTTGGGAGTCACTTGATGGCGTGCACATGCACACACAGCAAACATGATGTCAGGTCTTGAGGCTGTAAGATACATCAATGATCCAATCATTGATCTATAGTGCCTAACATCCACATCCTTTCCAGCTCCAATTTTTCCCCAAGGGTGTTGTCTATCCATAGGAGTGGAAGCCTCCTTTTCATGTGGTGAAAAACCATATTTCTTCAAGATTTCAGCTACATACTTGTCTTGGGAGATGAAGATACCATCTTCTTTCTGCTGAACTTGTAAACCTAGAAAGAAGTTCATCTCACCCATGGCACTCATCTTGAATTTATCTGTCATGAGCTTGGAAAAATCCTCACTCATTTTTGGATCAGTAGACCCAAAAATGATATCATCAACATAGACCTGCACAAGCAACACATGTTTTCCTTTCTTCTTTGTAAATAGTGTCTGATCTATGGTGCCCCTCTTGAATCCATTGTCCACCAAATAGGTAGACAAGGTACCATACCATGCTCTAGGGGCCTGATGAAGTCCATACATTGCTTTCTTCACTCTATAGACCTTGTCTGGATTTTCAGGATCTTCAAAACCAGGAGGTTGCATAACGTATACTTCCTCAACAATTGTCCCATAGAGGAAAGCACTCTTCACATCCATTTGGTAAACAGTAAAATTCATACAAGAGGCATAAGCTAGAAAAATTCTTATAGCTTCAATTCTTGCAACTGGTGCAAAAACTTCTTCATAATCAATTCCTTCCTCTTGTGTATATCCCTGAGCTACCAAACGTGCCTTGTTTCTGACCACAATGCCTCTTTCATCTTTCTTGTTCCTTAGAACCCATCTTGTCCCAATTGGTCTCACATATCTAGGACAATCAACCAGCTCCCAAACATCCTGTATAACAAATTGGTAAAGCTCATCCTGCATTGCTTCCACCCAACTTGGTTCTTTGAGAGCATCAAAAATTTTCTTGGGTTCTTCCTGTGACAGAAAACAGGCAAACAAACATGCTTGTACAAGAGGGGTATCAACCTTCTTGTGTATATTGGCAATAAATCCACCAAGACCCTGATGGGATCTTCTTGTCTGAACTGGAGCCATAACATCACCAATGATTTGAGATGTGGGGTGATCCTTAGCTGTGGAAGTGAGAACTCCTCCTTCAAAGAGTCTGGTGTCCTCAACTTCACGCTCCATGTTGCCAATATCTTCCTCAGATTCTTCTTGATCAACAGAAATCTCTTCATGGACATTAGAAGGTCCACCCTGTTCAAAATGGGAAGAGAAAAGATGTGCAAAGGTGTCATCAAACTCTGAACCTTGCTTGTCAGCGTTTGGGCTAACAACGCTTGAATTGCTTGTGTCAACGTCTGATCCATCAGCGTCTGAATTGCTCTTGTCAGCGCTTGATTTCCCTTTGTCAGCGCCTGAAGAAGTATGCATGTTTGTATTTGGTGGTATTTGGACACCACCATTATCTTTCCTAGCAGCAGTAGCAGCAGCATAATACTCATCTGTCCATATAGGAAGTGTAACATATTCTTGTGTGGGAGATGATGTAACTGCTGGTGGTCCATCCTCCTTAGCAACCTGTATACCTGAAACATTACCAATTCTCTTTTCCAAAACACTTGAAGTTTCCTTCACAATGTCTGGATCAGTAACAGGCATATAATTTAAAGCTCTAGATAAAGGTTCTAAGTCAAACAACCAATTTGGACCACTTTCAGGATCACTAGGTTTACTTTCTAAAAACCTAACATGTACCTTTTCAAGTATACGTTTTTCCTTTTTAATGTAAACCCTATATCCTTTACTCTGCACTGAATAACCCATGAAGTAGCCTTCATCACCTTTTGAATCAAATTTACCTAGGGCCTCACTAGTTTCTAAAACAACTACATGACATCCAAAGGCTTGAGAAATCCAATATTGGGTTTCCTTCCCCAAAGTAATTCATAAGGTGTCTTATTATGTATCTTGTTGACCAATGCCCTATTTTGAACATAACAAGCTGTGTTAACAGCTTCAGCCCAAAAGGCTATAGGAAAGTGGGCATCAGCCAACATGGTTCTGGCTGCTTCAATAAGGGTCCTATTCTTCCTTTCAGCAACCCCATTTTGCTGTGGGGTTCTAGCTATGCTAAACTGCCTAGTAATCCCTTTCTTGACACAAAAATCATCTAACAACTGATTTCTAAACTCACCCCCATTGTCACTTCTAATAATTTTGACCTCATTACCATTCTTCTTTTCAATCTGGGTAATGAAATTAATCAGACTTTGGGCAGTTTCACTTTTCTTGGCTAAAAAGAAAGTCCATGTAAACCTGGAATAATCATCAGTGATAACAAAACAATATGATTTACCCTTCAGACTTTCTATATTAGTTGGACCAAAGAGGTCCATATGCAATAAGTGAAGTGGTTTAGAACTGGAGTGCACCTGTTTAGACCTGAATGAGACCTTGTGCTGCTTGCCCTTAAGACATGCAACACAAGAGTGGTTATTGTGGAAAGCCTTTTCAGGCAAACCATCAACTAAACCAAGCCTCACAAGTCTATTAATATTCTTAAAGTTTATGTGCCCTAATCTCCTGTGCCAAAGATTACTTTCATCTACTGAGGCTTTAGCATACAGACATGACATTTTATTATTTATCTTAATTCCATTAAGATTCACATTATATATGTCTTTATGCCTTGGTGTTCTAAAATCTATGTATTTCTCCTCAGGGAGCTTATAATCTTTGCTTAACACCAAGCACTCAGTATCTGTGAAAAGAACCTTATTTTTGTTATCACACACTTGTGATACACTAAACAAATTATAATCCAGTTCTTTTACCAGGAAGACATTCTCAAATCTTAGATTGTTGGTGACAAGGGTTCCTTTTCCTGTGATAGTTCCATAGCCCCCTCCAAAGTATACCTTATCACCATCTTGAATAGGAGAAAAATTGGTCAGATAGTCTTCCTTTCCTGTCATGTGCCTTGAGCATCCACTATCCTAGTATCCATAATCATTGATCTTCTTCTGAATGCCCTGCACATAAAGAAAACACATTAGTTTTCTTTGGGAACCCAAGCCTTGGAAGACTTGGATTCATTTGGTTGTTCAACAAGAACAGACTTGGTTCTCATAACAACCCCATTTTCATCCCTGTTTGAATGAAATTCCCATTTAACCCCAATTGGTGTTGACAATGCCTTTGAAATATAATGAAACCTATTGCATGTCATAGAAATACCAGTAGAATTAGGGTTTTGGTCTTGTTTTGGTCTCCATGTTAAGCTAGTAGAAGCTTTAGACCTATTTCCCTGTGGTTGCAAATACCTAGGTTTAGCAGTGTGTCTGTCAACGCTGAAATTTCTCTTGTCAGCGCCCCGATTGCTCTTATCAGCGTTAAACCTAGGGTTTGCTACAGGAACCCATTGCCTATTTGACCAAGTGTTTGACTTTTGAAAAGGTCTTAGGCCTTGTGTGTTAGACCCTCTAGAAAATAATGGGGCTGGTCTAACAACTTGTGAACTTTTGTTCACAAAGGTACTGGGTCTGACAGTGTTTGACCTATGTTGACTTTTGTCAGCGCTGAAATGGTTCCTATCAGCGTTGACATTGGAAGCGTTGACACATTTGTATGCCAAATGTGAGAAGCTACCACATGTGTAACAAGCTTTTCTAGACATAGTCTTAGGTCTAGAAGCAAAGAAGCCTGTTCCATGATTACTTACTTGGCTTTTTGGTGACCTAGTATTCCTATACATTTCTGCATACTTAACACTAGGTTTTCTAACAGTTTGTGGGCCAAGGTCAACAGCTTTGCCAGTGGTAGGGTGTGTGATCTTAATAGGTTTAGGATCATAGGACTCCACAATTGGTATCATGTTTGGTGTGGGCTCATTTGGACTTTCACACAGCAACCCTCCCTTAACAAACAAGGTGTGGTTAGCTTTCTTCCACTCATCTAGGTCAGTCAGTTTTTGCTTGTATTCCTCAACTGGGGAAGTCACTCTAGGTGGAGGAATGAATTCCTCCTCTTGGCATTCTGGCAAGCCAGTCCAAGATAAGTCCTTTGATTGGACACCATAGAAATCCCCAGCTGGTGGTGGAACACCAGTATAGTTATTCATCCCAATCCCACTCATATCCTTAGAGTCTCTTTGTTTACTAACACACTCTCCTAGGGATTGTGTGGCTTTATCAAATCTCTGGATTTTAAGACTCACATTATCTTTATTTTTGTTAGCCTCCTCTAACTGAGCTATCAAATCAAGATTAACCCTATTTACTATATCTTGAACATCTTTACTCTGATGTAACTCATGTTTTAAGATATTTATTTGATCCTTTAAATCAAACTCCATTTTCTTATACTCAGCTACTGTCTTTTCTGTTTGGGTAAGAGCAATTTGATAATTAGATACTTTGCATCTTTCAGTACTTGCCTCATCTAATAATTTAACTATCTCTTGTTTTAATTTTTCAGTATTTAAACGACAACCCTTAGAACAGAAAGCATCATCATATACCTCATTATCTGATGAAGAGGAGGAGTGTGCCATGAGAGCATATTCAACATGCTCTTCTTTAACTTCAGCAACCAAAGCTCTGTCCTCTTCCTCATTCTTAGCCATCCAGCTCCAATCCCATTCTCCAACTCCATCAATTTGTTGAACAGCAACCATGGCCTTGGGATCTGGGCTCTTAATCATTTGGCTTGAAGGCTTCCCAGCATCAGATCTTCTTGGAGATCTACATTCCCTCATAAAGTGCCCCATCCTATGACAGTTGTAGCACTCAACCTTGGACTTATCAAATCCAGCAACATCCTTAGCATTAAAGGTCATCTTCTTCTTGAACCTTTTATTGAACCTGTTTGCTCTTAAACTTACAAGAGCCATAGTCCACTTGATATCCATCTCTTCCAATTGTTCATCACTTATCTGCTCAAGATCTTCATATGTAATCCTTGAATCACTGGGCAAAGAAGCAATGAATGCACACACAGTATCTAGATCAAAACCAACAGGTTTAATTCTATCAGCGCCATGATTGTGTGTGTCAGCGCTTGAGTACAAAGCGTTGACAGGATATGATCCAGCGCTGACAGGCTGAGATCCAGCGTTGACACATTGAGATCCAGGGGCTGAATGTCCATAGAAGTTCATGGAATCAAATTGGCCTTCACTTTGTGAAAAGAAGGCCATGTTGCTGCTGGAAGATTTATTATCACTCTCCAATTGCCATTCATTCTCCAACAGTCTTAGTTTGTTGAAGATGTCATCAAATCTGGAAGTCTTGTGGGTATTATTGACAAGAATGGATCTTGTCTCAATCTTCCATACATCTCCAAGGCTTTTGAGAAAAGTAGCATTCAATTCAGGGTCATCAATCTGTTTTCCCATGAAGGAAAGTTGACTTGTGATGTCAAGAAGTCTACTTCTCACACTGCTGAGATTCTCATTAGGTTGAGCTTTAAAGACAGCATACTCATGCAATAGTTGCTTCTTCTTTTCTTCTTTTGTGTCAGCATTGCCACCATGTGCTACTTCAAGAGCTTCCCAAAGCTCTTTTGCAGACTCAAATCGTTTGTATTTGTGTTGATTCTCATGACCTAGGGCGTGTTTCAAGATATTCAAGATTTTCATGTCCACCCTCTTCTTGGCTATATCTTCAACAGCTACAGCTCTCCCATCTCCAGGCTTTTCCACCTTATCAGCTTCAGGACAATTAGGAACAGCTGTCCTTGTGGCAATTGCAGCAGTAATCTTTGCTGCTTTATCGAATGTGTTCCCATATTCGATGATCTCCCAAAGAGTGTAGTCATGAATAGCTATGTATTGCTCAAAATTGGACTTCCAAAGCTCAAAGTTCCTGGCATCAAACATGGGAATTTTGATGCTAGGGTTTGAGAAGTTATTTTGTAGCAAAGAAGCAGGTTGATCTGTGCCAGACATGATGTTTTTAGGGTTTTGAGAATTTAGGGTTTTTAGGGTTTGGTGTTTTAGGGTTCTTGCGTTACTTAAAGATCAAAAGTTTCTCAACAAGCTCTGATACCACTTGTTGATCCCAAACTTAGATCGATTAAGCTTTGTGTATACGAGATTAGATCAAGTACTACACGTAGAGAAACCTTTGCTTATGAACAAAGTAACAAAGTGTTATGCGGAATTAACACTTGATCTAAAACACAATGATGTTAAACAAACTTTCACTTGTATTAGAATGATTCTTGTTGATTACAATGAAAGGGTTTAACAAACGAAAACTTATGAAAACTGATATATGACTTTAACCTAAAAGACCTTCTTTTATAGACCAAGAAGTCTTGTACAATAAGCTACGAATCAACTATTCTAGGTAAAGATAAACATAGAAAATACATTGTTGTCTCTATCCTTACTAGAAGTATTCTAGAATATAATAAACGTGTAGCTCACATCTTCCATCAGTGCTTGTCTTCAATCTGTCAACGCTTGACTTTAACTTGTCAACGCTTATGCTATCAGCGCTCACTTTGCTCTTGTCAACGCTTGAGTTGTTCTTGTCAGCGTTCAAGTGTTCTGGCCTAAATTTATTCCCAACACGAGAAAATTAATTCCCGTTGTTGAGCCATAGCTTACATAAGAAATGCTTTACTTGAGTATGAAAACCGGGTTGCAGTCTGAAATAACTACAAGCCATATAAGCATGTATTATGAAATATTTACAACTTTTGTACGAACTCTATTTATGGCGCCGTGTCGATATTAATCAACATTTCTAAGGCCATAAATATTATCGTACCAAAAGACATGCCTTTGAAAAATAATGTAAAAATATTTTTGGAATTTTAAGAAATTTTTCCATTTTTAGGGTTTTTATATGGATTTATTATTTTGCTTTTGTGGATAAAAATATAAACAATAAATACGAATGATCACCAAGGATACGGAGAAGAGTTTACCACCACTATTCTTTCGCTTCATCTGCTAATTCCTTTAGAGACTCGGGTGAGAAAGTTTTCAATCCTAGCTTGTCGACCAGAAATTCCATTCGAGCACGATCTAAAGCCTTCGTGAAAATATCCGCCAATTGATACTCAGATTGGACAAAGTAAATCTCGATCACTCCATTTTCCACTTGCTCCTTGATAAAATGGTAGAGAATGTCAATATGCTTCGACCGGGAGAACTGAACGTTGTTGCAGCATAAGGCAATTGCACTTTTGTTGTCGCAGTACATCGGAATTTTGTTGAAACCTAGGCCATAGTTGGTTAATTGTGATCTCATCCAAAGAATTTGAGCACAGCAACCAGACATAGCTATGTATTCTTCCTCTGTACTTGAAATGGCAGTGCTTTTCTGCCTTTTCGATGCCCACCTGATTAGTCGATCTCCTAGTAGTTGCAAAGTTCCACTCGTGCTACGCCTTGTATCTTGACAACCCTCGTGATCCGCATCTGTATATGCCATGAGTGCAATCGAAGAATCCTTCGAATACCAAAGACCCTGATTAATGGTTCCTTTAATATATCTAAAGATTCGTTTAACAGTAGCTAAGTGTAACTCAGTAGGCCTAGTTTGATACCTAGCACACATATAGATAGCAAACTGAAGGTCGGGTCGACTAGCTGTAATATACAGAAGGGTACTGATCATTCCTCGATAAAGTGTTGGATCAAAGGCAATCCTGTTAGGATCTGCATCTAGCTTAGTTCGTTCCACCATTGGAGTATCTACGGGGTCGCAAGATTCCATCTTATATGTCTTAAGCTATTCAAGGGCATACTTGGATTGATTGATAAAGATGCCTCTGGGACTCTAAGATATCTGAAGACCTAAGAAGAATGATACCTTGCCCATCATTGACATCTTAAACTTGGAAGACATGAGTGTCCCAAACTCATCGGATACGGTTTGGGTCGAGGCTGCAAATATAATATCATCAACATATATTTGTACCATATTCATATCTTTACCTCGTTTCTGAATGAACAGCGTGGGATCCACCTTGCCTTTAGCGAAGCCTTGCGTAACGAGGAATTGTGACAATAGATCATACCACGCGCGTGGAGCTTGTTTCAACCCATAAAGAGCCTTCTTAAGCTTCTACACGTGATTAGGATATTTAGAATTCACAAAACCATCTGGTTGTTGAACATAGACCTCTTCCTTGATTTCACCATTGGGAAATGCCGTCTTCACGTCCATCTGATAGACGATCATATTCATGTGAGTTGCATAGGCAAGGAATAGTCTAACAGTTTCCAAATGGGCAACGAGTGCAATGGATTCCATAAAGTCGATGCCTAATAATTTCTTATATCCACGAGTTACTAGTTCATCTTTGTTCTTCAAAATGCCACATAACTCGTCGAGTTTCACCTTGTAAACCCATTTCAAAGTGAGTAACTTCACTTGGTCCTGGCATGGGACAAGTTCCGATACATCAAGACATATAAATTCATTCAGTTCTTCTGGCATAGCTTCTATCCAACAAGATTGAGTAAAAGCTTCTTTCCACGTCTTAGGTTTAACTACAGTGAGAAAAGCATCAAAATGACAAAACATTGCACTTTCTTGTAGCTGACTTCGTGTGGATACCAGACAATTAGGGTCACCAATAATAGAATCTATAGGATGATCCTTTGTCCACTTGCTGTCATGTTCACGAATCTGTGGATTGGAGTATACCGTAGTAGGAGCTTCCTCTAAGGTGGACGACCCGACTTGATTAGGGTTGGGAATTAGTACACCAAAGAATGGAAGTTCACGCATTTGAGCGAATTCCAAATCGAGATCATTATCATCATCATCTTCATCATCAATAGGCGTGACGTGGGAAGTTGATACATGTGTTGGTTGAGGATTACTCGTTGATGGTATATCTTGACCAATTGTTGGTGTAGACGTATCTGATTGTGCTTCGTTTGCTGGAGCGACAACTTCGGTAACCGGAGCTATTACTACAGGTTCTGGAGCAAGAACACTTGGAGGAGTAAAAATTCATCAAAGAACGGTTGAAACAATGTATCCCATTCAGTCCTTGTAGGTGGTTTAAATGATGATGAAGTAGGGTTATTTGGGACAAGACCAGAGCTAATGTTACTGGGTCCCATTTCATGAAGTGCGGGTTCAAAGGTGCTTTTCTCAGAAGCCATTGCTGTCAGCTCATCAAAATCAACATTCATAGTTTCGAGGATCTTACGAGAATTACGATTGTAGATTCGGTAGGCTTTCTTTGCGGGTGCGTAACCAATGAAAATACCAATATCAGCCTTTGGTTGAAGTTTTCCCAAATTGTCACCATCATTATTTGGATAGCAAAGAGAACCAAATACATGAAGATATGATAAATCTGGTACTTTACCATTGAGAAGCTCATACGGTGTTTTACCATGGCATTTTCGAATTAGTGACCGGTTTTGGGTGTAAACTGCTGTAGTTACTGCTTTTTCCCATAACAACATTAGACAATGCATTGGAAACTATTGGTTCCCAAGTGTTAGGAGATATAGATATAAGATTATCAAACCTACTAACATTTGTGTTATCCTTAGGTTTCCAGCGTTTTCTAATGTGGGGTTTACAAACAGGTTTTATAGTTCCAACTTTCTCAGGTTTTGGATCTTTAGCGGGCACTACAGTGGGAGTAGACCTATTTAAAGGGCACTTGGTTCCTACGGTAGTGTTGGTGTTCCTAGTTAAAGGACACGCTTGTATTTTGGTAGCCTTGGTACTCCTAGTTAAAGGGCATGCTTTCTTCGCTTTAGTGGGAGTGATCCTAGTTAAAGGGCACGCATTTCCTACAATAGTGAAGGTTCTACCAGTGGGACGCCACATCCATCCAACTTGGGTTAACACTTTCCTAGTCGGTTTCCATTCTAACTTTTGCTTTCGGGCATTCATCTCAATCACATGGTCAATAAGGCAAGAATCATGATTACTAGAAAACATGCATTCATTACAATTCCAATATTTCAAATTAGAATTCACAGTAGGCTTAGAACGCTACACAACCGCAGACCCTTTAGATTTAGCTACATGATTCTCTTTATTCAAAACAGAAATAACATTCCTAGGGTGGGCTTCTACTTTCTTCTTCACTTGACTACTAGCTGGGGGCAAGATCCTATCATTCTTCAAGTTTCTTTTAAGCTTAGATATTTGAGCCTTAGTAGTGGTGTTTACTCCTGTAGAAGGTAACAAGGGAATATTAGAAGCTAGTTTTGATTTTGCCTTATCTTTATTGACCAATGTTTGAGATGGTTTAGTCCTAAGGCCCTTGTTAAGTGGTGTGACGGATATAAGGTTCCTTTTCATTGCACTAGCGGACGATGCTGAGACAGTGGCTGTGTTATCCACAACATTATTACCTTTTAGGGTACGAATTCTTTCCTTTAACTCAGCCAACCAAATTTCTATCACAAATTTTTTCCCTTAAATCAGATATTTCCACCGACTTTCGAATCAGTCGTTCAATCAATGATTGATTATGTGCAGTGTTATTAGCACGTGCGGGCTTTATTGAATCAAAGAGTTGTGTATTTTTCTATTTTAAGTTATCAAATTTGGACAAAATCTTGGAAACTCGATTATCTAGATTAAGTTTAAAATTCTCAGCGGCCTCAAGTACATTCACACAATGCATCTCCTTAGATTTCTCTAAATCTAATGGCAACGACTTAGCAACCTTATCACTTGTCTGACGCTGTTTGGATTGTAAATTCACTCGAAAATCCTTTTGAAAATTTGGATCATCTATATTAACACCTTCAAATGACGTTTCAAAAATCTCTTGAATAAATTATTGCTTACATTCAAGCGAAATACAATGTTTTTGAATCTCATCAAAATGTTTTGAAAGCGAAGTATAAGAATCTTGAAGCTTTGAAAATTCAGCATTAGATTTGTGACAAGGAATATCTACCATATTATCCACAGATTCAAAATTATGCACAATAGAATCATTATCAACACTATTATTCACACAGACAGAAACAATATCATGCGACATCACTTGCTTCAGAAGTTGATCATTTTGGCGTAAAATACGTTCTCTTTCAAGTAAACCGTTTTCATAAGCATCGTCCATTTGATTGAAAACACGTTTAACTTCTTCGATTTCCAAAAACAAATCTTGATCAATAGTGCTAAGATAAGATTTAACATTCTTTACAAACAGAACAATTTCATCGCGAAACGCAGCTCCAGTGTGCCCAAAATTCCATTCACCTTCCGTTATGGCTGTAGCCTTCGTATGTTCCAAAATGACCTTGTCAAAATCGGCAAAGTATTGGTGTACAGCATTTAAGCTATCTGACACCTTACTTACCAGTGCAATTAACTTAGTTAAATCCTTTTCGGCGAGTGTAGGAGACGTACTAGGAAGGTTTTCATTTGACAAACTTGGGGGCACAAAAGCTGACAATTCAGATAATTCCTTTTGTAGTCGAATGCGGGTCTTTTTATCAAATTGATCTTTATTATGCTTATCTTAATCAATCGTATGAAATTTTGAAAGCATTTTAGAACAAGTTTCATCCGCAAGTGATTGTGTCTGCTCATCACTACGAACATAAGGTGTTTCTTTCGATTTGCCTATTATGGTCATATCATAAAGACAAGGAATATATTCCTGAGCTTGTTTTGCATAACCGAGATTAGGTGGTAAAACTTGAAGATGCTTAAGTTCGAGTTCTTTAAACGATTTAGTTAAAAGATGAATCTTCTCTCTAGAAGCGTATTGTTTTAAAAGTTGTTGTTCCTTGAATTTAAGAAGTTTGGTAGCATTAATTTCCGATTCAAACTTTAGAGTTTCAAAATCCTTTTTATGTTTTTGAAAATCATTTACAACCGACTCTTTTTCTTTTAATTCATTGGAAAGGTTAGCTCTTAATGATTCTATTTCATTTAAGTGTTCTATCCTCTCAGAGCGAAATTGGTCAAATTCAGAAAGAGTTATTTTCTCTGCTAGAGAGACCTTTTCAAAAACTTTGCCTTTTCCTTATACAATGCAAGCTCAACTGCTAGGATGGTATTCGTATCTACGGTTTGTCAGACAGCCATATACATTTCATCAATAATATGTTTAGGCACCATTACCAAATCATGTTGAGCATAAGATTCCATACCCGTCCTAGCATTTGGTTGAGGTTCACTCAGATGTGTAGGATTGGGTACTACATCATTTGAGTTACTTGATGTGGGTTATTATTAACAAGATTGGTTGTAGCTGGTACCACACTGAAGACATCAGAACCGTAGTGAGAGAGATTAGCAACGAGAGCAGCTGTGGCTGAGTGCATGCCATCACAATCCGAATCATATGCATCAAGATCGTCCGCTTGATATGCTTCATTAGAAGTAGAGACGACTGCAATGCCTTCATTATCTGGTGCCCCTGGGTCTGCAAGAAATTCTAGTTCCTCTGAATCCAAAATCTTCCCCTTAGATTGAGCATCGACCAGATACATCTTCTCTTTAAACCATGTTGCATCCCTTCTCCTTTTCGGCTGAGTGCATTGCCTAGCCATATGACCTTGTCCCCGACAATTATAGCAAGTGACAACCTTTTGAGGACCAATAGGACTTCCATTTCCATTTGCTTGAGAGTTTACAACTTGGGCATTCACAATCCTTGGAGATGGTCCATATGAATTTTTCCATCCTTGAATGGATTGAACCTTTACTGGACCGTCTTGAATAGTGGCTTGTTGGTGAGGATTTGAAGATGTGCGAAGTTGATTGTTCGTTGGTGGAAATCCTCTAGTTGCAACAAGTTTTGATAAGTAGGCAGTGAGATTGTTCAAGACATCAGTTGGCGAGTCATTTAGAGTAAAGACCGGTTCTTGAGTGGTGGAAGTTCATTGGAGTATAAGGCTTGTGCTTGTGGTGCTTCAATTGGAAAATATCCTTCCCGAGGAGTATAGCCCATAGGAGATGTGATAGCTTGTGTTGGGGATGCCTGATAAGATGGCTGTTATGGAAAAGGCTGTGGAAGAACACTTTGTTGTTGAAATCCTTGTTGTGGCATCATTGATGGTTGATAAAATGATTGTTGTGGTTGCTGATAGCGGTGTGGTGGTTGCTTCTGGTATGATGATTGTTGATAAGTAGAAGACATGTTTTGCTGGGGAGTCATTTGTTGAGAAGCATACATTGCAAGTGGATCACGAACTTGAGGTGTAGACAACCGAGCCTCGATCACGTGGCATTCATGTTGTTGAAGAAAAGCTTGAATTTGATCCACGTTGGTTTTATGCAAATCCTTAGCCAATTTAACATCCGTCACGTACTTACGCCATTCTTTTGGAAGGGTGTTCAAATACTTGGTGTTTAACTGAAATGTAGGGATTCCTAAGCCATAGATATTAAGCTCATTCAACAATAGAGTAAATCTCAAATAGTAATCATTGAGAGTCTCCCCGGGAACATATGCAAACTTATCAAACGGATCATATAGCTTGCACTCACGTTCTTGTTTAGTTAACGAGGTGCCTTGCATCAGAACACGAATTCTATCCCATAACTCTTTGGCAACTTTATGTTTACTCACAAGTTTGTAGACATCTGAAGGAAGGGCTTGGAGAATGGTGTTGGAAGCATACTTATCACATTTGTCTTGTATCTTCATATCTCCGGTCAATTCACCCGTTGTGCGAGGACGAGTGATTGCACCTTCCGTCACTATACCATAATCTAATGGTCCATTGAGCACCAATCCCCAAATGAGATGTCCATTCTTTTTGTTCAACATGTAAAGTTCTATTCGGGAAGTCCAATCCTCGTACATAGTCTTCTCCAACATTGGTGGTCGATTATCCGTACCCGAGAGGATGGACTGATCCCTAAGAGATGTGTGCTCCATATCGATAAGTTAAGATTTACAAACGTTGATTGAACAATGAGAGAAAGTTAATGTGTTTTTTGTTGCGTGTAGAAGCCGAGAAATAATGTTGAAATCCCCTAAATTATGTTCTAGATAAACAAAAAATTCCAAGACAAAATTACACACGATAAGTTAAAAAATTTCAAAAACACGTTTTTGAAAAATCTTGGAAATCTTGTCACTCTATTGGAATGCACAAAACAGGTTCTGTCGCAATGTTACCTATCTGAATGTTACCTGTCACAATATGTTATCGCAATACCTATCGCAGTATTTGATCGCAATACCTATCGCAATATTTGATCGCAATACCTATCGCAGTAATACCTATCGCAATATTACCTATCTCAATGTTACTTATCACAATATTTGATCGCAATAACTATCGCAATACCTGTCGCAATACCTATCGCGTGTTGACGAAATTTGGACAGAGTAACGTCGCAATATTGCCTTAATTCCGTCGCAATCCACGATCGCAAAGAACGATCGCAATAACTATCGGAATAAGGGGGTATCGCAATATTGATCTCAAAGTAGAAACCTTAGGTTTATTGCAATCACTTTGTACTTACCTTTTCCGATGGAAACCAAACCTTGCGATGGAGACAAAAATACCACTTTTCTCGGATAGTACACAAGAAATTCGAAATTCTAAGCCTAAAAACGTATCAAACACCCAAAAATTTTGTGTTTTTAACCAAAGTCACAATACCAAATCACTACCACAAGTATGTAGATGATTTGTATCAAGATTAAACCATAAAAACACAAAAAAAATTGGTACGAATGAATATGGATCAAAATAGGAGAATTAATCAAGAACCCAAAAACCAAAACCAAACAATCATCCCATGGCTCTGATACCATTTGTAGGATATTGTAAATCTTGCTTATATTCTAGAGAGATAAAGAGATAGAAAGATGGTGAGAACACACACACTTAGAGAGAGAAAGTGAAAGAAAACACCTTTTCTTACTATGTGAAAAGTAAAGTGAACCTCACCTTCTCCAAATAAAGAGAGGGTTTATATACCCTAGCCTATGGATGGGCTTGGGCTTACAATGGGCCGCCTCCTATACAAGTTATAGGCTTGGCTTGGCCTTGTTTGTTTAATGTAAAATGAATAAACTACGAGCTACTACTTAATATATTCTCGGAGTGACCGAATCTTCCTAAATACGTAAGAACGTATTTCCAACACTTATAATCCAATTCAATCAAGAAAATTTCAATAAGCAAAGCCAAATAAGCTAGATTAATTAATAAGCACATATGAAAAGCCAATTAAGTTGGTTTTCTAGTCAAACCTCAAAGTCAGCCTTCCAAATGTTCCAGTATGAACAAATGGGTCAAATAAGGAACACCTATTACAAAATCAAAGTTATTGCACATTTTGATAAGCTGGAATAGCATATTGTTAAGATGAACCAAAATTAACACTAGCAGTGGTAAGTTTCAGTGGGAAAGGGTTCCCACTGCTTTGACTTTTTGACTGCTGATTTGTGAGAGATTTACTATGATTCAATGGATAACAAGGGTACCCTTACAACCAATTTGTAAGGAGTAAATATCAAGCAAGTAATCACAATTCCAATAAGACAATAAGCAAAGAATAAGCAAACAGTGCACAGGTACCTCACAAATATGCAAATAAGCAGTTATGAACTAAACACAGTTTAATCAGGAATAAGCGAACCAAAATGAACCATACACATACACAACCTATAATTAAGTCCAATAAGCACAAATAAACTTGTTTCAAACACTGGATCAAAGATTAGAAGCAGATTCAAGCTTATGTAGTTGACTGATATACAAAGGCAATATCCAAAACCCTTTTGCTGATCTAAATGACCACCAATCCAATTTCAACACTCTAAATCTCTTTCCCTAGTTGTGTTAAATAAAACTTAGCACTTGTTAACCCTAGTCTATACTTAGATCTAGGGGTCCCTAAAATTCTAGCCAATTTTACCAAGTAAAACAGATTTTATAGCACTTTGATGGATTTAGGTGATTAGAACCACAAAACTTGCAGATAAATTACCAATAGCACTTATGAAACAGAAACCAACACAACACACCAAATAACTTCTACTCAAATCAACACAAAACTTGCATAAGCAGTTAACCCAAACACTCCTTTATCAACACTTTTTCAATCCAACTCTTGAATTAAACAAGCAACCTACTGATTTTATGATCAAAACATATAACCTATATGACAACTAGCAGATTCAAATAGAAAAACACCAGGCACAAACACTAGAACAACAAATCACTTAGCAAAATTCATAACAGGCATGAACATGAACATTTTTAGAGGAAACTTAAAAAGAGCTTATACCTATCCCCCTTTACTTTTTAGGGAGATCAGCTATGATCCTTGGACCACACTCAACAACTAGAGAGTGACCAAGGTTCTTCAAACAAGAAGGATCAAAGTCTGCTGATGGTTCAAAGTAGAACCAGACTTTAAATTATATAATCTTCAACACAAATCAACAAACAGCCCACCCAAATGCTTAAAACCCTTCACAGGCTTGGTGTTAACAAGCTTGTAAGAGCCTTAGGCTTTTGGCTAGGGGTTAGTAAACAAAAATATGCAAACTGAATCAAGGTTTTTCACACTTTCCAAAAGTTGAAAACCTATCAAACATAAATGTGCCTTAACCACAAGATTAAAGCAGGTTTATAACATAAAATGGAACTCAAACTTTAGCTAACAAAACACCAAACTTTCACAAAAACTTAAAAGGAAATTCACAATGTCAGAAAATCAAACTTTTTATTTTATAAAAAGGAATTACAAGATTTAGCTAGAATCTGGAACAAAGGGACTCTCACATGTTGAGGTCTCCTTTTATAGGACACAAGGGCTGAGATTACAATGAGAAATACAAGAAACGCTAGCTAGAAAATCCCTAGAATACCCTTGAATGCTTCCAGATGCTTGATGTGTATTTTGCTTTCAAACTTCATCCAAAATGTTCATTTTTCCTTTAGGACCAAGGAATGAGTCTAAATAGTTGATCTTGCCACGTGGTTTTTCTTGGAGAGGAAGATGGGTTTTTATTGGTGGACGGGGTTGGGTGTAGGGTCACATGAGGTAATGGGATTGTGAGTTCAAGCGTGGAATAGGTTTAGGAGTGTGTGAATTAAGCGTGGGTGTGGGTAATTTTAGTTTACCCTTTGTTTAAGTGGGGGGAGTTACTGGGTTCGTGGGGTGAATAGTTATTCCCTTTGATCCGAAATCAGTGGTAGGTAAATGTGTTTGGCGCAATAAACATTTAAATGTTTATTGTGTACCCCTTTGATCCTTAGTCTTTGGGAAAAGTGGTAAATAATGTTTTTTCAGCTAAATAAACGTATTCCTTTGTTAACTAAGTTCCACTTTTCACAATTTTGGCACAAATCTTTTCCAAAAGGATTTCAAGGGTTTGTTTTGCCATTTTTGAATACTTAAAGGGCTGATTTTGTGCATTCTTCATCTTTGAAGGACTTCAATGGATCTTTGACTTCATGAGGGACCATTGTTGACAATTTTGAATACTTGAGGGACTAAACTTGCCAAATCTTCAAAGTTGAAGGATCTTTTTGCAATTTTGACAAACTTAAGGGACCAAAACTGTAATTATGAATATACAAGGGTTTGTTTAATCTGGGTTGAATCTGCATAACTGTTTCCTTGATTTTCATCTTATTTGTTTTTAGCTTAATTTGTTTCAGCTTATTTTTCGTTTAGCTAGCTTATTAGATTCAGCTTATTGGTTATTTAGATATTGCTTGTTTAGGCTGTGTTGCTTATTTGATTTATAGTTATTGCTTATTACTATTATACTGCTTATCTCAGACCCAATTGGTCTGAGGTATCTTCTGTCCAAAAAATCACAAAAAAAAATAGCTAATTTTAGGGTCTGTTGGGGTTCGAACCCAGGACCTCTCGTCTGGTAGCCAACGTCCCAACCAGTAGTCTAGACACCTTTTTGTGTATTGTTTTGCAACATTAGATTAATATAGGATTATATTTTTAATGGCAGTTATTTTAATTAAGTTTTAAGTTTAGTATAATTTATTTAAAAAGTATTTAAATAGTGTTTTGATTAATTCAGTTTTTATAAAAATACAAAAAGACAAAAAAAATATTTTATTTACTTTCTTTAAAATTTTAAATTAGTTTACTTTGTTTTAAAATAGTTTTTATAAAATTTCATTTAAAAGTTAAATTAGTTTTTAAGTTTTATATTTTTAATTAGTTTAAATTAATTTTATATTCAAGTTAAGTTTTATATTTTCAACTAGTTTTAAATTAGTTTTTAAATTTAATTAGTTTTAAAATAGTTTTATTTAAATTAGATTTTAATACTAAATAGTTTTTAATTAGTTAAAAACACAAAAAAATATCTTTACCAAAAACAAGTTAAGTCGATACGTTAAACCGGAAATCAAATTTGAGTCGAATCGAGGAAAAACGAACATTAATCGATTAAAAAGAGTTTGCAAAAACTCTGATATTAAATTGGCGCCGCTGCCGCTTCGCTCGTACGATTGACGATTTTTCGTGAAGACGTTTGGATTTTGGGACCCGTTCATTTTTGAACGTTGTTTTTTCTTGCAACAAAATCAAAAACACAAAAAAATCAAAAAGATAAAAATACAAAAAAACAAAAAATCATCAAAAGCAAACTCTTTCCTAAGATTTGCACCAAAAAAATAAAAAAATCCAAATGTAATACTTTTTCCTAAAAGTATTACACCAAAAATATTACGTATTATTGTTATTTTTCTTATTCGATTTCTTTTGTTTTTTTCTTGTGAATACATATTTTTCTAAAAAAATACAAAAAGATTTTTTCATTTATTATATTATATTACGTAGCACAATAAATTTACCTACTTTTCTAATAAGGCCTTAGTTGGGATTTCATCACCTAACTATTGTATTCGAATCTAAAACGCAAAAAAAGGGCAAAATAGATAAATACTAATAAAACGTTTGAACTCGATTTATACAAACTATAAGGTGGGTATAAGGCGACGCGCTATAAAAAGCCGTCTAAGGAAAAAGGTACTTAAGTGCTTCGTGCCACCCTTGTTTTCCCGCTTGCTTGTGCGTATATTGAGAGGGACGACCGCTTATTGGTTTGCCAACTCAAGTAGTATTTACGTATATATTTTTGTAACTTTTTCATATTGCTCCTCGAGAGTGAAAATCCTTTTCCTCTCAAAGTCGACCGAGGTCTCCTACCTCACTCCAAAGTTTTAATTGTATGCGCACTCGCGCGTGTACATACATACCGATTGGTGTACCAAATACTTCTAATTCTTCCAAAAAGAAGAAGAAGAAAAACAAAAAGACCATCATTCAAGCCGATCCCGAGAATCGAGTTTTCGACAATACGATGGAAACGGACAATCGACCAATGATTGAGATTCTACAATCTCACGTTGAAGGAAACGATGACGCAATTGTGGTGCCGGATATCGGAGCGAATAATTTTGAACTAAAAACGGGTTTTATTCAAATGGTTTCCGCTACACCATTTTTAGGTCGTACTAATGATGACCCACACGCTCATATCAAACGTTTCATCCAATTAGCTAATACCGTCAAATACAATGGGGTGCCACAAGAGGCCGTTCGCCTCCAACTTTTTCCTTTTTCCCTCGAGGGACAAGCTCGGATTTGGCTTGATAAGGAACCACACCAAAGTATTACCACGTGGATCGACTTAGAGACCAAGTTCATTAACTACTTTTTCCTACCATCACGGACCACTTCTTTAAGAAATGAGATCATCACTTTTGAACAACAATATGGGGAAACATTTAGTGAGTCTTGGGATCGATTTAAAGAACTTTTGAGAAAATGTCCACAACACGGTTTCACTAAAGTGCATCAAATTAACACGTTTTACAATGGTTTAACTCTAAATGACCAAGACTCACTTAATAGTTCCGCGGGGGGCAATATTCTTGTGAAAACCATGAACGAGGCTTGGGCCATTATTGAGAACAAGGCTAAAGTGCAAACCAAGAGTGTTAGGGCCACTATGGCAAGTGCTAGTTCTAGTGAGAGTGACAAAAGAATCGATAAACTTACTTTGCTTGTTGAAACACTCGCTCTAAAAACCGACGCCCTCACTACACATGTGCATGCCGTGAAAGAAACTTGTGAAAAGTGTGAAACTTGTGGTGGACCACATTCGTACTATAATTGTGACAAGGTTTACAATAATCAACAAGAAGTTTATGCTTATAACAACAATGAAAATGATCGGATTCATTTCAAACCAAATGTTGATGTTAACCATTTGTCTTACAAGTCTAATAACTATTTGGCTCCCCCGGGTTTTGTAGCACCACAAAGACCACCCCCACCCGCCCAAAATAGGAACCAAGGTCCACAACGGGGTAATTTTCAAGGAAATTCTAATCAACGGGGTTTTAATCAAAATCAAGGGAATTTTCAAGGGCAAAACCAAGGTTTTCAAAATCAAGGATTTAATCAAGGTTATAATCAATATCAAAATCAAGGTTTTAACAATCAAGGGTATAATCAAATGCATAATCCTCAAATGGACTTGGTTCTCCAAAAATTAACCGACCATGAGCGAATGATGAGAGAGATGCAATAATCGACCGATAAGAAATTTTTGACTATGATTCAAACCTTTCGTCCCCAAGGTGCCATCCCTTCGAACATCGTGACCAATCCTAGAGCTAACGTTAATGCCATCACTACTAGGAGCGGTAAGACCACCATAGAACCTTCTTCTTCGCCACCTAACCAAGGACCCGAGATTCCTTCTTCTTCTACCCACCCTCCTACTTGCGACATACCACCTGTTATGCCTTCGTCTACACCTTATGTTCCACCGATCCCTAACTTTTCTACCATACCTTCGGTTCCCAAACCAATTCCTTCACCTTCCATTTCCACTCCTCCTACACCTAAGGATGTGAGTGAGCAATCCGTTCCAAAGCCTTCATCTCAACCCAATATACCTTATCCCTCAAGGTTGCGGAAAGAGAAATTGAAGAATAAGGATGATATTCAAGTTTCGAACTTCCTAAAAATGTTCAAACAATTGAATTTTAATATCACCTTTGCCGAGGCGCTCGCTCACATGCCTAAGTATGCTAAGATATTTAAGGACCTTTTAAGTGATAAGGAAAAATTGCTCGATATTGCCAATACTCAATTGAATGAGAATTGTTCCGCGGTTCTTTTGAGAAAATTACCGGTTAAGTTAGGAGATCCCGGTCGATTCCTTATTCCTTGCAATTTTCCGGGTGTTGAGAATTGTATGGCTTTGGCGGACTTAGGAGCGAGTATCAATCTTACGCCATTGTTCGTATGGAAACAATTATCTCTACCCGAGCTAGTCCCCACTCGTATGACTTTGGAATTAGCTAACCGTACGGTTTCTTATCCGGTGGGGATAGCCGAGGATGTTTTCGTAGGAGTCGACAAATTCAGTTTTCCTGCCGATTTCGTTGTAGTCGACTATGAAATGGATCCCCGTGTTCCCTTAATTGTGGGACGACCCTTCTTGAGGACCGGGCGTACATTGATTGATGTAGCCGCGGGCGAACTAATTATGAGGGTCGGGGATGACAAAATCGTCTTTAACATGGGTAAACTTTCCAAACTTCCCAATGAGCCCGAATCCGTGAATTTCCTCGATGTGCTCGAAGAAGCATGTGAAGAACATTTTCACGAGGCTTGTAAGAGCGGGATTTCTCCTTTACCTCATGTTGAGACCGTAGCTTCTATTGCTCCTTCATTGACTCCATTTGGAGAAAGTGATTTTCTCTTACACGAATTTGAAGCAAGTTTAGGAGACGTGGATCTTAAATATGACGATTCTCCCACCGATTGGGAAGAAGACATTCGTATCATTGAGATACTTCTCAATGAGGACCATATTTCTCCACCTACTCCTAAGGAAGTTACAAACGATGATCCTAATTTGACTAAGCCTTCCATTGACAATCCATCGGATTTAGAGCTTAAGGATTTACCGTCTCATTTAGAATACGTTTTCTTAGACGAGGATGATAAGTTACCCGTCATAATTGCTAAGGACTTAAAAGAAGATGAAAAATCCCGACTTATCGAAGTACTCAAAAATCATAAGAAAGCAATTGCTTGGAAAATCTCTGACATCCGCGGGATTGATCCTAACTTTTGCACTCATAAAGTTCTCATGGAAGATGACTTTAAACCCGCAATCCAAAGTCAACGAAGGGTAAATCCCAAAATTCACGAAGTCATTAAGAAAGAAGTTATCAAACTTCTCGATTCCGGCATGATTTACCCTATCTCGGATTCGCCGTGGGTTAGTCCCGTCCATTGTGTGCCTAATAAAGGCGGAATAACCGTTTTTCCCAATGAAAACAACGAGTTAATTCCTACTCGACTTGTTACGGGTTGGCGAGTTTGCATAGACTATCGCAAACTCAATGATTCCACTCGTAAGGATCATTTCCCTCTTCCTTTCATGGATCAAATGCTCGAGCGTTTAGCGGGTAATGATTTCTATTGATTCGTAGATGGTTTTTCCGGATATTTTCAAATTCCTATCGATCCAAAAGACCAAGAGAAAACCACATTCACTTGTCCTTTTGGAACATTTGCTTACAAACGAATGCCTTTCGGTTTATGCAATGCTCCCGGGACATTCCAAAGGTGTATGATGGCAATATTCCATGACATGGTTGAAGAAACTATGGAAGTCTTTATGGACGATTTCTCGGTTTATGGTGATTCTTTCTCTTCTTGCCTTGCCAATTTAGAACGTATGCTTAAACGGTGTGAAGACACTCGTCTCGTTCTTAATTGGGAAAAATACCATTTCATGGTAAAAGAAGGCATCGTCCTCGGGCATAAAATTTCTAAAGCCGGTATCGAAGTCGACCGTGCTAAAGTCGACGTCATGGCTAAATTGCCTCCTCCCACCACCGTCAAAGGAGTAGGGAGTTTCTTAGGTCATGCGGGTTTCTATAGACGTTTCATTCAAGATTTTTCTAAGATAGCTAGACCGATGACTCATCTTCTTGAGAAAGATGCTCCTTTCATCTTTTCCCAAGATTGTCTCGATTCCTTCGAAACTCTTAAAGGTAAATTAACTAAGGTACCGGTCTTAGTTACTCCTAATTGGGAGCTACCTTTCGAGTATGTGTGATGCTAGTGATTTTGCGGTAGGAGCGGTTTTAGGTCAACGAGTTAACAAACATTTTCAACCCATTCATTATGCTAGTAAGACAATGACGGGGGCTCAATTGCATTATACCACTACCGAAAAAGAGCTTTTAGCCGTAGTGTATGCTTTTGAGAAATTCCGCCCCTATCTAGTGCTTTCCACCACCATCGTTTACACCGACCATTCCGCTCTCAAATACTTGTTGACCAAGCAAGATGCTAAACCGCGACTCCTTCGTTGGGTTTTGCTCCTACAAGAATTTAAAATTGATATTCGTGATAAAAAGGGAGCGGAAAACCTAGCCACGGATCACTTAAGTAGACTCGAGGATCCCTTTCAAGGGGACTTCCAAATCAAGAGATTAACGAATCTTTTCCCCTTGAAACCTTAATGTCTATTAATTCCAATCTTGATGATACCCCATGGTTTGCGGACATTGCAAACTATTTGGCGGGTGGTGTTCTTATCGAAGGGTTATCGTCCCAACAAAAGAAAAAATTCTTCAAGGACGTCAAAACGTACTATTGGGACGACCCTTATCTTTTCAAGCAATGTGCGGACTTAATCATTCGTAGATGTGTTGATGGGCCGGCGGCTTTACAAATCCTTGAAGCTTGCCATAAAGGACCCACCGGTGGTCACTTTGGTCCTAACTACACCGCTAAGAAAGTTTTCGACTCCGGATTCTATTGGCCCTCCATCTATCATGACGCTCATGAGATGGTTAAGCATTGTGATGCTTGCCAACGACAAGGCAAGATCACACATAAAGACGAGATGCCTCAAAATATCATTCAAGAGTGTGAAATCTTTGACGTATGGGGCATCGACTTTATGGGGCCATTTCCATCATCAAAAGGGAACAAATACATCCTCGTAGCCGTTGACTATGTTTCCAAATGGGTAGAAGCAAAGGCTTTACCTACTAACGATGCGAGGGTGGTTGTTAACTTCTTGAAGCAATTATTTGCTAGATTTGGCGTTCCTCGTGCTATCATTAGTGATCGCGGTACACACTTTTGCAATGATCAATTCGCAAGAGTTATGGCTAAGTACGGTGTCAATCACCGACTTTCCACCGCGTATCATCCACAAACCAACGGTCAAGCCGAGGTGTCCAACCGTGGACTTAAGCGAATCTTAGAGCGTACCGTGGGAGAGCATCGTGCCTCATGGGCCGATAAATTAGATGATGCTTTTTGGGCTTTCCGTACCGCTTATAAGACACCTATAGGTTGTACTCCTTATCGCCTCGTGTACGGAAAGGCATGCCACCTCCCCATTGAGTTGGAACATAAGGCTTATTGGGCTTTAAAATGGGCTAATTTTGATATCAATAAAGCCGGTGATCATAGGAAAATCCAACTCAATGAACTCAATGAACTTAGGAATGAGGCTTATGAAAATTCTTTGATCTATAAGGAAAAGACTAAGCTCATTCATGATTCTAAGATTAAGAACCGAGAGTTCAAAATTGGTGATCAAGTTTTACTCTTTAACTCTCGGTTGAAAACCTTTTCGGAAAAACTTAAATCGCGTTGGTCCGGTCCATTCACCGTTGCACAAATTTTCCCATATGGTACTATTGAGCTAGCTCAACCAAATGGGCCCAATTTCAAAGTGAATGGCCAACGGGTTAAGTTGTACTTTGGAGAGGACATCTCTCATGAGATGAATCCATCCCTCTCCACGTTTCCCTTGAATTAAATTCAGGATATCGAGTCGAGCTAGAGACTCGTGAAGCAAAAATCAAGCATCGTTTAACTAGGTTAGATTTTTACCTTTTCCACCCTTTCCACCTTTTTCACCTTCATCCATTTCCACCAATAAGTGTAGGGGGGAGCCAAGTAGGTTGTTTGTGTGTTGTGATGTTTGTAGGTACATGAGCTTTAATGATCCACTTTTGGTACTTTTGACACAACCCGTGTTCCCGTGTACCCGGTTCCTTCGATAAGTTTTTGCTATTGTGATTCATACATGTATATAAATAAGACGAATAAATGTAATCACTTTAGTTGTCTCTTCCTTAGCTTGATATAAACAACGCACTCAAAGTCCTAAGTGTAGGGGAGTTTATTCACCCACATGCTTAAACATTGAGGGCAATGTTTATCTTAAGTGTAGGGTGGATTTCTATCGAAGTTTAGTGGGCTTTTCCATGAACTTGACCTCATTTAACCGGAAAATTTAATTTTTCAACGTTTTTCAAATTTTTGATCTATTTTGGCCTAGTAGTATTTTCCATTTATTTTCTTTTATTTTTCTTTTATCATCGCATCGTATGTATATATTCCATTTCAAATAATAAAGTCAAATAAATAAATAAATAAAATGGTTTTAACAAGTTTAGACGTCTTTGATATATTAGGCCCGTCGTGAATATTTTGACTCAACCCGAGTTTACTTATCCGAGTTTACTCTAGCTAGTATCCTTAACCATGTAGACCTTAATTGGTTTATTAGGCTAAGCATCCACGAGTCTCATTACTTGAGATTTTAAATTGTGGAGAACGAGAAATGATAGAGTCAATTATAAGTTTGGTATTCTTCCATTAACTTATGTGAGTTACTTATGAACATTTTCTCCCATCACTTGTAAATAAATAAATGAAATAAATAAGGTCGTACGATTTGAAAAATTACTTAGCTTCTAGCCCAAGATCGTTTAAAAGTTGCTCGGGATTAATTAGAGTTCATAACCAAGGCATAACTTATTGAAGCGGGACGCGAAGATTGGCGTATCCAAAAAGGCCCTAACAAGGCATGAGGATACCCGAATCCAAAAAGGCCCTCACAAGGCATGAGGATTCACGTTTTTTGCTAAAGATCCTAAGATGATGTGAAGATCATTAATCCAAATCAATATGAAGGATCAAGACACACGACGAGAATCAATTACTCCCCTAAAGATCATGGAGAAGTCTATCCAAAAAGACCCTAACAAGGTATGAGGATAAATAGATCCAAGTCCGAAAAGGAGGTGGATCGTTGTATATCAAAGTCCTAAATAAAGAAGAGGATAAATGAAGAAGTCGTGGTCAACGTTTGAAGCATCTTTCACTCCTAATGAAGATGTACACCAAAATGAAGAGAAGACCATAATTTCAAGAACGTCTCTCAAGATTTGAAGTTTGAAGTACATGCCAAATATCGGTCCGAGAAAGGTCTCAAATCGCGAAACGAGTTATGCCAAGATATGAACTTTTTGAGGTTTCGAGAAGCCGTTTTAAAAGATTTTGTCCTTTAGCTAAATATTGATTAAATCGTCCCACTTTATTTTTGGACTTAATAAAATATCGAAATAAGTCAAAAATGCATCCTCGTGATCATTCAAGACAAAAATAAAATTCAAGAGATACACCGTAGGAATAAGGGAGTCTAAGTGATTAATTAAACCACATGAGTAAGTGTTAGTTGTGCTAACTTGTATTGACAATGATCTCGTTTTTAGGCTTGGTATGGGGAACGTGAAACTTGAGGGTGATTAATATTCATGATACCAAAGCCCTAATCTAAGTCTTAGATTTCTTTACGAGTCTCTTCCATCAAATAATTTTCAAGTTCATAAATTATTTTAACTTTTGTTTCCTTTTAAGTTTTTATCTTTTCATCGTAGTAGTAGTAGTAGTAATAGTAATAAAGGCCGAGATGGATTAATAATGAGAAAAATGTAACTTGCTTTAAAAAAATGCATTGCATGGGGTCATTGCAATGGTCAAGTGTAGGGGATTTAATAAGTGTGTAAACACTTATCCTTTTGCCACTAAAATCAAGGAAAAACAAGACCTAATCATGTGTTTAATGTCGTAAATGTCAGAATTACGCGTGGTTTTGTGTTTTGTGTGTTAAATAGGTACAAATGATCAAAAGAAGATAAAACACGGGATTTCACGGTCAAATGTCGAAGAAAAGTCAAGAAAGAGTCAAAGACAAGATCAAAAGACCAAAAGTGTGCCAAGATCACGAAAACCGGCTAAGTCCACTTGAATTTGAAGAAATGATCAAGAAAGTCGGAATCGAGCTGGTTTTAGTGGAATTTATCAATTTTTGAAGATATTCGAGCCAAGTGGGTCCCACATCGGATAAATGGGCTCAAAATCCCATTTAAGGAAAAGAGTTGTTTAACTTATCACCAAAAGTCCAAGTTAAAGCCCAATTGTTATTTACATCAATCGGATGGATGGATAAATGGGCTTCAAGCCCATGAACAAATCAAAACAAAACGCATCTAGAGCAAACTGGCCAAAGCCCATTTCACAAATAAAGGAACGGATGGAGTAAGATTATTGCTTGACCAGTCAACCTCACCAAATGAATACCATTCACCCCACGTGTCCCTATTTACCCACCCACACAATAAATAAAACTTATCCTTACCCTACCCCTCTTTACGTTCCACCCACTTCCATCTTCCCCCAAAAACTCGCAGACTCCATCTTCTATACTCCAAAACCTAATTTTTTACCTTCATAAATTACTCAACCAAAAATGGGGCTTTTACCCTTATTGGGTAATTCACACCCAAAGGAAATAAATCCCCATGAAAATAGGATGAGGCACCAAGGAGTGGTCCTCTCCTCTCACCAACGTGACACCATTTGAGTGGCCAAGACACGTCACCAAAACCCTCTTCACCAATCAAACTTTGCCACATCACCAATCAACAAACACAAGTAGCACAACATTCGCCATGCTGGCAATCCGTGGGATGCAAAATCAATCTCAGTCGCTTGATTAGAAGAAAAGAAGAGAGAGAAGAAGAATGAAGAAATCAACGGCTAAAATCACAAGCCTTGGGAACCAAGGAGAACCTAGAAGGTTCAGGGTTATCCTATAAAACCCCCTCTTATCATGTAATTTTATGTGCTTTTATTTTTAGTTTAATATTTTATTTTCTGAAAAATAGATTTAGGATTTGATGTAATTTCTTTTTAAAAGTATTGTATTCTGAATTTCAATTAATGAAAATTAAAGTTTCAATTTAAATTTTGTGTCTCGTTTAATATTATTACTTCATCTTCTTGAATTTATATTTGATAAAATAATTATTGGATTAAAAAGTTAAGAAATAATTTCCACCACTGGGAAATTTACAATATATTGTTCGAATAAGAAAACTGGTTCGAGTTGATTCGAATGTTGACGATGGTGTTGATAAGTTTTGGTTGATAATCGGTGGTGTTTGTTGGTTCTTTTTTTTCGATTATAAGGGAGCTCAGCGCTCACCCTTCTTCCCAAAGGTTTCATCATCAGGTGGTTCTTCATCTTCTTTTAATTTTATGGTTAAGTTCGTTGTTAGTTTGATTTAAGTTTGAAGTCTGCTTAATTTTCAGTTGGTTTAAATGATTTGGAATTTTAATCTGTTTTATTTGCATATTTAGTTTATTTGAAATATGTTGGAGTCTTTAAGTGTTAGTTTGGATTTGTTTGGATTAAGGCTGTGTGAGTTTGTTTTAAGCTGTTAGGATTAGTAATTCGTTTGGATTTGCTGGTTTAGAATCATAGTATTTAGCTTAAAATGTTTAGCTAGTTATAGATTTAATTTAGCTTAATTTAAATTGTTAAACTGCTTATTCGGTCTGTGGCTTAATTATCTTAGCTTATTCAGTTTTATATAGCTTATTTTGATATTTTGTTTTAAGTTGCTTAGATATAATTTTTCGTCAGTCTGCTTATTTTTATTTGTTTGGTTTGAGGTAGTTTGTTTAATCTGGGTTGAATCTGCATAACTGTTTCCTTTCTTTTCATCTTATTTGTTTTCAGCTTATTTATTGTTCCGTTAGCTTATTAGGTTCAGCTTCTTTGTTTGTTTAGATTCTGCTTTATATTTTTATAAGTTTGTTAGTGCTTATTTGGATTATCAGTTTATTTGTTTCCTTTATCTAGTAGCTTATCTAATTCAGCTTGTTATTTGGTTTGTATTTTGTAACTGCATAAGTCTCAGACTCAATTAGTCTGAGGATTTTTCTGTCCAAAATAAAAAGTTCCAAGAAGTATAAAACATTAATCAAAAGTATTGGGTCTGCTGGGAATCGAACCCAGGACCTCTCGCATAGCAGGCCAACGCCCCAACCATCTCTTCTAGGACCCCTTTTGAGTATTGTTTCGCAACGTTAAATTAATATAGGGACTTTAATTTTAACTAGCAGTTTATTTTTATTAATACAAGTTTTAGTTTAATTAATCTTTAATTTTAAATTTCGTTTTTATTTACTTTTCAAAAATATAAAAAAGATAAAAAAATATATTTTAATTTTAATTTCTTTTATAAACTTTAAATTAGATTTTGTTTTAGTAGTTTTTTTTAACTTAGTATAAAATTAGTTTATTTCAAAATATATTTTCATTTAAAGTTTTTAAAAAGTTTTCGTTTAATTAGATTTAAAGTTTTATTTTTAAAAAATAGTTTTTACAATAGTTTAGTTTAAGATAAATTTTAAATAGTTTTCCTTTAAAGTTTTTAATTAAATAGATTTAGTTTAAAATATCAAAAAAAATATCGTTACCAAAAACAAAGTAGTCTAACGTTAACCAGAAATCACATTCGAGTCGAATCGAGGAAAAACGAACATAAAAAGAATTGCAAAAATTCCGATATTAAATTGTTTTTGGTAAAGATATTTTTTTGTGTTTTTACTAAATAGTTTTTAATAAGTTTGTAAACACTTATCCTTTTGCCACTAAAATCAAGGAAAAACAAGACCTAATCATGTGTTTAATGTCGTAAATGTCAGAATTACGCGTGGTTTTGTGTTTTGTGTGTTAAATAGGTACAAATGATCAAAAGAAGAGAAAACACGAGATTTCACGGTCAAATGTCGAAGAAAAGTCAAGAAAGAGTCAAAGACAAGATCAAAAGACCAAAAGTGTGCCAAGATCACGAAAACCGGCTAAGTCCACTTGAATTTGAAGAAATGATCAAGAAAGTCGGAATCGAGCTCGTTTTAGTGGAATTTATCATTTTTTGAAGATATTCGAGGCAAGTGGGTCCCACATCGGATAAATGGGCTCAAAAGCCCATTTAAGGAAAAGAGTTATTTAACTTATCACCAAAAGTCCAAGTTAAAGCCCAATTTTTATTTACATCAATCGGATGGATGGATAAATGAGCTTCAAGCCCATGAACAAATCAAAACAAAACGCATCTAGAGCAAACGGGCCAAAGCCCATTTCACAAATAAAGGAACGGATTGAGTAAGATTATTGCTTGACCAGTCAACCTCACCAAATGAATACCATTCACCCCACGTGTCCCTATTTACCCACCCACACAATAAATAAAACTTATCCTTACCCTACCCCTTTTTACGTTCCACCTACTTCCATCTTCCCCCAAAAACTCGCAGACTCCATCTCCTATACTCCAAACCCTAATTTTTACCTTCATAAATTACTCAACCAAAAATGGGGCTTTTACCCTTATTGGGTAATTCACACCCAAAGGAAATAAATCCCCATGAAAATAGGATGAGGCACCAAGGAGTGGTCCTCTCCTCTCACCAACGTGGCACCATTTGAGTGGCCAAGACACCTCACCAAAACCCTCTTCACCAATCAAACTTTGCCACATCACCAATCAACAAACACAAGTAGCACAACATTCGCCATGCTGGCAATCCGTGGGATGGAAAATCAATCTCAGTCGCTTGATTAGAAGAAAAGAAGAGAGAGAAGAAGAATGATGAAATCAACGGCTAAAATCACAAGCCTTGGGCACCAAGGAGAACCTAAAAGGTTCGGGGTTCTCCTATAAAACCCCCTCTTATCATGTAATTTTACGTTCTTTTCTTTTTAGTTTAATATTTTATTTTCTAAAAAATAGATTTAGGATTTGATGTAATTTCTTTTTAAAAGTATTGTATTCTGAATTTCAATTAATGAAAATTAAAGTTTCAATTTAAATTTTGTGTCTCGTTTAATATTATTACTTCATGTTCTTGAATTTATTTTTGATAAAATAATTATTGGATTAAAAAGTTAAGAAATAATTTCCCCCACTGGGAAATTTACAATATATTGTTCGAATAAGAAAACTGGTTCGAGTTGATTCGAATGTTGACGATGGTGTTGATAAATTTTGGTTGATAATCGGTGGTGTTTGTTGGTTCGTTTGTTTCGATTATAAGGGAGCTCAGCGCTCACCCTTCTTCCCAAAGGTTTCATCATCAGGTGGTTCTTCATCTTCTTTTAATTTTATTATTAAGTTCGTTGTTAGTTTGATTTAAGTTTAAAGTCTGCTTAATTTTCAGTTGGTTTAAATGATTTGGAATTTTAATCTGTTTTATTTGCATATTTAGTTTATTTAAAATCTGTTGGTGTCTTTAAGTGTTAGTTTGGATTTGTTTGGATTAAGGCTGTGTGAGTTTGTTTTAAGCTGTTAGGATTAGTAATTCGTTTGGATTTGCTGGTTTTGAATCATAGTATTTAGCTTAAAATGTTTAGCTAGTTATAGATTTAATTTAGCTTAATTTAAATTGTTAAACTGCTTATTCGGTCTGTGGCTTAATTATTCTTAGCTTATTCAGTTTTATATAGCTTATTTTGATATTTTGTTTTAAGTTGCTTAGATTTAATTTTTCGTCAGTCTGCTTATTTTTATTTGTTTGGTTTGAGGTAGTTTGTTTAATCTGGGTTGAACCGGCATAACTGTTTCCTTGTTTTTCATCTTATTTGTTTTCAGCTTATTTATTGTTCCGTTAGCTTATTTGATTCAGCTTCTTTGTTTGTTTAGATTCTGCTTTATATTTTTATAAGTTTGTTAGTGCTTATTTGGATTATCAGTTTATTTGTTTCCTTTATCTAGTAGCTTATCTAATTCAGCTTGTTATTTGGTTTGTATTTTGTAACTGCATAAGCCTCAGACTCAATTAGTCTAAGGATTTTTTTGTCCAAAATAAAAAGTTCCAAGAAGTATAAAATATTAAGCAAAAGTATTGGGTCTGCTGGGAATCGAACCCAGGACCTCTCGCATAGCAGGCCAACGCCCCAACCATCTCTTCTAGGACCCCTTTTGAGTATTGTTTCGCAACGTTAAATTAATATAGGGACATTAATTTTAACTGGAAGTTTATTTTTATTAATACAAGTTTTAGTTTAATTAATCTTTAATTTTAAATTTCGTTTTTATTTACTTTTCAAAAATATAAAAAAGATAAAAAAAATATATTTTAATTTTAATTTCTTTTATAAACTTTCAATTAGTTTACTTTGTTTTAAAATAGTTTTTATAAAATTTCATTTAAAAGTTAAATTAGTTTTTAAGTTTTATATTATTAATTAGTTTAAATTAATTTTATATTGAAGTTAAGTTTTATACTTTCAACTAGTTTTAAATTAGTTTTTAAATTTAATTAGTTTTAAAATAGTTTTATTTAAATTAGATTTTAATACTAAATAGTTTTTAATTAGTTAAAAACACAAAAACATATCTTTACCAAAAAAATATCAACCCACCTTGGCCTTTATAAGATATACTATTACTATTAAACTAAATAACGATGAAATGATAAAGCTTAAACCAAGGAAACAAAAGATGAAACAATTTCCACTTTATTTATTTACTTGAAATTGTTTGATGGAAGAAACTCGTAAAGAAATCTAAGACTTACATTAGGGCTTGTGTGTCATGAATACTAATCATCCTCAAGTGTCACGTTCCCCATGCCAAGCTTAAAAGCGAGATCATTGTTATTACGAGTTAGCACAACTAACACTTACTCATGTGGTTCAATTAATCACTTGGACTCCCTTATTCCTATGTGTATCTCTTATATTTTATTGTTGTCTTGAATGATCACAAGGATGCATTGTTGACTTATTTCGATAGTTTTATTAGGGCTGAAAATAAAGTAGGACGATCTAATCCATAGTTAGCTAAAGGAAAAAATCTTTTAAAAATGCTTCTCGAGACCTCATAAAGTTCATATCTTGGCATAACTCGTTTCACGATTTGAGACCTTTCTTGGACCGATATTTGGCATTTACTTCATACTTCGAATCTTGAGAAGACGATCTTGGAATTATGGTCTTCTCTTTGTATATAGTGTATATCTTCACTTGGAGTAGTTGAGATATTCTTCACATTGTGACCACGACTTCTTCATTATTTCTTCAATCCTTATTTGGGATTTTGATATACAACGATTCGCCTCCTTTTCGGACTTGGATCTATTTATCCCCATACCTTGTTAGGGTCTTTTCAGATAGAATTCTCCATGATCTTTATGGGATTGATTGATTTTCTTCGTGTGTCTTAATCCTTCATATTGATTTTGGAATAATGATTCTTCACATCATCTTGGATCTTTAGCAACAAAATGGAGCCCTCATGCCTTGTAAGGGCCTTTTCGGACTCGCCAATCTTCGCGTCCCGTTTCAATAAGTTATGCCTTCGCTATGAACTCTAATTAATACCGAGCAACTTTTAAACGATCTTGGGCTAGAAGCTAAGTAATTTTTCAAATCGTGCGACCTTACTTATTGCGTTTATTTATTAACAAGCGATGGGAGAAAAAGCTCATAACTAACTCACATAAGTTAATGAAAGAATACCAAACTTATAATTAACTCTATCATCTCTCGTTCTCCATAGTTTAAAATTTCAAGGAATGAGACTCGTGGATGCTTAGCCTAATAAACCAATTAAGGTCTACATGGTTAAAGATACTAGCTAGAGTGAACTTGGAAAAGTAGACTCGGGTTGAGTCAAAATATTCACGACGGGCCTAATATATCAAAGACATCTAACTCGCTAAAACCACTTTATTTATTCATTTTTTTTCCTTATTGATTTTATTCTAGAAATGGAGTATATATACATACGATAGTGGTGAAAACAGAAAAGAGATAAAAGAAAAATACTACTAGGCCAAAGTAGATTAAATTTTTTGAAAAATGACGAAAAATTGATTTTCCAATTAAAATGAGGTCAAATTCATGGAAAAGCCAACTTAACTTCGATAGAAGTCCCCCCTACACTTGAGATAAACATTGTCCTCAATGTTTAAGCATGTGGGAGTAAACTCCCCTACACTTAGGACATTGTGCACGTTTTTTAGGATAGAAACGGGAAGACGGGTTCACGGGATCACGGGTCATCAAAAGTCATCAAAAGTGCTTCTTTAAAAGTTCGAATCCCTGTACATCATAAGAAACAAAGCAACAAACACCTACTACCCCCTACACTTATGGTGAAAACGGAAAGGGAAGGATAGATACTCGGGTTGCCTCCCGAGGAGCGCTTGTTTTTGTTAACCAAGTCACGAGTCTGACTCGGTCCCGAATTAATTCAAAGGAAAGGTGGAGAAGGATGGAATCATCTCATGAGAGATATCCTCTCCAAAGTACAACTTCACTCGTTGGCCATTCACCTTAAAAATAGGTCCATTAGGTTGAGCGAGCTCAATAGTTCCATATAGAAAAATATTAGCAATGGTGAATGGGCCGGACCAACGAGATTTCAGTTTTCCCGAAAAGATTTTCAACCGAGAGTTAAAGAGTAAAATTTTATCACCAATTTTGAACTCTCGGTTCTTGATCTTAGCATCATGAATGAGCTTGGTCTTCTCCTTATAGAGCAATGAATTCTCATAAGCTTCATTCCTAAGTTCATTTAACTCATTGAGTTGGATTTTTCTTAAGTCACCGGCTTTGTTGATGTCGAAATTAGCCCATTTCAAGGCCCAATAGGCTTTGTGCTCCAACTCAATGGGGAGGAGCCATGCTTTACCGTACACAATACGATAAGGTGTACAACCAATCGGGGTCTTATATGCGGTACGGAAAACCCACAAAGCATCATCAAGTTTATCGGCCCATGAGGCACGATCCTCTCCCACAGTACGTTCCAATATTCACTTTAGCCCTCGGTTGGAGATCTCGGCTTTACCATTCGTTTGTGGATGGTACGCGGTGGAAAGACGATGATTGACACCATGCTTAGCCATGACTCGTGCAAATTGGTCATTGCAAAAATGAGTCCCGTGATCATCAATAATAGCACGAGACACACCGAATCTAGCGAATAGTTGTTTAAAAAATTAACAACCACCTTCGCATCGTTAGTAGGTAAAGCTTTTGCTTCAACCCATTTAGAAACGTAGTCAACGGCTACGAGGATGTACTTGTTTCCTTTAGACGAAGGGAATGGCCCCATAAAGTCGATGCCCCGTACATCAATGATTTCACATTCTTGTATGAAATTTGGAGGCATCTCATCTTTATGTGTGATCTTGCCTTGTCTTTGGCAAGCATCACAATTTTAAACCATTTCGTGTCGTCACGATAAATGGTGGACCAATAAAATCCCGAATCAAACACTTTCTTCGCGGTGTAGTTGGGACCAAAGTGACCACCGGTGGGTCCTTTGTGGCAAGCTTCTAGAATATCTAGAGCTGCGGGTCCGTCAAGACACCGGCGAATAAGCAGATCAGCGCATTGTTTGAAGAGATAAGGGTCATCCCAAAAGTAAGTCTTAAGTTCTTTAAAGAACTTCTTCTTTTGTTGGGATGTTAACCCTTTGATGAGAACACCACCCGCTAAGTAGTTTGCAATGTCCGCAAACCACGGGGTGTCATCAAGATTCGAATGGATGGACATTAAGGCCTTAAGGGGAAAAGAGTCATTGATCTCTTAGTTGGGATGATCCCCTTGATAAGGATCCTCAAGTCTACTTAGATGATCCGCAACTAGGTTTTCGGCTCCCTTCTTGTCACGAATTTCAATTGAAATTCTTGAAGGATCAAAACCCAACGAAGAAGTCTTGGTCTAGAATCTTTCTTTGTCAACAAGTACTTCAACGCAGAATGGTCCGTGTATAAGATTTTTGTTGAAAGGACAAGATAGGGGCGAAATTTTTCAAAGGCATAGACAACAACTAAAAGCTCTTTTGTGGTTGTCGTGTAATGCAATTGAGCCCATGTCATTGTTTTGTTAGCGTAATGGATCTGTTGGAAATGCTTGTTTATCCTTTGTCCCTAAACCGTTCCAATATCAAAGTCGCTAGTATCGCACATCAATTCAAAAGGTATCTCCTAATTAGGGGTAACCAAGACCGGTGCCTTAGTTAGGTTTATCCTTAAGAAGATTGAAGGATTCAATACACTCTTTAGAAAAGATAAAAGGAGTATCTTTTTCCAAGAGGTGGGTCATCGGGCGAGCGATCTTAGAGAAATCTTGTATGAATCAACGATAGAAGCCCACATGCCCGAGAAAACTTATCACACCCTTCACGGTTGAAGGTGGAGGTAATTTGGCTATGATATCCACTTTGGCACGGTCCACTTCATGACCGGATTTTGAGATTTTATGTCCAAGCACAATGCCTTCTTTTACCATGAAATGGCATTTTTCCCAATTTAGAACAAGGCGAGTGTCTTCACACCGCTTAAGCATACGTTCTAAATTGGCAAGGAAAGAAGAGAATGAGTCTCCAAAGACCGAGAAATCATCCATGAAGACTTCCATGGCTTGCTCAACCATGTCATGGAAGATAGCCAACATGCACCTTTGGAAAGTCCCGGGGGCATTGCATAAACCAGAAGGCATTCGTTTATAGGCAAATGTACCGTAGGGACAAGTGAATGTTGTCTTCTCTTGATCTTTGGGATTAATGGGTATCTGAAAATAACCCGAGAAACCATCTAAAAAGCATTAATATTCATTACCCGCTAGAGTTCAAGCATTTGGTCCATAAAAGGAAGGGGAAAATGATACTTTCTCATAGCATCATTGAGTTTGCGTTAGTCTATACAAACTCTCCACCCTGTAACGAGACGAGTAGGAATCAACTCGTTGTTTTGATTGGGCACAACGGTGATTCCGCCTTTCTTAGGCACACAATGGACCAGACTAACCCAAGGTGAATCCGAGATAGACTAGATCATTCCCGCATCAAGAAGTTTGATAACCTCTTTTTTGATAACGTCATGGATCTTAGGATTCACCCATCTTTGATTTTGAATAGTGGGTTTAAAGTCTTCCTCCATGAGAAATTTATGTGTGCAAAAGTGAGGATCAATTCCACGAATATCAGAGATTTTCCAAGCAATAGCTGTTTTATGCTTCTTGAGAACTTCAATGAGACGAGTTTTCTCATCGGATTTTAAGTCCTTAGCAATGATAACAGGAAGTTGGTCAATGCCTTCTAAGAAAACATAGTCGAGATGAGGAGATATGTTTCCAGACACTTAAAGGCATTAAGTTTATACTAGCACCTAGATCGGCTAGGGCCATGCAATTCTCTACTCTCGGGAAGTTGCAAGGAATCAAGAAGTGACCTGGATCACCAAGTTTTGTTGGTAATTTCCTTAAAAGAACCGCAGAGCAATTCTCATTAAGTTGGTTCTGAGCAATTTCAAGAAGCTTCTCCTGGTCACTTAGAAGATCTTTAAACATCTTCGCATATTTGGGCATGTGAGTGAGAGCCTCAGCAAAGGAGATGTTGAAATTCAGGAAAAAGATCCTCATAGACCCTTGTTTTGCATAGACTCAACCAACCAATAAAAACCATCTATTTTTATCATGTAACAAAAAAACTCATTTTTTAAAAATTAAATATCTCACAAACCGTTCATCGTTACGTAAAACAAAATATATCATCGCGACGAGAGTTAAATCATCTATCTATCGAGGGGCACATGTATATACTTTGGACGAACTTTTTGTTCGACTTTTTTTCTTAAGTCACGTCTGGAGTGAATCATATATGATTCGTCACAAAACATATATGATTTTCAGAAAATCATATATGATTTTCAGAAAATCATATATGATTCATATCACGAATCATATATGATTTTCCGAAAATCATATATGATTCGTGACGAATCATATATGATTCGTGACGAATCATATATGATTCGTGACGAATCATATATGATTCGTGACAAATCATATATGATTCTCTCCAGACGTGACTTAAGAAAAAAAAGTCAAAAAAAAAGTTCGTCGAAAGTATATACATGTGCCCCTCGATAGATAGATGATTTAATTCTCATCACAATTGTGTATTTTTTTCGTTTGACGATTTACCGTTTGTGAGATATTTAATTTTTAAAAAAGTGGTGGGAAGTGGGTTTTTTTTAAAGAAATGGGTGATTATGATTGGTTGGATTGGTCTATGCTAATTTAAGAGTCTATATAGATCTTAACTCTTGAAATTCGATTGTTTAAATATTTTTAGAAAGTTTGAAACTTGAATGTCATCCTTGATTTTGAGCTTCTCTTTCCTCAACCTTGAAGGATAAGGTATATCAGATGAAGAGGAAGGCTTTAGAATAGTAGGATCACGCACATCCTTGGGTGGTGGGGGAATGGGGTTAGAAGGTAAAGGAGTTGGGGAAAGTTGTTCTTTTTCCTTAGTTACAATCACGGGAGTAGGTGTAGGAATCTTAGGTTTCGTATAACCTTTTCCACTACGAGTAGTGATTGCTTTCATCTCCCCTCTTGGGTTAGCAATGGTGTTACTCAGAAGAGAACCCGAAGAAGATGGTTGATTACTTTGGAAAAATGAAGCCATCATATCGCGTAAGTCATTCGTTTGATTGCTCAACGAAGTTCGCATGTCTTTCCTTAGCTCGGCACTGAGATCGTTCCCTTGTTTCGTCATATCGCCCTTCAAGTTAATAATCTGGGTCTGAAGATTCTTCACCAACACGTAATTCGTCCGCATGTATGTTTCAACCTCATGGTTGAATACTGTGGGTTACGTAGGAAGGGGTTCTTGATAAGCAAGTGGTTGGTATGGAGCGGGTTGGTAAACTTGATTATTATTTTAAGGTGGATATGGGTGTCTTTGGGGTTGAAATTGGTTGGGAGCTCGAGTTTGGCCTTGACTGTTTCGATTAAGGTTTTGTTGTTGGTTTTGGTTTGGAGGAGTAAAACCGGGTGGTGAAAGAAAGTTGTTTGAACGATAACTTAGCAAGTTAAGGTATCCTTGAGGACGAGCTTGATAGCCTCCCATGGGATAGGTACCGTATGCCGCGTTAACGTTTTCACAAAGATTGCCTTGGGTAGAAGGGCAATCATTGTAAGAATGAGGACCACCACAAGTCTCGCAAGAAGGTGTCACATCTTTCACTTGTTGAAAGTGGTTTGTAGCCATGGTTAAGTACTTTTTGTTCATCTCAGCGATTTGGCGTGTGAGTTCGGTTATCTCGGGGTTGGAGGATGTAGAAGAGACATTGACTCTCGGGTTTGATCTTGAGGATGCGGATGAATCCCAATTCTTGTGGTGAGTAGTCATGTTTTCAATTAACTCTCTACACTCCTCCGGTCTCCTTTTCATAAAAGTACCACCGGCGGTGGCATTAATCGTATCACGATCACGAAAAGTGGACCATTGTAGAAAGTATCAATGAGAGTCACGGGGAGCATGTTATGATTTGGACAACGGTCGATCAAAACATTGTAGCATTCCCAAGCATCGAAAAGTGATTCATCATTTTCTTGAGTGAATCGACTAATTCGGTTACGAAGGCTCGTTACCATGAATGGTGGAAAGTAGCGCGACAAAAATCGTTGAGTCATGTCGTCCCATGTGTGAATTGAATTCTTAGGGAGACGGTCAAACCATTTTTCGGCATGGTGGGATAAAGTGTGTGGAAAGAGGTGAAGGCGAAGATAATCCAAGGTAACACCGGGTAATTTCATGCTTTGGGTGACGGTAATGAATTTGTCTAGGTGTTTGTTGGCATCATCATCCGGCAATCCGAGAAAAGGACCAGTATTTTGCACTTTTTGGATCATGTGATGCTTTAGTGAAAATTCAGGAGCCGTGATTTGCATCGGCGCAATCGGTCCTCCGCGTTCGTTCATCGTAGGTTGACAAAGATCCTCCATCGTTCGAAGGTCGGGTTGAGGGTGGTTATTATTCATGTTGGGGTGAGGTGGATTATTATTGTTGTGTACACCGGCCATGTCTAAGTCTTCAAGAGTCTCGGGCTTAGGATAAGACGTAGATCGAGTACGCATACACTAAAAGAAAATGCAAGAAAATATGTTTGATTTTTATAGGATTTTTTTAATTTTTTTTGGAGTTTTGAAAATTTTATACTTTTATTTTTTTAATAATTTTTTGAAATTTTTATGCGTTGAAAATAACCTTCCCAAAAGAACGGATCCCAAAATCCTATTTTTATCACAAAAAACCGTTAATCTTTACGTAAAGAGTCAGCAGCGGCGCCATTTTAATAACTGGGCTTTTGCATATCTTTCGTCGCGTTGTTCGTACTCGATTGCAATTGTGGTTTTGTCGTTTTCGTTCTCGGTATCTCTTCGAATTGATCACGGTTCAAAGTGGAATTATTGTTCTTGGTCACTAAAAGTGGGAGCTTGGGATTATCTATTTCTAATAGTGAGATAAACAATAAAGTAATTAAATAACAAGATAAAAATAAAGTAAAATGATCTAACCTTAATTGGCGGGAAAAAATAACACTTGGAGACGAAACAGGAAGGAACTTAAACAGCTAATCCGGAATACGCTTTTTGGGCCATATCCGCAATGTGAAATACTGGTGCTTATCCGGAATATGGCTTGCAAGCCTTATCCAGAATGCGTACTACCCACGCTTATCCGGAATTCGTAATTCTACAGCTTATCCGGAATGTGTTCCAAAGGCTTATCCGGAATGTAATTTCTACTACTTATCTAGAATCTACTTTCTACCACTTATCCGGAAAAAGTACTTAAGACCCTTATCCGGAATGAGGGTTTTGGGGAAGATTCCGTAACAAGAAAAACTTAGGCACAATCAAAATAAGCTAAAAACCAATAAGCACTTTACCAAAAACTAAACCAAAATGATTTTAGGAAAAAGTAAATAAGCTAGAATTTGAAAACTTTTAAAACACCAAATAAGCTAAATATAAAAAACCACTTTTTATAAAAATAATAATCTATCAAGAAGAACTTATTTAGAATAAGTCAAACACACTAAAATCAACATAGATTATTAAGAAAGGTAGAATGAGAGATTATTAAAAGTTTGATTATATTAAAGATTAAGATCCAAAATACAAGATTTAAAATGAATGATTTAGTTAAACTAGAAAGAGAAAATTCTAGAGAGAGAAAGTAGCTTAAAAAACTAAAAACTAAAAAAATGAAAATTAACTAACTCACTCCTCCCCAAAATGAATGAGGGGAGCATATATATGAGGATGGTGTCGTGGTGTGTTGTTTCCTTCTTTTCTTTCATTTGTCTTCTCGTCTTTTAAATAATACGTCTTTCTCGACTTTGTCTCGGGATTAGTCGAATGGCATATGAACTCGTCTTCTAATTTTCTTCTTTTTAGTAGACTTGGTTCTTCGACTTTGTTAAACTTTCGTCTTTAGACTTTTTATTCGATAAATTTTCAGAATAGGCCTTTGACTTCCGTTCTTCTTGCACTTTTGATCTTCTGACTTGTCTTTTGTCTTTTTCTTCAATAAAATTCCGTGAAAGCCCGTGTTTTCTTCCTTTTTCATATTTTGATCCTAAAACACAACAAAAACACAAACCACGCATAATTCCGACATTTTCGACATAAAATACACGTTTTGGTCTCGTTTTTAATTGTTTTAAGTGGTAAAAGGATGGGTGTTTTCACACCTATCGAGAGGCGGCCATCATGTTTTAAATAAACAATGTGTAGAGATTATCCCCTCGAGAACCTTTTAACAAATCATTTCCTGCCAAATCACGAATGAAGCAAGTATGTTATCGAAAACCAACCTCAAGGTTGGAATCACAAAATTGTCCTACTGAGAATAATTTGTGACCGAGTCCTGCCACATAATATACCCGTGAAATCGTAACATTCCCAATCTGATATTCACCATACCTCATGATCTTAGCAATATGGTCGTTACGAAACTTCACCGTCCCTAGAAAGTTGCTTACGAAATTTTTGAGCATCGAGCGATCTCCGGTCATGTGCTTGGAGCACCCAGAGTCCAAGTACCAGAGGATGATTTGGACCACCTGAAAATATCACCAGACAGAACCGATGTATCGGAATCTAATTGTTCCTCATTGTTAGCAGGTACAAATAAAATTATCTTAGATTTGCTATCCTGAGGTTGCTTAGGTTTCAAAATTTGATTGCTAGTTGTCGATTTGGGTGCAGGTTGTATAATCTGCTGAGGTACTTCTTCACTGGTAGGCACAGTAGTGGGGGCTGACCTAATTAAAGGGCGCGGTTTCCATACTTGAGTGCTAGTGCTCCTAGTGAAAGGGCGCTGAGACCTAACCTTAGTGGAAGTGATCCTAGTTAATGGGCACTTAGTTCCATTAGTAGTAAAGGTCCTACCAGTGGGTTTCCATTGCAATCCAACTTGGGTGAGTTTCCTCCCCGTTGGTTTCCATTCAAGGTTGTTCCTAATGGCATACATTTTTCATTAACATGGTCAACAAGGCATAAATCATGACGCTGAGAAAACATACATTCATTACAATTCCAACATTTCAAATGAGAATTCATAAATTGCTTAGGCTGCTGCACAACCGCAGTGCTTTTTGTATTAGCTACATGATTCTTTTTATTCAAATCTGAGAAAACATTCCTAGGGTGAACTTCTACTTTCTTCTTCGATGTCCTACTAGTGGAAGGCTTGATCCTATCTTTCTTGACTTGAGATCCTTTAGCCTTAGTAGATACATTTACTCCTCTAGAAGGCAAGGGAACATTAGTGGCAAATTTTGATTTAGCCTTGTTGGTCGTATCTACGGTTCATGTCGGTTTAGGTCCTGGATTCTTACTGAATGGAGTTATGGCAATGGGTTGGGTTTTAAGTGGTGCAGAACCCGGTTGTCCGATGTAATTCAAAGATGCTAAGTAATATTTTACTCACTCAATATAAGTATGGGCAGAGTAATCGTGACTATTTGAGGGATCTAACTCGTAAAGATCGTCTAAAATATCCCTAACAATACGCACATGCTTAATTGCATTCTTCATATGAACAACATAAATATCCAGGTTGTTCTTATGGGACGGGTTCTTATGAATCACCACTTGGTTGGTTTTTGGAGCACTAGAGAACGGTGTAGAGATTGTAGCTGCGTTATCAAAAACTTCGCGTCGTGTGAGTTGAAGTGTCTCATTTAAATCAGCTAAAACCATGTTTTTTTCTATGAGCTGGATAATTAAGTCAGAGATCTCCTCGGACTTTTGGTTCAATAGGTCAACATATGATTGTTGTTCTACCGCATTAAAAGCGAAGTGTTCGTCTAGTGAACCATAAAGATGCGAGAAGCCCTGCCTTGCAGGTTCCATCTCCCCTAGAATAGACGAAAGTCTGTTTTCTAGGGCATGATTTTTTATCTTTGCACCCTCTAGTTCAACTTTCATAGGTTCTACAGATGATAACTCTCTCTTAAGTTTCATAATCTGCTCTTCTAACGCTTGAACCACCTGAATCATCTTGTCACTCATCTCAACGTGGTTTTCACAATCATGTTTAATTGAAAGAGTTTCAGTTTTAGTTTGCTGTTCTATTTCAAGAGATATACAATGTTGTTGAAGCTCGTCAAAACTTTTTGAAAGTGAATTAAAATAATCTTGAAGCTTTAAAAATTCAGTGTTGGATTCGTGACAAGTATGATTATCTACATCATTTACAGGCTCAACAATATTCACAGAGAGATCATGCACATCATCATATTTATTCACAACATATGTCATCTCATTTGCACAATTAATAGTCACAACTTGCATCACATCAAAAGCCACCAATTGTTCCAAGAATCGGTCATATTCGGACAAAATCTTTTCTTTCTCAATTAAATGTTGCTCATAAGCATCATCAATTTCATGGAAAACTTTTTGAACTTCAGCCATTTCGAAATTAAGATTATCTCCAAGATCTAGAAAGCCCTCTTTAAGATTTTTTACAAACGGAACGATCTCTTTCTCTAACACCGATTTCATGTGTTCGAAAGCCCATTCTCTGGCGGTTTGAGCCGTTGAAGTCGTACATTCCTTAATGACCTTGTCAAAGCCCGTAAAGTATCGTTTAATCTCTTTCAAGCTTTCCAATACTGTACTTACCGGTGGAAGAACCTTTGGAATTTCCTTAGGTTCATCTGAATTGACAAGTATAGTCAAACTTACGGTATATAAAAATTACTTTTCACCGACTCTCTTCATATAATGATATATTCGTGGATGACTCCGGAAAAACAATCGGATCTAAGACCAAACCTAATTTAGTTGCATCATAAAGTCTTGGGTTGTGGATAAAAGCTTGCTTTGCATAACCCGGGTTAGGTGGAAGATCTTTTTGACGCGATAGGTTAAATTCCTTAAAAGAGGCCTCGAATAAGTGTACTAGATGTGAAGTAGAGTATTGTCAGAAAAGCAAATTATCAATCTTTTTAATCTCATTAGACACATTAATTTCCATTTCTACCTTTTTAGACTCGAGAATTTTGAAATACGTTGTAAGTTTTTGAAAATTATTGACGACTAACTATTTGTCTTTAGGTTCTTTTGAAAGATTGTCTCTTAAATTTTCAATCTCTTGTAAGTGACCCATTTGAACTAGTCGAAAGTTGTCAAATTCGGTATTGGTCAGACTAGTAGACGAGAGAGTTAACTCTAAGGTTTGAACCTTTTCCTTGTACAAAGCAAGCTCGACATATAAAGTCTGATTAGAACATAGGGTTTCAAGGACCGCAGTATTCATTAGGCCAAGAAAAGAAGCTGAAACCGTTACAAAATCTTGTTGAGCAAGGGATTTCATATGCGAAATAGCTCCCGGTTGTATTTCACTCAAAGTTTGGGTACTTACATTGATATTGCTATCACTGTTTATCTTCTCGTTTGAATTACTCACTCCTGAAGGCTCTTTCGGATACTGAGACTCTTTCCCAACGGGATGTGGTGCAATACTAGTATCATTGTTAGTGTTAGGTACCTCAGATATTTGGTCAGACCCATAGAGCGAGAGTTGTGCCATAAGAGTTTCCTTGGCGGTATTGAGGTCATAATAGTCTGAATCGCATGCATCAAGTTTATCTGCTTGATATGCAGCATTCTGAGTGTAGGCCACTGTAATTCCCTCATTCTTCGCAACTCCCGGATCCGCAAGAAATGCTAACTCCTCCTCATCTAACTCTTGAGCTTGTGCATGAGTATTTACGAGATAGATTTTCTCTTGAAACCCTGTACCATATCTTTTCCTCTTAGGTTGCTTACAATCCTTAGCCATATGCCCTTCCCCCTTGTAGTTGTAGCATGTGATCATCTTCAACGTACCTGTAGCTTTTCCCCTTGGAGCAGTGTTATAAGTGCGTACACTGGTAGTTGAATAACTTGGTCTCCCCTAAATTAGTTGAACCGTAACTTTGACATCTTGAATAGTAGCTTGTTGACGAGAGTTAGAAGAATTCTCAACTGATTATTTGTTGGGGATGGTCTTCTGTATCCTTGTTTGTTCAACGTTTGAGTGAGATAGGCAGACATTGTAGCTAAGACTTCAATAGGATTATCACCTTGTCTGAATTTGGGGATTGGTACCTCATCATCACAATACAAAACTGGTGTTCGTAAAGCTTCATACACACTTGAAGGAGTGTTGCCATGTTGTGAATAACTTGTCTGACATGCTGCAGGTGTTGGATAGGTAATAGCAAGAGCTGGAATGGATTGGTAAGGAGAGTACAATTGATGAGCATAAGATGATGGATGTGGATCCCTTTGTGATGACAGTGCTGAATGACGATATTGTTGTGGATAAGATGTAGGTGGTTGTGGTAAAATCGAATACTGTGGTAAGCTTGGAGTTTGATAAACCGGTTGGTAGTAGGCTTGTTGTCCCATAGCAGAAGGAGTATTGTTATATGACAATGTTGGATGATTTTCCATTAACGCCAATGGTTCGGGATAAGATCCTTAAGATATAAGTTTCATGAGCACCTGCTTCTCATGTTGCTGCAAGAAAGAGTATAGTTGATCTAAGTTCGACTTGTGCAAACCCCAAATCAGTTTAACATCAGTGACATATTGGCTCCACTCTATAGGTAGCGTGTTCAGAAACTTGGTGTTGATCTGAAATTGAGCAATCGAAAGATTATACACGTTCAAGTCATTCATTAGTGTGGTAAATCGCCAATAGTAGTCATGAAGAGTTTCCCCTGGAATGTACGTGAAGCGATCAAACAAATCATAAAGTTGACACTCTCGTTCCTGCTTACACAATGAAGTCCCTTGTAGCAAAACCGTCAAACGTTCCCATAATTCCTTTGCTACCGTGTGGTTACTTACCATTCGAAAAATATCAGGCGGAAGAGATTGAAAATAGTATGAAGAGCCTTTTCATCCGCATCAGCAATGATTTGGTCGGCAGGCGTTAACTCAGCAAATAACCTCAGCCTAGTCACATTGTCTACAGTAATGGTGCCATGATCAAGTGGTCCTTCCTTAATTGATTTGACCATAAGACGCCCACTTGGTCGACCCAAAATATATGACATCATGCGATCTTGCCATGCTTCAAATAGCTCTTTGATATGCAATGGTGGACAGGTATCGGTACCCGAGATGATAGAAATATCAGCAAGTGATGTTATCGTCGGCATTGTCGGCATATATGAATATGGATTCATTTTTAGATCACTTGAAGAAAAAGATTATCTTTTGATCGGCTAATGAAATAAAGTTGGGAAATTTGTTGTGTGTTGATGTAGAATTCATCCAATAAATTACAAGTCCAAATCTTGAATAAACCTGAGAACTATTCGGAATATGAACTTTCCAAGTATTTCGGAATATGAAATCCCAAGTTAATTCGGAATATGGATTCCCAAATTAATACGGAATATAAACAATGCTTAACTAATTCGGAATCTGGATACCTGAGGACTATTGGGAATATGAACTCCCCAAGTAATTTGGAATATTAATTCCCAAGTTAATTCGGAATATGAAACAAGATACTAATTCGGAATGTGAATCAAGAGATTAATTCGGAATGTGAACCAAGATGTCTATTCGAAATGTGTAATCTTTTGACTATTCGGAATGTGTAATCTTCCGACTATTCGGAATGTGTAATGTTCGGAATTCAATTCGTAGTTCGGATAAAGGACTTAATTCGGAATATGATAGTAACTCGGAATAGGAACTTAATTCGGAACTTAATTCAGAATGTGAAACTAGAGAACTATTCAGAATCTTAATCTTGAAAACTTTTCGGAATCTCGAACCTGGTGAGTATTCTGAATATGAAGTTGATGACTTATTCGGGATATGATCTTGGTGCTAATTCGGAATACACAAAACCCTGTTATTCTGAGTTATTAAACCCTACTATTCCGAATTGTTACCAACTAAAATATCAATACTTGGAAAAATGTGTTTTTACCCAAAAATCAAGCCAAAAACTACCGATTCTTACATGAAAATCATCAAGATGAATATCACAAATCCCTACCACAACTATGTAGGCAATTTGTAAGAAAGATTTAAGGTGAAAAATGATGACGTATAGTACCTCAGTCGGGTCGTGGGCCCGGCCCACGGGTACTACCCGCATTCAACCCAATACGCTTGGGCTGGGTAGACGTTGTCTAGTTTATCAGGCTCTGGTCAACATGGGCCGCATGTGTCAGAACACGGCCCACATCTCTTCTGTACGCGGCAAGGGTTAGACAGAATCCTAATCTACATAGGATTTGCCTTAAAGTAAGGAGATATACACTAGCCATAATTAGAAGATATCATAACCTAATTATGGTGATTATCCCTTGCTTGGGGCCGAAGACACGGTAGAGCCTAATAGGGACTCTATCGCCTATATAAGAAACCCCCCAGGGTCCCTCTAAGGTATTACATTCTCCATACTCTCAACTCACAACCGATTATCTAACCCTAAACCGATTACTTACTCTCACACCGGAGTCTAATCGTGGGATACATTCCCATGGTAAGCTTAACGCGTGTTGTTTAGTGTTCAGGATCTCAACAAGACATTCACTTGGTGCAAGAGCCGGAGCCCAACCTACCCGAATTAAGCCTAATTCAGGTCAAGCAAGGATCAACCAAATTTTGTATCAACAAGTTGGCGCCATCCGTGGGACCCTACACTAAAGTACTCTACGAATGACGTAAGGACATTCCCAGCAAACAAAAGGGTCACGAACCCTGGAAACCTAAAGTCTGGGAGTGATGTTCCAATCCCTCTCATTCCCCCTCTAGGAGGGCAAGAATGAAGATCGAATGCCCGAAACTCACCATTCCAGTCCGGTGGGACGGGCACAATCACCAACACTCCACCCGTAACTCTGTCCCTGACCAACCCCGATTCGGGTACTGCACCTAACGCTCCCAACAAGGAAGCGCAAAGGCAACCTACGGTCGAGGCAGAATTGGAAGTTGATTTATTGGAGGACGAAGACCTCGAGCGTGTTCTCACGCAGAACTTCGATAGGATCGTCCCAGGGATTGCATCCAGGTTAAATTTTGGAAGGAATCTCCAGTCCAGACTTAACTTCGGAAGCTCCTCGCAGGGTACTCCTCCTCAGGCTAGGAAGAACGGACGGAGGATGCGAGCTAACGAACAACCTCCCCTCGAGGAAGCCCCTCGGCCGCGGAATGTGTTTGAACGCATAGGGGATCACATAATGCAATAATTGCAAGAACCTCGGGAGGAAGGGGACAGATCCGATGGCAACACTGAACGTACAGTGTTGGAAACCCCCAAGGACAATCGCCACATAAGCGTGTGGAACATGATAAACTCTAGGAGGAAGGAGGCGCACCCTCGAAAGAACACCCATCGCAAGGCGGGGGGACCACCTCCACCTGATGGCCCTTCAGAATCCGATTCGGATGACCACCCTCCCAAACGGCGCTGTCCCCGTTATTCCACACCACTGCCATTAGACGATGAAGGGCGCTACGGTGAGGCCTACTATCACAATGAGCAAGAAGAGGACCTATCCCTCCCATGGTGCGATGACATGGAAGATGCTTTCACTCTCCACATACAGAACTATTCTGAGGATAAGAAGCACCGCATGCCAGTATGTGTCAAGACCTATGATGGGTCCGGTAATCCGGATGACCACCTAAAGGTGTTTGATACACAGGCCAAAATCGAACGATGGCCAATGCCCATATGGTGTCAGATGTTTAACTCAACCCCGATTGGTAATGCCCGTGATTGGTTTGAAAAGATCCCCCACCGAAGCATTGACAGCTTCAGCGAGCTACGCACCGCGTTCAAAAACAACTACACTCAGTGGAAGAAATACAACAGAGATCCGGTCTCATTGGCAACTATCAATCAAAAGCCCGGAGAATCTACGGAGGACTTCACGGATCGCTTTAATGATGAGTGAACGCGCACTAAAGCGATGCCGGAGCTGCTAAAAATTTCTAATTATATGCACTCCCAAACGGACAAAGAGTTCATCTGGCGCCTTAACGATAAGCGTCCGGAAAAGTTTGACGACCTTTTGGAGAGAGTCCAGAATTTTGTGGAAGGAGAAACCGTAGTTGCCGCGGCATACCCCACAAAAGGAATCATGGTTACCGATCAAATGATCATCCTAGAAGACAGTCAGGTGGCCAGACTAGCTCTAGCAATGGAAAGAATTGGGATTACAAAAATCAGCCCAAGGGAGGACGGTCTGATGACAAATTCACCCCACTCAAGATGACCTATCAGGATATTCTGATCACCGAAGGAGAAAATTTTCCATGACCTCCCCCGATGAGAACTCCGGTCGACCGGCGTCAGGGTAACCGCATTTGTGAATTCCACAATGACAAGGGCCACGACACGAAGGAGTGTATCCAACTCAAACACCTAGTCAAGGATTGGAAGGACGGGAAGGATAACAAGAAGCATGACAAGAAGGACCCCCAAAAGGAAAAGCCTTCAACCATATATATGGTCCATTCATGGCAGCACCGCACAAAGCAGAAAATTAGTCAAAAATTTTCACGCGGCAAGAAGATCTCGTTCCCTCCAATCACGGCAAGCAACGTGACCGACGCGCCTCTCACGATTGAGGTAAGCATTGGAACCCACAACGTTCGTCATATGTATGTGGATGGATGATCGTCGGCTGAAGTGCTATAGGAACACTGCTTCGAACAACTACGGCCAGATATAAAAAGCCAATTGATGCCAGCAGAATCCCCGCTCATTGGCTTCAGTGGAGACACTATATGGCCAAGAGGACAATTAGGTTTGCTGGTAACCATTGGAGACAAAGAGCACTCCACCACGGCGTGGATGAACTTTATGGTAATACGTTTTCACTCCCCCTATAATGGTATTATTGGAAGACTGGGTATCCTAGCCATACGGGCAGTCCCGTCTACGGCCCACGACATGCTCAAGTTCTCGGTGGAAGGGGGAATTTGTCACTATTTAAAACTCGCTCGCACGTCGTGGCAAAACAGGTTCAGCCAGTCCCCACGATGGATGGATCATCACCCCCTAATTGGAAGGTGATAATCCAACCCGAGTACCCGGAACAAGAAGTATCTATCGAAGGGACACTCTCCGAGAACGGGAAGAAAGCCATGTGTTCTCTCCTAAAAGAAAACCTGGATATATTTGTGTGGTAGCCGAAACACATGACGGGAGTACCGCGATCGATATCAGAGCATAAACTACACATCCTACCTGGGTACCCACCGTAAAACAAAAGAAACACGGTCAAGCACCTGAGCGTAGCCAAGTGATACTGGAAGAGGTACGGAAGTTGGTGGACGCAGGTAGTATGCGCTAAGTTTACTACCATGAGTGGCTGTCTTAGCCGGTCATGGTTAAGAAGCATGACGGGAGCTTGCGCATGTGCGTGGACTTCACGGACCTAAACAAAGCATGCCCGCATGATTGCTACCCATTAGCAGAAATTGATTGGAAGGTGGAATCCTTATGTGGCTACGCTTTCAAATGTTTCTTGGACGCATATAAGGGGTACCACCAGATCCAGATGGCAGAGGAGGACGAGGAGAAAAAGGCATTCCACACCAGTCAGGGTGTGTATTGTTACACAAAAATGCCGTTCGGACTAAAAACCGCGGGGGCCACGTATCAACGACTCGTTGATAAAGCCTTCGACTCACAGATAGGACGTAACCTTGAGGTCTACGCTGACGACATGGTTATCAAAAGCCATACAAAGGATGAGCTTCTCCGCGACATCCAGGAGACTTTCAACACGTTGCGCAAAATCAACATGATGTTAAATCCTAAAAAATGCACGTTTGGGGCAACCGAAGGCATGTTCCTAGGGTACATGATTAGCCCAAACGGCATCAAGCCGTGTCCAGAAAAAACGGACGCCGTAATATGTCACATCCCACCATGGCGGAATATGGGGCGCGACGTATGGATATCATCACAACAAACGGTGTCTCTATAGAGAAAATAAAATGCAAATATAAGGTCATAAATGGCGACAAAAATGTCATGGAAATATCTCAACAATGCAGGAGTCTATATAAGTAGGTAACAGTCCTACCTCTTACCCAAGACAAACAAATAACACTAACAATCACATATAGGTGCCAACAATATCACTATCGAAACAATTAGAAAGAAAACAAACTAAGAAGGAACAGGGATCTCCTTCTAAATGCATTCCTACTCGACTCCAATCCTAGCCACATATGTTCTCACGCTTAACCACATTATCACCTGAAAGAGACACTAAAACACGTCAACATAAAGTTGGTGAGAGTCATAGGTTTAGACTCAAACGCCAAAATCATACCAAAAGCTGTGAGTAACAACCAAAGTTAAAAACATATGGACAATGTGATACTAATATGCATTAACAAACTAACATTCAAGATTTAACCAATCAAACCAAAATTCAGGCTCCCAACCATACCAAACACCATACTCCCATAGGCATCCAAACACCTATGAACCAAATCCCAAGGCCCCGCCTTGTCAACACCCTCTTGGTACCAAGTCAAAACATAAAAAATCAAGAATCAACTAGCAGTTAATCATATAAGTATGCACACATAAGTCCATTACCAACGCCAAACATTCACAACATAATTTATAAATAACATAACAGTGTCTCTTCCATCCCATCTGGAAGTCATAAACATTAGTAAACATGGGACTATGAAACTCACCTGATTGAGCTTCTCCAAAAGTCTTCGCACTAGCAAAAGCTAACAAACAAGAACACATAATCAAAACATGAACCAATCACAAAGATGGCTCATCAAACTATGATGGACATCTAACCTACTTCCGTATATACACCTCATTTATATGCTCTAAGCATCCCATTACACCCCTCTATAAAGCCCTTAACTCGTTTTACTTCATAACACATCCTGTTAACATTTTACCAAAAACAGTCCCAGTTTTAGGTCTCCAAACTATAAGCCAAACGCCCACCTTATCACACCCCTGACCTTTGTGAAGGGAATATCTATTCCCTTACATATGTTACCTATCTCTTCCCGTTTGCCCAAACCTTAAAACTACTGCTAAGGCCCCGATATATGTATATATACTTTCGCCTATCTAGAAATCACTGATTTTAAACATATGAAAAGTTTGTTATGATTAGGGGGTCTTACCCTAACCCATTTCCTTAGCCCCAATTCAGATACCTTCTACAATATATAAACCAACTCTCACGTTCGTTTTATTGTCCAATTTTACTCTTAAGTACCCCAAACAATCCAAAACTTAAAAAGAAAATAGGCTGACCCGAAAACAGTTTTGACACCCGACTGATGTAACCTGTTTTTGACCCACTTCCGGACCTCCAATTTGGTTCTCCTTTCTTTATTTAGAAAGCCAACTCAATTATCTATCCAGGGCTAGCTTGATCGCATCTTGAATGTTCCTATAACTCTAGATATGATCAAAACAATGACACCAAAATTCTGCCCAGTTTTTAAAAACGAATTTAACCTAATTAACCTAATTAATTAACCCTAACCCCACCAATTACAAGCCCTAACTTATGTAATCATTATAACATCATTATTATAAAATTAATTTACTGTTTTAAATTAAACCCTAACCTAAATCCATCATAAGATGATTATAAAAACACTAAAAACAATTAAATTGAAAAGGGATTTAAAGATTTTACCTTTAAATTAATGGAAGATGTAAAAACCCAAATTTTTATAAAGAACCCTAGTTCATCTTTTTTTTTTGTCGACTAAAACTCTAGGGAATAATAAAAAAATCGTTTGGTATTAATTGTGGTATTCTTTATATAGTAAAACAATCCTTGTCCAAGTTTAATTACCCACTTTCCTTTTTTTTCCCTTTTTTCCTATTTCCCTACCTTCTCTTGCGTCCAAACCGACTAACCCCCCCCCCCCCCCCCCCCCAAATTTCGTTTTTTTTCTTTTTATTATTAATATATGTATTAATAACATTACCTAAATTTTCCTTAATTTATTTGAGCTCCTAAAGCCTCCAAAACCTCAAAACCGTAAAACTAGTCAAATTTACGCATTTTACCGTAAAAGACGTAAAATATACACTTTTATAAGAACTCTTGGAATTTGAAATAAACTTTATATTTAAGTCCTAAATGACTTATACCATCCCGAAAAATACTCCCGTGACTAAATACCTCTTCCGAGACCCCTAAATGCAAAACCCTAAACCGTAAAAATACGATTTTCTATAATACATATATGTATACGTAAAACCACCAAATAACACCATCTCATTTCATAGTCACTACATTGTGAGCTCTGAACATGAAATAACCGTTCCTCGATTTACTTATGAGTACTTTATACCCATATATGATATCCACACCAACCTCGTTCACGCAAAATAAACATGTAAACACACAAATCAAATAGCCACACATAAATTATCCTTAAAATAAGACCAAGTGACGAACCTCAAAACCACGGTTGTCACATCACTCCCTCATAATAGAAATCTCGTCCCGAGATTTACTCCTTAGGATGAAACACACAACCAACAAATCACATGAATACTTGTTCTAAAGAACACTTTCCCGTTCCCACGTGAACTCTAGTCCACGTTCCAAATTCCATCTACCCATAACTACGGTATATTACCCTTTTCCAACGTCCTAGCTTCACGACCCAAAATCTCTATCGGCTCTTCGATAAAATGAAGACTCGCATCCATACTAATATCATCTAACGGTACTTGCAAGTCGGTTCTTGCTAAGCATTTCCTCAAGTTTGATACATGAATACGTCATGCACTGTAACACCCCCACAAATGCTATGCGCAGCGGAACTACAACATTTGGGTGCTACACAGTTATCATCGCACACAAGGTATATCAAACGACTCAAAAGACGTAAAAGTCTGGACATAATTTAAACATGGTTAAAATGTACATGTCTACTGTTTTCCAAACCCCAAAAGATTACAATACAGAGTTTGCGTCTTGGTCCCCATGGATCTCAACCCCAAAAGACTACAGTTTTCACAACAACATGACATAAAAATTATTATGTTCAAGTTAGAAAAGGGTGGAAAAACAAATAGACTCCAAGCCACGCACAACTTCCATCCATAGCATGCTCCCAGCTACACTTCATCGATTACCTGAAATACATGCTAAATTGGGTCAACAAATAATGTTGAGTGGAATTCATAGGTTTTACAAACATTTTGAACATATGTGTTATAAAATCAATCATGATCATTCATAGACTTGTCGATCAAACAATCTATCTTTCAAGGATATGACAATTGTGTTTAAGCTCATGACACTAACCCGTTAACTCAATCACCCGCGTAATAATTACCGGCGTGATTCGAATAAACCACTGCCCCTCTAAAGGCATTAGTTGCAATTATACCTTATCTCTTATCACAAATTATCCGTCCGCAGGGGGTACTCAACTTACTATCCCTCGTCTCGGATAGGGTCGTCAACCCCATAGTACTATCACTTTGTATAAGCGGCTATTTCCAACCCCAACAAGGCAAGACAATAGTTAATAGTTCATGAAATTAGGGACTTTTGCAACTAGGTACTCAACACAATTTCTAGGCAACATTCGGGTCCAACAACCATTCATGGCATATGTTCATTTTAGAAAACTAGCATGCATTTCCCTCGCGGGTAAAACAATTTAAAACAGTAGAAGCGAGGCTATAAATTCACACCTTAGATAATAAGTAGTCGACGATTTCGAGTGACGGTCACTGACGATAATGAGGATGCCCGGGAAATTCAACACCTAACAAACAAATATAGCGTAATGAGTAATCTCATTGACAAACCTTAAGTACTGTATATAATACATAAATATTAGTCAATCATGACTATCACAAAACCAAATAAATAAACGTTACTCATTTATACCATTCGTTCATGTTATTAACGTTACTCCCTTTTAAGTATTTCTCGTCGGTACTTACCAAAATTACGGACTGTTTTACTAGACTTAAACCTTGTTATAAAAATTAAGAAAATTTTCAAAATTTCCTTAAGACCTGTAGAAAACATATTTCTAATCCCATTAAAAGTTTTATCTTTTACGTCTCCTTACTCAACGTATTACTTAAACCTACGTTTTTCGGACTGAAATTGCACTTTGACCAACTCAGACTCATTTGACTCATTTGAAATATACCTTTGACCTCTTCGACACCTAAGTCTAAATATAGACTCAAATGCACAGGTTTGAGACCAAAAATTAACCTTTGACCTTTTACCAAACCATATCTATGGTCCTCGGGATTTGACCAAAAACTAAACATAAATTCGGATTATGAAAGTTCTCATCTCCCGGTACACGATTTTTAAAACCTCATAACTTTTGACTCGTTAGGAGTCACAAGCTATACTTTATATCAAATCGAAGCTAAGAAGACGCTCTACAACTATATCCAACTATCTAGACCTGTAGACAAAATTATTTTTATGAAAGACACTCTAAACTTTCTGCCTAAAATCAACCATTCCAAAATCATACCAACGCTCGTTTTCAAACCCATTTATCAACACTAGACATCATCCTAAGTACTCCTAAGCATACTCAAACATCATAATCAGTCCTAAACCCCTATTAATCAATATCATCATAAAACCCAATCAAAAAAATAAACATGCAAATGGATTTACCCATCCAAAAACATGTAAAAATAGGATTAAACACATAATCTAACATCAAAACAACAACCACCATGATCCCCCAAACACCCCCCTTGATCCGTGGGGTTTGGGTGATCAAAACCCGTCAACCAAATTGATATTGGTTGATTTGTTTGGTGATTTAACATCATTCTTCCATGAATTAAACATGCAAATGGCTAATTAACATCAAAATCAACTTTTGAATCTTTAATTTTTGGAAAAATTCATGTTAATGCATGTTAAATTAAACCATGGATTAACACTTACAAAAGGGTTTTAGGAAGTGGTCTTTAATTGGAATTAATCAAAAACCAAAAAAAAATTGAAGGTGGTGGTGGTTTGGTGATGTTGGTCGTCGGCCTAGGGAGAGAAAAAGGGGAGGGATGGTTTTTTTTTCTTTGAAATGTTAAGTGTGTGTGTGATTATTTCCATTTTGTGAAATGGGAGGGACCTTGGTGTAATTTAGGCTTTCTTTTGTCCTTAAGCAAAAACGACTCCAAATGTTTACGGGATTGACTCCCTAGTTATTTTAGAAAATTTTGCGGGAGTCGGGGATCATCCCGAACACTCCAAAATACTTTTAGGATGATTTAAATGTACCCGGAAAGCAATAAAAACTCACCCGACTCGACTTAACACGAACCGAAAGTAAAATCCTCGAAAAATTATAATATCGATAAAACGACAATAGACATAGAAATTTGGGCATCCATCGGGATCGTAGTCGTCCTCGTTCTTCTTAAATCGTCAATCGTCAAAATTATTACCTCAAACATCGATTTCAATCAAAACGATAAAGTATATAGCAAATATAATTTACTAAAAATTTCAAAAATAAGCGTATTTTAGGGTAGGGTAAGTGACCTCGGCTCTAGGTGTTACATGCACACTACTCAGTTCCTCCGGTAATCCCAACCTATAGGCCATTAGCCCAATCCTTTCAAGGATTTCATATGGACCCACAAATCTAGGTGCTAACTTCCCTTTTCTTCTCAAACAGCATCACCCCTTTCCATGGTGAAACCTTTAGCATAACTTTATCCCAAATCTCAACGGCTTACGCCTCTTGTCCGCATAGCTCTCTTGTCGGTTCTTTGCTATTTTCCACCTCTACTTAAGCACTGCTACCACCTCCATAGTTTTCCGATCCACATCCGGTCCAATACGTTGGCCGCTTCTAACTTCACCCCACAGTAACGGTGATCCACCTCATCTTCTATGGATTAACTCCATCAGTTTCTACTACGTTTCCTATCACCATACCTAACGGCTTCTATCCTCTACGGATTTTCCATCATTCGGAAGTTCTCCCAACCTTAATGACATCCAATGGTATATGCAGGATTGCATAACCAAAAGCTTCCCATAATATCCACAAGAAACATGTCATAACCACCACCTCATCCTTGCTTTCCCATGCTCGGCAACAAGTAACTAACCATCCTTCATACTAACATATGTTACACCTTTTATCTAGGTGAACGGCCCATTGTTCGTGACTACCAACCTATTGCTCTAACGGTTTCTCTTCAATATCACCCCACTATCTTCACAACCTCTTGCTCCCTCTAATCATTCTTCCTCCATACTACTTTTCGCTTGTCTTTCCACAATCTTAATTTCCATACCATCTTATGTCCCATCTTCAGCCTATAATTTAGGAGTTTCCTCCTTTATTCCCTACATCCTCATCAATGGGGAATATGCCCCTCTAACCGTTGACTCTCTCCTTGTAGGAGAATTCTTGCTGATATAATGTGTTCTCCAACTATCTCCAAATCACACGCCAATGCTCTAGTCGTCTTTCTCAATTACCCCTATAGTATACTCATACCAACCATTAGTCTATCAACGGTATACTACGCTTGCTTCCCATCGTTTCTTCCCTTGCCATAATTATTCATAAGGCACTCAATACCTATTAGGTTAACTTTTACACAAAACCTCTTATTTCATCGTATCTGCACGCAATCCTTCCAACCTCTCAACTATGTGACTCCTCATTCCTCTTGAAATATGTGATGAATTAGTCAGTCTATTGAGTATCACCCAACTCTCATCGTACTTATTCCTCCACCGCATTATGTATCCCTTTCACCAACTTCGTCCTTACATCGCCCTTTCTAAGCTACTCCTATCTATGTAGGAAGTATAGTCTACGTCCCTTTTCTCCATATGATTGTCCAAGCCACGCAACATAAATGTTGGCGCGTTCTCTGCTTTAGACAACTCAACTCGTGCAATCTACATCCTTCATCCAAACCACCCTAATACGTCATCCCTATAGTTCAAGTTCGTCTCAGCTTCACTTTATTCTTCTTATTCCATGTTTTATCAACCATGCTTGCCTTTCCCAGATGGTACTTGGCCTTGCAATTTTCTTTCGTCACTTAACTCCACCCATCACCTTTTCCAAATGTTCAATCAAGATGATTGAATATGTGTTGGAGACGTTCATGATCTGTATAAATCATTCTCTACGTCCCGTACCCCAAATGCCTCTAACATTCTAGGCAGATATAACAATCCAGCTCCACTAACTAAGTCTATCCTGTTCTTCCAAATCTTCAGTTCCTGCAACGTATAAGCAATCGCCTTTCTTTGCCGTCCTCGTACGCATCCAAATCCTTGCTCCACGTATCGTCATGGTTCGCGAATTCATCCAGTCCTTCCAATAATGCCAAGATCTGCTCATTACCCAATCCACCTCTTCAGCCTCTAAAACGCTTCCTCATCCTTCTTCACTTCGCCCTTGCTGGTTCCATGATATGCCACCATCTCTAACTGCTCATCATAGTAAACTTAATCCTAAAAACTTACAATTGAAAATCTCACGTATAACACCCTTTCCTAACAACTCCAAACCCAACTCATAATTCGCCTCACTCTCCTTCTAAGATTTGAGTAGATCAAGATGTCGTCGATGCTCCCGATGACAACTCGTTTATATACGTTCATGCACACTCGGTTCATTGACTCTGTGGAAACCGCTAGTGCTTTGGCGAAGCCAAATGCGTAACCGTAAACCCAAAGCATTCATACAACATCCTTAGCAGTTTCAACTACGTCCTCTTTGCACCCTCTCTTAGCGGCAATACGAATAAATTCCTACCTCGTTCTACTCGTAAAATTCTACACGCATTTTAAAAGACCAATATTTCCTCTCATCAGGCCACTCAACCGCTTTCCACATCCAACCTACTACTAAGCAACTCAACTTTTATCTTGCATTCCTTGCAATATCTAACAACTCTTGTTTTTAAATCATTCCATCAACAATTTGCCTTGGAAAGGCACTAACTACAACTCCTCTCACTTCTCATACTTGCTCTATTTATGGTTCTACCTCACAGTAATAGGCAAACCTACTAAATCTCAGGAAATTTTTGGAAAACTTAGATGCCTTAGGAACAATCATAAATACCGTTGAGGTATTATATCCCCTTCCAACACTCTATATGGCGCGTAACTTGTGCTAGTATCCCACAAATCTCTATTCATCTCCTTGGTACTCCAAAGAGACCATATATTCACATTAGTTCGTCTATGAACTTCTTTCCTCCCCACTAAGGGCATTCCGACCGTTCTCTCATGGCCACCTACCTAATCGTGTAGGCGCGACCAAGTCTTTCATATGACTACCTCAACGCTCCCAAACCATACGAAACGAAAACTACATCCTAAATCCACCAGATACGATCAACAAATCAAACCCATGGATAACTAACGACATTTCACGTGCACCAGTTAAAACAAGTCAAAAACCACGAGACTCAAAAGAAACTCAAACCCAAAACATGTATCAATTCAAAATGACCCATGACAACGAAAAATAATCTAAGAAACACCCAATGGCAACCAAAACATATTACGCCCCGTGACATATTATTTAAACCATGCAAAAGATCGACTTTTCCAAAAGAATACATATATATATATATTTTTTCTTTACCTCCACACATCGATGTGACTCAAACCATCTACAAACATCCTTCTAGACGATCTCAAAACTCAACTCAAAGACTAGGTATCCCGTGCACCCCAAATAAAAATAAACTACTATTCAAAACTCAACCTTGAACCCGACACTTGTACAACAATTCCGACCAGTCCACTGACCTCCCATGACTATACATTCTGAATATTTGAAAAGTACGTTCCGATTACATAATTTTTGGCGTTTGAATCACTCAAAAAGCTCTAAAAACGAACAAGTTATGACCAAAACAGTTTTATATTAATGAAAGATAAAATTGTATGTGAAATCTTCATAAACTCAATTTAACCTTGTATAATAATTATAAATGGCGTGAATCGGTTAAACCCCATTATATAAACTATGTAAGTAGAAAGAAATTTTACTTCGCTTTATTTTAAAGAAAGTCTTTTAGAATTTGAAATAAATAAGTGTTGATTAAAAAGAAATCGTATGTTACATCTTGTTTCAAACATGACTCTAACACCTTATCCTTAATTTACCGAATACAACCAACTATCTAACCCTATAATAGATTTCCAAGCCCCCATCTTTCTCAATATATACCGACCAAAAGAAATGTAAGACCCAACACAAAAGGTTTCATTATCTCAAAAGAATTCCCAAGTTATTTCAATAGACTTAAAACCAATAACACCATTTTAAAACGTACACGTGAAATACGAAACTCAAAGAATACGCTACAAGACACACTTCAAAAGATTCAAAACGTCGTTGAAACTCCACCAAACTCACAAGAGAGCACTAGGTACGTTCAAGTTATAATAACTACTGAACGACCGTAAATCATAACATAACATTTACCAGTATATATACATCCGCATATGTATACCTATTGAATCCCCCAAACATACTCGTTATCATACACGTAAGTCAATCAATCGCTTTGTACGCTCGTTTTTCCATACGAGTAATCACCATCTCACCGTGCCACAACAAGGCATAAAGCCCACCTCCAAAACCAAACCATATCGTGTGACCCCAAAATCACACAACACAACTATAACCCATATATAATACATATACCTAAATTCTACATCTCATCATATACAAGCATGTACTAACCCTCTTTCATGCAATCATACTTCAGAACATATTGAAGTTGTGGTACTTGTATAACTATGTTGGCCACCATACTTATACAATTACCCTTTCCCCAATGCACTCCCTCCTATGATGACACTTATAAGAATCAATACAACATATAACACATAAATCCATCTACACACATAAGCTCATAACCACATAACCAATAAGGTCCAAAACTCCATCTACTAAAATAATATAATAAAACTCTTGGAATACAGAAATCCATAGTCTAGCTAAAACAGCATAGACTAAATCCAAAACGAAAACATAATCAGTTATAAGTCATGTCACTCATAAGAGTGAAACAGCTTAAAACCCTTCATATCCACATACTCCTAATAACTAGAATCACCACATGATTCTTAGGGAACATGACTTAAACATCCAAAGAAAATAATATCTCTCGGGTACATAAAATAACCCAACAAAAGATAGAAACTACCATGTACCAAATTATGTACTATAGTGTACAATTTAAGCAAAATACGACAATGACTAGTGTGGACGATTATGGTTCAACCCGCACTAGTCACAACCCGAAAAGAAAATAACATGTGGCTAAGTATGAACTTACTATGGTTCAATTCATACTAGTCAAAAAATCACAATAAGTAACATCCAAACACATCAGTTATTATATAATGCACACATACTCCTATGACGCCTATATGCAGGGACCCTTAAGCTATAGACTAGGCTACGCGACTAGGCAACCTAATTCTCTATAACCATTGTCTCTGATACCATTCTGTCACACCCCACCATGGCGGAATATGGGGCACGACGTATGGATATCATCACAACAAACGGTGTCTCTATAGAGAAAACTAAAATGCAAATATAATGTCATAAATGGCGACACAAATGTCATGACAATATCTCAACAATGCAGGAGTATAGATAAGTAGGTAATAGTCCTACCTCTTACCCAAGACAAACAAATAACACTAACAATCACATATAGGTGCCAACAATATCACTATCGAAACAATCAGAAAGAAAATATACTAAGAAGGAATGGGGATCTCCTTCTAAATGCATTCCTACTCGACCCCAATCCTAGCCACCTATGTTCTCACGCTTAACCACGTTATCACCTGAAAGAGACACTAAAACACGTCAACATAAAGTTGGTGAGAGTCATAGGTTTAGACTCAAACGCCAAAATCATACCAAAAGCTGTGAGTAACAACCAATGTTTGAAAATATGGACAATGTGATACTAATATGCATTAACAAACTAACATTCAAGATTTAACCAATCAAACCAAAATCCAGGCTCCCAGCCATACCAAACACCATACTCCCATAGGCATCCAAACACCTATGAACCAAATCCCAAGGCCCCGCCTTGTCAACACCCCCTTGGTACCAAGTCAAAACATAAACAATCAAGAATCAACTAGCAGTTAATCATATAAGTATGCACACGTAAGTCCATTACCAACGCCAAACATTCACAGCATAATTTATAAATAACATAACAGTGTCTCTTCCATCCCATCTGGAAGTCATAAACATTAGTAAACATGGGACTATGAAACTCACATGATTGAGCTTCTCCAACAGTCCGTGCACTAGCAAAAGCTAACAAACAAGAACACATAATCAAAACATGAACCAATCACCAAGATGGCTCATCAACCTATGATGGACATCTAACCTACTCCCGTATATACACCTCATTTATATGCTCTAAGCATCCCATTACACCCATCTATAAAGCCCTTAACTCGTTTTACTTCATAACACATCCAGTTAACATTTTACCAAAAACAGTCCCAGTTTTAGGTCTCCAATCTATAAGCCAAACGTCCACCTAAACACACCCCTGACCTCTGTAAAGGGAATATCTATGCCCTTACATATGTTAGCTATCTCATCCCATTTGACTTAACCTTAAAGCTCCTGCTAAGGCCCCGATATATGTATATATAATTTCACCTATCCAGAATTCACTGATTTTAAACATATGAAAAGTTTGTTATGATTAGGGGGTCTTACCCTAACCCATTTTCTTAGCCCCATTTCATACACCTTCTACAATATATAAACCAACTACCACGTTCGTTTGAATGTCCAATTGTACTCCTAAGTACCCCAAACAATCCAAAACTTAAAAAGAAAATAGGCTGACCCGAAAACTGTTTTGACACCCGACTGATGTAACCTGTTTTTGACCCACTTCCCGACCTCCAATTTAGTTCTCGTTTCTTGATTTAGAAAGCCAACTCAATTACCTATCCAGGGCTAGCTTGATCGCATCTTGAATGTTCCTAGAACTCTAAATATGATCAAAACAATAACACCAAAATTCTGCCCAGTTTTTAAAAACGAATTTAACCTAATTAACCTAATTAATTAACCCTAACCCCACTAATTACAAGCCCTAACTTATGTAATCATTATAACATCATTATTATAACATTAATTTACTGTTTTTAAATTAAACCCTAACCTAAATCCATCATAAGATGATTATAAAAACATTAAAAACAATTAAATTGAAAAGGGATTTGAAGATTTTACCTTTAAATTAATGGAAGATGTAAAAACCCAAATTTTTAAGAAGAACCCTAGCTCTTCTCTTTTTTTTGTCGACTAAAACTCCAGGAAATGATAAAAAAATAGTTTAGTATTAAGTGTGGTAATCTTTATATAGTAAAACAATCCTTGTCTAAATATAATTGCCCACTTTCCATTTTTTTTCCCTTTTTTCCTTTTTCCCTTCCTTCTCTTGCGTCCAAACCGACTAACCCCCCCCCCCCCCCAAATTTCGTTTTTTTTCTTTTTGTTATTAATATATGTATTAATAATATTACCTTAATTTTCCTTAATTTATTTTAGCTCCTAAAGCCTCCAAAACCTCAAAACCGTAAAACTAGTCAAATTTACGCGTTTTACCGTAAAAGACGTAAAATATACAGTTTTATAAAAACTCTTGGAATTTGAAATAAACTTTATATTTAAGTCCTAAATGACTTAAAACCATCCCGGAAAATACTCCCGTGACTAAATACCTCTTCCGAGACCCCTAAATGCAAAACCCTAAACTGTAAAAATACGATTTTCTATAATACATATACGTATACGTAAAACCACCAAATAACACCATCTCATTTCATAGTCACTACATTGTGAGCTCATGAACATAAAATAATCGTTCCTCGATTTACTTATGAGTACTTTATACCCATATACGATATCCACACCAACCTCGTTCACGCAAAATAAACATGTAAACACACAAATCAAATAGCCACACATAAATTATCCTTAAAATAAGACCAAGTGACGAACCTCAAAACCACGGTTGTCACATAATACAACTTCCATCGCCTCAAACACTCAAAGAGGTGCAGTCACTTAATGGAAAACTGGCCGGCCTCAACAGGTTCCTATCAAAGTCAGCCGAAAAGTTGCTTCCTCTATTTAAAACACTCAAGAAGTGCATAAAGAAAGGAGACTTTTGCTGGTCAAAAGAGGCAGAGGAAGCATTCGGACATCTCAAGCAGCACCTCGCGGCCCTTCCAATGTTGGTCGCCCCGCGACCCAAAGAAGAGCTAATCATGTACTTGTCCGTGACATATGGGGCAATAAGCATAGTTCTCATGACGGATCGGGATTCAGTATAAACTCTGGTTTATTTTATAAGCAGAGCGCTGCAAGGTCCGGAGCTAAATTACTCATCAATGGAAAAGTTGGTTTTATCCCTAGTTTATGCTGCGAAAAGGTTGCGCCGGTACTTCCAGGCGCATCCAATAACGATGGTCACGGACCAACCGATACAACAGGTGATCTCTAGACCAGACGCAGCAGGAAGACTACAGAAGTGGAGTATCCTACTAGGGGAACATAACATTTCCTACAGGCCAAGGACGACCATTAAAGTCCAAATACTGGCAGCCTTCATAATTGAGAAACCCGACGACGACGAGCCGATGGTGCGGAAAGAAGATATCCCATCAGAACCATGGGTCCTGTTCATGGACGGATCTTCTTGCACGTACGGGTCAGGAGCAGGCCTTGTCCTCACAGACCCGGAGGGAATGGAGTTTACATATGCCTTACACTTTCAGTTTACAGCCATGAACAATGAGGCAGAGTACAAAGCATTGATTGCGGGTTTAAAAATCGCCGCTAGGATGGGAGTCCGCAACCTGAAAGCCTACGTGGATTCGCGGTTGGTCGCGAAATTCTCTATCAAGCAAGTCCCATGTGGTGAGAATAAGAAGGCGGATTCTCTCAGTAAAATCGCGTCTATGAGCTTTGCACACTTATCTAAGCAGGTGCTGGTGGAAATACTCAAAGAAAATTCCATTACGGTGGAAGAAGTAGCACCAATAGTCGCTAAAGAAGGGCCTACGTGGATGACCCCGATCATAACTTACCTAATTGATGATACCCTTCCTGAGGATGAAACAGAAGCAAGGCGCATCAAACGGAAGTCACATCATTTCGAGCTACGAGATGGCGTTTTATACAAACGTTCCTTCCTACAGTTTTAACACCCCCAATTTCGGGTCATAGCAGCGGAAGGGTCATTGGGTGTTACTATCATGGTTCAACCTCAATATCATAGAAAACGCCTCAAAATGAGTCGTTTTGTTAAAATAGACATCCATTCAACGTTTTTAAGATAAAACAGTTCATACACGGTCCCAAATAGTTTTAAAGTTTACACAACCAACCAAAAGATACAAGTTTTTTAGAATGGACATAGTTTAGAAAAGCGGGCCAAAAATTAAGAAAGCTGCATGAAACCGCCTTCCCTGAGTGCCTTCTTCATGGACCTGAGATAAAACATGCTATAAAGTCAACAAAAATGCTGAGTGAATCTATAGAGTTTAAATTTAAATAAACGAACACAAGTATTTTGAATAAACCTTCCGTGGTTGACAATCATGTGGATCAGACATAATCATCGTTGTTATTCCTATTTGCCTCGTGAAATTGAACGTTAACATATATATTTTAGCCCAACACACCTAGCTAAGTGCGTATATTTCTCTTATACAATTGCATCCGATGTTTCATTACTGGTGCATCACAACACCACGCGAGAGCTAGTCGCGACCGGACTGGGTGTCACCCCGATAGATCTATCCATTAGTATTAGCGTTCCTTTCGATTAACAATTCATGATTCATGGGTCTTTTAAGGGTAAAACAAACTTCTATAACAACTTACATCTAAGCATACAATCGGGTCCTTTGTGTTCAATTTTTAAAAGAAAGAGGGTTTACCGCAACTTCTCGTTGTACCCTTCATTTATTAATAAATGTTTTTCTAATAATAAGGGTTTCCACAACTTATCGTCGTACCCCTTTTATTTTAATAAAACAAGCATGTTATCCCCCTCGCGGGTTTTATAAAACAAGTAAACATGTTTAAAGCGAGGCTATAGACTCACCTTGGTACGATAGTAGTAATGCGACGATCGCTGACGATTTGTGATGCCCGTTAAACACGAAGACCGCAACCTACCAAATAAGGCGCGTTCGTTAATAAACGACTTAAGTATATTTAATACTTAAATAATATGAAACTCAATTTCAAATAACCATGAAAATCCCGAAAGAAAATATAAGTGTACTTCTATACCTTTTTATTAAACACTTATTCATTTAAAAACTTGCGCTCTCGTCATTGACCCGTCATAAGACGCCAAGTCAACGCAAGTCAAACCATCATTTTACTTACCTCGGACCAGTAGCTAAGTCATTTATATAATGACTTAACACTTGAGTAAGTCACCAATTCCAGTAGTGAATACTCAACTCACGCCATACAAGTATTGAACTACGTGTCCAAAATACCAATCAGCATGTACACTCCAAATGTACACACCAATCCAACCTATCTAGACATGTCCGATTTCGACGAAACTTGGTGAAAAACTCACACATAATATGAATAAGACTCAGTCAGAGTTTCATTCAAAAATATTACTTCTAAGACCTTCTGCCCGACACACCTTCGTGTTATAAAAACCGGACAGTTTTACGCCTTTGACTTGTAAAACAATTTTATCTCATCTAAACAATTCCGTTTGTAAAACCAACACTCGGGTTTGAAAATAGACTCATGACCTGAGGTTTAGCAACTTACAACAGTCCTTGAACATTTTTAAAACTCATTTTATAGTCCCCGAGATTCAATCCAAATACCGACAACAATTTTCGGATTGTGCCGATACCCGTCTCCCGGTACACAAATACTAAAAGTAGCATAACTTTTCGCTCGTAATGAGTTAGAAGCTCTACCTTAGCTCAAATCGAAGCTAAAAGAATTCTCTACAAGCCTGTCTTATTAGTTTAACAAGATTCATACAGTAGGTAATTCAAAAATGACCTTTAACCCACTGATGTAAAATGACTACTTAAAAATCATACCAAATCAAATTTTCAACACATTCTAACAATTTCTATACTCCTAAAATCACCCTAATATCATCCTAACACATCTATCTAACTCCTAACAACCTCAAATTCAATCTAACAAAAATTAAATAATTAAAAATCTTACATGCAACAACAACCCACTATGAATATAATAATATTAACAACAAATATAACCATAGAAATGGATCAAACACATGTTCTTCACCAAAAATTTGAAAAGAAAAATAAGTGAATGCATGTGGGAAATTTTTATACCAAATTGAAGCTAATCAAATTTCCAAGATGGGTCTTGTTTTAGTTTTGCTTGATTCAAAGTAAATCAAAAATTTTGAGAGGGTTTTGTTGTTGAAGGTGGACGGAAAAACAAGGGGGGGGGGAGAGAGATTTTGTGAGTTTTTGTTAAAAATAAATTTTTAAATAAAAATGGCTAGTGGAATTTCCTTAAATAGTCCAAAGGTAGGGTAGATTTTGTCAAAAATGCATTCTTTTGGTACAAAGATGAAATTAAATAGTTTACAAGGTAGAAAATGTAAATTGTAAAATTTTAAAAATATTTACGGGGCTGGGGTTTCGTAAAAATACTTTTCGAAAGTTAAAACGCTTCATAAAAATAATAACAAAGCTTCGACACGACTTAAAACGCAATTAAATCGAAAACGTCGAAAATATACAATATCGAGACATTCGATAATAAAACGTAAATTTTTGGGCATCCGTCGGTATCGCGATCACTAATAGTTATCCTCATTCGTTAAATCGTAAAACACGAGAAATAAAGATTAAATATAATAAAAATCATTTTCATGATTATTTGAGAATATAATATCGATACCTAACATATTCCTTGTCGGTTTTCATCTAATCGACATTCTTACGCTAGTTTCAAGTCATAACCTTCTCGGTTAGTCGATAAATTTTAAATTCTCATTAAAGTAAACACGTAATACGTAATAGTCGAGATTAAAATAACGACCTGAAATTAACGGGTTGTCACATCATCCCCTCCAAATTAGGATCTTCGCCCTCGAAGATCAACTTGCGTTCTTGCCCGATCGCTTGTTGAAATCAAAGAGATGAGGGTAATTCTTCCACATTTGGTCTTCTCGTTCCCATGTAAACTCCGGTCCTCTTCGAGAGTTCCATCGAACTTTGACAATAGGTATTCGGCTTTGCTTCAGTTGCTTGACCTCGCGATCCATGATCTCGATCGGTTCTTCAATAAAGTGCAACTTTTTATCAACCTTAACCTCGTCTAACGATATAATGAGTTCTTCATCGGATAAACACTTCTTCAGATTCGACACATGAAAAGTGTTATGAATCCCATACAGTTCTTGTGGTAGTTCAAGTTGGTATGCCACGGGTCCCACTCTAGATGTAACCTTGAATGGTCCGATATAACGAGGACTCAACTTCCCACATTTTCCAAGTCGTACAACACCTTTCCATGGTGATACCTTTAGCATAACCTTATCTCCCACGTTAATCCAATGGTTTTCTTCTCACGTCCGCATAACTCTTCTGTCGGCTTCCAGCGGACAACAACCTATTCTTGATTTGCATGATCATATCTGTCGTCTCTCTAATCAAATCTGGTCCAGTGAGTTGGGCATCACCAACCTCACTCCAGCTCACGGGTGATCTACATCTTCTCCCATAAAGTGCTTCAAAAGGTGCAGCTTTAATACTCGCGTGATAACTGTTATTGTACGAGAATTCGGCCAAATGTAAGTGCTTATCCCAGCTACTTCCAAAGTCTATCACACAAGCACGTAGCATATCCTACAAAGTTTGGATTGTTCTTTCGCTTTGCCCATCACTTTGCGGATGATAGGCTGTGCTCATATCCAAATTGGTTCCTAATGACTTTTGAAGTGATCTCCAAAATCCAGAAGCAAAACGACTATCTCTATCGGAAATGATTGAAATAGGAACACCATGCTTGCACACGATTTCCTTCAGGTAAATATCGGCGAGTTTCTCTAAACCGAACCTCTCGTTGATTGGAATAAAATGAGCGGATTTAGTTAAACGATCGACAATAACCCAAATTGCATCAAACCCAGACGGTGTCCTTGGGAGTTTTGTGATGAAGTCCATCGTAATTCGGTCCCATTTCCAGATTGGAATTTCAGGTTGGACAAGTAATCCTGACGGCTTCTGATATTCAACTTTCACTTTTGCACATGTTAAGCATTTCACGACGTATGTTGCAATATCAGCTTTCATATTCGGCCACCAGTATAACTTTTTCAAGTCTTGGTACATTTTGTCCGATCCAGGGTGAATAGAATACTTGGACTTATGAGATTCTAACATAATCAAGTCTCCCAGTCCACCATATAATGGTAACCAAATTCGACCTCTCAAACATTTGATACCATCGGATCGCGTCTTAAATGTTTCACCGTCTCCTCTAAATCTTTCGGCTGCAATATTTTCCTTCTTGCACGCTTCGATTTGTGCGTTTCGAATTTGCTCAGGTAAGTCATTATGAACTGTCACTACCAAAGCACGCACTCGAATCGGTTTCTCCCTTTCCTTTCGACTTAATGCGTCAGCTACCACGTTCGCCTTTCCTGGATGATAACGAATTTCGCAGTCGTAATCACTCAAGAGTTCAACCCATCGACGTTGCCTCATATTCAGCTCCTTTTGATCCAATATGTATTGTAGGCTTTTATGATCAGTGAATACTGTACACTTCGTACCATACAGATAATGTCTCCAAAGTCGTAGAGCAAAAACCACAGCGCCCAATTCCAAGTCATGGGTAGTGTAGTTCTCCTCATTCTTCCTTAATTGTCTAGAGGCATATGCGATCACCTTTTCACGTTGCATGAGAACAGCACCGTATCCTCGAAGAGATGCATCGCAATAAATAACAAAATCTTCACTTCCTTCAGGTAACGATAAGATCGGCCCACTACATAGTTTCATCTTCAGGGTTTGGAAAGCTTCTTCTTCATCATCGCCCTACACATACGGTTTATTCTTCTGAGTCAGCTTAGTTAATGGTTTCGATATCAAAGAGAATCCATCAATAAACCTTCGGTAATAACCAGCCAAACCTAGAAATTGTCGTACTTCAGTTGGAGTAGTCGGAGCACTCTAATTCTTGATGGCTTCGATCTTTGCAGGATCAACATGTACACCACTTTTATCAATCACATGTCCGAGAAATTGTACGAAATTAAGCCAAAAATCACACTTTGAGAACTTAGCGTACAACTTTTCGTTCTTTAACAAGTTCAAGATAATCCTTAAGTGTTCGGCATGCTCTTCATTGCTCTTGGAGTAGATTAGAATATCATATATGAACACGATCACGAATTTATCAAGATACCGCTTACAAATATGATTCATTAAATCCATGAATACAGCATGTGCATTAGTCAAACCAAAAGGCATAACCAGAAACTCATAATGACCATAACGAGTTCTAAACGCTGTAATAGTAATATCTTCCTCACGTATGCGAAGTTGATGGTAACCAGAACGAAGATCAATCTTGGAGAAAACACGAGAACCTTGAAGTTGATCAAATAAATCATCAATTTTTGGAAGCGGATAACGATTCTTGATCGTTAGCTTATTCAGCTCTCGGTAATCAATACACATACGAAACGAACCATCTTTCTTCTTAACGAATAAGACAGGAGCTCCCCAAGGTGACGAACTCGGTCGTATAAAACCTTTATCAGATAGCTCTTGCAATTGCACAGATAACTCCTTCAGCTCGGATGGGGCTAAACGATATGGCGCACGAGCCACGGGTGCAGCACCAGGAATTAGGTCAATTTGGAATTCTACTTGCCTTGGAGGAGGAAGTCCAGGCAAATCTTTCGGAAACACTTCAGGAAAGTCACGGATAATAGGTACATCTTCAGCACGTTTCTCCTTCGATTCCTTCTCCACTACTTTAGCTAGGAATAACTCACAACCTCTTTCGATATACTTACGAGCCTTAATGCACGAAACGATTTTTAGTCGTGAATTACTTTGATCACCTTCGATAACCATGGTCTTGTCATCCAAGGGAATCCTAACTTTCTTTTCTCCACACAAGATAGACGCGTTATATTTGGATAGCCAATCCATTCCGATAATAATATCAAAACTTCCCAATTCGAAAATCATCAAGTCTATTTTGAAAATACGGTTCAAGAGATTAAGAGAACATCCTAGGAGCGCACGATTGGTACTCACTAATTTACCATCAGCTAGTTCTACTTCATAACTCGCGTCTAATTCGACCGGTTTGATATCAATTAAGGTACTAAAACTTGTAGACACAAAGCTTTTGTCCGCACCAGAATCAAATAAAGCTGTAGCATAACGGTTGTTCAGTAAAAACGTACCAGTGACAACTTTCGGGTTTTGCTTCGCTTCAGCTTCACTCAACTGATAAGCTTTTCCTTGGTTATCTCCATCACGTGCATTCTTTGGAGGTTGAGGGCATTGGTTCCTCATGTGACATTTACCCTGGCAGTTAAAACACGTCACTCCCTTCTTTCCTGGTCCCCAACAGTCTTCAGTCTTGTGACCTAACTTGTTGCACATTCCACACTTAGCACACTCACCAGTATGAGACTTCTTGCAGCGTTGACATCTGGTTCCCTTATCAGCAGATGCAGTTTCAGTCATCGCATTAGCATTACCTCTCCTTCGGTTTTGATTCCTATTGTGAGATTGACGGTTATCACCACGATCATCACTATCATTTTCAGCTCTTCTTTTGTTACCTTCAGAAACACCATCCGCCTTGTCTTGAATGATTTGACCCATTAGTTGGTAGGCCATACGAACAGCTTCATTAATGTTGGCAGGTTTAGATGAGGTCACATCACAACGGATGTTGGTAGATAAGCCTCGAATATACTGCTCCACCTTCAAGTATCCTGGGTTAACTTTGTTTGGACAAAGTAGAGCAAGTTCATGGAATCTGTTTGTGTATCCATCGATGTCAGTACCTTTCAGTCTCAGCTGATATAGTTCCTGTTCTAACCTCTGAATAACACTCCTTGGACCGAATTCCTCAGTCATCCACCCTCTTACTTCAACCCAAGGTGTAGCGTAAGCAGCATCCATACCCATTAATGCCATTCTTCCATTTCACCAGGTTAATGCTCGCCCTTGAAGAGTAACGGAGGCAAACATCACCTTGTCTCCTTCCTCGCTTCTACTAAATCGAAACACGGATTCCAATTTCTCAACCCATTGCATTAACCCAACAGCACCTTCAGTACCCTTAAAAGTTGGAGGTTTGCATTTCATGAACGAGGTATAATCACACTTCTTGTTTTCAGGAATCACTGGTCTATCTGCATCACCAGTTCCAGCACCAGCATTGCCAGCTCCAGTATTCTCGGCTCCAGTGTTACCAGCTCCAGTAGTGCCAGTTCCAGTATTGCCAGCTCCAGTAGTGCCAGTTCCAGTATTACCAACTCCAGTAGTGCCAGTTCCAGTATTGCCAGTTCCAGTGTTGCCAGCTCCAGTATTGCCAGCTCCAGTATTGCCAGCTCCAGTATCGCCAGCTCCACCAGATCCACCAGCTCCACCGGATCCACCAGATCCACCAGATCCACCGGCTCCGTTATTCATATTTTCCATAAATGCATTCATAGATATCTGAAATTGATCAGCTACTATAGCACGTAACTGAGTCTCAGTCAACTGTTTAGGCGGCATGATCCTGTTACACAATTCACATCAAAATGAGTATTCATTCAACGCTTGTGATAACAAAACATGAATAACACAAAATAAGAATAGATAGATGAGAAGAAACAAGAAATGATGATAGAATGAAGAATAGAATTTAGACAAGGAACGAAGATCACGAGGAATGAGTCAAAAGACAGGGATTACTATTGTGACAATCAGCGTCGTTTGTAAATCACGTATTAGTATTATAATAATCAAATAATAAACATTTATAAATAAATGTAATCCATTATGCTTTAAGCATAAATAATAATTAAATATGTATAACATATATATACTTTTCTTATTCTCGTCCATTGGCAACTTGGAGGTTTCGCTTGCAGATGTTATAGTCAAAAGAATTAAAAAATTTATTTTTGGAAAATCTTTTCGTTCTCTATAACTTGAGCTCTGATGCCAATCTGTAACACCCCCAATTTCGGGTCATAGCAGCGGAAGGGTCATTGGGTGTTACTATCATGGTTCAACCTCAATATCATAGAAAACGCCTCAAAATGAGTCGTTTTGTTAAAACATACATCCATTTAACGTTTTTAAGATAAAACAGTTCACACACAGTCCCAAATAATTTTAAAGTTTACACAACCAACCAAAAGATAAAAGTTTCTTAGAATGGACATAGTTTAGAAAAGCGGGCCAAAACGTTTTAATTAAGAAAGCTGCATGAAACCACCTTCCCTGAGTGCCTTCTTCATGGACCTGAGATAAAACATGCTATAAAGTCAACAAAAATGCTGAGTGAATCTATAGAGTTTAAATATAAATAAACGAACACAAGTATTCTGAATAAACCTTCCGTGGTTGACAATCATGTGGATCAGACATAATCATCGTTGTTATTCCTATTTGCCTTGTGAAATTGAACGTTAACATATATATTTCAGCCCAACACACCTAGCCAAATGCGTATATTTCTCTTATACAATTGCATCCGATGTTTCATTACTGGTGCATCACAACACCACGCGAGAGCTAGTCGCGACCGGACTGGGTGTCACCCCGATAGATCTATCCAATTAGTATTAGAGTTCCTTTCGATTAACAATTCACGATTCATGGGTCTTTTAAGGCTAAAACAAACTTCTATAACAACTTTCATCTAAGCATACAATCGGGTCCTTTGTGTTCAGTTTTTAAAAGAAAGAGGGTTTACCGCAACTTCTTGTTGTACCCTTCATTTATTAATAAATGTTTTTCTAATAATAAGGGTTTCCACAACTTCTCGTCGTACCCCTTTTATTTTAATAAAACAAGCATGTTATCCCCCTCGCGGGTTTTATAAAACAAGTAAACATGTTTAAAGCGAGGCTATAGACTCACCTTGGTACGATAGTAGTAATGCGACGATCGCCGACGATTTGTGATGCCCGTTAAACACGAAGACCGCAACCTACCAAATAAGGCGCGTTCGTTAATAAACGACTCAAGTATATTTAATACTTAAATAATATGAAACTCAATTTCAAATAACCATGAAAATACCGAAAGAAAATATAAGTGTACTTCTATACCCTTTTATTTAACACTTATTCATTTAAAAACTTGCGCTCTCGCCATTGACCCGTCATAAGACGCCAAGTCAACGCAAGTCAAACCATCATTTTACTTACCTCGGACCAGTAGCTAAGTCATTTATATAATGACTTAACACTTGAGTAAGTCACCAATTCTAATAGTGAATACTCAACTCACGCCATACAAGTATTGAACTACGTGTCCAAAATACCAATCAGCATGTACACTCCAAATGTACACACCAATCCAACCTATCTTGACATGTCCGATTTCGACGAAACTTGGTGACAAACTCACACATAATATGAATAAGACTCAGTCAGAGTTTCATTCAAAAATATTACTTCTAAGACCTTCTGTCCGACACACCTTCGCGTTATAAAAACCGGACAGTTTTACGCCTTTGACTTGTAAAACAATTTTGACTTATCTAAACAATTCCGTTTGCAAAACCAAGACTCGGGTTTGAAAATAGACTCATGACCTGAGGTTTAGCAACTTACAACAGTCCTTGAACATTTTTAAAACTCATTTTATAGTCCCCGAGATTCAATCCAAATACCGACAACAAATTTCGGATTGTGCCGATACCCGTCTCCCGGTACACAAGTACTAAAAGTAGCATAACTTTTCGCTCGTAATGAGTTAGAAGCTCTACTTTAGCTCAAATCGAAGCTAAAAGAATTCTCTACAAGCCTATCTTATTAGTTTAACAAGATTCATACAGTAGGTAATTCAAAAATGACCTTTAACCCACTGATGTAAAATGACTACTTAAAAATCATACCAAATCAAATTTTCAACACATTCTAACAATTTCTATACTCCTAAAATCACCCTAATATCATCCTAACACATCTATCTAACTCCTAACAACCTCAAATTCAATCTAACAAAAATTAAATAATTAAAAATCTTACATGCAACAACAACCCACTATGAATATAATAATATTAACAACAAATATAACCATAGAAATGGATCAAACACATGTTCTTCACCAAAAATTTGAAAAGAAAAATAAGTGGATGCATGTGGGAAATTTTTATACCAAATTGAAGCTAATCAAATTTCCAAGATGGGTCTTATTTTAGTTTTGCTTGATTCAAAGTAAATCAAAAGTTTTGAGAGGGTTTTGTTGTTGAAGGTGGACGGAAAAACAAGGGGGGGGGAGAGAGATTTTGTGAGTTTTTGTTAAAAATGAATTTTTAAATAAAAATGGCTACTGGAATTTCCTTAAATAGTCCAAAGGTAGGGTAGATTTTGTCAAAAATGCATTCTTTTGGTCCAAAGATTCAAGTAAATAGTTTACAAGGTAGAAAATGTAAATTGTAAATTTTTAAAAATATTTACGGGGCTCGGGTTTCGTAAAAATACTTTTCGAAAGTTAAAACGCTTCATAAAAATAATAACAAAGCTTCGACACGACTTAAAACGCAATTAAATAGAAAACGTCGAAAATATACAATATCGAGACATTCGATAATAAAACGTAAATTTTTGGGCATCCGTCGGTATCGCGATCACTAATAGTTATCGTCATTCGTTAAATCGTAAAACACGAGAAATAAAGATTAAATATAATAAAAATCATTTTCATGATTATTTGAGAATATAATATCGATACCTAACATATTCCTTGTCGGTTTTCATCTAATCGACATTCTTACGCTAGTTTCAAGTCATAACCTTCTCGGTTAGTCAATAAATTTTAAATTCTCATTAAAGTAAACACGTAATACGTAATAGTCGAGATTAAAATAACGACCTGAAATTGACGGGTTGTCACAACAGTCGTGGCTCCGTTGTGTAAGACCGCGTCAGCCTGGCTATGTGATTAGCGAGATACATGAAGGGTCGTGCGGCATGCACGCAGGTCTTAAATCGGTAGTAGCGCAAGCACGACGCACAGGATACTATTGGCCAACTATGCATCGGGACGCCAGAGACATGATTCTTAAATGCAGTGATTGCCAAGTTCACAGGACAGTGCCGCGACATCCACAACAAGAATTAACACCCATAACGTCCCCATGGCCATTCTATAAGTGGGGAATTGAGATTGCAGGGCCTTTCCCTGTGGCTGCGGGTGGTGTTAAGTTCTTAATTGTGGCCATGGACTACTTCAGTCGCAGGATAGAAGCTAAAGCGGTGAAAAGTATTACAGGCACGCAAGTAAAAAAGTTTGTGTGGGAAAATATTGTATGCCATTTTGGCTTACCAAGCGAGATTAATTCGAAAAATGGAAAGCAGTTTGCTGATAATCCATTCAAGGATTGGTGCGAATCACCAGGAATCATAAGGCGTTTTGCATCAGTCAAACACCCCCAGACTAATGGCCTGGTAGAACAGGCGAACCGGAGGCTGGGTGAAGGTATCAAGGCACGCCTGGATGAGAGAAACGCAAAATGGGTAGACGAATTACCACACGTACTATGGGCGCACCAAACCATGATCAAGACAGCCAATGGGGACACTCCCTTTGCGCTGGCCTATGGCACCGAAGCTGTTATTCCAGCAGAAATCGGGATGCCAACAATCCGCACAGCGGAAGTTAATATCTTCACGAACGATAAGCGTCTCCGGGTCTATTTGGACTTGTTGGAGGAAAAAAGAGAGGTAGCAGCAATCAATGAGGCTAAGTCCAAAGCACGCATGAAAGCTTATTATGATTCAAAATTCAAAGGTGTTTCTTTTCGACCGGGGGATTAATGTGTATCGTGCCAACGACGCAAGCCGCGCAGAAGATACTGGGAAACTTGGTCCAAAGTGGGAAGGGCCATATGAGGTAACCGAAGCTTTGGGGCTGGGTGCGTAGATATTACGCGATATGGATGGCAGGGACTTGGCTCGTACTTGGAACGTTTGCAATCTCAAACGATGCTATCTCTAAAAAGCTACGGCTTCTGCATAGATACTACGCTATATTCAGCTTCAGTAAAGGTCCATGTATTCTTTGTTTTTTATGTTTTCTAGGTTCTACTTTATCTTAGGATCTTTTTTAAATTATGTCAAAAAATCGTAAACGTTCTAATAAAATGTCTTGGTGCCTTGCTAGCTCCACGGCCCGTTCTTGTGCAAATTATTGTCAGGTCTTTTAGGTTTCTTTATTATTATTAAAATATGCCATTTCTTATTCATATGCATTCATTCAAACTGTACATGTACTATACGCCCCCAGGCGGGGTAAGAGGATCAAGTGAACCTAAAAATTCAACTTGTCGCATAAGAGGGATGCAACCCTAGTGATACGGATCATGTATCCTTACTAGACACCTTATTTACAAGACGTTGTAATAAGTTTCAACATGCCATACTTACAAAGTGCTGGACATGGTAAAGACGCACGCTGCACGTCTAGTAAAATATAGACTTAATTTTATTCTAGATAAGATGTGACATATCATGTGACGCAGATATATAATATCTAAAGAATATAAGCTAGTTTCAATCTATCACATTTCCGTGATTACCACGGACTCAAAAAGAGGACATTCTAAGTGTGTTCAGAAAATATTACATAAGATAAAAGTGTCGCGGACATCCACGGACGAATGTTTGTTACAAACCAAGTTTTTCATAAATGATATTCATAGAGGAATGCCCTACATTGGGGGGAGAAACTTGCCGATCTCCCTCTGCTCTTCGGCTATATGAGACAGTGCCTCACCATGGTTGTGCTTGTTCAGAGCCCGAGTCGCGTTCACCTCCAACACTTCACTTAATAATTGCTCACCAACTACGATCCTGGTGACGTCCTCATAGATGGGAAGAGTGAGATGGCTGGGGTAGGGTGTGAAGTGGGTCCGTGAGTTTCCCTCTCGTTGCGAGAAGTCAATAGGCTTAGCTTCTCCATAATCTGCTTGTTGGATGCATCCTTTGTAGATTCAAGCTCAGCAAGAACGGGTACTCCAGATCCCGTATGGCCGCCATGGACGCGGTCATTTTCTCCGTGGCCTTAGGGTTAAACTAGGAATGTTTAGTGAAATCCAGATTCTTACTTATCGAATCTGCGGCCATAACCATACCTTCATGATGGCTGACGTCGGTGCCGTCTGGCACAAGATCTGCAAATTGCTGCACGAACTGAGGGGCCTCCAACACTTTGGTAACAGCTAGGCGCGCCCCATGACCTACCATCCACCTACGACCGGCAATGGCTGCTAGTAGCTGGGGGTAAAGCACTTCATCGTGGTCTACGCTCAGGGCGTTCAGCTCTATATCCTTTGATGCAGAAACCTCCATCAACTGTTCTACTGTGGCCCTCTCTTTGGCAAGCTCCTCTTTCAGCATCCCCTCACCTTGGATCACGGACCGTGCGTCTTCAAGCTCCTGTAAGAGGATGGATACTTGGTCAGTGGAGGTCTTCGCCAAAGCCTCTGTCGTAGCCACCTGCATTCGATATCTTAAGGTTAGAATAGAGAATAATGCGGACGTGGGTGTGATACTATACGGATACATACCTTAGTTGTTGTAGTTTCAAGTTGGGCTTTCAGATCGGCCACATGTTGGTCATGTGCATTGGCATGCACGGCTTGTTCTCTAATGGTGGCCTCAGTAGTAGCGAGTTGGGACTGAAGGGTGGCAATCCGGGATTCATGGTCTTCTATCATTTTCTCTCTTAGGCCATTCTTCCTCTAAAGGGAGTCAACATGCTCTAAGGCGGCCTTAAATCTTACCCGCATGGAAGTAACCATCGCCATCTGGTATACCAAGGAACCATTATATTCATCCACTAAGTCTTTGTGACTTAGTGAATTTATGTCCTTTACTAGGCCGGGTGGAATACAGTTGTTCAGGTAGTCCCGGCATTCTTATGCGTCCCTCATTCTAGAGGTGGTGGTTATCTTCCAATCAGGATTGTAGTATCTGGGTGAACCAGACACCGGTGTTTCTTGTGATGCTGTGGGGGTACCCTCCCTAAAGACTGGGCCAGATTTGGTGGTCGCATCAACAAGGACAAGTTTCTTCTCTTTCCTCGTCCCATGGGTAGGGCGACACCAGCTTGGTCATCCCTACAACAAACGTGAAGCATATTCATATTTTTACAGACGAACGTGCATTTTACTTGGAAGGAGGAAGTGACAACAAAACATGTGGGGAATACTTACATGTTGGTTTCCTCCGACTCTGATGTAATGGGAGGCGCCTGAGTGACCGGCTCCGCAACTGGAAGCGGCACATCCTGAGCTATGGGAGCACCCTGTGCCGTCCCTGGGGTTGGTTTGAGCTCTCACCGGATTGATAAAGGGGGTGATCCTCGCAAAGTCTCTTGGCAGTTGCATTGTGTTCCCCGATCACAGCCTCAGTAGCTCTCTTTACACGCTTATTCTTTCTACGGGTACGCTTGGGGACAAGTTGGGGTTCTTCCTCCTCCACCTCTTCTACTCGTTGTACCTCCTCCTCATCATCGCCCAACATTTGGCGAAGGGTGGAGGTAGTTTTCTCTATGTTATCACCCTACTCCTCGTGGACAGGGTGGCAGTCTTAGGTGGGGAGGATGGTCCAGCTTCGTTCTCCAGCATCAGGTTGTCCTCATCCTCGTTGTTAAAATCTTTGGGGGTCTTCATGATTGTTACGTCCTCATCGGATTGGAGGTCCGATACGGCCGCCAGGGCAATTTTCACGTTGCGAGTATGCTCGAGAAGGGGTAGCTCGTTCTCCCGTCTAGGGCGGGCTCCTTCTGGTATGGTTTTAAGATCTCCCTGGCGTAGGACTCGAAAGAAGTTCATTTCTGTGAAACAGAGTATGTCAGTTACGGACAACGGTTTTATATATGTTTAAGAATGAGGTCGTTGTGCCTACCTTCACCACGACTTCTCCAAAATACAGGGTATCTGTTTGACAGCCGAAAGTAGTTGCGGCTAATTCATAGCAGACAAAGGAATGACTCGGGTAGATTCCTATGAAACCTTGTCCTATTCCTATCTATTTGTTGGGTGTGTTGGGCGTTATATGTACTGGCCCAAGGAAGAGGGTCAGGGGATAATCTATGTCTAAATACAAACTCGGTCGGCCAAAATACTGCGTCAATATAAAAGTAGTGGTCGTACCAGTTTTTCAACGAGTCCATAGCTTTATTGTGGGCTGTAGGGATGGTTGGGGATCGTTTCTTGAAAGAAAGCCATCCATTCACTATGTTGGGGTATAAAATAGTCTAAATAACTCTACGGTTAGGGGAATGCTTCGTGCACGGCATAGGATTTCAAACTGGCTAATCTTACACGCACCTATACATGTAGCTGGGTGATATGCACTTTATAGTAACCTAGTAGATCTACGAGGAATCTGGTAAAAGGAATGCGGTAATTGGCCACATCAAAGAGACAAGAGTACAAACCAATCTTTCCCTGGGGTGCCTCAGTTATGAGGTCCCCTGCGCCAGGAATGGTGGGATGAAGGTTCTCGGAAATATAATAGTCAGAGCAAAACTCCCTCAGTTTCACTGCTGACATCACATTTAGCATGGATTGGATGGTAGGGTTGTTTCTAGCCATGATTTATTTAGAAATAAAGAAGAGCGTGGTGTTCTGACCTGGTTTAGGGATGATCCGTGCGGGAGAACATGGAAAATGGAGGGATAGCGTTAATGGCAGAAATTGGAAATAGACTGTGTGTCACATACAGTCGTATGGGAAACCTATTTATCGGATTGCCTCGCGGGTCATGGTTCATTAGATTCATGACACGTGTCTTCACTAACCATAATCTTGTGGTTGGGAAGTAAGTGGCAAGTGAAAGGTCAGGTGGGACCCACCGGTCACTTCTGACCCAGAAGATTGCGTCGCCCAAGGTACTGGCTGTTTCCACTTTCTCAGTCAAATGGCAGAGGAACAGTCAAATGTGTTGGGATATGCAGTCATATGTAAGACCATATTTAATGTTTCATTTACTTTGGCTCGGTCGTCACGAGCGGCTGGTGTGCTATATGAATAAAATTTCTACCCAGGTTAATACCTGCGGCCGAAATATGTTCTTTCATCTATTTTTGAAATTTCAAAATGTCCTTTCCATGGTGCATCAGAGGGGGCATTTATTAGTCTATATATCACGCCTATGGCTGTAACAACTAGACTGGGGGACATGATGACGTATAGTCCCTCAGCCGGGTCTTGGGCCCAGCCCACGGGTTCTACCCGCATTCAGCCCAATACGCTTGGGTTGGGTATACGTTGTCCTGTTTATCAGGCTATGGTCAGCATGGGCCGCATGTGTCAGAACACGGCCCACATCTCTGCCGTACGCGACAAAGGTTAGACAGAATCCTAATCTAAATCGGATTTGCCTTAAAGTAAGGAGATATACACTAGCCATAATTAGAAGACACGCTAGAGCCCAATAGGGACTCTATCGCCTATATAAGGAACCCCCCAGGGTTCCTCTAAGGTATTACATTCTCCATACACTCAACTCACAACCGATTATCTAACCCTAAACCGAGTACTTACTCTCACGTTGGAGTCTAATCGTGGGATACATTCACACGGTAAGCATAACGCGTGTTGTTTAGTGTGCAGGATCTCAACAAGTCATTCACTTTGTGCAAGAGCCGGAGCCCAGCCTACCCGAATTAATCCTAATTCGGGTCAAGCAAGGATCAACCAACTTTTGTATCAACAAAAAACATGAAAATAAATTTAAACCACGGATATATCTTGATTAAAAGAACATAAAGCCAAAACTAACACAACAGATTACCTTATTTCACCCCATGGCTCTTGATACCAATTGTAGAATAGGGATAATCTATGATCTATCAAGTAGGTTGTTGTTTCTAGAGAGAGAAACTAGAGAGAGAAAGATGAGAGAAATAAGTGTATTGTTGAAAAAGTAAAATCAACAACCAACCCCTTTCCACGAAGGAAAGGGGCCTTATATACCCTCACCCTTAATGGGCTTTGGTCTACAACCCATGGACAGGCCCATGGGTTGGTTAGTAACTAAAATTTAATACAATAACTAACTACAAGCTAAACACGTTTAATAATATTGTTGGAGTGACCAATACTTCTAATATACTTTAAAAACGTATTTCCAACAAGAGACTTTTCCTGCCGAATTTTCCAAAGGGTGAAAGTATAAGTCAAAAAAGGTAATATTATAAAACATGTATTCATAATTCGTGACGTTTGAAAAGTCCAACGACCAAACTGTCCATTTTCGAAAGTATAAGGTTGCATTTTGTTTTAACCAAGACTTTAGATAAACCACAAGGACCATATATGTCATTTCTTAAACTTATAACAAGCCCTAGTATCCGTTTTGTGCTTTATAATTATTTTCGAGACTAGGGGGACTAGATTTGCCATTTTACAAACTATAACCGAGCCCTAGGCACTCGGTTTGCCACTTGACCAAAGATATTAAATACTAGGGACTACTTATGCCATTGTTCAAATCTATTGTGAGCCCTAGGGGTGTTTTTGAAAATAAATGTAACGGACAAGGACTAACTATGCAAATACAATTAGAAAACGAAACACCATGGGTGATTTTGGAAACTATTATCTTTACGAGGACTAATGAACAATTTAATTTAATTAAATCATTAATAACATTGTTTTGTAAATAAATTAAATTAAGTTACTTTTAATTAAATAAACAATAAGAGTTTATTTACAACATTTGTATAACGGACAAACTATAGTAGTGTATTTAAAAGCACTAAGGAAATTTGGTAAAACGTATTATTTTCTTACAATCGCTTAATTAAGTAAGAATCTATTTATTTAATTAATTACACTATTAACGTACGAACAATTTAGATATATTTTTAGAAACTAAAATATATTATTATCGATAACTTACTATAAGCTTAACGTTTAAACAATAGTAACAACTTATTAATTCGTGATCATGCATTTTCAGCAGTTACATTTATATGTGTATTTTATTATGCATATACTGACTCACATAAATTACTTAGGTAATTTCACTGCTTCGTGCTTATACCATATCAGCATACCCAGTGACATTCTACCACTGCTTTATCATCGAGGTGAGTTCATGGCCTCATCATTTACTGTTTTATAACTAGGGGAGAAAACATACTAAATTATCCTATATGCAAACACTTATAGACAACAACAGAATTACTGCCTATTGTTTGCCCCATTTATTCTCGTGAACTGTAATAGTTAATAGTGTAGCGCGAAATGTTATATATAGATATATTTGGGTATTGACAATACCCGGCCTGCGTGACTTGCTATCACGAAACGCTTAGGCCAAGCAACATGTTTATTTCATTGTCGGACAGAGGGTCTCACATCAGGATGATCCAGATAGGCACTTGAGAAGCATTGTCTAGCATCTATTACAGGGCAATAGGAACTACTAAACCTATGAATTCACCAACCTCGTGTTGACCCCCACATTTTGCTTTCTATGTTTTCTCGAGAAAGTAAGCAGGTACTTGCATTGGATTCCAGCATCATAGGAAGCATCATGTTTACCATCGGCTAATATTTTTTCTACAAATAATAATAAATGTTGCTTTCAAGACATTTACTTAATTTGCACAATTAAACTCATGTAATATGTTTTAATGACATTTGATGATCATTGCTCTATATACTGTGTGCTATCGATCCACCATCAAAGTAACACCCCACATACTATTCCGCTGCATTTGACCATTTAGGGGTGTTACCAAAATGGTATCATAGCACATAGTTATAGAGAATCAGATCTAAACCTAAAATTTTTTTAAATACTAAAAATTTATAACTAGACTATAACTGAATTTAAAAATCAATTGGCTTACGAAAATTGATTTTTAGGGAACCCTTATAGTTAGGCATACACATATAGAGCATACATACTGTGTGAACTAACTGTGCATTGATATATAGCTTCTTCTATATGATCACCTAAGAACCTACGTAATCATATGCATGCATGACATCACATATGCATTTCTTTTTGAAAACTTTTTGAATTATGTAAGCTAATACTTACTCAACTTTGAAATGCTACTATTTTCATATTATCATGACGTCACCGACTATTGTGACTACTTTTGACGCTCTCATGACTCCTGCTACTACGCTTGTATCACCGACATTAATACTACATAGACTCGACTCCGACACAGAGTCTGAGCATCACCCGACAGAGGGAGTTATTGTGTTGACAGATTCTCCTACTCCATCACCACCAGTTGTACCTGTTTCCCCACCTAGGGAACCAGATCAGGTCGTACCTACTCTACCACCTCTACCACCACTATCTACACTCCAATGCTATCCCACCAGAGCTTTGCCACCTCGTAAGAGGAGACACTCCTCTACTACTGTCTCCACATTTGAGATAGGAGAGGGATCGAGATCCGGCCAGGCAAAACCCGACACTGTCCAGGCGTAGCTAGATGCGCTGATTGCTAGGCAGGCACAAGATACCACTGTTATCCATGCCTTGTTACGCGCGGACCAGCAGGGACGCGCAGTACTTCAGGAGAGACTTAACACTCTCTATTGGTCAGTTGCTGCTTAGTCACATGCTGCAAAGGGTTCATGGGCGATTGTCCAGAACACCTTGCAGTGGCTACTTGATGAGAACTCTTATCTTCGCCATCACTTATCATCTCTTGAGGGTCATCAGTATGAGACCCATACTGCTGTCTTGACCCAGGAGGAGACCTTGAGGATCTTCTTCGACTTAGTTGAGGTTCGTCATCAGGGGACGACAACAGAGACATATTATCTGAGGAGTGCAGACACCGCACGCTAGATCCAGCTTTTGGAGTCTCTCAGACTCACCAGAGAGACCAGAGACGCTATGATCGCATTGCAGGATGCTCAGGCACCTATACTACCAGCTGCACCGGCCGCACCAACAGGCAGCCACTCTAGTGTAGCTTAGATATCTTGTACAACATGTCAAGTATTGAGTTTTATCTCAGCTCGCATGATTTAGGACTTTTGTACTATTTTTCTTATTTCCAGTTGTATTCATATCATTAGCACCTAAACATAGTAGGTAGGTTATCTTTTGTTGTACCAAAAAAATTCGTACCACTATTTCAGACAGGCATGTTGTATCCCTGTCCTAGATCGGTTGTACTTGTATGATATTGTTATTTACCAGAAATGACTTGTATCAAGGTTACTCCATTATCTATTGTACTTATATTATTATGAACTAGTGACATGTTATCAAATATGTTGTGAATTCTATGCATACACATTACCATGCAATTTAATATAACCATCATATTGATCAACTAATAAATCTCATTCTTGTGTGATATAGAAATATGGCACAAAGAGTTACGCGACTAAACCCCGGAGCTGCTCCCACGGCAACTATTTCATAAGCACAACACAAAGTACTCATCGGTCAAGGCATAGCTGACGCCCTAGCCGCCAGGGAAACACATCCCAGCAGAAACCAAGGAGACAGTCAGAACTCCAATGCTAGAAACCGAGTTGCTAGAGGATGTACTTTCCCCGACTTCTTAAGCTGCAAGCCCGTTTACTTCAAAGGCAAAGAAGGAGTAGTCGAGCTCATGCAATGGTCCGAGAGGACCGAGACTGTGGTTTGAATTAGTGACTGTACGAAAGAAAACAAGGTAAAATTTGCTAGATGTACACTACTGGAACATGCTCTCACCTGGTGGAATTCACTAGTTGCTACCCTTGGGCACGATGATGCCTATGGGGTGACTTAGACGGAATTGAAAGAAAGGCTTACCGTGAAATATTACCCTCGTAGTGAAATCAAGAAGTTAGAGTTCGAACTATGAAATCTCAAATGCACAAGCTATGACATTACAACCTACAACCAGAGATTTCAAGAGTTGACCTTGATGTGTACCAGGATGTTTCCTGATGCAAAGGATACAATCAAGAAGTACGTTAGTGAACTTCCGGAATCTGTTCATGATAGTGTGCTAGCGTCTCGACCCACTACTGTCGAGAGTGCCATCGAGTTCGCCACTGAACTGATGGACAAACGAGGTCGTGATCATGCGATAAGACAGACCGAGAACAAGAGGAAAGCTGATGAGATCTTCCGTAATCACCATCAGACCCAACAACCAAAAAGACAAAACTTAGGTCAGATCTACTGTGCTACTTTCTCAGGGCCGCCTCCATATGTAGGCAACAAGCCTAAGTTTCCCTAGTGTAACTTTCACCATTACAGTGACACATCTTGCCCGGACAAAGAAACACTTACGTTCGGCCAACAGAAACAACTCTAGCACCAACTCCAGGCCCAACAACGTAAATGGCCAGAATTTCCGTGGAAATGGACAACACGGAAATCGCCATCCCACAGGTGGAAATGATATGAGGCGAAAGGAAGTTTGTTGCTATGGTTGTGGAGAAACATAACACATCCGACCCGAGTGCTCGAAGAAAGAAAGCAAGAACGGGAACGGTGGAGGAACGCCAGCCAGAGTTTATGTGATATGAGACACCAGGACTGACACCAATGTGGTTACCGGTACGTTTATTTTGAACAATCAATATGCATCTATTCTATTTGATACCGGCACCGATAGGAGATTCATATCTACCGAGTTTAGCACATTATTATACATCACCCCTACCCAGTTGGAAAACTGTTACAAAATCGAATTAGCTGATGGCAAAATCATCGAAACCAATACTATTTTAAGAGGTTCTACCCTAAAACTTTTGAACCATCCCTTTGATATCAATCTAATCCCAGTAGACCTTGGTAGTTTTGACGTTATCATCGGTATGGACTGGTTAACAAAATATCATGCCACCATAGTGTGTGACGTAAAGCTAGTCCATATACTATGGGGGAAAGAAAAATTAATTGTTCGAGGAGAAGGGAATTTGGACATGACTGACACCAGACTGAGTGTCATCTCGTGCACCAAAGTCCAGAAATACATACTGAAAGGATGTCCTACCTTTTTAGCACATATTTCTTAATCAGACAAGGAAGATGAACTAGAGAAGAAACAAATCAAGGACGTGCCAATTGTCCATGATTATCCCGAAGTTTTCCCAGACGACTTACATGGTTTACCACCAACTCGTCAGGTAGAATTCCAGATTGACTTGATAACAAGAGCTTCACCTGTAGCTAAAGCACCATACCGGTTAGCACCAACCGAGATGAAAGAACTCACAAAACAAATCCAAGAACTGTTAGACAAAGGTTTTATTAGACCCAGTTCCTCACCTTGGGGAGCTCCAGTACCGTTTTTCAAAAAGAAAGACGGTTTTTTCTGAATGTGTATTGATTACAGAGAATTGGATAAGTTAACTGTGAAAAATCGTTACCCGCTACCACGAATCGATGACCTATTTGATCAACTACAAGGATCAAGTGTGTATTCCAAGATTGATTTACGATCTGTATACCATCAGTTGAGGGTCAGAGAAGAAGACATACCAAAGACAGCTTTCAAAACTCGTTACGGTCACTACGAATTTCAGGATGTGTTATTGTAATTTTTGTATATCTCTTTTAGGAAAAAGAAATAACAAGGGTAAGTACGCGACGATTTAGGAAAACCGTGTACTAATGACCCACAAGTAAGAGTTCGTTCTCAAGGAGGCTAGTGTGTTATGTGTATTAAGATTTGAATTAATTATTTGTGATTAATGTTATGAAGGAAGAAAAGTAAATGAAGACGGATACGTGAAAATTACACCTAGACGTGAAAGACGTAAAATTGGCAAAAAGGGCTAAAATAAAATTTTACTCGAAAAAATTCCAAAAAATGACTAAAAATCCACAAAAATAAACTAAGGGTTTACAAAAAATAAAAAATTTACTAAACCTTTTATTTAATTAAATATTAATTTTTAAATGCTAATTAAAGCCCTAAAAATCAATATAATTAATAAAAAGTCCAAATGAAGATTTTATAGTTTATAAACCTCAAAAATAACTTAATTAAACTACAAAGTATTTTCCTAAATTTTAAAACCACTAAAAACTATTTTTAAATGATTAAAAACTTAAAATAATCCTAGAAAATAATTAAAAGGTGCGAAAGGTATTCCAAGAGTTCCAAAAATCCTAACTTAATGTATAAGACCTAGGGAAAATATAAAAAGTGAAAAATCTTAATAAAAACTAAAAATGAATATTCTAATAATAAAATAATAATAAAAAATTCAAAAGCTGTAAAAATTTCTAAAAACTTGCAAACCTACTTAATTTAACCTAAATAAATAGAAAATGAACTTGAAATCCCAAAAATACCCCTAATGTGCCTCCAAATGGGCCAAATACCCAAACAGTCCCTTAATGGGTTAAATTAAGGCCCAATGAGAAAAGGTTCACAGAAATGGCCCAAAAGCTGAAAATGAGCTTATCACAGCTTATTTCAAACACCTTATTCTTAATGGGCTTTTTGGCCAGTTAAGCTATAAGCTGATACCATAAGCTATAATTTTACACACGTCCTTCTCTTGACCTCAATAAGCTATTTGTAAAAAGAAATTTTGAATAAACCCAAGAAATAAGCCTGAAATAAGCAAAAGCTCTCTACACAAAATGACAAAATAGTCGTTTTCAAGTTCTAGACTATTTCAAGGGCTGATTCAAGTTGAAATAAGTTACAAATGGATTAACTAAGCTTAATAATCAAAAAACTTTAAAAAACAACCACTCAATAAGCTGGAATAAGCTAAAAGCTAATTTGTAAAAGTCAACTAAGTTCGGTTTCTAGTCAAACCTAAAAGTTAAAGTCTACAAAGCTCTAGTATTACGAAATGGGTCAAATAAGGAAGACTGATTACAAAAACAAAGTTGTTGCAAGTCCCAATAAGCTAGAATAGCTTATTAATAAGTTGTTTGAAAATTAACACTACCAGTGGGAACTTTTTGTTTCTTTCAGTGGGAATGGTTCCCCCTACTTGACCAATTTGACTTTTTGTCTTTAGTGATTAATTGTTGGATTCAGGTTACACAAAGGCACCCTTATAATCAGTGGATTATAAGGAGTCAATAACAATCACAAAATCACAAAAACACCTAGCTAATTGATAGATTTAAATCAATCTTTGCCCAAATATCACACAGACATGAACACATAAGTTGTTTTACTTGAAAAGCTGTTTTAGCAAGATTAAGCCAACCAAATTGCACCAAATGCATACACAAGCTATATTAGACATAGATAAGCAGAATTAAAATTTTTTTAAACAGTGGTTCAAAGAATTAAGCTAGTTTTATGCAATAGCAGTTCACTGATGTACAAAAATAGCCAAGAACAAGTTTTGCTGATATACTTGACCACAATTCCAATTTCAAAGCTTCAAATCTTCTTAACAGGTTATATTGAGTATGATTTAGCACTTGTTACCCTTAGTCTAACCCTAGCCATAAGTGTCCACAAAATCGCAGGCCAATTCAACTAGTTTTCAATATTTTAAGAGCAATTTTTGGATTAGTGTGCTACAAAGCTTACCACATACAGCAAACAACTTACTTGTGATATTAGAACAAGAACAAGAACACTACAACACCTATCACTTACTAAAATCTACCCAAACCACATGCATACAGTAATCCCAAACACCCCTTAAACTTTTGGAAATCAAAATTTTCAAAGAAAAGTATGATTCAGGTTAGCAAATGCATACACACGCATCAAAACAACATTATCATGCAATCTTAACAAGATCTAAACCACAAAAAAACCACATACAATAGCATATTCACAAAATCACTTGGAACACTTTTTCAATAGATTTTTAGGAACAAGGGCTCAAACCTCATGAATGCAGATCCACACTCACAGATTTATAGCTTATGTGTCTAGACCAACAAGACACAAGCTTCCAATAACACCCCTGCTAAGAACAACAAGGTTAAGGCACAATTTTAACAGAAAACATGAAAATCAAAGCTGATTAATTCAAGCTTGTTCCCACTTCCTTGAATATCCCTAAACCACAAGCTCACAACACCTTGATAATCTTCTTATCAGGGTGTATAGACCATTTATAGCCCAAAGATTTATGGGTTTGAACCAAGACTTAGAAAAATATCAGATTTTAGAAAATTCCACAATTTCTTGCACAATGTTTGAAAACACGTTTTGAAACTTCAAAATCACAAACATATATCACTATAAACAGAATATAAAGATTGGCAATTGGATTTCATCAACAATATCAAACACTAATTCATTCGTAGAACATATGATTTACAGATTTGTGATTAAAGGAAAATCCAAGAGCAGGGCTAAGTGTAAAACCTAATGCCTTTATATAGGCTACAATGTATGCTAAGAAGCTAAAATTACATGGAAACCCTAATGCTAATGTTCCTAGAGTACCCTTGAAGATTCGGATATTCTTGAGCATGTGAAGAAATTTTGGATGTTTGTAAAGCTGTAAAGGGTGTTGCAATTTGATCAAAGTCCTAAAACAAGCTTAGTTTGTAAGCTTCTATAGAAACTAGAAGGGGGTTGAATAGTTTCTAGTTAGTTTTTAAAACATTTCAGCTTAATCCACTGTGTGCGGTTCCTTATGTGTACCTGCAGTTCTTTATCAATAAAGAACCACCGGTCCATTTAGGGAACCGCCAACAGTGAGCTTAACCTTTTGTTACATGTTAAACTTTGACAATCCTTTGTATCAAATTCTCGATCAAGATTGACTAGATATGAGATGTGTTTGATTGAAAGATAAATACTACAAGTAAGTAAACACACAAACACATCAAATCAAGACTATATCAAACAATAGTCTAAACACTAAGCACACACGTACTAAGCATAAGCTTTTCTGCAACTAGGATGTTTAGACTAAGTGATGTACACTTGACCATATTCTAAGCACGAAGCACACACATACTAAGCCTTAGCTTTTCTGCAACTTAGATGTTATGAGATGCACACAACACACAACATATAAATACATCTATAATAGTAAAGACATAAATGTAAACGAAAGTACCGACACGATGATTTATAGTGGTTCGGTCACGAAGCTCCTCTTCGCCCTACTCCACTCCTCGAGTACACCTTACTCGAGAGTTACTTCACTAGTCAACAAACTCCTTAAGGTGGAGAAACCATACACAACGTCCCTTATCCAATTTCCGACTCTAAGCTAAAAGTGGAGTCCTAATCTTAGGTAGGACCAATCTATAAAACATCGCCCACTTCACCATTTAACGACACAAGGCTAGATGTCGAGTTCTAATCGAAAGCTAGAACCAATCTTCACGACTCTTCACTTTGAAGCTAAGTGAGAAATTCACACAACACAACTACTAACCACTTTAAAGTTTAGTGAGAACTCACACGACACAACCACATCACTTTAGATTTTTGTGAGAACTACCTAGACACAACCACATCACTTTAGAGTTTAGTGAGAACTACCAAGACACAACCTAATCTACCCACTAGTTATGTTTTATGGCCCAACATAACAAACCTTGTGTTTTATGTCCTAAACACATAAACCATGTAGATCTAAGTGCTCACCACTTAGATCTATGACTCTAACACTATATCCAAGTATTAACAAACTTGGATCTACAAAACTAACAGCTAATCCAAGGATACCCATCACTTGGATCTTCTACCCATACAAACACATCCAAGTGAACCCAACAATTGGATCTTCTACATATACATAGTAGGAAGACTAAAAACATAACTTAGATCTATAGAAGGAGAGATCTTCATCATGTAGTGAACCCAACACATCATGGTAATGATAGTGTTCTTCTCTTTGCACTTGAGACGATGAGGAGATTGAGGATTGAATCACATCTTAAACAAGATTAAACAAAACTAACTAATCAAGGATCTAAGATGGTTTTTTTTAAAAAACTGTGCAAAAAGGGTTGAAAGAAAATTTGGAAATGATCCACTATTTATAGAGTAACATTGCAACGGTAAAAAACACCCGCGGTTCCTTATCTCTACCCGCAGTTCCTTATCAATAAGGAACCGCGGGTTCCTTTAAGGAACCTCCGCGTTGGAGTCCGTGCAAATTTGTCCTGTAGTGGGGATATGCCACTGGGGTAGTTTATACCCTCAAAGGATATTCCTTTGGCATATGGAATATGCCAAATTAAAATTAAAGAATATTCTTTAGAATATACCTTAGGGAATATTCTTTGGAATATTCCAAATTCAAATTTCCATTTTTCTTTTTAATAAAACATTTTCTTAAAAATAAAGTTAATTAAAAATTACTTTGTCACTTTGTATAAAAGTGAGTTTTAAGAAAATATTAATCCTTGATCGCTTAGTTAGGTTAATGACATGTTTATTCATACCTTGAGTGATTCATGCCGAATGCGATCTTGGAGGTGTCGAGAGAAGTATACAAATGTATTCTTAAGTGAATACGAGTACCTTAACATTTTACAAAATGTATTGCGAATTATACGTTTGTCATCAACAAAACACAAAGATATTATATCGACTAAACATCGTAATGTTTGCACTAACAGCTTCATTATGAAACGTTGGATTGCTGGAACATTTTGGCTTCTTCCTCCAAAGTATGTGCAGGGGAGGTTACATGTGACGTGGGTGGTGATGTGGCATGGTTTTTGAGGGTGGGGTTATGATCATTAGTGCCTTAATCACTAAACTGGACAATATTAGGGTTTAATTGTGAGTGATTAGAGAATACCAAATTTTTTTAAGATCATGATGAACAAGGGGTTTTGATCTGTTTAAGGTTTTAAATATGTGTTTAGGTGCGAGATTAATTAATTAGTTAAATTAATTAATCTAGATATGAGTGGGATTGTGACATTGCAAGGGGGTGGCTTGTGATTGGTTCATTTGTGTTAGTGGGGCACGTGTCACCTCATTACAAGTCTAGGTAAGTATTATGTCTCCCCATCTTTGGTCCCTTGGCTTCTTTCTTCTTTTCATTTCAGTTTTAAATCCACCAGACTGAATTTCCCTTTATAACCAAGTTTCTATTTTCATACTTTTGCCCCAAAAATTTTTGCAAAAGTATTTCAAGGGTATTTCTTGCCATTTGATGATTCTTGAAGGGCTGTTTTGACATTTTCTTCAAAGTTTATGGTCTTGACTTGGATAATTGACTTTGTGGAGGACTAATTCTTCAATATTGGAGGACCCTTCTTGCATAATCTTCAATTCTTCAAGGGTTTTTTTGGAAAATCAACAATAGGGCTTGGTTCATTGTGCGGCTTCGTTTCCCATGTTCCTTTTTGCTTGTTCTTTGTGATCTTTTGTCATTTTCTAAATATCTGTACCTAAAATACACATTGAACAAATACAAGCATATATATATGGCCTTTTTGAAGATGTTTTGTACATTTAAAGCCCAAAAATAACGATGAGATCATGTATAAAAGCCATCTCATCACTCCCCCATACTAAACCATTGTCGTGCCCTCACGCAATGCTAGAATAAAGTATCTAAGCATATCCAAAAATCAATTTTATGCACTATTATTCAAAGGTAAACTTGCTACACTAATACTACTTTGTGTTTTAGACATAATGTATGATTTTCATCGCAAAATGGGACGTTTAGGTTCATAGAATAAGAACATGTGAGTGCCTCATAGAGATAAATTCATCATCCTCGATTTTCACCCAATTCCATGCCAAGCGTGTAACGAGATCATTGTCATTATAAGTTAGTAATGCTAACACTACTCATATGCTCTAATCACGTAATTAGACTCCCATTTTCCTAAGTGGTATCTCTTATATTTTATTATTGTCTTGAATGATCACGATGATACATTGTTTGACTTATGCGACGATAGAGATTAAGGTCCAAAACTAGAAACGGAACGGTGCAATCAAAACCATCAAACTAATAACCTCCCCTAATAGACAATGATGTCAAAAAATTAAGTTAACATGTGAGATTTAATAAACATGGTTTTAGAACGGTTTTGAACATGAGACTTATTACCAAGACTTTTATACGCCCCCTACCATATGGGTCTTATTATCATAGGTTTACCTTCACCTTTTGGGATCGGTCTTGCCTCGCCTTTTATTTAACCTCGCCATGAGGTGTTTATTATGGCCAAAGACGTATATCCTCACGCTAAAAGAGAATTTTGGATCTTTTAAGCTTCAAAGATTAATGCTTAATCACTTTCAATTATGCATAGATTTTTCAGCCTTGTGAGCTTCGAATTTTTTCTTGATTTAGGTGTAGCACTTGAAATCTTTTGTTGGTTGAAGCTTATGATTATTCGGGTTGCGAACACTTTAAAATCGTGACGCTGGCGATTCTCAAATGTTTTCCCAATTTAATTACATGGAAGCTACTAATGAAAGCTAGAAACCAACAATTAAGACTAAACCGCTACATTAATACTTATTAGAAAAATTTATATACAAGTGAAGGTAGAATAAGCAAACAATTAGGACACATGAGTTCTTGAAAGAATACGAATACTCTACGTTTAGCATAGTAACTTATAATTAACTCTATCATTTCTCGTCCTCATTTAAGAGACTTAGCCTAATGTAAAGTTAAGGAATCGAAGCTAAATGCTCAACACGCACGGTCGAGTCAAAAAGTACTCTTATTCTCGCCATCGGAAAATCTACATTCGTGTCACTAAACACTTATAAAACATGATAAAATTTTAAAATTTGGCCATTTTTAGCCTTATTTTGCAACAAAACGAGAGACAAAAACAAAAAAATTTGGAGTGCATGAAGACGTAAGCAAGGAAATTATCTATTCACCCCCCCATACTAAAGCTAAACATTGTCCTCAATGTTTCGAGTCTAAGGGTAGGATACTGTAGCACCCCCAAATTCACAAGGCATCGGAACATCAACATTGGGTGCTACTTCATAGTTCATCAGACACAGTCATAGAAAACAACCTCAAAAGAGATATTTTATAAGATAATCCATTCAACAATTTTATAAATATCAAAGTTTCAATATAAATAAGGTCCCAACAATTTATACAAACCTTAAGAAAAGATAAAGATTTGTCAAATGTATCGAATGGAAATTGTTTGCTTTGCCTTTACTTTACCCTGCGCGACTCCATGCTCTAGTTGCTCTTAACCTACACACATGAGAATACGTGCTAAAATGTCAACACAACGGTTGAGTGAATTCATAGGGTTTTAACTAAACAATAGAGGGGTTTTAAATAAACCATAGAGCTTTTAAACACAAGAATCTCATCCATTGGCGATATTGTGACACATACAATATCAATATTCCACACTATTACGCTAAGCTCATGACATCGATGCCTTAATCAATAAAATTTGCCCTAGTCAGGTATCTTGCCAAATACCCCATACTTCACGTACAACACACCAGGCTGAGCCTCCAACTCACAGGTGCGACCTGCCCGGGTGGGGGTCATCATTCCCAATGGATCCATTCGTCTGTACGAGCGCCTACCCATCATAGGTAGTTAACGATTCACGATTTATAGGGACTTTTCACTGGCAATAAGCAACTTAGCCTTACTAATAGTGGCTCATTACCTATACAATCAACGCTTGTGCTCATTTTCCAAAAGCATTCAATCAAACGTGTTACATTCATTTACAACAATTTGTATTCGTTCAAAGCATATAGCCAAACATCGCATGTTTATTCATAAACATATTCTCTCAAAATCATATATATATATATATATATATATATATATATATATATATATATATATATATATATATATATATATATATATATATATATATATATATATATATATATATATATATATATATATATATATATATATATATATATATATATATATATATATATATATATATATATATATATATATATATATATATATATATATATATATATATATATATATATATATATATATATATATATATATATATATATATATATATATATATATAAGTAATATATCTTTTTATACCAAGAGCATGTATTCCCCCTCGCGGGTTTATAAAACATATAAAGCAGTAAAAGCGAGGCTATGAACTCACCTTAGCGATAGCGATATCAAACGTGGATAATGATCAAGATAATAGTGACGGAAGTGAAACAATGATATAAGATAAGTCGAAAAACCACGAGCTTCTAACGACGACCTAAAATGCTGTGTCTTTGAAATATACACGACAACATAAGAGAGCGAACAAGATTTATACATACAATTAATTTGTTGATAAAATAACTAAATTATAATTTTTAAGACTAGTTTTGCTAAGTATAAAATGAACAAGGACCAAAAGTCTGGCTTTAAAAATGTGTAATATACATTTTTACTTATCTTAATGATAGAAGGACTAAACATATAAATATGTAACATAAGTGCATGAAAAATGACGTTAAGATCTTCATTATCTCAAGTTCGTATTTGAAGTTCGTTATGTTATTTCGCATATATACGGCGTTTAGAGTCCATGTTTCATTATTAAGTTAGGATCTCATATATATACTAAAGGTTTTACATTAGTCCCATAATACTGCCGATCTATAGTATACATACCTACATGAACTTATATAGCTTATGTTATGCGCATGTCGAAATCGAGAAATACCTCCACCGTTTGACTTTAATCACCAAAGCTAGTGAACAATATCAAACGTCTAACTCGAATATGCACTCGTCGCATTATTCAGCCCCGTCGACTATGAACTCTAAACACGAAGATTTCTCGATCACTAACCAATTCTCAACTTGAACGCGAAATACAAAGTTGTATACCAGTTTCATGACTCAAAAACGAACCGAAGTCAGCCGCATCGATATATGAACTAAGATGTCATGTCGGAAAATGACTCCAACTGTTGTCACCTTCACCAAAATACCAACTCATACCCGCAGCTAATGAACCACAAACTCTTATCCATATAAGGAAACATCAAAGCACACTTGTTGGTATACTTAATATCTGAATTTTGGCTAGGAAAGGGCCAAGTCAGAGCACACGCGTGCCCGTGATCTTGTCATGGTTCATTCCTGTTGGCATGTGAATGTATGTTATGATGACAGTGAACGTCCTCGTATTAGCTAGATAAAATAGTACACGACTTTATCTTTTAAGTTAAGATCACTACTTATGTTAATAGAATGACACGTACATACATCCAAGTATACGAGATGCATACGGTTGTTTTATTTGACACGCCAACATAATAAAGTAATATTTGGTTACTCAAATGGGTTACGTTTCTAACATAAATTATAAATGGATATTATATATTCAATTTGCTTCACAGTTTATAAAAGAGGGTATTATCGAAGCCTGATATTTTAAAAGTTTCTCGATTTAAAAGATATGCGTTGGACACGAAAAATTAGACACGAAAAAATAAACACTCAATATAAAATAAAAACATTAACATTCGGAGAACGTTGATATTTTGATAATTAAATGAGGGCTTACAATTTAACAAATGTTAACGCGTCATCTAAACGAATGATGCCTAAAGATTTAACGTAAATTACGAAGAATGCTCGTGAAATGAAAAATGAAAATGACAACAATAGAAAATATTTCTATGTCATAACGAGAATATTTACGGTTGATGACGGACATAAACTTTTCCGATAATTAATAAACGACACATATTCGATAAATTAAAGCCCTAACCATACCGGTTAGTCGAGAATTGAATATTATTCATAGAAACGAACACAACAAATAAAAGTCGATTATTAAATGAATATTATAAATGGTATTAGAACTCGGTCTAAATGATTATTTTAAAGTTAGGGTTACTACATTATCTACCCCTTTAGGAAGCGACGTCCCGACGCTTAATTTGTATCAATAGTCTTCGATATAATGGCGAAGAGGTGAGGCATAGACAAGTCATCGCCGAGGTTCCTAATGAAGGTTGGATGAACAAAATTCAAAGCAACTGGAATACTTAACTAGCATAAATGAACGATTTGAATGTTGCTTCCATTCTTATAATGAAATAATATTACATAACTCGAAAGAAAGGCCCATTGGAACCGAAAAATTAAGAAGTCGTCAATTTTTAGAAGTGGTTCAAGGTACAACACTACTAACTTATTAAACTTGCAGCGGTCAATATAAGCTTGAAAAATTACACAAGACAAGTGAAGAATCGAAATACGTGGGCGCAATTGGAAAATTTCCAATTATACAATCAATTCAAAACTATCGATGATCACATCGATCAAATCGAAACACATATTGTCCATGGATCTCATAAAAATAATTTCGTTAGAAAATCGCATGGATCGCAGATAACTTCATCGAAAAAGTTACAAAATCTTCAAGACGAGGTAATTATTACTATTCGTACAAAATCATCTAATTGCATGATCTCGAACATGCAAACCTATTTCGTCAAAAGCGTATTCATTGACACGAAAAATCGTTCAGAGTATACATTATTCCATCGAAAGAACTACTATCCAAATCAAACACAAAATCCACCACTAAGCACATATAATCACATTACGACATGCTTGCAAAAATAGTCAAGCCATGCCAAATCAATAAGTTCATTCAAGTTAAATCATGCTTGCTAAGTAGCCAAGCCATGATAAATAAGAATATTTGATAAGATTTTCAGATAAGTCCAGTCAAGGAAAGTTTGAAAGTTAAAGGATGTTCACGATCTTGATTGCATAGATGCATATAGAACAATATTTTCATCATCAGAGGGTGCTCACACACGGATCCTTACCCAGATGACATTGTAGGGTACTCACAAACGGATCCATACCCAAAATATTTTCTCGTTACGTTCGAAAAAATCTTCGATGAACCATCCATAATAACAAGAAAGAATCTCAAGATCTTTTCATTCACGATGAGTTGTGTTGATAACTTAATCCTCAGTCAATCCATAGGTACACAACTAGTGTCGATTAAACAAGTCATCTGTTCTCGGAACAGGTAATGGTTCTTAACGATTAGCTTATAATGCTCGCGATAGTTAGGACACATTATAAATGGTCCATAGAAACAAATTATAACTCGAGAGAAGACTAACAGGGTTACTCGTACATAGACGATAATCAATAATAACCATAATGACGACGAAAATGAACGATTCGTCCAAGGAAACATGAGTCGAAGAAATACATCTGTATACAAAAATAATCATAAACCAAGTCAAGCACTCTTGAGCCCACTTGTTTATAATTTCTTGTTTATATTCAAAGGCGTCCCAATCCGTGTAAACAAGAATTATAAATTTATGGTTCGGGAACTTATAATTTTCTTGTTCAAATAAAAAGGCGTCCCAATTTATTTCAACAAGACGATTATAAATCATCATACTCATGTAATACTGTCACAAAACACGATATTATAACCAAATTATGCCAGGAAAAGTACAAGGTGTCAAACTTACTCTATGATTTATGTATTCAAATGTCCCATTCCATCTGAATAAAGAAACCACAACCAATCTAAGGTCCAGTGGTTTAAAAATTTCTTATTCAAATGTCCCAGTCCATTTCAATAAGAGAACCTTAAGCGACGCATAGTTGGCCGATTTAAAATCTCTATAATTAAATGTATCATTCTATTTAAATAAAAAGTATTAAGTTGCTCAACCAATGACTACTATGGGCATATCTTTGTTGTACCTAGATTATATATAGTTGATTTGGGTATATATATATATATATATATATATATATATATATATATATATATATATATATATATATATATATATATATATATATATATATATATATATATATATATATATATATATATATATATATATATATATATATATATATATATATATATATATATATATATATATATATATATATATATATATATATATATATATATATATATATATATATATATATATATATATATATATATATATATATATATATATATATATATATATATATATATATATATTTTAGGTCCAACACAAGCATCCTCCTTTTCGCCAATAAAATGTAATCATACACAATCAAATTAAATGTTACATTACTTCGAAGATAGTCTCTTTGAATAAAAAAAAAGATGTCTCTTTAAATAAATGAATCTTCAAAATCATAAGGAGTAACAGCAATACGAATATCATATTAATTAATTACGTTTCGAAAGGAGATGTCCTAAAATGGCACATCACGATGCGATGACAACAATCGAGCTCAAATTAGTCGATATACAATAGATTACGAAACAATATATATGTACCCAAAGTATCCAACGAATTCCATACTCATATTCGGATAATAAATTAATTACCGAAACCGGTGATTTGGCGGTGAGGCAAAATTATATACAAAAACGCATTATAATATGTACGATAACCACGCAAGGACCATTGCTTCACGTACAATGCCTTTAAATACCATAGTATACACACACACGTATACATTATTCCTACACACACATAGGATCACATTAACACAACCATTCATTGGTTTCTAAGAGGCATGAGCGCGCGGATACTTTGTAAGGCAACAAAACAAATTTTTTTAATCAAAGATCTGTTATATTCCAGGTTTTGAAAACGACCTAGTTCTCTATAACATGTGCTCTGATACCAATTTGTAGCACCCCCAAATTCACAAGGAAGCGGAACATCAACATTGGGTGCTACTTCATAGTTCATCAGACACAGTAATAGAAAATGACCTCAAAAGAGACGTTTTATAAAATAATCCATTCGACAATTTTATAAATATCAGAGTTTCAATATAAATAAGGTCCCAACAATTTATACAAACCTTAAGAAAAGATTTTTCAAATGTATCGAATGTAAATTGTTTGTTTTGCCTTTACTTTACCCTGCGCGACTCCATGCTCCAGTTGCTCTTAACCTACACATCTTAGAATACATGCTAAAATGTCAACACAACGGTTGAGTGAATTCATAGGGTTTTAACTAAACAATAATGGGGTTTTAAATAAACCATAGACCTTTTGAACACAAGGATCTCATCCATTGGCGATATTGTAACACATACAATATCAATATTCCACACTATTACGCTAAGCTCATGACACCGATGCCTTAATCAATAAAATTTGCCCTAGTCAGGTATCTTGCCAAATACCCCATACTTCACGTATTCATCTGTAGCACCGACAAATTCACAAGGCAGCGGAACATCAACATTGGGTACTACTTCATAGTTCATCAGACACATTCATAGAAAACGACCTCAAAAGAGACGTTTTATAAAATAATCCATTCGACAATTTTATAAATATCAGAGTTTCAATATAAATAAGGTCCAAACAATTTATACAAACCTTAATAAAGATAAAGATTTGTCAAATGTATCGAATGGAAATTGTTTGCTTTGCCTTTACTTTACCCTGCGCGGCTCCATGCTGCAGTTGCTCTTAACCTACACACTTGAGAATACATGCTAAAATGTCAACACAACGGTTGAGTGAAATCATAGGGTTTTAACCAAACAATAGTAGGGTTTTAAATAAACCATAGAGCTTTTGAACACAATAATCTCATCCATTGGCGATATTGTAACACATACAATATCAATATTTGATATAGTGGTTTTACTACCCTTTAGGAAAAGAGCGTAAAAAGCGGTAAGTATTAACAAGTGACTTAGGAAAATCACAAGTTATGACCCTATGTGTGGGATTGTTCTCAAGGAGGCTAGTGCATTGTGTAATGAATTGATTTAATGTTTGTGATTATATTGGTGAGAAAAGAGAAAGAAAAAGACGAATTAAACTAAAAATTACCCTAAGACATAAAAAAACGCAAAAACGTAAAATTCGACATAAAGAAAAATTATCCAAAAAAATTACCAAAATTTTATCCTAAATAAAGAGAAATATGAGAATCACAAATTTGAAAACCAAAATTTCTAAAAAATATTTAATAATTTAATAATAATTTTTAAAATAAAAGAAAAACCTAAAAATTAAATAAAATCAAAAATTAGCTAAAATGAAAAGTTTAATAGATGTAAACCTCAAAATACTAAATGAAAACCTAAAAACATTTTTTATAAAATTTTAAAACTAATTATTCTATTTTTAAACTAATTAATGAAAACGGGAAATAAAAATAATGTTAAAAAATAAATAAAGAAAGTGAAAAATACAAATTTTAGCCAGAAAAATCCTAAACTGGATTACTAACACAAGAAAAATAAAAACATGAAAAAAGGCTTATCTAATAAGTTTTTATGGGCTTATTACCCTACGGCTTACTTTAATCAGCCCAACCTAAAAACCAATTAAATGGAATATGTTTTGAAAACTTATTAGTGAAAGTCCCAAGGGCGTAATGGTTAGAGCGTTTGTGTGTGAGAGGAGTCGCGCAGGTTCGAGTCCTGGCCACGTCCTTTTTGCTATTTCTTTTTTTTTACTTTTTCTTTTTAAAACTCAAACCTGGTGACTCCCCAATGATGAAAACACAAAAATCAAACAAAATAGATCAAAATCAAACCCTAGAAAATGCTAACCATGCCCAGATTTTATGTTTTAGAAATTGTCAGTGGCTGGAAAACAAAGTGTCAGCGGATGGCTTGTGGACGTTGACACACACAGACCTGGAAGCCTTTTGGCTTATAGCTTGAGTATTGCTTGGTTTTGTGGGAAAACAAAGGCACCCCACAACAAGTTGGGTTGTGGGGAGTCAACAAAATTATAAAAACACCTACTCACTTATCAAAATCAAGCAGAAAGAGTCCTAATGTAGTCACTGATGTAGGCTAGGGGTCTGTTGGGCTTTTTGTTGATGCAAAATGCAATTGGGGTGAGTTTTGGTTGGCCAAAACTCACTCAATTCACTCAATACCCTCCCCAAATCAAGTCCTAGTCCTAACTTAGCTAAATTACCAACAAGCTATAAGATTTGTATGCCAAATTTCACAATAAACAAGCAATTAATGGATTATGAAAATTTTCCTAGGTTATACAACAAACTTGCATGCAATTCTTTCCAAAGGGTTCCAAATACAACACTTATGCTGATAAAACACAAATCTCATAAAATGGAAGCATTAAAACTGGTTTTAAATCATTTTCATCTCTCAAAACAATTTTAAAACCCTAATCCAAACAGCCTCTTAACTTTCTGATTTAAAATTTTTACACACAAAATGCTTTCAAAACTTAACCAATTAGATTCTAACTTATCTAATCATGCATAAACACCGTTTTTAAGCTAAATCAAACAGGAAACAATCAAATCTAAACAGAATCATGCAAATCAAGTTGCAAGCAGACTTTTTCACCTAATTACTAGAATTGAAAGAAAGATGAAAGAGATTCTTATACCTCCTCCGACTTGCTTCCTATGGGAGGTGATATTAAGATTTTTAATGGGTTCAAATAAAGTTCTCGGTATCTAATCGAATTGATAACGGTTTGAAAAGGAATAGTCGTTCTTGGTGACAAAAAGGGGAGTTGATTTTCTATTCTACTTGAAATGTAAGTGCGAAACGTAATTAAAATAAGCTAAAATCAAATCTAGAAAAATTGTCACTTTTTATAAAAAATAGAAAGTGACAATTTTTCTAATTATTGCGATGGAAGGTATCAAAATAAAAAGGCTTGTCGCAATGTTGGTTCTATCGCAATAAGGTATCGCAATATGACCTATCGCAATAACCTGTCGCAGTAAAGATTTGTCGCAATATTGATCGCAATAATGAACTTGTCGCAATAATCTGTCGCAATATGGCTGATGTAGTAAATTTCACACTTGTTTAGGAAAACAAGGTAAAAGCGGTAAGTATTAACGAGTAGTTTAGGAAAACCACAAGTTATGACCCTTAATGGGTATCGTTCTCTCGAGGAGGCACGTGCGTTGTGAATTGAATTGATTAATGATGTTTTTTTTTTTTGATTATTAAAGAGAAGAAAGGAGAAGAGAAAATGACGAAGACGAAAACGTATTAAACTATGACGAAAAAGGCGTAAACGTAAAACCGTAAAAAGGACAAAATTTAAAATTTAAATCTAAAAATTCCTAAAAATTACTAAAAATCCACAATAATATTCTAAGAGTTTACAAAAAAATCCAAACTTGCTAAAACCTTTTAATTAATTTAATAATGACTTTTTAATGCTAATTAAAGCCCTAAAAATCACTTTTAAATATTAAAAAGCCCTAAACAAGATTTTATAGTTTGTAAACCTCAAAAATGACCTAATTAAACTAAAAACTATTTTTAAAAATTTTAAAACCAAATTAAACTATTTTTAAACTCCTAAAAACTATTAAAATCTATTAAATCTTAAATTAATTCTAAAAATTAATTGAAAAGCCTAAAAATTAATTGGAAAGTGAAAAAGGTCCTATTTTAATGTCTAGAATCTAGGAAAAATGAAAAAAAGTTAAAAATAAAACTTTTTATTTTTATGAATAAAATAATATTAAAATAATCTAAAAAATTAAAAGTTCTTAAATAAATTCTAAAAAATTCTCAAAAATCCTAAATATTCTAACTAAGAAGAAAATGTAAATTAAAGTTTCTAAAACCTTTTAATTAATTTTATATTAATTTTTAAATTTGTCTAAAAACCCTAAAATTAAATAAAATTAAAAATTAAAGTTTTTGAAAACTTTTTGATATGTAAACCTCAAAATAATTATTTAAAAGCTAAAAATTATTTTTTTGTATTTTTAAATTACTGTTCACTATTTTTAAATGACTTTCTAAATTTAAAACTAAAAATAATCCTAAAAATTAATTAAATAATAGGAAAAATAATATTTTTAAACAGAAAAATCCTAAACTCTAATATAATCCTAGGAAAAATGATAAGAAGCTAAAAAGCTAAACCAATAAGCTCAAATGAGCTTATTTGGTCACGGCTTATTTAAAAAAGTCAAAAGGAAAAAGAGGTTAAATAACTATTGAATTGGAAGGCTAACGTAAAAAGGCATCTGGATCACCGGTTAACACGCTTAGTCCCCCAGCGAGGGGTCGCGTGTTCGAGTCCGGGCGGGGTGACCTTTTTTCACTTTTTTTTTTTATTTTTTACTTTTTTCACACCAACTTGTTAACCTTTTAACCACTAAACACAATCCAATTACCCTCTTTAACAATGATTAACAAGATTAAGATCCAAATTCGACACCAGTTTCAAAGTCAAAACACAAGCAGGTTTCTTGTTTTCTTCACAAGGGATGAAACTCCAAGAGGAGCTTGGAGTGTGCTTTTTGATGTTGTTCTTTGATGGACAAAGGCACCCTTGTGCTCTTTGGAGCACAAGGAGTCAATTTAAGCAGAAAAGAAACACTTAGCACACAATCAAAGCACACACAAGACACATGAAAGTTGCTGAGACAAAATTAAGGGTCTGTGGGTGTTTTTTGACAATCTAGATGCACAAAACTTAGTTTCCAAGTCCCAAATTTGGTACACAATCTTACTAACTAGCATACAATCAAACAAAAATCCTTCCTAAGCCCAAATCCTAGCAGATTTGCACAAGCTATGAACAAATACCAAGAAAAATCAGCAGGAAAATGACTTGGACAGATTTGTGCTATTTTTTTACTTTTTGTTACTCAACTTGTCTCAAACCTATACCAAACTACAAACAATACTTCACTCTTCCTATTTCTACCCTTTTGAAAATATCTTAACACGTTTTCATTACACAAATCCTTCAAAAAATTCAATTAAGTAGCAGATCCAAACACCCCTTTAAATAACTGATAATGAGATTTAACAAAGCAACACTTATCAAATCAACTCCAAACTGATTCTATGAACATCTAACATGCATAATAACACCCAAAGAGCAGATTTTCACAATCTTAACAACACTTAACAAATTTTTCAACAAAATCACAAGAACATCATATTTTTCTGAAATTTCAAAAGGTAAAAGAGTTTTACCTTAGAACCTTACATCCAAGGCCCTAGTGGATGTTAATCCACCTCCTTATACACTGGGTGTATGCAGAACCTTTAACAGCAACACACTCCAACACCTGCTAAGAAAAATCAAAAAGAAAAACAAGAACAAGCATGTATAATCTGTTTTCTCTTTCTATCTTTCTTAAAAACTTTTCACAAACCTTCAAACCTTTTAACACACGTTTTAAAAATTCTTACAAGTCATAAACCAAAATGTGCTATTCCACTTTCACTTCACAACACCTTTTGATTCCTGAAACTTATAAAAATCCTTTAAAACCTTTTTTGAAACTTTTTGAAAATCAAACACACTTTTGAATTGGAACTCAGTTTCTCTTCTCAATTAATACCAACTTTAAATAAATATTAAAAGGAATTAAATTGCTCAAAAACAAACACCAAACTTTAATTTTATATAAAATGAATTACAAAATGTTTTTGAAGAAAAACTGGAACAAAGTAATAGGGTCACAAACGACTCCTATTTATACAACTAAATGGAACTATCTAGACTAGGAATAAAAAAATACAAATGCAAAACCCTAATCTATGGAATTGCCCTAAATGCCCTTGAGTTCTTGACGAAAATTGGTCAAAAGCTTGATCACATGTGATTGACAGCTTGCTTGGTTGATCTTGGACGTTCAAATAGACTTGGGGACCAAGTAGAAGGATCACAAACGTTTGTTGTGTCGGGGTATTGGGTTGTGGGAAAGGGATGGGTGCAGGGGAGGTACGGGGAGGGGTCCACAGGTCATGTGGCTTTGTTGGGTGAGGTGGGAAAGGATGAGATGGGGTTTAATTTAGGATCTGGACAATCTTAGGGTTTAACCCTTTGTTTTTGGCTTAATTGAAACTGGGGTGAGGTTAGGGTTTATGGGGATTAGGGGATAGGTTTAATCTGTTTTAGGTTAATTTGTTTTTAAAATTAGTGTTTAGGAGGGAAAGGGAGGAGTTAGTGGGGGTTTGACTGTTTGACCATTTTTAAATGAAAACCGGGTATAAAGGGTATTGGGCTTGGGGTTTTGTTGGGCTAAAGGTGGACATTTGCATTACCCGTCCTATTTAACCTTGACATTGGTTAAATGGTTTTCATTTCCAGTCCATTTGTTAATTCCTTCACATGGTTAGTCCAAACTCAATTGCAAAGTTAGTCCTTTTGATGAATAAGGGTAACTTTTGTACTTTTAAACAATTTCCAAGGGCATTTCTTGTATAATCTTCAAACTTGGAGGACCATTCTTGTATATTTGATATTTGGAGGGTCAAATATGACAAGTTCTTCAAAGATGAGGGGCCATTTTTTCCAATTCTTCAAACTTGAGGGGTCTTTTTGCAAATTTCTATAAATGGGCTTGGTTCATTGTGCGTCTTCGTTTCCCGTGTTCGTTTTTGATTGATTCTTGTATTCTTTTGCCAATTCCTCAATATCCGTACCTAAAAATACACAAGTAACAAACACGAGCATATATTTGGCTTATTTTATGATATTTTATGCATTTAAAGGCCGTTTTGGACGATGAGACCATGTATAAAAGCAGTCTCATCACTCCCCCATACTAAACCATTGTCGTGCCCTCACGCAATGCCAGAATAAAGTATCAAAGCATCTCCAAAATTTAATTTTATTCACTTTTATTAAAATGATAAACTAGCTACACTACACTATTACTAATACTTGTGTTTTAGACATAATGTATGATTTTCATCGCAAAATGGGACGTTTAGGTTCATAGAATAAGAACACGTGAATGCTTCGTTAGAAATAATTTCGTCGTCCTCGATTTTCACCTTAATTCCATGCCAAGCGTGCAACGAGATCATTGTCATTATAAGTTAGTAATGCTAACACTACTCATATGCCCTAATCACGTACTTATTCTCCCATTATTCCTAAGTTGTATCTCTTATATTTTATTATGTCTTAATGATCACGAGGATACATTGTTGACTTATGCGATAATAGAGATTTAAGTCTAAAAATAGAGTCCAAACGGTGTAACTAAGACCATTAAATCAATAATCCCTCCTAATAGACGACGATGTTAAAAAATTAAGTTGACAAGAAGAATCGATAAACACGGTTTTATAACGGTTTTGAACATGAGACTTATTACCAAGACTTTTATACGCCCCCTAACGGAAGGACCTTATTATCTTTGGTTTACCTCCATCTTTTATTCAACTTCGCCATGAAGCTTTTATTATGACTTCGGTCTTGCCTTGCCTTTTATTATCCGCCTCATCGGTGGTTTTATTAGCCAAAGACGTATATCCTCACGCTAAAGAGAATTTTGGATCTTTAAAGCTTCGAAGATTAAGGCTTGATTCACTTTCAATTTTGCATAGATTTTAGGCCTTGTGGGGCTTCAAATTGTTTGCTAGATTTAGGTGAGCACTTGAAATCTTATTATTAGGTGAAGCTTTCGATTATTAGGGTTGCCAATACTTCAAAACCGTGACGCTGGCGATACCTTAATGTCTTCCCAATTTAATTACACGGAAGCTACTAGAAAAGACTAGAAACCCAACAATCAAAACTAAACCGCTAAATCAATATTTATTAAGCAAAAAATATTTACAAGCGAAGGGAGAATAAGCAAACAACGAGAACACATGAGTTTTTGAAAGAATACGAGTACTCTACGTTTAGCATAGTAACTTATAATTAACTCTATCATTTCTCGTCCTCATTTAAGAGACTTAGCCTAATGTGTAGTTAAGGAATCAAAGCTAAGTGCTCAACACGCACGGTCGAGTCAAAAATTACTCTTATTCTCGCCATCGGAAAATCTACATTCGTGTCTTAAACACTTATAAAATATGAGAAAAAATTTTAAAATTTGGCCATTTTTAGCCTTATTTTGCAAGAAAACGATAAACAAAACGATAAACCTTAGAAAGCGTGAAGGTTTGGCAAGGCAAAGTATCTATTCACCCCCCCATACTAAAGTTAAACATTATCCTCAATGTTTCGAGTCTAGGGGTGCAAACACCCCCATACTAGAGACGTAGTCGAATGCCTAATCTAGCATGGAAAGGGTGTAACCATAAAGTAATAGCCGTTTATGAAGTGTGCTATAAACCTAAGGTTAGAACATAAAAGGATATATCATATGGATATTGGGAAAGTCCTCCAAAGCAAACGATCAAGTGCTCCCATGAAACGAACACGAGAGGCTCCAATCGTGAAGATGATGATCTAAAAATCACAAGGCACAAACAACCACGGAACAAAGGTTGGAAGGGCACAAATCCCCTCACATTAACTAATTAGAAAGCAATAATATGTACATGGATAAGCATGGGTCTCCCCCACGAGGCACCTTGTTTTTGATAACCGAGTCAAAAGCTCGACTCGAATCCCCATAAATGTGATCATTTAGGGATAATCATGGTATGGTCAATTTTTGGTGGGGCTTACATGATAAACAAGGCCCAAAAGCACGTGGAGTACTTTAAAAATCCGATAAACGTATACCGGGGTCAAAGATAGCGTCCTCGTTTTCGGATGAAAGACGAGACAACATAACTCCAACACAAATCCCAATGGGATAGAAGAAAATAGGAGAGAAGAAATAGAAGGGTGGGACAATGGGTAAGTCAAAACATTGAGCTACTCGAGGTAGACTCGCACCAATCAAATGAAAAGATTTTCCATTTATTGCATCGGTGGAAGACCGAGATTTCCCTATAAAAGCAATTCCAGGATCAAATATCTCGTCCTCGGTGGAGAAAGGGGAGGAAACATAAGGGAATTCCCCCACACTAAGTCCACACAAAGCATCGTCAAAAGGAGAAGACGAGCTTGTAGTATTCAATAAACGCGGTGATGACGGAGTTAGAATTGTAGAAAAATCCTTTGAATTAGATTCAAAATCTTTTCCTTTTTCATTTTTTACACTCTCCTTGTGAAAACCCGATTTGATTATGTCAAAAATATTTGGTGTATCTAAAACAATGTTAGTCACACTAAAAGTTCTCACATTTTGAAATCTTTTTGGTTTCGGTGGTGGCAAGTTTTCAAATATTTTGTCAACAAAGAAAACCTCCCCATCGGGATCAACGTATTCATCATCCGAAGAATCACTCGAGATTGGAATCATAGGCTCAACACTCTTAACCTCCATCGGCGGAGGGGACGGAACTTCATTTTTGTCAACAACTCCTAAAACTCTATTGGAAATCTTTTTGCAAATGCTTTTGATTGGATTAACATTGTACAAAGATGTGATCGAATAAACATGAGAGAGAGTAGAGTTTTGGGTTGCATTAATGACGAGTTCTTCCTCATTGAAACGAAGAGTGATTTTTCTTGCATGCACATCGATAAGTGCTCTCGAGGTATCCAAAAAAGATCGACCTAAAATTAACGGAACTTTAGGATCGATGGGAATGTCAACAACAATAAAGTCCACGGGATAATAGAACTTTCCAACTTTTACAAAGACGTCCTCGGCAACTCCACAAGCTATAATCATAGAATGATCGGCCATTTCGATTGACATTCTTGAAGGAGTGAGATTTGGAAGATTGAGCGATTTAAAAATCTCAAGAGGCATCAAATTAATACTAGCACCAAGATCGGCCAAGGCGTAGCATTCTTCCATGTCTTGGATAGCACATGGGATTAAAAACTTTCCAGGATCACCGACTTTTTGAGGTATGCGGCTTAGAAAAACCGAAGAACAACTAGACGATTTTTGCAATTTTTCTTTGTTATTCAACATACTTTTGAAGTTCGCGGCAAATCGAGGCATCATGACTAAGGCGTCGGCAAAACTTATATTAAAATGCAAGTCACGAAACATTTTCATAAAGAGTTCAAATTGGTAATTATTTCGTTCTTGTGCCTTTTCCTTGTCTCGTCTTGATGGGTAGGGTAAAGGTGGTGTGGGTTGGGGCAAATTAGGCATAGGCATCGGCCTTGGAATCTCGGGTTCCATTATGGGTATTGGTTCCACCGTAGGTGTGGTTTGAGCGGTACTTCATGGGCTTGAGATGTGCTCCTTTTCAACCACAACCTCGGGTTCTTTCTCTTTTTCCTTCTCCATAGAAGTACTTGGACGAGAAATGGGTTCTTTGAAAGTTTTACCACTACGAGTAGTAATAACCTTCAATTCTCCTTTCGGGTTTACGATGGTATCACTAGGAAGACCACCCGAAGAAGAGGGCTTACACATGATAGCTTCAAACATTTTAGCCATACGGTCTTCAAACTTAGATTGCCTAACATCCGCTTTTAACAACTCTTGCTTAATCTCATGTTGTCCTTGCTCCATTTTTTGTTGATTTTGTTGGAGTCGTGTGACATTTCCTTCCATTTTATTAGCATGAGTTTTAAGTTCATTAGCAAGTTCGTTTTTAAGCTCGTTTTTCAACTCGGACCTTAAGCTAACCATTTCATGTTGCATATTGTCAAACTTAGCATCATTAGCCTTAGCATAACTCAAAAACTCTCCTTGAAGATTTTTGGTGTGATCGTTTTGAAAACCTTGGGAATTGTTTTGAAAATCACGGTTTTGGTTTTGGTTTGAAATTTGCCCATTTCCACTTTGGTAATTACCTTTGTTATAATTTCTTTGATTTCCTTGGTAATTTCCACCTTGGTTGTTGTTGCGATAATTATTAGTATTTTGATTGGGTGGAGCTTGATTTGAACGAGAACCTTGACCGATTTGGTTATAAGTTCCCGTGGCTACAAAAGCATTCGAAGTGTTACCATCCGCGGTAATGCACTCGGAAAGATCATGAGCTCCCCCACACGACAAACAACTTTTAGAAACCGCTTTAACCGAAGCGGTGTTGGAAGCTTCTTGAGCCTTCCAATGGGACATAAGGTTAGCAAATCTATCGAAAAATCGGTTTTCTTCATTTGCTTCATCATGTAATGCATTGATACTACGAGACGATGATGACGAGCCCATTTTGGCAACACTCGGTGTGTGACGAGGGCTATAAACCTTAGACCTATTCTCGATTATGACCAAAGCTTCTTCAACCGTTTTACACAAAAAATTACCACCCGCGGCGGCATTTAAATAATCTCTTTCATGATCGTTGAGTCCATTGTAAAACGTGTCGATTTGGTGTAAATCGAAAAAACCGTGATGAGGACATTCATGTAACATCTCCTTAAACCTATTCCAAGCCGTAGAAAAACTTTCATTTGATTCTTGTGAAAATTTAGAAATCTCATTTTTCAAATGCGTAGTCTTAGAGGGCGGAAAAAATTGGTTCACAAATTTTGAAACGAGATCCTTCCACGTCAATATAGAATTGGGTGGCTCTGTCTCTAACCAAATTTTAGCGGGTCCCGCTAAGGAATACGGAAATAACATCATCTTAATCGAGTCATTCGAGACATCCTTAAATTTACACGTGGCGGTAAGACGATTAAATTGGCGGATATGGTTGTGGGGATTGTCCTTCTCATCACCACGGAATTTGTTGTTTTGGATCATCGACAACAAACCCGTTTTCACCTCAAAATTCTCCGCAAGGATTGCGGGAATCACAATAGCTTCTCCATAACCCTCGGTGGGTGCTTGAAGTAACTCCATCATAGTTCGATTCGCCATGGTTGGTGTTTCTCGTACAATGGGTTCGTCAATAGGAGAGTCCTCACTAGAATGAGTTGGAGTGGGAGTTTTGTTCTTGCGTTTACGTGCACGTTTTGCTTGATTACGAGTGAGCATAAACGTCACGTACAACGTGGAGACGAGCAAAGAAGATTCTTTTTGGTATTTTGTGTTTTTTTTTTTTGTGGTTTTTGATTGTATTAACCTTTTGGAAATTGGTGAATATATTAAGTAGACAATGAGTCCACAAATCTCCTCACTAATCAAATCTCTTGATTAAAAAGGCCTCAAAGAATGAAAACGATCACGTGGAGTGAACGCCTTCGATGACTTTAGAACGATGGTGGAACACCAAATCGTTCAAGAGGGTTTAATCAAATGAAACCAAGAAAATATATATGATACTTAATAATACTTTGGGCGGCAAAACCCTCGATTCACTCTCAAAATCAAATACGCACAAGCAAGCGGAGGAAACGAGGCGGCGCGAAGCACTTAAGAGCCTTTTTCCTTTAGGTCATGAAATACAACCGCCTTATACCCACCTTATAGTTTGTATTATCAAGATTAAGCTTCACGAAAGTATTTATCTATTTTTGCCTTTTTTCTTTGGTTTGAGATTCGAATACAATGATTGGGTAATGACCTCCCAAGTCAAGGTTGTGATTGCTCACGTATTTGGAGTACTTGTGTATTTATTGTTCTACGTATACAATATAGTAATAATATTCACACAAAAACCGAAAAACGATAATACGTATTAATAGAGTGCTAATAATACAAATACTATTATGGCTAATATAAAAAACAACAATGGTTCAATCAAAACACAACACGCCTCCCCGGCAGCGGCGCCAAAAAATTGATGTAGTAAATTTCACACTTGTTTAGGAAAACAAGGTAAAAGCGGTAAGTATTAACGAGTAGTTTAGGAAAACCACAAGTTATGACCCTTAATGGGTATCGTTCTCTCGAGGAGGCACGTGCGTTGTGAATTGAATTGATTAATGATGTTTTTTTTTTTTGATTATTAAAGAGAAGAAAGGAGAAGAGAAAATGACGAAGACGAAAACGTATTAAACTATGACGAAAAAGGCGTAAACGTAAAACCGTAAAAAGGACAAAATTTAAAATTTAAATCTAAAAATTCCTAAAAATTACTAAAAATCCACAATAATATTCTAAGAGTTTACAAAAAAATCCAAACTTGCTAAAACCTTTTAATTAATTTAATAATGACTTTTTAATGCTAATTAAAGCCCTAAAAATCACTTTTAAATATTAAAAAGCCCTAAACAAGATTTTATAGTTTGTAAACCTCAAAAATGACCTAATTAAACTAAAATCTATTTTTAAAAATTTTAAAACCAAATTAAACTATTTTTAAACTCCTAAAAACTATTAAAATCTATTAAATCTTAAATTAATTCTAAAAATTAATTGAAAAGCCTAAAAATTAATTGGAAAGTGAAAAAGGTCCTATTTTAATGTCTAGAATCTAGGAAAAATGAAAAAAAGTTAAAAATAAAACTTTTTATTTTTATGAATAAAATAATATTAAAATAATCTAAAAAATTAAAAGTTCTTAAATAAATTATAAAAAATTCTCAAAAATCCTAAATATTCTAACTAAGAAGAACATGTAAATTAAAGTTTCTAAAACCTTTTAATTAATTTTATATTAATTTTTAAAGTTGTCTAAAAACCCTAAAATTAAATAAAATTAAAAATTAAAGTTTTTGAAAACTTTTTGATATGTAAACCTCAAAATATTTATTTAAAAGCTAAAAATTATTTTTTTTTATTTTTAAATTACATTTCACTATTTTTAAATGACTTTCTAAATTTAAAACTAAAAATAATCCTAAAAATTAATTAAATAATAGGAAAAATAATATTTTTAAACAGAAAAATCCTAAACTCTAATATAATCCTAGGAAGAATGATAAGAAGCTAAAAAGCTAAACCAATAAGCTCAAATGAGCTTATTTGGTCACGGCTTATTTAAAAAAGTCAAAAGGAAAAAGAGGTTAAATAACTATTGAATTGGAAGGCTAACGTAAAAAGGCATCTGGATCACCGGTTAACACGCTTAGTCCCCCAGCGAGGGGTCGCGTGTTCGAGTCCGGGCGGGGTGACCTTTTTGCACTTTTTTTTTTATTTTTTACTTTTTTCACACCAACTTGTTACCCTTTTAACCACTAAACACAATCCAATTACCCTCTTTAACAATGATTAACAAGATTAAGATCCAAATTCGACACCAGTTTCAAAGTCAAAACACAAGCAGGTTTCTTGTTTTCTTCACAAGGGATGAAACTCCAAGAGGAGCTTGGAGTGTGCTTTTTGATGTTGTTCTTTGATGGACAAAGGCACCCTTGTGCTCTTTGGAGCACAAGGAGTCAATTTAAGCAGAAAAGAAACACTTAGCACACAATCAAAGCACACACAAGACACATGAAAGTTGCTGAGACAAAATTAAGGGTCTGTGGGTGTTTTTTGACAATCTAGATGCACAAAACTTAGTTTCCAAGTCCCAAATTTGGTACACAATCTTACTAACTAGCATACAATCAAACAAAAATCCTTCCTAAGCCCAAATCCTAGCAGATTTGCACAAGCTATGAACAAATACCAAGAAAAATCAGCAGGAAAATGACTTGGACAGATTTGTGCTATTTTTTTACTTTTTGTTACTCAACTTGTCTCAAACCTATACCAAACTACAAACAATACTTCACTCTTCCTATTTCTACCCTTTTGAAAATATCTTAACACGTTTTCATTACACAAATCCTTCAAAAAATTCAATTAAGTAGCAGATCCAAACACCCCTTTAAATAACTGATAATGAGATTTAACAAAGCAACACTTATCAAATCAACTCCAAACTGATTCTATGAACATCTAACATGCATAATAACACCCAAAGAGCAGATTTTCACAATCTTAACAACACTTAACAAATTTTTCAACAAAATCACAAGAACATCATATTTTTCTGAAATTTCAAAAGGTAAAAGAGTTTTACCTTAGAACCTTACATCCAAGGCCCTAGTGGATGTTAATCCACCTCCTTATACACTGGGGTGTATGCAGAACCTTTAACAGCAACACACTCCAACACCTGCTAAGAAAAATCAAAAAGAAAAACAAGAACAAGCATGTATAATCTGTTTTCTCTTTCTATCTTTCTTAAAAACTTTTCACAAACCTTCAAACCTTTTAACACACGTTTTAAAAATTCTTACAAGTCATAAACCAAAATGTGCTATTCCACTTTCACTTCACAACACCTTTTGATTCCTGAAACTTATAAAAATCCTTTAAAACCTTTTTTGAAACTTTTTGAAAATCAAACACACTTTTGAATTGGAACTCAGTTTCTCTTCTCAATTAATACCAACTTTAAATAAATATTAAAAGGAATTAAATTGCTCAAAAACAAACACCAAACTTTAATTTTATATAAAAGGAATTACAAAATGTTTTTGAAGAAAAACTGGAACAAAGTAATAAGGTCACAAACGACTCCTATTTATACAACTAAATGGAACTATCTAGACTAGGAATAAAAAAATACAAATGCAAAACCCTAATCTATGGAATTGCCCTAAATGCCCTTGAGTTCTTGACGAAAATTGGTCAAAAGCTTGATCACATGTGATTGACAGCTTGCTTGGTTGATCTTGGACGTTCAAATAGACTTGGGGACCAAGTAGAAGGATCACAAACGTTTGTTGTGTCGGGGTATTGGGTTGTGCGAAAGGGATGGGTGCAGGGGAGGTACGGGGAGGGGTCCACAGGTCATGTGGCTTTGTTGGGTGAGGTGGGAAAGGATGAGATGGGGTTTAATTTAGGATCTGGACAATCTTAGGGTTTAACCCTTTGTTTTTGGCTTAATTGAAACTGGGGTGAGCTTAGGGTTTATGGGGATTAGGGGATAGGTTTAATCTGTTTTAGGTTAATTTGTTTTTAAAATTAGTGTTTAGGAGGGAAAGGGAGGGGTTAGTGGGGGTTTGACTGTTTGACCATTTTTAAATGAAAACCGGGTATAAAGGGTATTGGGCTTGGGGTTTTGTTGGGCTAAAGGTGGACATTTGCATTACCCGTCCTATTTAACCTTGACATTGGTTAAATGGTTTTCATTTCCAGTCCATTTGTTAATTCCTTCACATGGTTAGTCCAAACTCAATTGCAAAGTTAGTCCTTTTAATGAATAAGGGTAACTTTTGTACTTTTAAACAATTTCCAAGGGCATTTCTTGTATAATCTTCAAACTTGGAGGACCATTCTTGTATATTTGATATTTGGAGGGTCAAATATGACAAGTTCTTCAAAGATGAGGGGCCATTTTTGCCAATTCTTCAAACTTGAGGGGTCTTTTTGCAAATTTCCATAAATGGGCTTGGTTCATTGTGCGTCTTCGTTTCCCGTGTTCGTTTTTGATTGATTCTTGTATTCTTTTGCCAATTCCTCAATATCCGTACCTAAAAATACACAAGTAACAAACACGAGCATATATTTGGCATATTTTATGATATATTATGCATTTAAAGGCCGTTTTGGACGATGAGACCATGTATAAAAGCAGTCTCATCAATGGCTAACAAAAATTGGGCAGCGTTTCGTCGCAATATGCCTTAACCCCGTCGCAATATACGATCGCAATGAGCGATCGCAATCCACGATCAGAATAAGGGAGGTATCGCAATACTGATCGCAAAGTAGAAACCCTAAGGTTTATTGCGATCACAAAGAAGCTGTCGAAATGTTGTGTCGCAATAACAAAACCCTTACCTTTTGCGATGGAGCACAAAGTATTACGATGGAATGATATAAGCTAAAAACCAAGAAGCACTTCCAATAAGCACTTATCAAAAACTCGACTAAATCAATATTAAGGAAAACTCAATAAATTACGAATGAAAAACTTATCAAAACACCAAATAAGCAAACTTTGTAAAATAAACTTTTGAAAGATTAAACTTTTGAAAAGATTTAAAATGAAATAAGCTAGACACCAAATAAGCAAATGATAAACCTTGTGAATCTTTAAGACACGAATCACAAAACACAAAAAGTATGAACTTTTTGTGCCGTGTGAAGAATGGGGGTGAAAAAGATGATGAACACTAGATCGTGAATAACAAGAAAGTTGAAAAAGATGAAGATTAGAACAAGATTAAGCTAAAACATGTAAAGATTAAATTTAAAAACAAGAATTTAATACAAGGATTGAAAGTTTTCTAGTGAGAGAAAGTTAAGCTTTCTCTCTCTAGAATCTAAAAACTACAAATGAAAGAAAAAATAAAGACTAGCCTAAAATTGTGTGGAAAAGGCCTATTTATATGTGTTGCTTGTGGGCTTGTAAACGGGCTTGTACATGGGCTTCTCTTCTTCTTTCTTCTTTAGTCTTTACGTTTCATTAGATAAACGTTTCCGACTTTGGATTTTGAGAAGTGTCGGTGAATAATTCCAACTCATCTTATAATCTTTTGTTTATAGACTCGAGTTCTTCGACATATTTAATCTTTCGTCTTTGGCCCTTTTCTTAGATAAATCTTCAAATAAGTCCATTGACGTCCAATCTTCTGCATTCTTGGACTCTCGACTTCATCTTCAGTCATTTTCTTCAATAAACTCCGTGAAATCTCGTGTTTTATTCCTTTTTCATCATTTGATCCTAAAATACAACAAAAACACAAACCACGCATAATTCCGACATTTACGACATAAAATACACGTTATGGCCTCATTTTTAATTGTTTTAAGTGGTAAAAGGATGGGTGTTTTCACACCTATCAAATCCCCTACACTTGACCATTGCAATGACCTCATGCAAAGCTTAGTGATAAAGCAAGATTTACATTCTCCATCATAATCAACCTACCTTGGCCTTTATTAAACAATAAAAACTAAGGGAAATTTAAAAGATAGAAAATAACAAAATGTAAGAAGGAAGAAACTTGTGAAGAAATCTAAGACTTACATTAGGGATTTGGTGTCATGACTGTTAATCATCATCAAGTTTCACGTTCCCCATGCCAAGCTTAAAAACGAGATCATTGTTAGTACAAGTTAGCACAACTAACACTTACTCATGCGGTTTACTTAATCACTTAGACTCCCTTATTCCTATGGGTATCTCTTATATTTTATTGATGTCTTGAATGATCACGAGGATGCATTGTTGACTTATTTCGATAGTTTATTAGGGCCCAAAATAAAGTAGGACGATCTAATCCATAGTTAGCTAAAGGACAAAATCTTTTAAAACTGCTTCTCGAGACCTCATAAAGTTCATATCTTGGCATAACTCATTTCACGATTTGAGACCTTTCTCGGGCCGATATTTGTCATTTACTTCATACTTCAAATCTCGATAAGCCGTTCTTGAAATTATGGTCTTCTTTTCATATATAGTGTATATCTTCACTTGGAGAAGTTGAGATATTTTCTTCAAATGTTGACCACGACTTCTTCATTATTTCTTCAATCCTTTTTTGGGATTTTGATATACAACGATCCGCCTCCTTTTCGGACGTGGATCTATTTTTCCTCATACCTTGTTAGGGTCTTTTCGGATAGATTTCTCCATGATCTATATGGGAGTAATTGCTTTTCGTCGTGTGTCTTGATCCTTCATATTGACTTTTGGAATAATGCTTTTCACATCATCTTGGATCTTTAGCAACAAAATGGAGCCCTCATGCCTTGTTAGGGCCTTTTCGGACTCGCCAATCTTCGCGTCCCGTTTCTATAAGTTATGCCTTGGCTATGAACTCTAATTAATACCGAGAAACTTTTAAACAACCTTGGGCTTAGAGCTAAGTAATTTTTCAGACCGTACGACCTTACTTATTGCAATTATTTATTTACAAGTGATGGGAAAATAAGTTCATAACTAACTCACATAAGTTAATGAAAGAATACCAAACTTGTAACTAACTCTATCATCTCTCGTTCTCTACAATTTAAAATCTCAAGGAATGAAACTCGTGGATGCTTAGCCTAATAAACCAATTAATGTCTACATGGTAAAGGATACTAGCTAGAGTAAACTTGGATAAGTAAACTCGGGTTGAGTCAAAATATTCATGACGGGCCTAATATGTCTAAGATATCTAAACTTGCTAAAACCATTTTATGAACAATAATGGAAAATAACAAAAATAAAGGAAGCTACAAATAGGCCAAAGTAGATTAAAAATTTTGAAAAAATGTCGAAAAATCAAATTTTCCGGTTAAATTGAGGTCAAATTCATGGAAAAGTCCACTTAACTTCGATAGAAGGCCCCCCTACACTTGATATAAACATTGTCCTCAATGTATAAGCATGTGGAAGTAAACTCCCCTACACTTAGGACATTGTGCACTTTGTTTAAGTCTTGCTAAGGAAAAGACAACTTACGAGACTTCTATTTTAATATAGAGATATATAAAATATTGAATCGAAAAGAGTTTAGGATAGAACCGGGAAGACGGGAACACGAAATCACGGGTCATCAAAAATCATCAAGAATGTGTCTTTGAAGCTCTAATCCCTACATATGATAAGAAACAAGACAACCAACACATACGGGGCTTCCCCCTATAGTTAGGATGAAAACATATAAAGATAGATAGATACTCGGGTTGCCTCCCGATGAGCGCTTGTTTTTACTTGGCCATGACTCTTGCTAATTGGTCATTGCAAAAATGAGTCCCGCGATCACTAATAATGGCACGAGGCACGCCGAATCTAGCGAATAGCTGCTTTAGAAAGTTACACACCACCCTTGCATCGTTAGTGGGTAAAGCTTTCGCTTCAACCCATTTTGAAACGTAGTCGACGGCTACAAGGATGTATTTGTTGCCTTTAGATGAAGGGAATGGCCCTATAAAGTCGATGCCCCATACATCAAATATTTCACATTCTTGTATGAAATTTTGAGGCATCTCATCTTTATGTGTGATCTTGCCTTGTCGTTGGCAAGCATCACATTGTTTCACCATTTTGTGAGCATCACGATAGATGGTGGGCCAATAGAATCCCGCGTCAAACACTTTTTTGGCGGTGTAGTTGGGACCAAAGGGACCACCGGTGGGTCCTTTGTGACAAGGTTCGAGAATGTTTAAGCTTCGGGTCCGTCAACACATCGGCGAATAATCAAGTCAGCGCATTGTTTGAAGAGAAAAGGGTCATCCCAAAAGTAATTCTTAACATCGTGTAAGAACTTTTTCTTTTGTTGGGATGTTAACCCTTTGATGTGAACACCACCCGCTAAGTATTTTGCAATGTCGGCATACCACGGGGTGTCATCAAGAATAGCATCAAGAGACATTAAGGCCTCAAGGGGAAAAGAGTCATTGATTTCTTTGTTCGGATGATCCCCTTGATAAGGATCCTCAAGCCTACTTAGATGATCCGCTGCTAGGTTTTCAGCTCCTTCTTGTCACGAATTTCGATTTTAAATTCTTGAAGGAGTAAAACCCAACGAAGAAGTCTTGGCTTAGATTCTTGCTTTGTCATCAAGTACTTCAACGCGGAATGGTCCGTGTATACGATGGTAGTGGATAAAACAAGATAGGGGCGAAATTTTTCAAAAGCATAGACAATAGCTAAAAGCTCTTTTTCGGTTGTCGTGTAATGCAATTGAGCCCCTGTCATTGTTTTGCTAGCGTAATGGATCGGTTGGAAGTGTTTGTTCACTCTTTGGCCCAAAACCGCTCCAATAGCAAAGTCACTAGCATCGCACATCAACTCAAAAGGCAGCTCCCAATTTGGGGTAACTAAGACCGATGCCTTAGTTAGCTTATCCTTTAGAAGATTGAAGGCTTCAATACACTCTTTCGAAAATATAAAAGGAGTATCTTTTTCCAAGAGGTGGGTCATCGGGCGAGCGATTTTTGAAAAATCTTGGATAAATCGTCAATAGAATCCCGCATGACCAAGAAAACTTCTCACGCCCTTCACGGTTGAAGGTGGAGGTAATTTGGCTATGACATCCACTTTAGCACGGTCTACTTCTAGACCGGCTTTTGAGATTTTGTGTCCTAGCACAATGCCTTCTTTGACCATAAAATGTCATTTTTTCCAATTTAGAACCAAGCGAGTGTCTTCACACCGCTGAAGCATACGTTCTAAATTGGCAAGGAAAGCAGAGAAAGAATCACCATAAACCGAGAAATCATCCATGAAGACTTCCATGGTTTGCTCAACCATGTCATGGAAGATAACCAACATGCACCTTTGGAAAGTCCCGGGGGCATTGCATAAACCAAAAGGCATGCGTTTATAAGCAAATGTGTCATAGGGACAAGTGAATGTTGTCTCTCTTGATCTTGGGGATCGATGGGTATTTGGAAATAACCCGAGAAACCATCTAGAAAGCAGTAATAGTCATTACCCGCTAAATGTTCAATCATTTGGTCCATAAAACGAAGAGGTAAATGATCCTTCCTCGTGGCATCATTGAGTTTGCGATAGTCTATACAAACTCTCCACCCAGTAACGAGACGTGTAGGAATCAACTCGTTGTTGTGATTGGGTACAATGGTGATTCCGCCTTTCTTAGGCACACAATGGACCAGACTAACCCATGGTGAATCCGAGATAGGATAAATCATGCCCGCATCAAGAAGTTTGATAACCTCTTTTTTGATAACGTCATGTATTTTTGGATTCACCCTTCATTGGCTTTGAATTGTGGGCTTAAAGTCGTCCTCCATGAGAATTTTATTTGTGCAAAAGTGAGGATCAATTCCACGAATGTCGGAGACTTTCCAAGCGATAGCTTATGTATGTTTCTTGAGAACTTCAATGAGACGAGTTTTCTCATCGGCTTTTAAGTCTTTAGCAATGATAACGGGAAGTTGATCAATGCCCTCTAAGAAAACATACTCGAGATGAGGAGGTAAGTCCTTAAGCTCGAGAGTTGGAGGATCCTCAATAGATGGTGTAACTAATGATGGATCATCATTAGTCACCTCTTTAGGAGAAGGAGGAGAGAACGGGTCTTCATTGAGAAGTTTCTCAATTGTACGAATGTCTTCTTCCCAATCTGTGGGAGAATCATCATACTTAAGATCGAGTGGACCCAAGCTAGCTTCAAAATCATCCAAAAGAAAGTCACATTCTCCAAAAGGAGTCAATGACGGAGAAATTGAGGCAACGGTCTCAACATTGGGTAGAGAAGAAAGAGTACTTTTGCAAGCATCATTAAAGTGTTCTTCACAAGCCTCATCGAGGACATCAATAGCATCAACACTCTCATATGAATAAGGTTGTTTAGAAATCTTACCCATGTTGAAGACAATTTTATCGTCACCAACTCTCATTATTAATTCGCCCGCGGCTACATCGATGAGAGTGCGACCGGTCCTCAAGAATGGACGTCCGACGATCAATGGAACACGGGGGTCCATTTCGTAGTCAACGACAACAAAATCCGTCGGAAAGGTGAATTTGTCAACGCCAACGAAGACGTCTTCGGCTATCCCCACTAGATAAGAAACCGTACGGTTAGCTAATTCCAAAGTCATTTTAGTGGGGACTAGCTCGAGGAGAGATAATTGCTTCCATACACTTAAAGGCATTAAGTTAATACTAGCACCTAGATCGGCTAGGGCCATGCAATTTTCTACTCCCGGGAAATCACAAGGAATTAAGAAGCGACCCGGATCACCAAGTTTGGTGGGCAATTTTCTTAAGAGAACCGTGGAGAAATTCTCATCAATGTGGGTCTGAGCAATATTAAGAAGCTTTTCCTTGTCACTGAGAAGATCCTTAAACATTTTTGCGTATTTGGGCATGTGAGTGAGAGCCTCGACAGAGGAGATGTTAAAATTCAATTGTTTAAACATTTTGAGAAAATTTGAAACTTGAATATCGTCCTTGCTCTATTGCTTCTCTTTCCTCAACCTTGAAGGATAAGGTATATCGGATGAAGAGGAAGGCTTTAGGGGAGTAGGATCACTCACAACCGCGGGTGGTAAGGGAATGGGGTTAGAAGGTAAAGGAGTGGGAGAAAGTTGTTCTTTTTCCTTGTTCACAATCACAAGTATAGGTGTAGGATGCTCAGGTTCCGTATAACCTTTTCCACTATGGGTCGTGATTGCTTTCATCTCCCCTCTTGGATTAGCAACGGTGTAACTCGGAAGAGTACCCGAAGAAGAGGGTTGATTACCTTAAAGAAGCGAAGCCGTCATATCACGAAGATTATCCGCTTGAGAGCTGAAAGAATTTCTCATGTCGGCGCGAAGATCATTATTTTGTTTTGCTAGGTCATTCCTTAGCTCGGCTCGAATATCACTCCCTTGTTTCGCCATGTCACCTTTGAAGTTGATGAATTGACTCTGAAGATTCCTCACCATCTCTCTATTAGTCTTCATGAAAGTCTCGAGGTCGTGATTTGACGCCATCGGTTGATTGAGAGGTAGAGCTTGATAAACTTGAGCATTTCCTTGAGGTGGATATGGGTTTCTTTGAGCTTGATATTGATTGGTAGCATGAGGTTTACTTTGAGTGTTGCGGTTATAGGTTTGTGGTTGGTTTTGGTTTAGAGGAGGAAAACGGGTGGTGAAATATAGTTTTTGGAACAATAACTTAGCAAGTTACGGTCTCCTTGAGGACGAGCTTGATAGCCTCTCGTGGGATAAGTACCGTATGCCGCGTTAACATTTTCAAAGACATTTCCTTGAATAGAAGGGCAATCATTGTAAGAATGAGGACCACCACATGTTTCACACAAGGGAGCAACGGCTTTAGCTTGTTGAGTGTGGTTAGTAGCCAAAATTTGCATATTTTTGCTCATTTAAATAGTAGCACGTTCCATGGCGGACATGTCGGTGGGGGAAGAAGTAGATGAAATATCGACTCTCGTATTAGATCTTGAGGATGCATATGAATCCTAGTTCTTATGGTGAGCAGTCATGTTTTCAATCAACTCCCTACACTCCTCCGGTCTCCTTTTCATAAAAGTACCACCGGCGGCGGTATTAATCGTATCACGATCACGAAAAGTGAGCCTGTTGTAGAAAGTATCAATAAGAGTGACGGGGAGCATGTTGTGATTTGGACAACTGTCGATCAAATCATTGTAGTGTTCCCAAGCATCAAAGAGCGATTCATCATTGTCTTGCATGAATCCACTAATTTGGTTACGAAGGCTCGTGACCATGGATGGTGGAAAGTAGCGTGCCAAAAATCGTTGAGTCATGTCGTCCCAAGTATGAATAGAATTATTTGGGAGACGATCAAACCATTTTTCAGCATGGTGGGAAAGCGTGTGTGGAAATAGTTGAAGGCGAAGTACATCCATAGAAACACTGGGCATCTTCATGCTTTGGGTAATGGAAATGAATTTGTCGAGGTGCTTGTTGGCATCATCATCCGGTATTCTGCGAAAGGGATTAGTTTACACTTGTTGGATCATGTGATGCTTCAACGAAAACTCTTGAGCCGTGATTTGCATCGGCGCAATCGGGCCTCCGCGTCCATTCATCATAGGTTGGCATAGCTCCTCCATTTTTCGTAGGTCGGGTGGGGGATTGTTATTATTGGGGTGGGGTGGATTATTATTGTTGTTGTGTACACCGGCCATGTCTAAATCTTGAAGAGTCTCGGGCTCGGGATAAGACGTTGATTGAGTACGCATACACTAAAATTAAAATGAAAGGAAAAATATTTTTGGTTTTTATAGGTTTTTTAATTTTTTGTATTTTTGAAAATTTTATATTTTTATGGGTTTTTGAAAATTTTTTACCGTTGAAAATAACGTTCCCCATGAACGGATCCCAAAATCCAATTTTTCTCACAAAAACCGTTAATCTTCATAAAAAGAGCCGGCAGCGGCGCCATTTGATATTAAGATTTTTAATGGGTTCAAATTAAGTTCTCGGTATCTAATCGAATTGATCACGGTTTGAAATGGAATAGTCGTTCTTGGTGACCAAAAGGGGAGTTGATCTTCTATTCTACTTGAAATGTAAGTGCGAAACGTAATTAAAATAAGCTATAAGCAAATCTAGAAAAATTGTCACTTCATTTCGGGAAGCGTGCGATTTTTGGAAATTAAAACGTAATGAAAAGTAAGCTGGAAAAATAAAATAACTTAATAAATTAAACTAAATATTGCGATGGAAGGTATCAGAATAAAAAGGCTTGTCGCAATGTTGGTTTTATCGCAATAAGGTATCGCAATATGACCTATCGCAATAACCTGTCGCAATAAAGATCTGTCGCAACGTTGATCGCAATAATGAACTTGTCGCACTAATCTGTCGCAATATGGCTAACAAAAATTGGGCAGCGTTTCGTAGCAATATGCCTTAACCCTGTCACAATATACGATCGCAGTGAGCGATCGCAATCCACGATCGGAATAAGGGAGGTATCGCAATACTGATCGCGAAGTAGAAACCCTAAGGTTTATTGCGATCACAAAGAAGCTGTCGGAATGTTTTGTCGCAATAACAAAACCCTTACCTTTTGCGATGGAGCACAAAGTATTACGATGGAATGATATAAGCTAAAAACCAATAAGCACTTCCAATAAGCACTTATCAAAAACTCGACTAAATCAATATTAAGGAAGACTCAATAAATTACGAATGAAAAACTTATCAAAACACCAAATAAGCAAACTTTGTAAAATAAACTTTTGAAAGATTAAACTTTTGAGAAGATTTAAAATGAAATAAGCTAGACACCAAATAAGCAAATGATAAACCTTGGGAATCTTTAAGACACGAATCACAAAACACAAAAAGTATGAACTTTTTGTGCCGTGTGAAGAATGGGGGTGAAAAAGATGATGAACACTAGATCGTGAATAACAAGAAAGTTGAAAAAGATGAAGATTAGAACAAGATTAAGCTAAAACATGTAAAGATTAAATTTAAAAACAAGAATTTAAAACAAGGATTGAAAGTTTTCAAGTGAGAGAAAGTTAAGCTTTCTCTCTCTAGAATCTAAAAACTACAAATGAAAGAAAAAAATAAAGACTAGCCTAAAATTGTGTGGAAAAGGCCTACTTATATTTGTTGCTTGTGGGCTTGTAAACGCGCTTGTACATGGGCTTCTCTTCTACTTTCTTCTTTAGTCTTTACGTTTGTTTAGATAAACGTTTCCGACTTTGGATTTTGAGAAGTGTCGGTGAATAATTCCAACTCGTCTTATAATCTTTTGTTTATAGACTCGAGTTCTTCGACATATTTAATCTTTCGTCTTTAGCCCTTTTCTTAGATAAATCTTCAAATAAGTCCATTGACGTCCAATCTTCTGCATTCTTGGACTCTCGACTTCGTCTTCAGTCTTTTTCTTCAATAAACTCCGTGAAATCCCGTGTTTTCTTCCATTTTCATCATTTGATCCTAAAATATAACAAAACCACAAACCACGTATAATTCCGACATTTACGACATAAAATACACGTTATGGCCTCGTTTTTAATTGTTTTAAGTGGTAAAAGGATGGGTGTTTTCACACCTATCAGGAGGTAGCAATGCTCTCCTGAGCTTGACCAACAACTAGGTCAAGCCAGGAGTCCTTGAAAGGAATATGGGATTAATAAGGTTGCTGATTGAGTAGAAATACTCCAACCTTTTTTGATATATGGTACTTACCTGCACAATTACCACAGGACTAGAAAAAAAACTTCAAATATCAAATGCTACAAGCTTTTGGCTTGTAGCTTTTGATACAGTGAGTATGAGCACAAAAATGGGTCAAAACAAGCAAACAGGTTTTCACCTCACAATGCCTTTTACCCAGGCTTTTATACCCACTGAATCTTGATATCTCCAAGATATCAGGGTTCAATGGTCATATAGAAGCCGAAATAAAACAGCTTAATGTGGCTTATGAACCTTTTTGCCAAATAAAAAAAACGGATTTCACAAACTTGAGACTTTTCCTTTTTATTTGAAAAATCAAAACACTTCAACAAATCAATTGGAACTCAGCTTGCTTTTCTAACACACACCAACTTTTAAAATAATAAAAAGGAATTACAGATTTAAAACATACCAACTTTCATTAATTTTTTAAAAGGAATTACAAAATGTTGAAAAAGCAAAAACTGGAACAAGAGGTATGCACAGGTCGCATACTCTATTTATACTAGTCCTAAGATGATTCTAGAACAGGAATAAAAAAATGTAAAGCCCTAAACCCTAATTTGAAGAAATCCGAAAATGCCCTTGGATTGATTTTGAAATTCTTGGTCATACTTGTCATGTGAGGTTGCCAGCTTCTTACTTTTGATCTTGGACGTCCACTCCTTGCTTTGGGAACAAGTTTGGGTTTTTAATCGTTGATTGGTATGCGAGATTGGATTTTTACCCAAAATATTGAAGCAGGGGACAATGGGGGACCCATTGGGAGGTCACGGGTGTATGTTTTGGAGGTGGGGTTGTGATGAGGGGTAAAGGAATTAGCAATCTGGGTAATTTGGGGTAAAACCCCTTTTATTTAAGCTTAATTGAAACTGGGGATTGCTAGGGTTTATGGGGTAATTAGGCTAGGTTTAATATGATTTGGGGATTAAACTATTTAAATTAGGTGTTTAGTGGGAAAAGGGGGGGTTGACCATTTGACCAAATAAAACCAGGGTAATAAGTTTTGGGTAATTGGGCTTATGGGGTAATTGGGCTAATGGGGGGTAATTTCATTACCCGTCCTTTTTCTAACGGCTGTTATTCCAAAAGCTTTGCAAATCTAGTCCTTTTGCCATTTCAATCTTAGTCCTATAGTTAACAAAGTGAATTAACTTGTAACTATATCCAAACTTCAAGGGCTTTATGTGTACAATATTCATTCTTAAAGGACCAATGTTGTTAATAGTGATTATTCAAGGGCTGAAGTTGACAATTCTTCAAAGATGAGGGACCAAAGTTTCCAAATCTTCAAACTTCAAGGGCATTTTTGCAAAATTCATTCTTCGGGCTTGGTTCTTTGTGAGACTTTGTTTCCCGTGTTCGTTTTTGCTTGATTCTTGTGATCTTTTGTCATTTCCTCAATATCGGTACCTAAAAATACATAGATAACAAACACGAGCATATATTTGGCATTTATGATGATATTTTGTGCATTTAAAGCCCGTTTTGGACGATGAGACCATGTATAAAAGCCGTCTCATCACTCCCCCATACTATACCATTGTCGTGCCCCAACGCAATGCTAGAATAAAGTATCTACGCAACTCCAAAATTCCATTTTATTCACTTTTATTGAAAGGTAAACAAACTACATTACTACTATTGCTACTACTTGTGTTTTAGAAATAATGTATGATTTTCATCGCAAAATGGGACGTTTAGGTTCATAGAATAAGAACATGTGAGTGCCTCATAGAGATAAATTCATCGTCCTCGATTTTCACCTAATTCCATGCCAAACGTGTAACGAGATCATTGTTATCATAAGTTAGCAACACAATCATTACTCATAAGTGTTAATTATGTACCTAATCCCCCTTATTCCTAATTGGTATCTCTTATATTTTATTTTCTCTTAATGATCATGATGATACATTGTTGACTTATGCGTGAATAAAGATAAAGTCCAAAAATAGAGTCTTAACGGTGTAACCTAAATCATCAAATTAATAATTCATCCTAATAGACAACGATGTCAAAAAATTAAGTCAACAAAGAGGATCGATAAACACGGTTTTATAACGGTTTTGAACATGAGACTTATTACCATGACTTTTATTATCTGCCTCATTATCGGTGGTTTTATTATCTTGGTTTACCTCCATCTTTTATTCAACTTCGCCATGAAGCTTTTATTATGACTTCGGTCTTGCCCTTGTCTTTTATTATCCGCCATCATCGGTGGTTTTATTTTGACTTGACGTATATCCTCACGCTAAGGCGAATTTTGGATCTTTAAGGTTTCAAAGATTAAGGCTTGATTCACTTTCAACTTTGCATAGATTTTTCGGCTTTTGGGAGCTTGAAATTTTTGCTTGATTTAGGTGTGCACTTGAAATCTTATTATTAGGTTTAACCTTTGATTATTCGGGTGCCAATACTTCAAAAGCGTGACTCTGGCAAATCCTTAATGTCTTCCCAATTTAATTACATGGAAGCTACCAAAACAAACTAGAAACCAACAATAGAGACTAAACCACTAATTTAATATTTATTAGCAATTTATTTATATACAAGCATGGGGAGAATAAGTAATAATTACTACACATAAGATCGTGAGAGATTACAAGACTTATAATAACGGTATCATTTCTCGTCCTCATTTAAGAGACTTAGCATAAAAGTTAAGGAATCGAAGCTAAGTGCTCAACACGCACGGTCGAGTCAAAAAGTACTCTTATTCTCGCCATCGAAAAATCTAAATTCGTGTCTTAAACACTTATAAAAACATGAGAAAATTTTAAAATTTGGCCATTTTTAGCCTTATTTTGCAACAAAACGAGAGACAAAAACAAAAATTTTGGAGTGCACGAGGGCGTAAGCAAGGCAAAGTATCTATTCACCCCCCCATACTAAAGTTAAACATTGTCCTCAATGTTTCGAGTCTAAGGGTTGGAAACCCCCATACTAAAGACGTAGTCGAATGCTTAATCTAACATGGAAAAGGTGGACCCATTAAATTAATAGTCGTTTATGAAGTGTGCTAAAAACCTAAGGTTAGAACATCATAGGATACAACATGTGGATATTGGGAATGTCTTCAAAACAAACGATCAAGGCTCACGTAAAACGAACACGAGAGGCTTGAATCGTGAAGATGATGATGACCTAATAGAAACAAGTCAAAAACAACCACGGAACAAAGGTTGGAAGGGCACAAATCCCCTCACATTAGGATTAAAAGGAAAAATATTTACAAGGATAAACATGGGAACTCCCCCACGAGGCACCTTGTTTTTTATAACTGTTGAGTCTTAGGATCTAGACTCATCTGGGATATATAACAATGATTGTAATGCACAGCATAACATAATAACAAACACAATCAAAGTTATGAACAAGGCTTTCTTATTCATAAACTGCTTACTAATAAGCTACTAACTGCTCCTGGTGCCTTATAGGCTCGACACCAGGAGGAACACACACATACCTTTAGTTTACATTGTATAAGAATGGATCATATATATGTGTGTCTAACCCTCTTTATATAATAAAGTGACTAGGGTTTACAAGCCAAACCCTAGCTTACTAACTAAGCTAGCCTAATATTACATATTAGGTCCTTATTGTTTCCTCTGTCTTCATCTCTGCCTATAGGTTTTGTAATCATCAAATCTGTATGTCCCAACAATCTCCCCCTATTTGATATTACAAAACAATGTGCATGAAGAAACAATGCTCGAACATGTCATCACGATAATAAGCTGGACATCTAACTATTCTTCCCTTTTTGTAGTCAGCAAATTGGGTCTTGTGCAACTCGTAGACGCTTCCCCTTAAGTGATGCATGTAGATGGTTAAGTATATAAACAATCATACTAACCATCTCTTGAATCTTGAACTCAGTGGCATAGATCATTTCTTCCTTCAGTATGAAAAAGACATGCTTATTACAATATCATGTAATAAAATGTCTTTGAATAATTCTTGTAGTCAATATATGCATGGCGATCACATGCAATGGCCGATAGTCTCAGTGAGCTCTGACGGATCAACCAGAAACCACTCGATGCTTATGATCATGCTGCTAATTTTGTGATGATCATATCATGAACTGTATGGTATCATATGCCCCCCAAATATTTGTAAAAGAGCGTGTAACTGTTCCAGTTAAGAATTATAGCATAAACTGAATCTCCGAAACGATCTATACCCCCCGTCAAGATGAACTCAACTCTTTTTTTTAAGCGAACAGTCGAAACCAGCAAAAACCACCAGAAGAAACCATAACGTACCAGGAGGAACGACCAGTAGGAATGACCAGTAGGAACAACCAGTAGGAACGACCAGTAGAAACGACCAGTAGGAACCGACTAGTAGGAATCCACCAGGAAGACTAAGCTTCCCCTCGATCCATGTATGCTTCCCCTGAAGAAGTCCATGTCCAATCCGATAGGTTCCTTGGAGTGATCACTGATGAAGAAAATCAAGTATAACGAATTTGATGAAGAAGTGGAACCTCCCAAACTTGTGTCTTATATCATGCATTTTACCCAGTTTTTGGTACACGGGAACTGATAACCTTCACAACTATGAGCCAGATGTTAGCTATAACAATATATTTAGTCAAAATGATATATTTTTGATCAAAATGACAAGGTGTATTGCTCACCAACAGTTTTTGGTACATGGAACTGCTAACCTTCACAACTATGAGCCAGTTGTTAGCTATAACAATATATTTAGTCAAAAGACAAGGTGTATTGCTCACCTAAATGTTGATATAATAAGAAACAAATTTGTGAAACTCAACTACAACATCAAATAAATAATCAAGCATCAACTTCAATGACCAGAAGGAACCATAGCTCACCAGTAGGAATGACCAGCAGTAACGAAAACCTACCAGTAGCATCTCAAACCCTGTTCTTTTTTTTCACATTCTGTCACCACACTGTCACCAAAGCTGTTGCCTGTTGTAAATCTGTTGCTATTCTGGCTGTATTAAGGACCATGGATACTAGATGAACATCAAGTATAATACAAAGAAGTATAAACTACATGCTTTTGGACTTTGCAGCCCAATATTATGCCTCAGCAATCCAAACACAGCCCATCCATGAAACACAACCCGAAGTCATAAAGCCCATGAAAATCGCGTGACAAAGATATTGTTCTACCCATGAGTAAATATAAACCCATAATATGTAAACTATACGTGATCAGCATATATTCCAACGTCATGAACTAACAACCATGGAAAGGATAATAGTCACGAGCCAAATAGGAATGATATAAATGCATATCCTAAAAATCAACAGCTAACCTCGTATAGTCACATAATATATAACTGTTTCCATATATAACTCATAGCATAATTATTGGATTCGTATACCTGTCTCATCCGAATATATATTGTCCATATAATCCCAAAGTATAAGTCAATGAAAGTCACACGTCTGGCAAATATATTCCTATCCAAAGGAAACAAATATATCCCATAAAATACGAGATTTCCTTTAATGAACCAATCTCCTTTCCAAAAATGTGAGAATGTGAGATAAATATATCCTAAGAATTAGGACAGGATTTCCAGTCAAACACAATTCTTCTTCCCCCCAAAAAATACGTACCATATATGGAAGGGATTAGTTACTTCTCTACAAATCAGTACCATTGACCACCCAACATGTTTTTATCACCTTTACACGTTTTATTGACAAATCAGGGATATGTTTCATTTAAATCAGGGATTAGTTACATTAATATCCCCAAAAATCAGGCACATGGGAATCCCTACACTTTAGCAAACGCAAAACGTGTTCTTCCAAGAATCACGTAGCCAAAATTATATACCATTACTCATCCGATCCTTATGACTTTTTAATGCACCATTGTTGAATAAAGAAACACAGTATAGACATATTAAAGCAACAATACCTTTTTACTTGTTCCTATGGCAGTCAGATCCGGATAAAGCATAAAAAATGGAAAATGTTGAACCTCTTTGGGGACCACAGCAGCTCTTGTATATCCGTGACTTTCAAGGTCACACGGACTATATGTCCTCATCCTTGGATAAACTGCTCGTGTACCATGACCACAAACTAGATGCAAACATGTGAATAATACTGCCAACCTGTGCACCAGTCCTTTTTGCATTCATCATCATGTCCTTGTCTCACGTTTTCTTTAACTTGATACACGGTCAACAATTTTTCAATATACACGTGAATATGCTACTTCTGTTTTGCTTTTTCTCAAATCACCAAGCAGAAACAACACAAGCAACATCTTTTCCCCGTAACATTGATCTAGGGTTTCAAGCACACGAAACCCTAAAAACAAGAATTACAGCAGCCATTTTTTAAGTCTTACTAGGGTTCATGATTGATCCAAAGATCAACTCACCAAGGCTAGTAGAGATATTATCATGAACCTTCTGTCTCCTTCAGCAACATCAAACAACAACAGCAACATAAAATGGACGTGATCCAGAAGTAGGGATTGCATATAACCCTAGTTGCATCGAATCTGCCATGGAAACCTTTATTCTGAAACAGCCATCATTATGAAAGATCATACGGGGTTCATCGTTGATTGTAGAGCCAACTCCCCACAACCAGTATGATTATTCAAGAACCAGTAGCAACATCAATATGAAAGACAACAAGAATCATCTAGGGTTTGTTTAGAAAAACCCTAGAACAGCAAGAACATCAATATTTATTTAAAACAGAAAATAACATAACATGAAAACCTTGTAGATCACCAGATCGAGAGCCAACAAGCTCTGATACCACTTGTTGGGTCCAAGATCTAGACTCATCTGGGATATATAACAATGATTGTAATGCACAGTGGAACATAATAACAAACACAATCAAAGTTATGAACAAGGCTTTCTTATTCATAAACTGCTTACTAATAAGCTACTAACTGCTCCTGGTGCCTTATAGGCTCGACACCAGGAGGAACACACACACACCTTTAGTTTACATTGTATAAGAATGGATCATCTATATGTGTGTCTAACCCTCTTTATATAATAGAGGGACTAGGGTTTACAACCCAAACCCTAGCTTACTAACTAAGCTAGCCTAATATTACATATTAGGTCCTTATTGTTTCTTCTGTCTTCATCTCTGCCTATAGGTTTTGTAATCATTAACTGTATGTCACAACAATAACCGAGTCAAAAGCTCGACTTGAATCCCCACAAATGTGATCATTTGGGTACAATCATGGTATGGTCAATTTTTGGTGGGACTTACATGTAATCAAGGACCAAAAAGCAACTGGTATTAAGGACTAAGTCCTTTGATGATGCAAAATACCGGGGTCGAAGATAGCGTTCTCGTTTTCTTTGGATAAACAAATCAACGCCACTTCAACATGTGCCAACACAAACCCAAAGGGTTTAAAAAGGAAGATGATGAGAATAAATAGAAGGGTGGGACAACGGGTAAGTCACTAAAAACGTGAGCTACTCGAGGTAGACTCGCACCAATCAAATGAAAAGATTTTCCATTTATTGCATCGGTGGAAGACCAAGATTTCCCTTTATAAGCAATTCTGGGGTCAAATATCTCGTCCTCGGTGGAGAAAGGGGAGGGAACATAAGGGGCTTCCCTCACACTAGGTCCACACAAAGCATCGTCAAAAGGAGAAGACGAGCTTGTAGTACTCAATACACGCTGTGATGACGGAGTTAGAGTTGTAGAAAAATCTTTTAAATTCAATTCAAAATCTTTTCCTTTTTCATCTTTTGAAAACTCCTTATGAAAACCCGATTTGATTATGTCAAAAACATTTGGCGTTTCTAAAGCAATATTAGTCACACAAAAAATTCTTACATTTGAAAATAGTTTTGGTTTTGGTGGTGGTAAGTTCTCAAAACGTTTGTTGATAAAGAAAACTCCCCCATTAGGGTCAACATATTCATCATCCGAAGAGTCTTCCATGATTGGAGACGTGGTCTTAACACTCTTAACCTCCATCGACGGAGGGGATGGAACTTCATTTTTTTTCAACAACTCCTAAAACTCTTTTTGAAACTCTTTTGCAAATGTTTTTGGTGGGATTAACATTGTACAAAGGCATGATCGAATACACATGAGAAAGCGTAGAGTTTTGGGTTGCATTAATGACGAGTTCTTCTTCATTGAAACGTAGAGTGATTTTTCTCGCATGCACATCAATGAGTGCTCTCGAAGTATCCAAAAATGATCGACCTAAAATTAGGGGAACTTTAGGATCGATGGGAATGTCAACAACGATGAAGTCCACGGGATAGTAAAATTTCCCAACTTTAACAAAGACGTCCTCGGCTACTCCACAAACTAAAATCGTAGAATGATCGGCCATCTCGATTGACATGCTTGAAGGAGTGAGATTAGGAAGGTTGAGCGACTTAAAGATCTCAAGTGGGATCAAATTAATACTAGCACCAAGATCGGCCAAGCCGTAGCATTCTTCCATATCTTGTATAGCACATGGGATTAAAAACTTGCCGGGATCGCCGACTTTTTGAGGTATGCGGCTAAGAAAAACCGATGAACAATTAGACGATTTTTTCAATTTCTCTTTGTTGTGCAACATACTCTTAAAGTTCGTGGCAAATCGAGGCATCATGACCAAAGGGTCGGAAAAACTTATACTGAAATGCAAGTCACGAAATATTTTCTTAAAAAGTTCAAATTGATAATTATTTCGTTCTTGTGCCTTTTCCTTGCTTCGTCTTGAAGGGTAAGGTAAGGGTGGTGTGGGTTGGGGCATAGGCATCGGCCTTGGAAACTCGGGTTCTACTATTGGTATTGGTTCAACCGTAGGTGGGGTTTGAGTGGTACTTCGTGGGCTTTTAATATGATCCTTTTCTACCACCACCTCGGGTTCTTTCTCTTTTTCCTTCTCCATAGAAGTACTTGGACGAGAAATGGGTTCTTTGAAAGTTTTACCACTACGAGTAGCAATAACTTTCAATTCTCCTTTCGGGTTCACGAAGGTATCACTAGGAAGACCACCCGAAGAAGAGGGCTTACACATGATTGCTTCAAACATTTTCCCCATTCTATCTTCAAACTTAGATTGCCTAGCATCCACTTTTAACAACTCTTGCTTAATTTCATGTTGCCCTTGCTCCATTTTTTGTTGATTTTGTTGGAGTCGTTGGACATTTCCTTCCATTTTATTAGAATGATTTCTCAATTCATTAGCAAGTTCGTTTTTAAGCTCGGTTTTCAACTCGGATCTTAAGCTAATGATCTCACGTTGCATGTTATCAAACTTAGCATCGTTTGCTTTTGCATAATCTAAAAATTCTCCATTAAGATTCTTATTGTGAGCATTTTGAAAACCTTGAGTGGTGTTTTGAAGATCACGGTTTTGGTTTCGGTTAGAAACTTGCCCATTTCCACTTTGGTAATTACCCTTATTGTGGTTACGTTGATGATAGGTGTGAAAACACCCATCCTTTTACCACTTATTTCTTGCTAAAACGAGACCAATACGCGTATTTAATATCATTTGTTTGGAATTATGCGTGGTTTTTGTGTTTGTTGTGTTTTCAGAGCCAACCGGATAAATATTGAAGAAAACATGGAATTGCACGAGTTTTATCGAAGAAAAAGACTCAAGACGAAGTCTATTGTCCAAGAGATGCAAAAGATTTGAAGTCAATGGGCCTATTTGAAGATTTATCAAAGAAAAGGACCAAAGATGGAAGATTTATATATGTCGAAGAACTCAAGTCTATTAAACGAAGAGATTAAAAGACGAGTTGAATTTATTCATCGACAAATCCCGAATCTGAGTCGAAAACGTCAACTTTACTGAAAAGACGAGAAGACAAAAAGATAGAAGGAAATCCCACTCACCAACCATCCACAAGGACTATAAATAGACCAACCCTTCACAATTAGAAGGCAGCTTTTCATTTTTTTATTTTCTTTCTTTTTTGTTTCGTAGGAACTAAGCCAACACCATTAAGATGTTGGTGATTTTTCATTTTTGTTGATTCCATAAACCTTATAAGTTTTAATACCTTATTCTTTAAATTTAATCTTCCATTTAATATTGTTCATCTTTCTCTTTTGATTTAAAGTTTTCAAAGTTTGATTTTGTTTGATTTGATCTCAAAAAGTAAGTGGGTTTTGTGTTTTGTTGTTGGGATTTGATGTTTATGGTTAGTAGATGATTAGTGGTTAGTTTGGTTTAAATCTTTTGGTTTATTTTGGTTGATTTGGGCAAAAATCGTGTTCACTGTTCTTTCCCTGTTTTCCTGCTCTTCAAGCAACCCAGATTCCGAATCAACTGCTTTTTCCCTTTTATTCCGAATCAACACCAATATTCCGAACCAACGTTTCTTCCCATTTATTCCGGATCAACATTATATTTCGAACGAAGCTTCGTTGAAATTTATTCCGAACAAACCATAACATTCCGAACGAGCATATTATTCTGGATGAATTATTCCGGATGAGTTATTCTGGATAAGCTATATATTCCGAACCAAAGTCATTATTCCGGATCAACATTATATTACGAACCAAAGGCATTATTCCGGATCAACTCTTTTTCCGAATGAAGGTTTTTAGTTTGATTATTCCGAATGAGCTAGATATTCCGAACGAAGCATTTTCCTTATATTATTCCGAATGAAGGTTAATATTCTGAATGAAGCCCTTTATTTCTTTTTATTCCGAATGAGTATTATTTACAGCTTTTCTTATTTTATTTTCTAAGCTTGTTAAGTTAAGTTTTTAAAGTTGTTATTCTTTTTACTGTTCACTCTTAATTTCCATTTTATTATTGTTAAATTGTTTATAATTCGTTGAGTTACTTTTAATTAATCGTCTTTAGTTAATTTTTACCGCCTTGCTCATTTCATACTTTTTAGTAGAATAGAAAACCCAATCCCCTCTTTGTTACCAAGAATGATAAGTACCACTTTGAACCATTATCCATTCGAAGAGACACCAAGACAAAACAACGACAATCATCAATTCATCTATCATTCACTTCATTTCCATCCACACCAAACGTCTAGTATCAGTTGATTTCCTTGATAACCACCACTTTGATTGTTTCGATAGTTATTAGCATTTTGATTTTGTGGAGCTTGATTTTGGCAGGAACCTTGACCGACTTGGTTATAAGTTCCTGTGGCTACGTAAGCATTCGAAGTGTTACCATCCGCGGTAATGCACTCGGAAAAATCATGGGCTCCACCACACGAAATACAACTCTTGGCAATCGCCTTAACCGATGTGGAATTCAAAGCATCTTGTGCTTTCCAATGAGTCATAAGAGTCAAAAACCTATTGAAAAACCGATTTTCCTCATTTGCTTCATCTTGCAAGGCATTCATATTACGAGACGAATATGATGAACCCATAGTGGCAACACTCGGTGTGTTACGAGGGTTGTAAACCTTAGACCTATTTTCAATTATTGTTAAAGCCTCATCGGTCATTTTGCACAAAAAATTACCACCCGCGGCGGCATTTAAGTAATCTCGTTCATGATCATTAAGCCCATTGTAAAAAGTATCAATTTGATGCAATTCGGAAAAATCATGGTGTGGACATTCATGTAACATTTCTTTAAACCTTTCCCAAGCCATTGAAAAACTCTCATTAGGTTTTTGAGTAAAACTTGAAATTTCGTTTTTCAAATGTGTTGTTTTAGACGGTGTAAAAAATTGGTTCACAAATTTGGAAACGAGATCACCCCACATCAAAATTGAATTTGGGTGTTCTTTCTCTAACCAAATCTTAGTGGGCCCATCTAACGAATATGGGAACAACATCATCTTAATGGCATCGTGGGGTACGTCCTTAAACTTGCTAGTCGCGGTGAGACGATTGATTTGCCTAATGTGATAATGTGGGTTGTCTTTTTTGTGTCCGTGAAACTTGTTAGCTTGAAGCATAGACAATAAACCCTTTTTGATCTCGAAATTCTCCGCAAGGATGGCGGGAATCACAATGGCCTCTCCAAAACCTTGGTGGGTGCTTGAAGCAACTCCATCATAGTACGATTAGCCATGATAGCTTCTTGTTCTACAATGGGTTCCTCACTTGGAGTCTCTTCACTAGAAGGCGTTGGTGTTTTTTCCTTTCGATTACGACGTTTACATTGACGTCTTGCTTTAGAGCAAATTAGCATAAACGTAACGTACAACGTAGGGATGAGCAAAGAAGATTCTTTTTGGTGTTTTTGACTTTTTTAATTTTTTTGTGTTTTTGATTGTTTTTACTTTTTTTTTGGATTTTGAATAGTATTAAGTAGACACAAATCTACAAATCTCCTCCTTAATCAAATCTCTTGATTAAAGAAGCCTCAAGGAATGAAAACGATCACGTGAAGTGAATGCCTTCGATGACTTTAGAACGTTGGTGGAACACCAAAACGTTCAAGAGGGTTTAATCAAATGAAACCAAGAAAATATATATGATACGTAATAATACTTTGGGCGGCAAAACCCTCGATTAGCTTTTAATCTCAAAATACGCACAAGAAAGCGGAGGAAACGAGGCGGCACGAAGCACTTAGGAGCCTTTTTCCTTTAGGTCGTTAAATACAACCGCCTTATACCTACCTTATAGTTTGTATTTTTCAATATCGAGCTTCATGAAAGTATTTATCTATTTTTGCCTTTTTCTTTGGTTTGAGATTCGAATACAATGATTGGGTAATGACCTCCCAAGTCAAGGTTGTGATTTCTCACGTATTTGGAGTACTTGTGAATTTATTGTTCTACGTATCAATATATTAATAATATTCACACAAAAACGAAAAACTGATAATACGTATTAGTAGAGTGCTACTAATGCAAATAGTTATTATGGCTATATATAAAAACAACAATTGGTCAAATCAAAACACAACACGCCTCCCCGGCAGCGGCGCCAAAATGATATAGTGGTTTTACTACCCTTTAGGAAAAGAGCGTAAAAAGCGGTAAGTATTAACAAGTGACTTAGGAAAATCACAAGTTATGACCCTAAGTGTGGGATCGTTCTCAAGGAGGATATTGCGTTGTGTAATGAATTTATTTAATGTTTGTGATTATATTGGTGAGAAAAGAGAAAGAAAAAGATGAATTAAACTAAAAATTTACCCTAAGACGTAAAAAAAACGCAAAAACGTAAAATTCGACAAAACGAAAAAGTATCCAAAAAATTACCAAAATTTTATCCTAAATAAAGAAAAATATGAGAATCACAAATTTGAAAACCAAAATTTCTAAAAACTATTTAATAATTTAATAATAATTTTTAAAATTAAAGAAAAACCTAAAAATTAAATAAAATCAAAAATTAGCTAAAATGAAAAGTTTAATAGATGTAAACCTCAAAATACTAAATGAAAACCTATAAACATTTTTTATAAAATTTTAAAACTAATTATTCTATTTTTAAACTAATTAATGAAAACGGGAAATAAAAATAATGTTAAAAAATAAATTAAGAAAGTGAAAAATACAAATTTTAGCCAGAAAAATCCTAAACTGAATTACTAACACAAGAAAAATAAAAACTTCCAAAAAGGCTTATCTAATAAGTTTTTATTGGCTTATTACCCTACGGCTTATATTAATCAGCCCAACCCAAAAACCCTTTAAATGGGATATGTTTTGAAAACTTATCAGTAAAAGTCCCAAGGGCGTAATGGTAAGAGCGTTTGTGTGTGAGAGGAGTGGCGGAGGTTCGAGTCCTGGCCACGTCCTTTTTGCTATTTCTTTTTTTTTTTTACTTTTTCTTTTTAAAACTCAAACCTGGTGACTCCCCAATGATGAAAACACAAAAATCAAACAAAATGGATCAAAATCAAACCCTAGAAAATGCTAAACGTGCCCAGATTTTATGTTTTAGAAATTGTCAGCGGCTGGAAAACAAAGTGTCAGCGGATGGCTTGTGGACGCTGACAAACGCAGACCTGGAAGCCTTTTGGCTTATAGCTTGATTATTGCTTGGTTTTGTGGCAAACAAAGCCACCCCCACAACCAGTTGGGCTGTGGGGAGTCAACAAAATTATAAAAACACCTACTCACTTAGCAAAATCAAGCAGATAGAGACCTAATGTAGTCACTGATGTAGGCTAGGGGGCTGTTGGGCTTTTTGCTGATGCAAAATGCAGTTGGGTGAGTTTTGGTTGCCCAAAACTCACTCAATTCACTCAATACCCTCCCCAAATCAAGTCCTAGTCCTAACTTAGCTAAATTACCAACAAGCTATAAGATTTTTATACCAAATTTCACAATAAACAAGCAATTAATGGCTTATGAAAATTTTTCCTAGGTTATACAACAAACTTGCATGCAATTCTTTCCAAAGGGTTCCAAATACAAAACTTAAGCTGATAAAACACAAATCCCATAAAATGGAAGCATTCAAACTGGTTTTAAATCATTTTCATTTCTCAAAACAATTTTAAAACCCTAATCCAAACACCCTCTTAACTTTTTGATTTCAAATTTTTACACACAAAATGCTTTCAAAACTTAACCAATTAGATTCTAACTTATCTAATCATGCATAAACACCCTTTTTAAGCTAAATCAAACAGGAAACAATCAAATCAAAACAGAATCATGCAAATCAAGTTGCAAGCAGATTTTTTCACCTAATTACTAGAATTGAAAGAAAGATGAAAGAGATTCTTATACCTCCTCCCACTTGCTTCCTATGGGAGGCAACAATGCTCTCCTGAGCTTGACCAACAACTAGGTCAAGCCAGGAGTCCTTGAAAGGAATATGGGATGAATGAGGTTGCTGATTGAGTAGAAATACTCCAACCTTTTTTAATATATGGTAGTTCCCTGCACAATCACCACAGGACCAGAAAAAAAACTTCAAATATCAAATGCTACAAGATTTTGGCTTGTAGCTTTTGATACAGTGAGTATGAACACCAAAATGGGTCAAAACAAGCAAACAGGTTTTCACCTCACAATGCCTTTTACCCAGGCTTTTATAACCACTGAATCTTGATATCTCCAAGATATCAGGGTTCAATGATCATATAGAAGCCCAAATAAACCAGCTTAATGTGGCTTATGAACCTTTTTGCCAAATAAAAAAAATGGATTTCACAAACTTGAGACTTTTCCTTTTTCTTTGAAAATTCAAAACACTTCAACAAATCAATTGTAACTCAGCTTTCTTTCTAGCACACACCAAATTTTAAAACAATAAAAAGGAATTACAGCTTTAAAACATACCAACTTTCATTAATTTTTAAAAAGGAATTACAAAATGTTGAAAAAGCAAAAACTGGAGCAAGAGGTATGCACAGGTCGCATACTCTATTTATACTAGTCATAAGATGATTCTAGAACAAGAATAAAAAAATGAAAAGCCCTAAACCCTAATTTGAAGAAATCCGAAAATGCCCTTGGATTGATTTTGAATTGCTTGGTCATACTTGTCATGTGAGGTTGCCAGCTTCTCACTTTTGATGTTGGACGTCCACTCCTTGCTTTGGGAACAAGTTTGGGTTTTTAATCATTGATTGGTATGCGAGATTCAATTTTTACCCAAAATATTGAAGCATGGGACAATGGGGGACCCATTGGGAGGTCACGGGTGTATGTTTTGGAGGTGGGGTTGTGATGAGGGGTAAAGGAATTAGCAATCTGGGTAATTTGGGGTAAAACCCCTTTGATTTCAGCTTAATTGAAACTGGGGATTGCTAGGGTTTATGGGGTAATTAGGCTAGGTTTAATCTGATTTGGGGATTAAACTATTTAAATTAGGTGTTTAGTGGGAAAAGGGGGGGTTGACCATTTGACCAAATAAAACCGGGGTAATAAGTTTTGGGTAATTGGGGTTATGGGGTAATTGGGCTAATGGGGGGTAATTTCATTACCCGTCCTTTTTGTAACGGCTGTTACTCCAAAAGCTTTGCAAATCCAGTCCTTTTTCCATTTCAATCTTAGTCCTATAGTTAACAAAGTGAATTAACTTGTAACTATATCCAAACTTCAAGGGATTTATGTGTACAATATTCATTCTTAAAGGACCAATGTTGTTAATAGTGATTCTTCAAGGGCTGAAGTTGACAATTCTTCAAAGATGAGGGACCAAAGTTGCCAAATCATCAAACTTTAAGGGCATTTTTGCAAAATTCATTCTTCGGGCTTGGTTCTTTGTGCGACTTCGTTTCCCGTGTTCGTTTTTGCTTCATTCTTGTGATCTTTTGTCATTTCCTCAATATCCGTACCTAAAAATACACAAGTAACAAACACGAGCATATATTTGACATTTATGATGATATTTTGTGCATTTAATGCCCGTTTTGGACGATGAGACCATGTATAAAAGCCGTCTCATCAATATTCCACACTATTACGATAAGCTCATGACACCGATGCCTTAATCAATAAAATTTGCCCTAGTCAGGTATCTTGCCAAATACCCCATACTTCACGTACAACACACCCGGCTGAGCCTCCAACTCACAAGTGCGACCTGCCCGGGTGGGGCTCATCATTCCCAATGGATCCATTCGTCTGTACGAGCGCCTACCCATAGTAGGTAGTTAACGGTTCACAATTTATAGGGACTTTTCACTGGCAATAAGCAACTTAGCCTTACTAATATTGGCTCATTACCTTTACAATCAACGCTTGTGCTTATTTTCCAAAAGCATTCAATCAAACGTGTTACATTCATTTACAACAACTTGTATTCGTTCAAAGCATATAGCCAAACATCGCATGTTTATTGTCACACCCCCAATTTATCAGAGTAATACAACACAATGGGGTGCGATGGTCATGACTATCACAAGACATAGATACAAATAACGACTATTTAAAAGCCGTTTTAATTTAAGTAAAAGTATGAAACTTGTTTTGGAAGCGAATTACAAAAGATCATAATAAAAACTTTGTTCCAAAAGACTTTAACATTGATCCAAATATCCATACTCTAGTTACGACCATTTTTATTAAAAATATCCCATGCACAACCACGTCACTCCTCCGTCTTGATACCTGAGAAAAACATTGCTAAAGCGTCAACACAAAGGTTGGTGAGTTCATAGGTTTAAGTTTAAATAGTGTGATGAACCATAATATTTTTAAGGCAACCGGCATATAATCTTGTAACAAATACAAAATTATAATCAAAAGTATACGTTTTAATCACCTACGCCTAAGCTCGTGACACCGAAGCGTTAACCTCAACCAACATGAAACAATAAGAGCCCGAGCAAATGCCTATCCCGAAGCATTTGTAAATCCTTAAATGTAAGTGTATCTAACTTTGGCCACACAACCAAATTAGATAGGGAGGTTAATCCCGATAGATCTATCCATAACATTCGTGCTTACACAAAGTAATTAACGGTTCACGATAGTGGGCTAAAGCATCTAGGGATATCGCTACTTAGACATCATGTAGGCAAACGTATCAAGTTTTATGTTCATCCATTTAAAACAAGCAATGTTCTCACCCCAAAATAGTTAAAACAATAAAAGTGGGGCTATGAAACTCACTTTGATGATATATCAAAGCAATAACGGTAGTTACGGCACGGAAAACGAAGCACGTGAATCGATGCAAAAATACTTCATTCACAACCGAAGTAAAATAATTTTACTTAGTCTAGTAATATGATGCATATGATTTATGAGAAGTTCCTACCACATATATATATGCTTGCAATATAAATTTTTAGTTCAAAATATTCATTTTACAAAATTACAAATTTAGGCACGAACATGACTTTTTGCCGAGTCATAAAACGTTCGTTAGAGCTCCACAAAATATGAACTTGTTTGATATTGAAACTAGGCCAGGTGGTCTTTACAAACATAGTTATGGTCGAGGTAGAACTCGGTCTCTAAGGTCTTTGAAAACAGTCTCGAAGTTGGGTGCCTCGATTAATAGTTATAACGTATTTCATTCCAATAATATGGGCAGTTTTCTCATGCTTTAAACCCGTATCCCCGCGTCGAACGTGGTCAGTAAAATCTATATGAAACACATTTGGAAAGAGGGCCAGGTCGTCTACGAAAAACGTTTTGTATGTATAGTCTAGTATAGATGTTAAGTTGGTAAAAAAACGTGGCTAAAGTGGAGGGGCAGTCACGTTTCTCAAGCAGTCCTAAGGAAAATATTTTCCAAGTCTGGTTATCAGCATTTAACTTCACTCGCTGCCCTAACTTAAACGTGTCATATCTTGCTCAATATTTATCCGTTTAACGTGATTCAAGCGGCTACGGAAAAGGTCATAGTGTGAATTTTACAAAGCTTATAAGAATAGGGGTTCAATCGTTATCTAAGTCAGCTAGAAAGTGAGCTTAAGTGCACGACTCAGGACAGTTTTCTTGTCTTTGTGAACATGTTTTCCACATATTTCAAAAGACTCTTGTGACTTCCTTAATAGACCATTTCTTGTGAGCTCAGTGGCCACGGACTCGTGGCCACCTCGTTTATAGCCTCCCATGATGACTCGACCATGACACTAGGTAAAACGACTTAGATTTGTCTTCAAAGTTAGCTATTTTCACTATTTTTGTAACCACATAAAATCATAGATTTCTTTATCCATTTACACACAGCAAATTCAAACACTCAAGTCTTGATATTTGGCATAGCCACTTGTCGTTAAGTAGAATAAATAGTGATAGCTTCATTTTAGGTCGAGTCGGGCTTTGAACATAAGTTCTATAACGAGGTCCTACACATCAGGGAGTTATATCAGTGCATATAGTTTTAGTATCCAATTCAATCTATTAAAACAAATGTTTAGACTTTAGTTTATGGCGTGTACACTATACGTCTTACATGTTAGGGTATATTATGTTCGTTTTTGGTCAAGTCGGTCTACGTGTACGGGTGTATAGTGGGGGGTCTCGATACCTAGTAACACATCAGTAGGTCGATTGTTCATTTAGTCCACTAGTGTTATTCTAAATTGTTAAAAGTTTTGCAAGCATGATTATATGGTAGACCTTACGAAGGAGATAAGTAAGGAGAGTGGGTGTGTCGACTTACAAGAGTGTAGCTTAGAGGGTTTTCAAATTACCAACACTCAATTTCGACTATTAACAAATCTCCAAACCCTTAACTTCTGACTATACTATATCCAACACACATGAAAACCCAACCCGATCGTTCCTTTTGCTTTCTACTGGTTATGAACAGGAGGTGGAACTAGTATGCGCCTATGATACACTTTTGAAGGAGAAATCAACACTTTGAACATATGGAAAGGTAGTATACACGTCTACCTTATATAAAGAAGAGGATTCATATTTTTTTTGTTTAGTTATGATGTTTGCAAGTTGTGATAAACAAGGGGTTTTAGGACTCTATTTATAGAGCGAAGATTATGTAACTAAGGGTTTGATTACATTAGTTAGGATTTTACTACTTAGGTTGCATGGTAACTAGTTATGTAATTTGATGGTACAATGGGGAAGACAAATGGAGTGGAAAAAAAACATGGGTTAGCAGGTAGTACAAAAGAGGTTATGATTTCCAAGATTTGACTTTATGATTGTATGGTAAGTAATAACTTTATTTAAGGGGTTATAGATATTGATGGGAGACAAGATTTGATTTGGGAGATAAGTGTGAGACGTGTATTCGTAGAAGGAAGAGGGGGGCGGTTTTTGGGTCCTTGTTTATAGGGATTTGTGTTTTAAATTTGTCAATTAACTAATTATGATATAATCTTGTATCTAATTTAACAAAGTTGTATTGTGATTCAAATTAACAAGTAAATGTCTAGTGAAATTGTTAGAATCTGAACAGTTGGTAGTTTTTTTTAAATTATTTGTGCTAAGTTAAATGAACAAGAAGTAATTAAAGGCAAGGTCAAAACTTATGGATTCATGGTATTCAATACACGGTTTTGATTCCATGAGTGGTGATAAGGTGTCTCGTATTAAATGGCACAATCTCAATTTAACATATAGCGTATAAATAGCAAAGATTTACCAATGAAAAATGGTTCCGTAAAAACGGTGTTCATTTAATACGACATTCATATTTGTACACCTTTTCGAGCAAACACACTCTGGATTTAAATAGATGTACGTGTCTAACCCGAAAACGTCGCATTTAATATAAATTAAATAATTCAAAATTAATGTTTGTGACATTCATACTCCCTTAAATTGAGTTTTGTCCTCAAAACTAGCACGTCGATGTTGTTGTCAAAACGGGGGGTCAATTAAATTTTTATTTCATGGTGTTTACTGCGTTCGTTTTTCCTTAGTTTGTTGCTAAGATTAAAATTACTATAATTTTGTTAGGATTAAAACGAATGAAAATTTCTTCCGACTTGTACATGGTTCTACAGCGTTCCCTAATTCTTTTCTTGTATGTCAAATTTTTCTTGACGACTTTGGTTTTGTTTAGTGCGTTTTCTCATTATTAACTTTCGCGTCGTCCCGCGTATTACTTCCACTTTAAAGCATCGCGTATTGTCATTTTTCGCCTAGATGACTATATATCGCACGATTCAAAATCGTTCCCATAGTTTTGACTAATTCCGTTCGCATTAACCGTCTACTTGGTAGTGATAAGTAGCGTATGCGTCAAGGTTTCTTGAATCGGTTTCCCAAAAATCTAGAACAATTGAGCGTCCTAACACATAGTGGTCAAGACGTTTCTTTCTTTTATGTGACATTCCCTATTAGATAATTTTGTTAATTAATCAATTTAGTCTGCCTTCCTCCTCGTTTATCTCCTTTCATGGAGAGGAAAGCGGGTGAACAATATATTTAAACTATAGTTCGTTTGGGTTCCCTCTATGAAAGAAATACATAATTTTCTTAGTTCTATGAGTATGGTGTTTTCCTCAAATTTTGTTAAGTAAAACCGATTTTTGTCCGGGTGGTTTCGGTATCTAATTTCTTGTACAAGAGCATGCTTATCTTGACCCAATTGTTCTTTAACATGGGTTATGTTACGACGAGTTCTGAATATCCGTTAAATTTAGGTTTTACTCAAATGACATTTTATTCTTCTCATTATTATTTAAAATTTGTTTTCTCTTTTCCAACCCTAATCTATTTGAGTTTAATTGGAAAAAAACAAGTGGCTCTCTTAGTATTTGCGTGTCATATACCCTTTTGTATGTAATAGTGGTGAAGAAAATAATTAAACTAGGTTTACTCGTATCGCGTACTCGACGTTCTTACTTAAGACGGTAGACAAATGTTCAACGTTCATAGCACATAATAATTTTTTTTTCTTTGCCGAATAGGTCAACTTGAATATATTCTAATAATACTAATATATTTCATTTTTATGATGACTACTATGAGCATGCTCACGTTCGACCACGATCATACGTAGTTGATCAGGCTGCGTACGTCTCGGGACCAGCGGTTGCATCCTCCTTTTCATCATAATTTAACTCTTTGAGGTTGTAATTTACATATTGGTAGTCCATAGTTCATTTCGTTCGTTACCATCATTCACTTTCACAATCAACAAAATAATTTGCATACTTATTTGTACTAGTTCTCGTCAAGTTTATCAATAGTTTACGTCTTCCAAGTCAAGTTGTTTGACAAAAAATAGATTTTCCCAAAACTTTACATGGTAGTCCTTACTAAAAATGTTTCAACATTAGTCGCAGTGTTTTATACACTAAGTTGGTCGTCACGCCAGATTTTCCAAAACTTTGCATAATAGTCTATATGAAAACATTTTGTCATCAATTGTGTAGCTTTTGTCAGTAATACCTTTACTGATTTTACCAAAACATTTTATCAAAATTTTTTAAGATTCTTACTAATAAAGTTTTCGGTGATGGTTCCTTCAAAGTATTTTTTTTTAAATAATTTTTTCTATAATGTTTTCCAAAAATATTTTAATAATTATGTCTGGTCTGTACAAACATATATGTAATATTTTAGCCCTTGTTATATAAGATATAAACAAAATAGATTTAATACAATACATTCTGTAACATGTATATATATGCATTGAGATTTGGAGTTGATATGTGTTTACTGACAAATTTGATGTACATAGATAAGTCCAAAATTGAATGTTAGTACTATTATTATATTAATCAAGAACTGGTATTGTTTAGTCTCATAATTGTTATGTCTTGTTTTATGACTTATTACTATTATCAGATCTCTTGTTATAGCATGTGATATGTTTATGCCTTATTTTTTTTGTAACTGTTTTTTTTCTCTTGTATGTTTTGTTGATCTACTGCTCGTATTCCATGATGATTTTCTTATAGAATATGTCATGTAATTTGTTATATGAATGTTTATTTGTGTTACTTGTTCAGTTTGTATATAAATTGTTTATGTTTTTTTTTCGTAGTTACATAACTGCTACTAACTTTGTAATAAAATATGTTTTTTATTCTTTTTATTTTTGGTTAAGATTTTCTAAAAAATAATTAATTGGTAAATTGCAATCTATTTGTAATCAAAATATACTGGAATATATATATTGTTTTTAAGTTTGGTTTTATGTCTGAATATAAATATATGAGATACTGTTTTCTAAAATAAAATAAAAAAAAATTTATCTAAAATATAACAACAGTAGCTAGAAAATAGTTTCCATGTTTTTGACTATCATTCGTTCTGTAAAAGCATATACACATTACTTTTATACATATATTTTTTTAACATGCATGTATTGTTAATATATAGTGATCATGGAACAAAAGCTTGAAAATCTTTCTATTGTTGCATTGAAAATCAATGGACAAAATTATTTGTCATGGAAGTTGGAAGCTGAGACATATTTAGATGCACATGGGCTTGGAGATACAATCCAAGCAGGAAAAATAACATCGACTCAGCTAAAGGCTAAGGCAATGTTGTTCTTATGCCATCACCTTCATGTGGACATAAAAACTGAATATCTTACTGTGAAAGATCCACTAGTCCTTTGGGACAAGTTAAAGGACAGATTTGACCACCAGAAAACGGTGATTTTGCCAAGGGCACGCTATGACTGGACTTACTTGAGACTACAAGACTTTAAAACAGTCAGTGAGTATGATTCAGCAATGCACCGTATTACCTCTACGTTGCTTTTATGTGGAGATAAAATAACTGATGTTGAAATGTTGGAAAAAACTTTCTCCACATTCCATGCTTCTAATATACTATTGCAAAAGCAATATCGAGCCAAAGAATTCACTAAATATAGTGATTTAATTTCATGTTTACTTGTGGCCGAGCAGAATAATGAGCTCTTAATGAAAAATCATGAAACTCATCCAACTGGTACTGCTCCGTTATCAGAAGCACATGTGGCAACTTATAATGCTCGTGGAGTTCGCGGTTGTGGTTATGACCGTGGACGTGGACGTGGCCGATCTCTCGGTCATGGTCGTGGTGGACGAGGTTTTGGACGTGGTCAAGGGCGTGGATTTGGTAGAGGTAATTTTCGTGGTGTCAATCATGGTGTTCAATTTAAGAACACAAGTGGTCATAAAAATTGGCAAGATAAGGAAAAGATAGGAGGTGGAAAAGATAAAGCAAAGTTATCAGACCCTTGTTATCGTTGTGGAAGTTATAATCATTGGGTAAAGTTATGTCGTACACCAAAGCATCTAGTGGACCTTTATCAAAAGTCCCTTAAAAACAAGGGAAATGGGGCAGAGGCAAATTTCGTTCATAACAATGAAGCATATGATAGCCTTGATGATGCTAAAAACTCCACAAATGCAACTCACTTGGATGTTGCGGATTTTCTCACACATGAGTAATTTCTAGTTTGAAGCCATGAATAATTTGTTTTATGTTTTATTTAGGATTTCTTTTGAATGTTTTTTCTGGGATTTTGTTTACGTGTTTTTTTTAAGTTTCATGATTTTGTTTGAATTTAATTTGTTCTTGGCTATAAATCTGTGCCGATATGTTATGTGAGAATTTCATTTTTTTAAACAGTGTATGTGATTGCTTTTATGTGTTAAAGATTGTTTTAATTAAAGATTTGTTAAAACTATTAAAGTATAATATGCTTTAAAATAACATATAATATATTATCTAAAATTAAGATTACATATAATAATGAACAATTCAACATGTATGTCAAAATTGTGTATTCTAGCAGGTGGTAAGTACGAGAAGATTACAATTATATGCAATAATATATTATCTATAAATAATTTTGCTCACTTTTAGAATAGTATATGCATGTGTTATTTTAATGCTTCTTAACTAGTTTGGAAACACTATAGATGCCATATAATTGTAAAAATATGATGCCTCTGAGTAGTATACATTAGTTGTTCTTTAATATCATGTACAGAGTTACACTTAGACATGCGCAACATATACATGCCTCGTTACTTAGGAATTTTTACAACAACGCTAAATGAAAAATAAATAAATAAAAGAATAAGAAAATAATGACTTTAATTATAATTAGATTTGAAATGCTAGCATGCAATAATCATTCTTTGTGTTACGTATGTCCCGTGTTCTTAATTTTCATATGTTATGTTTTTTTTAGACAATGGAACGTATAATGATTCATGATGAAGATATATGTCTTGTGGATAGTGCAACTACACATACAATTCTCAAAAAGGAGAAATATTTTTCAAATATGCATTTGCATGATTCAAATGTTAGCACTATATCTGGGAGTGTTAAATTGATTAAAGGCTCTGGTGTAGCAAATATATTATTACCGGGAGGAACAAAATTTAAAGTTGATAATGCACTATTTTCCCCCATGTTTCAAAGGAATTTGTTGAGCTTTAAAGATATTCGCAAAAATGGATATCATATTGAGACAGTTAATGAAGGACATGTTGAATGTCTTCAGATTAAAAATATGATTACGGGTAAAAAGCATGTACTAGAAATATTACCCGCATTTTCCTCCGGTTTATATTATACTCGGATCACTGCTATTGAATCAAACGCAGTCATAAAACATCCGGTTATGGATCGTGAAAATTTTATTGTTTGGCATGACCGGCTGGGACATCCCGGGTCGATAATGATGCGAAAAATCATAGAGAATTCTAAAGGGCATTCATTGAAAAATCACAAAATCCTACAAAGTAAGGATATTACATGTATTCCTTTCTCACAAGGAAAGTTGATTACTCGCCCGTCACCAGCTAAAATTAAGCACGAATCACTTAATTTTCTGGAAAGGATACAAGGTGATATATGTGGACCGATACATCCACCTTGTGGACCATTTAGATATTTTATGGTTTTAATAGATGCATCGACTAGATGGTCACATGTGTGCTTATTGTCAAGTCACAATATGGCGTTTGCACGATTACTTGCTCAATTTATAAGATTGAGAGCACATTTTCCAGATTATCCGATTAAGAAAATTCGTTTAGACAATGCTGGAGAATTCACATCCCAAGCTTTTAATGATTATTGTATGTCTACTGGGATAACTGTTGAACATCCGGTAGCTCATGTTCATACACAAAATGGGCTTGCCGAATCACTTATAAAGAGGATTCAAATGATTGCAAGGCCAATGATTATGAAAGCCAAATTACCGGTTTCTGCTTGGGGTCATGCTGTTTTGCATGCAGCAACATTAGTTCGCATCAGGCCAACAAGTTATCATACTTACTCCCCATTACAATTGGTTTTTGGTCAGGAACCAAATATTTCCCATCTAAGAATTTTTGGTTGTGCGGTATATGTTCCAATTGCTCCACCACAACGCACAAAGATGGGAACACAAAGGAGGTTGGGAATATATGTTGGGTATGACTCATCTTCGATAATTAAATACTTAGAACCATCCACGGGGGATTATTTACAGCTCGATTCGCAGATTGCCATTTTGATGAGTCAACGTTTCCAACATTAGGGGGAGAGATAAAACAGCTGGAAAAGGAAATAAGTTGGAAAGAATTATCATTATCTCATTTTGATCCTAGAACTAAGGAATGTGAATTAGAAGTTCAAAAGATTCTTCATTTACAAAGATTAGCAAATCAATTACCAGACGCATTTACTGATCCAAAGAAAGTGACAAAGTACATATACCAGCTGTTAATGCTCCAGTTAAAATTGATGTCCAAGAAAGACAGCCTCATATAGGCAATGAGTCTAACGCACGTTTGAAACGTGGTAGACTAGTTGGTTCCAAAGATAAAAATTCTCGAAAGAAAAAAGGAGCAAATATTCAAGATGGTGTAATCGAGGTAGGAAAAACGCCAGGGTCTCCGAGAAAGACACTAGACATGTTGGTTCAAGAAGAACCACAGGTACCTGAAAATGAAGAAATCTCAATAAACTATATCATGTCTAGAAAAGTTTGGAACCGAAATCAAATAGAAGTCGACGATATTTTTGCATATAATGTAGCGCTAGAAGTGATGGAAAATGATGAGGATCAAGAACCAAAGTCTATGAAAGAATGCATGAATAGAAATGATTGGCCAAAATGGAAAGAAGCAATTCAGGCATATTTAAAATCTCTTGAAAAAAGAGGAGTATTTGGACCAATAGTCCAGACACCTAAAGATGTCAAACCTGTTGGATATAAGTGGGTCTTTGTACGAAAGAGAAATGAGAAAAATGAAATCACGAGATACAAGGCTCGACTAGTGGCACAAGGATTTTCTCAAAGACCAGGAATTGACTATGAGGAGACATATTCTCCTGTGGTAGATGCAACAACGTTTCGCTATCTTATTAGTCTGGTAATACAACAAGGAATTGATATGAGATTAATGGATGTAGTGACAACCTATTTGTATGGCTCACTAGATAGTGAAATTTATATGAAACTCCCTGAAGGGTTTAAATTGCCTGAATTATGTAAAAGTAGTTCTCGAGAAAGATATGCAATTAAGCTGAATAAATCTCTCTATGGGTTGAAACAGTCGGGACGAATGTGGTATAATCGTCTTAGTGAATATTTGCTAAAGGAAAGATATAAGAATGATCCTGTTTGCCCATGCATTTTTATGAAAAGATCCGGATCCGAATATGTTATAATTGCAGTATATGTTGATGATTTGAATATAATTGGAACTCCTGGTGAACTTCCTAAGGCTATTGAGTGCTTAAAAAGAGAATTTGAGATGAAAGATCTTGGAAAGACAAAATTTTGTCTTGGATTACAGATTGAATACATTAAAGATGGAATCCTTGTGCACCAAGAAGCATATATTGAGAAATTGTTGAAAAGGTTTTATATGGACAAATCTCATTCACAAAACACTCCAATGGTTGTTAGGACACTTGATGTAGAGATGGACCCATTTCGACCTCGAGATGTTGATGAAGAAAATCTTGGTCCTGAAGTTCCATATTTAAGTGCTATTGGAGCTTTAATGTTTCTTGGTGGTCATACACGACCCGATATAGCATTTTCTTTAAAATTATTAGCAAGGTTTAGCTCATGTCCTACGAGGAGGCACTGGAATGGAGTAAAACATATACTTCGATATCTTCAAGGTACAAAGGATATGAGGTTATACTTTACTAACCCATCAAATACGAGTTTAGTTAGTTTTGCAGATGCAGGATATATGTCTGACCCTCACAATGGTCGGTCACAAATTGGATGTGTTTTTACAAGTGGAGGAACAGCAATTTCATGGCGTTCGGTAAAGCAAACAATTGCAGCAACTTCATCCAACCATGCAGAAATTCTAGCAATCCATGAGGCAAGTCGAGAATGTGTTTGGTTAAGAAATGTACACAACACATACGTAGATCATGTAGTATTTCTTCAGGGAAAGAGGCACCAACAGTTTTATATGAAGATAACGCAGCATGCATTGCTCAACTTAAGGGAGGTTACATCAAAGGCGATAGGACAAAACATATTCTACCGAAGTTCTTTTTCACTCATGACTTACAAAATAATGGAGATATTCTGGTTCAACAAGTTCTTTCAAGCGACAATTTGGCGGATCTAATTACCAAGGCACTTCCTACTTCAACATTCAAGAAGCTTACTCACAAGATTGGAATGCGTCAACTTAAAGATCTCAAGTAATGTATTCATCAGAGGGAGATGATACGTGTTGCACTCTTTTCCTTCGTCATGGTTTTGTCCCACTGGGTTTTCCTGACAAGGTTTTTAACGAGGCAGCATCTTCAAAGCGTATTATCTATAGAGACATCCAAGAGGAAGTATTATGAATAATTATGGATGTCTAGAATAAGGCCCATGGCCCATATAGTGATTAGGGTTTACCCTAGTCTTTGTCTTATAAATACTCATTGTATTTATCCTCTTTCAATACCAATTGAAGAATACCACTTATTCTTTATCTCAATTCACAACAATTTTATTTTATCTGCCGTTTGTTCATAATCATTTTGTAGACTTTTTATGTTCGACACGCGCTATTATGGTTTCTAAGAAGTGAGCACAATTCACATCTAGGGTTCTCAAGCTTTGTGACATGCGATAACCCCTTGAATTTAAAATATGACACAATCCTCATATAACTGAGTTATTCCTTTAATATTAGTTGTTATATCATACTTCACAACTTTATAATAGCAACTTAGTTTCAAACCAATGGACTAGAACTTTTAGATCCGTCTTTGTACAATGTCTCCAACCTAAATTTCTCCTTGACATGCATTCGACTTACGCGTCAGCATATTTCCGGATAGCTTTTATATTTTTGTAATAATAACTTATGTTTGTTCCTTATGATATAGTACTTTGTAGAGTATTACATGAGCTATACTTTTTATAGAGTGTTTATCATCTTATGTTGTATGAAAATAGAGACGGCGACTTTGATTATTTTAGTGTTCGCACACCATACAACTGATGGTACTAATGCACCGTTTTAGTCAAACATCAATGAGCTAATCACCTTGTCAGATCATGTAAGTCTTATCCATCCCCGAGGAAATTCACTAAAAATCTTAAGCTGCGTTACAATTGGCACTTGACTAAGCCTCGCAACCTAATCAAACAAGAACAGCCTTGAGGTCTAGTCAAGTGTTAGTCGTTAAACTTCTTAATATCTTTGGTGAATTTACTCGTCTTTAGATATTACTCACACAATTTAACATTGATTAAACCCACATAAAACTCATCATATATGTTATAACATAACGATCAAACTAATCACGCGACATGTAAATTCATGAGCTTTACCCATCCTCAAGAAAACTCATCAAAAACCCTAAGTTGTGTAACGACTGGCACTTAACTTAGTCTCGCAACCCAATCAAACAAGAACAGCCTTGAGACTTTGCTAAGTATCGTTATACTTCTTAACATTTTTGATGACTTGTCTCGATTTTGGGTTTACTCACGACTTATCATCAACCATTACTAAATCTCAGCGCGTCCAAGTACTGTTTTGGCGTATATTTTTAATTCGACGTACATCGATATAGGGTAACATAGAAACACACAAGTGTGTAAATAGTTCATAGTAGTCCGGTGGACCGTTTTAACAAACTACGTAATAGCATAAGTATGTATATGTTTTGCTCCAAATAAACATGACACAAACCATCTTAGTTCGATTTAAACATGGCACAAACCATCTTAGTTCAATTTAAACATGACACAAACAATCTTAGTTCAGTTAAACATGGCGCAAACCATTTTAGTAGCACAACAATCCAAACAAGGATGCTAGGTATTTTACTTCAAAATATAAGAAAATCGTCTTAGTACACATTCCTATAAGTACACCTTACATAAGGATCATTCAAACAAGGCAGAAAATACTTAATGCTAATAACACGTAGCAATCAAGTTTATACTAACATGGAAATCACATGGAATAATTCAAGTCACAACTTACTTTTATCGAAGACGCGGAGTTAAGTGGTTCTTGGAGATTTTTGAGTTAGTTATAGTCTAGAATTATTTTTCCCCAAAATTAAATTTTTTACTCACGTTTATAAAAATCATCTTGTAAAAATAACGTAGTTCTCTATAACTACAACTCTGATACAAATCTGTCACACACCCAATTTATCAGAGTAATACAACACAATGGGGTGCGACGGTCATGACTATCACAAGACACAGATACAAAGAACGAATATTTAAAAACCGTTTTAATTTAATTAGAAGTATAAAACTTGTTTCGGAAGTGAATTACACAAGATCATAATAAAAACTTTGTTCCAAAAGACTTTAACATTGATCCAAATATTCATACTCTAGTCACGACCATTTTTATTAAAAATCTCCCATGCACAACCACGTCACTCCTCCGTCTTGATACCTGAGAAAAACATTGCTAAAGCTTCAACACAAAGGTTGGTGAGTTCATAGGTTTAAGTTTAAATAGTGTGATGAACCATAAGATTTTTAAGGCAACCGGCATATAATCTTGTAACAAATACAAAATTATAATCAAAAGTATACGTTTTAATCACCTACGCCTAAGCTCGTGACACCGAAGCTTTAACCTCAACCAACATGAAACAATAAGAGCCCGAGCAAATGCCTATCCCGAAGCATTTGTAAATCCTCAAATGTAAGTGTATCTAACTTTGGCCACACAACCAAATTAGATAGGGAGGTTAATCCCGATAGATCTATCCATAACATTCGCGCTTACACAAAGTAATTAACGGTTCACGATAGTGGGCTAAAGCATCTAGGGATATCGCTACTTAGACATCATGTAGGCAAACGTATCAAGTTTTATGTTCATCCATTTAAAACAAGCAATGTTCTCACCCCAAAATAGTTAAAACAATTAAAAGTGGGGCTATGAAACTCACCTTGATGATATATCAAAGCAATAACGGTAGTTACGGCACGGAAAACGAAGCACGTGAATCAATACAAAAATACTTCATTCACAACCTAAGTAAAATAATTTTACTTAGTCTAGTAATATGATGCATATGATTTATGAGAAGTTCATACCACATATATATGCTTGCAATATAAATTTTTAGTTCAAAATATTCATTTTACAAAATTACAAATTTAGGCACGAACATGACTTTTTGACGAGTCATAAAACGTTCGTTACAGCTCCAAAAAATATGAACTTGTTTGATATTGAAACTTGGCCAGGTGGTCTTTAAAAACTTAGTTATGGTCGAGGTAGAACTCGGTCTCTAAGGTCTTTGAAAACAGTCTCGAAGTTGGGTGTCTCGATTAATAGTTATAACGTATTTTACTCCAATAATATGGGCAGTTTTCTCATGCTTTAAACCTGTATCCCCGCGTCGAACGTGGTCAATAAAATCAATATGAAACACATTTGGAAAGAGGGCCAGGTCGTCTACGAAAAACGTTTTGTAAGAATAGTCTAGTATTGATGTTAAGTTGGTAAAAAAACGTGGCTAAAGTGGAGGGGCAGTCACGTTTCTCAAGCATTCCTAAGGAAAATATTTTCCAAGTCTGGTTATCAGCATTTAACTTCACTCGCTGCCCTAACTTAAACGTGTCATATCTTGCTCAATGATTTATCCGTTTGACGTGATTCAAGCGGCTACGGAAAGGTCATAGTGTGAATTTTACAAAGCTTATAAGAATAGGGGTTCAATCGTTATCTAAGTCAGCTAGAAAGTGAGCTTAAGTGCACGACTCAGGACAATTTTCTTGTCTTTGTGAACATGTTTTCCACATTTTTTAAAAGAATCTTGTGACTTCCTTAATAGACCATTTCTTGTGAGCTCGGTGGCCACGGACTCGTGGCCACCTCGTTTATAGCCTCCCATGACGACTCGACCATGACACTAGGTAAAACGACTTAGATTTGTCTTCAAAGTTAGCTATTTTCACTATTTGTATAACCACATAAAATCATAGATTTCTTTATCCATTTATACACAGCAATTCAAACACTCAATTCTTGATATTTGGCATAGCCACTAGTCGTTAAGTAGAATAAATAGTGATAGCTTCATTTTAGGTCGAGTCGGGCTTTGAACATAGGTTCTATAACGAGGTCCTACACATCAGGGAGTTATATCAGTGCATATAGTTTTAGTATCCAATTCAATATATTAAAACAAATGTTTAGACTTTAGTTTATGGCGTGTACACTATACGTCTTACATGTTAGGGTATATTATGTTCGTTTTTGGTCAAGTCGGTCTATGTGTACGGGTGTATAGTGGGGGGTCTCGATACCTAGTAACACATCAGTAGGTCGATTGTTCATTTAGTCCACTAGTGTTATTTTAAATTGTTAAAAGTTTTGCAAGCATGATTATATGGTAGACCTTACGAAGGAGATAAGTAAGGAGAGTGGGTGTGTCGACTTACAGGAGTGTAGCTTCGAGGGTTTTCAAATTACCAACACTCAATTTCGACTATTAACAAATCTCCAAACCCTTAACTTCTGACTATACTATATCCAACACACTTGAAAACCCAACCCGATCGTTCCTTTTCCTTTCTACTGGTTATGAACAGGAGGTGGAACTAGTATGCGCCTATGATACACTTCTGAAGGAGAAATCAACACTTTGAACATATGGAAAGGTGGTATACACGTCTACCTCATATAAAGAAGAGGATTCATATTTTTTTTGTTTAGTTATGATGTTTGCAAGTTGTGATAAACAAGGGGTTTTAGGACACTTATTTATAGAGGGAAGAGTATGTATCTAAGGGTTTGATTACTTTAGTTAGGATTTTACTACTTAGGTTGCATGGTAACTAGTTATGTAATTTGATGGTACAATGGGGAATACAAATGGAGTGGAAAAAAAACGTGGGTTAGCAGGTAGTACAAAAGTGGTTATGATATCCAAGATTTGACTTTATGATTGTATGGTAAGTAATAACTTTATTTAAGGGGTTATAGATATTGATGGGAGACAAGATTTGATTTGGGAGATAAGTGTGAGACGTGTATTCATAGAAGGAAGAGGGGGCCGGTTTTTGGGTCCTTGTTTATAGGGATTTGTGTTTTAAATTTGTCAATTAACTAATTATGATATAATCTTGTATCTAATTTAACAAAGTTGTATTGTTATTCAAATTCACAAGTAAATGTCTAGTGAAATTGTTAGAATCTGAACAGTTGTTAGTTTTTTTTTTAAATTATTTGTGCTAAGTTAAATGAATAAAAAGTAATTAAAGGCAAGGTCAAAACTTATGGATTCATGGTATTCAATACACGGTTTCGATTCCATGAGTGGTGATAAGGTTTCTCGCATTAAATGGCACAATCACAATTTAACATATAGCGTATAAATAGCAAAGATTTACCAATGAAAAATGGTTCCGTAAAAACGGTGTTCATTTAATACGACATTCATATTTGTACACCTTTTCGAGCAAACACAATCGGGATTTCAATAGATGTACGTGTCTAACCCGAAAACGTCGCATTTAATATAAATTAAATAATTCAAAATTCATGTTTGTGACATTTATTCATAAACATATTCTCTCAAAATCATATACATATATAAGCAATATATGTTTTTTATACCAAGAGCATGTATTCCCCCTCGCGGTTTTATAAAAGATATAAAGCAGTAAAACCGAGGCTATGAACTCACCTTAGCGATAGCGATATCAAACGTTGATAACGATCAAGATAATAGTAACGGAAGTGAAACAATGATATAAGATAAGCCGAAAAACCACGAGCTTCTAACGACGACCTAAAATAAAAATGGTGCGTCTTAGAAATATACACGACAACATAAGAGAGCGAACAAGATTTATACATACAATTAATTTATTGATAAAATAACTAAATTATAATTTTTAAGACTAGTTTTGAAAAGTATAAAATGAACAAGGACCAAAAGTCTTGCTTTTAAAAATGTGTAATATACATTTGTACTTATCTTAATAATAGAAGGATTAAACATATAAATATGTAATATAAGTGCATGAAAATGACTTTAAGATCTTCATTATCTCAAGTTCGTATTTGAAGTTCGTTATGTTACTTCGCATATATACGGCGTTTAGAGTCCATGTTTCATTATTAAGTTAGGATCTCATATATATATACTAAAGGTTTTACATTAGTCCCATAATATTGCCGATGTATAGTATACATACCTACATGAACTTATATAGCTTATGGTATGCGCATGTCGAAATCGAGAAATACCTCCACCGTTTGACTTTAATCACCAAAGCTAGTGAACAATATCAAACGTCTCACTAGAATATGCACTCGTCGCATTATTTAGCCCCGTCGACTATGAACTCTAATCACGAAGATTTCTCGATCACTAACCAATTCTCAACTTGAACGCGAACTACAAAGTTGTATACCAATTTCATGACTCGAAAACGAACCGAAGTCAGCCGCATCGATATATGAACTAAGATGTCATGTCGGAAAATGACTCCAACTGTTGTCACCTTCACCAAATTACCAACTCGGACCCGCAGCTAATGAACCACAAACTCTTATCCATATAAGGAAACATCAAAGCACACTTGTCGGTATACTTAATATCAGAATTTTGGCTAGGAAAGGGCCGAGTCAGAGCATACGCGTGCCCGTGATCTTGTCATGGTTCATTCCTATTGGCATGTGAATGTATGTTATGATGACAGTGAACGTCCTCATATTAGCTAGATAAAATAGTACACGACTTTATCTTTTAAGTTAAGATCACTACTTATGTTAATAGAATGACACGTACATCCAAGTATACGAGATGCATACGGTTGTTTTATTTGACACGCCAACATAATAAAGTAATATTTGGTTACACAAATGGGTTACGTTTCTAACATAAATTAGAAATGGATATTATATAATCAATGTGTTTCACAGTTTGTAAAAGCGGGTATTATTGAAGCCCGATATTTTAAAAGTTACCCGATTTAAAAGATATGCGTTGGACACGAAAAAATAAACACGAAAAAATAAACACTCAATATAAAATAAAAACATTAACATTCGGAGAAAGTTGATATTTCGATAATTAAATGAGGGCTTATAATTTAACAAATGTTAACGCGTCGTCTAAACGAATGATGCCTAAAGGTTTAACGTAAATTACGAAGAATGCTCGTGAAATGAAAAATGAAAATGACAACAATAGAAAATAATTCTATGTCATAACGAGAATATTTACGGTTGATGACGGACATAAACTTTGGCGATAATTAATAAACGACACATATTCGATAAATTAAAGCCCTAACCTTATCGGTTAGTCGAGAACTGAATATTATTCATAGAAACGAACACAACAAATAAAAGTCGATTATTAAATATTGATATGAATATTATAAATGGTATTAGAACTCGGTCTAAATGATTATTTTAAAGTTCGGGTTACTACAAATACCCCCATACTAGAGACGTAGTCGAATGCTTAATCTAGCATGGAAATTGTAGAACCATTAAATTAATAGTCGTTTATGAAGTGTGCTAAAAACCTAAGGTTAGAACATCAAAGGATACATCATGTGGATATTGAGAAAGTCTTCAAAGCAAACGATCAAGGCACACGTAAAACGAACACGAGAGGCTTGAATCGTGAAGATGATGATGATCTAATAGCCACAAGTCACAAACAATCACGGAGCAAAGTTTGGAAGGACACAAATCCCCTCACGTTACTACATTAGAAAGCGATAATATGTACATGGATAAACATGGGATTTCCCCCACGAGGCACCTCGTTTTATATTACCGAGTCATGAGCTCGACTCGATCCCCTCAATACTAGTTATCATTGGGGAAGGTGAGTTGGTCGAGGTCGTCCAAAGAAGGGACTTCCACACCAAAGTAGTGCTTAAGCCTATGTCCATTCACCTTGAAGTTAGGACCATTATTTTGAGCTAGATCGATTGTCCCATAAGGAAACACTTGTGTGAGGGTGAACGGATTGGACCAACGGGATTTCAATTTACCGGAAAATATTTTTAAACGAGAGTTAAAAAGCAACACTTGATCACCAATGTTAAAAATTTGGTTTTTAATTTAAAATCGTGAAACTTTTTAGTCGTTTCCTTGTAAATTAATGAATTTTAATAAGCATTATCCCTCAATTCATCTAATTCATTCAATTGTATTTTCCGGTGATCCCCCGCGGTCTTCAAATCAAAGTTAGCGTTCTTTAGGGCCCAATAAGCTTTGTGTTCGAGTTCAATTGGCAAGTGGCAATTCTTCCCATACACAATCATATACGGAGTACACCCAATGGGTGTTTTATAGGCGGTAAGAAAGGCCCATAAAGCATCGTCTAACTTATCCGACCAGGATTGTCGGTTTTCCCCAATGGATCTTTCCAAGATCCTCTTTAAAGCTTGGTTTGCAACCTAGACTTGCCCACTCGTTTGTGGGTGATAAGTTGTAGAAAGACGATGTGTGACCCCATATTTCTTAAGAACCTTTTCAAATTGGTCATTGCAAAAATGGGTTCCACGATCGCTTATGATAGCACGAGGGGTTCCAAACCGAGAGAATAGTTGCTTCAAGAACTTGACTACCACACGAGAATCGTTCGTGGGCAAAGCCTTAGCTTCAACCCACTTAGATAGGTAGTCAACGGCCACAAGAATGTACTTATTACCACGAGACGATGGGAACGGCCCCATAAAGTCAATGCCCCACACGTCAAAGATCTCACAAACTTGGATTATATTTTGAGGAATTTCATCCTTTTGTGAGGACTTTCCTTGACGTTGGCATGCATCACACGACTTGATAAGAGCGTGCGCGTCTCTGTAAATAGTGGGACAAAAGAAGCCAGCATCGAAAACTTTCTTAGCCGTGAGATTAGCACCATGGTGACCACCCGCGGGTCCCTCGTGACAAGCTCTAAGGATATTAGAAGCTTCGGTGCCAAAAACACAACGTAGAATTTGACGTCATGAAAGAATTTTCGCTTTTTTTGTGTCGTCATACCCTTAATGATGAAGTTTCCCGCATGGTTATTTGCGATGTCCGTAAACCATGGGATGGACGAGTCTTTCGTAAAATTCACTATACCAAGCGTCTCGAGAGGAAAATTTTCGATGATTTCCTTGTTCTCGTAAACACTTTGGTGAGGATCTTCCAAATGAGAGAGATGGTTGATGAGATGGCAATTATACATGATCTCATCGTTCTTTTCGGGCTTTTAATGCACAAATATGTCATAAAATACCATATATATGCTTGCTTTTGTGTTTATGTGTATTTTAGGTATGGATATCATGAAAAAGACAAAAGATCACAAGATACAAGGAAAAACGAACACGAGAAACGAAGACGCACAATGAACCGGGCTCTAAGCATGAATTATCCAAGATATACCCTTGAAGACTTGAAGATATGTGAGATTGATCCTCAATGAATGAAGAAATGACACTTAAAACCCTTGTATATTGATAATTACAAGATTGGTCCCTTAAGTTTGTCAAAATTACACAAAAGGTCCTTCAACTTTGAAGAAATGGCAAGATTGGCCCCTCAACAATTCCAAATTGTCAATTATGGTCCCTCATCAAGTCAAATATACATTGAAGACCTTTGAAGATCAACAATGTCCAAGATCAGTCCTTGAATTATCCAAAAATGGCAAAAATTACCCTTGTAACCCCTTTTCCAAAGTTTGGTGCCAAAAGTGTAAAGTCCTCAAAGTATTTAACAAAGGAAATCGTTTTTAGGGCTGAAAAGCTTGATTTACCAAAAATTCCAAAGAACAAGGGCTAAAGCTTTGCAAGTGAAACATTTAAACCAAAAATGCGCCAAACACCTTTTCTCCCCCAAATTCGGATCAAACATGTTACTGTTTACCTTTTTCACCACCCAGAATTAACTCCACTTAAACGTAGGGTAAAATTCAATTACCTTTGCACACGATTGATTCACATGTGCAGGAACCCATCCCAACCTTAAAACCTTTAATCCCACTCACTATGGACCCCACCCCCAATTCCCTTTTAACCAATCACATGACTGCTTGGCCTCCAGGCATTCTGACGTGGCCAAATCAACAGCTGAGAACCTTTGCTTCATCCCAACGCCAAAATGAACATCCAAGATCACTTTGGACAGCTCACACCACAAATTCGTCTAGAAGACTCAAGGGTAGAATAGGGACTTCATTTCTAGGGTTTGTGTATAATGCTAGCTTGCCATTTGCCTATAAATAGACTCCTCAACCTGTGAGAGAGCTTTTGTTCCAGTTTTAGGCTATTATCTTTGTAATTCCTTTTTAAGTTTAAATAAAATTTGAATTTCTGAAATTGTGAAATCTCTTTTTGATTTGATTAAAAGTTTGGTGTTTGAGTAGCCTAATTCTGAGTTCCATTTGATTGTTAAGGCCTACCTTAATCTTGTGGTTAAGGCACGTCTTGTTTCATAAGGTTTTTAAGGTTTGAATACCTTGAAATCCTAGGTTCTGTTTTGGCTTATCTTGTGTACTAACCCTTGACCATTTGCTATAAGCTCTTACAAGCTTGTTGACACCAAGCTTGTGAAGGGATTAGAGCCCTTGGTTGAGTTGTTTGCTGCTTGTGTTGAAGATACAAAGTCCTTGAGGTTCTACTTTGAACCATCAACCAAGGCAGTTTGCATCATCTTCATTGAAGTACCTTGGTCTTGGTCTAGTTGTTGAACAAGGTCCAAGGAGCATAGCTAGCCTTCCTAGGATGTTGTGGAAGGCAGGTATAATCCCTTGATTAAGATTCCTCTCAAAAGTTCATGTTTATGACTGTTTTTGATTTGGTGCTTGATTTTGAGTATTGGTGTTTGTGCTGGTGATTTTTGTGTTTGATTGTGTTAGTTGCTATCTAGTAAGTGTTTTTTATCATTAAAATCAGTAGGGTATTAGTTAAAATCACAAGTTTCTTTGTTAAGTGGTAGATTAAGGAGTGTTTGGGTCTACTGCTTGAATTAGGATTGTGGTTTGCTAAGTGCTTGTGTTGTGGTTGCAAGTGTTTGTATCTGTTTGTTAGGAGCATATGTTCATCTGTTAGAAGGTTTTGTGGGTTTGATCACTTAGATTCATAATTTAGCTTTAAAATCTTTAAAACTTGGTAAAATTGGCTAGGATTTTGAGGACACCTAGTTCTAAGCTTAGGCTAGGGGTAACAAGTGCTAAAACATAGTTAATCACATCAGGAAAAGAGATTTTAGTGCTTGAATTGGATCTAGTGTCAAATAGATCAGCAAACTTGTTTCTGCATATGTTCATTTTTCATCAGTAACTTCTAGTGCTTTGATCTTGTTATTTACTTTTATTCAGTGTTTGATTCTTGTTGCTTTGTGTTTATTCTTAGTTTATATAGCTTGTGTATGCATCCTGTTAAGTTTGGCTGACTTATTGTGGCTAAATCTGCTTATTAAGTGCTTAACTGCTTATTTCCATATCTGGTGCATATCTGGTGACTGTTTGGCTTATTGTGGCTTATTGTGTGAACCAATTTGTGATTCTATTATTGCTATTGACTCCTTGTGATTCAATGATCACAAGGGTGCCTTTGTTTCCAATTGAATCAAACCAGAACTCTCAAATAAGCTTGGTCAAATAGTCAAAGCAGTGGGACTCCTTTCCCCTGCTAGTTACCACTGATAGTGTAAAACTGGTGTCAGCTTATCAATAAGCTATAACAGCTTATTTTATCAAGCAACAACTTGGATTTTGTAATAGGTGCTAATTATTTGACCCGTTTGTTCATACTGGAGCATTTGGTGTGTTGACTTTAGGGTCTGACTAGAAAACCAACTTAATTGACTTTTTAATAAGTGCTTATTGGCTTATTCTGGCTTATTGGTTTTGCTTATTGGAATTTTGTTGATTGTTTTGGCTTATTGAGTTCATTTGTGATCTTTTGCAAGTTGAATCAAGTCCTGAGGTGCCTTATTTCTCAAAAACGACTATTTTGTCTTTTAGTGAAATAATACTTTGCTTATTTCTGGCTTATTGAGTGTGCTTTTTCAAAAATTCTTTTTACAGATCTCATAAGCATCCCAAAAGAAGGTTGTGTGTTAAATTAGAGCTTATGGCATTAGCTTATTGCTTAATGGGCTAAAAAGCCCAATAAGAATAAGCTGTTTGCATAATAAGCTGTGATAAGCTCACATTCAGCTTTTGGGCCTTTAGAGTTTTGTGTTTAGAATTAAATTTTGAGTCAGATTGGGCTTTTCCAAGTTAATTGGGCCAGGTTTGACTTTTTGGGCCCAAAAGCCCATTTGTGTTGACTGTTTTGGGTTTTCGCCCATTTGGAGGCCCAATAGGGGTATTCTGGTCATTTCACTTTGATTTTCTGTTTATTTAGATTAAAATATACTAGTTTGCAAGTTTTTAGAATTTTTTATAATTTTTGGATTTTTATTATTATTTTAATATTATTTTATTATTATTTTTCAAATTTCACATTTTTCAAGTTTTTACATTTTTCTTAGCTTAAATACATTTAAATAGGAATTTTGCAACTTTTAGAATAATTTTATCACTTTTAGATTAATTTTTATAATTATTTTTAGTTTTAATAGATTTTAATCATTTTAAATAGTTTAAAAATAGTTTTAATTGGTTTTAAAGTTAATAAAAATAGTTTTTAGTCTTTTTATTTCATTTTAAAGGTTTACCAACTTGAAAGTCTTGGTTTGGACTTTTTATTAGTTAATTTTGATTTTTAAGGCTTTAATTAGCATTTAAAAATTAATATTTAACTAAATAAAAGGTTTTGGCAAGTTTGGATTTTTTGTAAACCCTTAGTTTATTTTATTTGATTTTTGGTGAATTTTTGGGAATTTTTAGAATTTTTTTTTGTTTTGGTCATTTTTACGATTTTACGTTTTTACGTCGTAGTCTAATTTTCACGTATCCGTCTTTCCACATATATACCTCCTTGGGAAACGAACTCTCTCTCTTTCTTTTGCTTGGGTCATTAATATACGTTTCACTTAACGTGTATTTAATACTTACCCTGTTTACGCTCCTTTTCCTAAAGGTGTGTAAAACCTCTACAATCACTTTGGCGCCGCTGCCGGGGAGGTGTGTTGTGCTTTAATTTGGAAACTTTTGTTTTTGATATTATCCATAATAAGTATTTGTGTTAAGTGGAACTCCCTTAACACGTATTATCGGTTTTCGGTTTTCTTTGTGAATATTATTACTATATTGTATACGTATCACAATAAAAATACAATATCTCCAAAAGTGTGAAAACACAACCTTGATTTAGGATTTCATCACTCAATCATTGTATTCGAATCTCAAATAAAAAGAAAAAGGCAAAAATAGATAAATACTTTCGTGAAGCTCGATTTTGAAAAATACGAACTTTAAGGTGAATAGATAGGCAACGTGCTATAAAAGGCCGTTAAAGGGAAGCTAGGTACTTAAGTGCTTCGCGCCACCTCATTCCCCCCGTTCACTTGTGAGTATTTGATTTTGAAAGCTAAACGAGGGTTTTGCCGCCCAAAGTATTATTACGTATCATATATATTTGCTTGGTTTCTTTGTGATTAAACCCTCTTGAACAATTTGGTTTTCACCAAAGTTCTAAAGTCATTCGAAGGCGTTCACTCCACGTGATCGTTTTCATTCCTTTGAGGCTTCTTTAATAAAGAGTTTGGTTCGAGGAGAGATTTTTGTAGATTCATTGTCTACGTAATACATCCAAAATCCAAAAAAATTAAAAACAATCAAAAACACAAAAAATTCAAAAACGTAAAAACTCCAAAAAGAATCTTCTTTGCTCACCTCCCATTCTTCGTAACGTTTATGCAAACTCGCTCTCAAGCGAAACGTGCTCGTAAACGTCGTCAACAAGAAGTGAATCACACCTTGGTTGATAAATCTCCAATTGTCGAACACGTTGTAGAACAAATAGTCTCCATGGCTAATCGTACTATGATGGAGCTGCTTCAAGCACCCACCGAGGGTTTTGGAGAAGCGATTGTGATTCCCGCTATCCTTGCGGAGAATTTCGAAATTAAAACGGGTTTAATGTCGATGCTACAAGCAAACAAATTTCGAGGTCATGAAAAAGATAACCCGCACTATCACATACGGAATTTTAATCGTCTCACCGCAATGAGCAAGTTAAAGGATGTTCCACACGACGCCATTAAGATGATGTTGTTTCCATACTCATTAGATGGTCCCGCCAAGATTTGGTTAGAGAAAGAACCCCCAAACTCGATTTTAACGTGGGGTGATCTCGTGTCCAAATTCGTGAATCAACTTTTTCCACCATCGAAAACGACACATTTAAAAAATGAAATTTCAAGGTTTACGCAAAAACCTAATGAAAGTTTTTCCATGGCATGGGAACGATTTAAAGAAATGTTACATGAATGTCCTCACCATGATTTTTCCGAATTGCATCAAATAGATACTTTTTACAATGGACTTAACGATCATGAACGTGATTATTTGAATGCCGCCGCGGGTGGTAATTTTTTGTGCAAAACGACAAATGAAGCTTTAACTATCATCGAGAATAGATCTAAGGTTTACAACCCTCGTAACACACCAAGTGTTGCCAATATGGGTTCATCGTCGTCACATAACATGAACGTTCTCCAAAACGAAGCAAATGAGGAAAATAGATTTTTCGATCGCTTTTCATCACTTATGACCCATTGGAAAGCTAAGGAAGCTTCCAATTCCGCATCCGTCAAAGCCGTTGATAAGAGTTGTTTATCGTGTGGAGGAGCACATGATCTTTCCGAGTGCATTACCGCCGGTGGTAACACTTCGAGTGCTTACGTAGCCACGGGAACTTTTGGTCAACTCACGTCCAAACCAAGTCTCTCAAAATCAAAATGTTAACAACTATCGAAATAATCAAGGAAATGGTTACCAAGGCAATTCACGTAATTACAACAAAGGGACATATACAAGTGGTAACAATGGGCAAGTTTCAAATCAAAACCAAAATCGTGATTTTCAAAATACGAGTCAAGGTTTTCAAAATGCTCATACTAAAAACCTTAATGGTGAATTTTTGGATTACGCAAAGGCCAACGATGCTAAATTTGATAATATGCAACGTGAAATGATAAGTTTAAGAACCGAGTTGAAGAAAGAGTTAAAAAATGAGCTTGCAAACGAATTAAAAACTCACGCTAATAAAATGGAGGGTAACGTTCAACGTCTTCAACAAAATCAACAAAAGATGGAACAAGGCCAACATGAAATTAAGCTAGAGTTATTAAAAGCGGATCAAAGGCAATCTAAATTCGAAGAGCGAATGGCAAGCATGTTTGAAGCCATAATGTGTAAACCGTCTTCCTCGGGTGGTCTTCCTAGTGATACCATTGCAAACCCGAAGGGTGAAATGAAGGTTATTACTACTCGAAGTGGTAAGACTTTTAATGAACCTATTTCTCGTGCAAATATTTCGAAGGAGAAGGAAATTGAAAACGAACCCGAGGTACTGGTTGAAAAGGAGCATATCTCAAGCCCACGAAGTACCGCTCATACCACACCTACGGTCGAACCCATACCAATTATGGAACCCGAGATTCCAAGGCCGTTGCCTAATGCCCAAACCACACCACCCTTGCCGAATCCATCGAGACGTAATAAGGAGAAACTTAATGAACGAAACAAACAACAAATCGAGCTTTTTATTAAAATGTTTCAACAAGTGCATTTTGACGTAAGTCTGGCCGACGCGTTGTTATACATGCCTCGTTTCGCCTCCACTTTCAAAAGTATGATGAACGATAAGGAGAAGCTTTCCAAGCTATCTAATTGTTCTTCGGTTTATCTTAACCGAATACCGGAAAAAGTAGGAGACCCCGGGAAATTCCTTATCCCGTGTGATATTCAAGAAATGGAAGAATGCCTTGCTTTAGCCGATCTTGGTGCAAGCATTAATTTGATGCCTTTTTCGATGTGGAAATCGCTATCACTTCCGGCTCTTACTCCTTCGAAGATGTCCATTGAAATGGCCGATCATTCAACAATTCTCGCATGCGGAATTGCCGAAGATGTTTTCGTTAAGGTTGGGAAATTCTACTTTCCCGTCGATTTTATCGTCGTATATATTCCCGCGGATCCACAAGTTCCTCTAATTTTGGGCCGTCCATTTTTAGACACCTCGAGATCGATTATCGATGTTCATGCTCGAAAAATAACCTTACGATTTAACGAGGAAGAACTTGTCATCAACGCCACCAAAAATTCGACACCTTCTCATGTTTACGCTATCGCTACTATAAATCACGTTGATTTAATTGACGTAGTTTGCGATGAATTTTCACAAGAAGTGTTAGAATTTTCCGAAGGTTCCATTAGTGGCAATCCCACTATTCTCGATCCTATTGTTGCTAAAAATTCACACTCTCTCGCTCCATTCGAAGGAGGCGATTTTATCGACAATGAAGAAAATGTGAACAATAGCAACGAAAAAATTCCATCATATTTTCCGCCGGTGGAAATTATGAGTGTCGAACCGAAATCTTCAATCGAGGATCCACCAATCCTAGAATTGAAAGACCTTCCACCTCATCTAGAATACGCATTTCTGGAAGGTGAAGATAAGTTGCCGGTAATTATTGCGAAAGATCTTTCCGATAACGAAAAAACCGCACTTATAAATATCTTGAAAGCTCACAAAGGAGCAATTGGGTGGAAAATCTCCGACATTAAGGGAATCGATCCTAAATTTTGTACTCACAAGATATTAATGGAGGAAGATTACAAGCCCGCAATCCAATCTCAAAGAAGGGTAAACCCCAAAATTCACGATGTCATAAAAAAAGAGGTTTTAAAACTTCTCGACGCGGGAATGATTTATCCAATCTCGGATAGTCCGTGGGTAAGCCCAATCCATTGTGTCCCTAAGAAGGGAGGAATGACCGTTGTGCCCAACGAAAACAACGAGTTAGTTCCAACACGTGTCGTGACCGGTTGGAGAGTTTGTACCGATTATCGTAAGCTCAACGATGCAACTCGAAAAGACCATTTTCCCTTGCCCTTCATGGATCAAATGTTGGAGCGACTTGCGGGAAACGATTTCTATTGCTTTTTAGATGGTTTTTCCGGTTACTTTCAAATCCCTATCGACCCTCGTGATCAAGAGAAAACTATGTTTATGTGTCCTTATGGAACGTTCACTTATCGTAGAATGCCTTTCGGACTTTGTAATGCACCCGGTACGTTTCAACGGTGTATGATGGCTATTTTCCACGACATGATCGAGAAGTCGATGGAAGTGTTCATGGATGATTTCTCGGTATTTGGTGATTCGTTTACGTCATGCTTAAATAACTTAGAAAAAATGTTAAAACTATGTGAAGAAACCAATCTCGTACTTAATTGGGAAAAATATCACTTTATGTGCAAGCAAGGAATCGTCTTAGGACATAAAATATCAAAAGCGGGGATTGAGGTCGACAAAGCAAAAATCGACGTCATTTCGAAATTACCTCACCCCAAAACCGTCAAAGGAGTTCGAAGTTTCTTAGGACATGCCGGCTTTTATCGACGCTTTATCAAAGATTTCTCGAAAATATCTAGACCGATGACACATCTACTCGAAAAAGATGCTCCTTTTGTCTTTAACGAAGATTGTGTCCGAGCTTTCGAAACTCTTAAAAAGAAACTCACCGAAGCTCCTATTCTCGTAGCTCCAAATTAGAATCTTCCATTTCAGCTAATGTGCGATGCTAGCGACTATGCAATTGGCGCCGTTTTAGGGCAACGCTATGAAAAACACTTCCGTCCTATACATTATGCTAGTAAAACGATGACCGAGGCTCAAATGAAATATACTACCACGGAAAAGGAATTCCTCGCCGTAGTATACGCTTTTGAAAAATTCCGACCTTATCTCGTTTTAACTAAAAGCATAGTGTATACGGACCATTCGGCTATCAAGTACCTATTGGCTAAGCAAGACGCTAAACCAAGGTTGCTTCGATGGATTTTCCTCCCCCAAGAATTTGATGTCACCGTGCTTGACAAAAAAGGAGCCGAGAATCTAGCCGCCGATCATCTTTCACGCTTAGAGGATCCTCACAAAGATGTCTTCGAGAACAAGGAAATTACCGAAACATTTCCTCTCGAAACACTTGGTGTGGTGAACTCTAAAGACGACACCCCATGGTTTGCGGACATCGCAAATTACCATGCGGGCAACTTCATAATCAAGGGTATGACGACGCAACAAAAACAGAAATTCTTTCGTGACGTCAAGTTCTATTTTTGGGACGATCCTTATCTCTTTCGAGTATCTGCGGATCAACTCGTTCGACGTTGTGTTCATGGCACCGAAGCTACTAATATCCTTAGAGCTTGTCACGAGGGACCCACGGGTGGTCACCACGGTGCTAATCTTACGGCTAAGAAAGTGTTCGATGCCGGTTTCTTTTGGCCTACAATCTATCATGATGCACACATACTTGTGAAATCATGTGATTCTTGTCAACGTCAAGGAAAATCCTCACAAAAGGATGAAATGCCACAAAACATTATTCAAGTTTGTGAGATTTTCGACGTTTGGGGCATAGATTTTATGGGACCATTCCCTTCGTCTCGAGGAAACAAATATATCCTCGTCGCCGTCGATTACTTATCCAAATGGGTGGAAGCTAAGGCTTTACCTACGAATGACGCGCGTGTTGTTGTCAAGTTCTTGAAACAACTATTCTCTCGGTTTGAAACCCCTCGTGCTATTATAAGCGATCGTGGATCCCATTTTTGTAACGACCAATTTGAAAAAGTCTTGAAAAAGTATGGGGTTACACATCGTCTTTCTACGGCTTATCACCCGCAAACGAGTGGGCAAGTCGAGGTTTCAAACCGAGCCTTGAAGAGAATTTTAGAGAGGTCGATTGGTGAAAACCGTGCTTCATGGTCCGACAAACTCGACGATGCTTTATGTGCATTCCGTACCGCTTACAAAATGCCTATCGGTTGTACACCGTATAAGTTGGTTTATGGAAAGAATTGTCATTTGCCTATCGAATTGAAACATAAAGCATATTGGGTGATGAGATGGCATTTATACATGATCTCATCGTTCTTTTCGGGCTTTTAATGCACTAAAATGTCATAAAATACCATATATATGCTTGTGTTTGTTTACTTGTGTATTTTAGGTATGGATATCGTGAAAAAGACAAAAGATCACAAGATACAAGGAAAAACGGACACGAGAAACGAAGCCGTACAAAGAACCGGGCCCTAATCATGGAATTTTCAACAAATACCCTTGAAGACTTGAAGACATACAAGATTGATCCTCCATTAATGAAGAAATGACACTTAAAACCCTTGTATATTGATAATTACAAGTTTGGTCCCTTAAGTTTGTCAAAATTGCAAAAAGGTCCTTCAACTTTGAAGAAATGGCAAGATTAGTCCCTCAACAATTTCAAATTGCCAATAATGGTCCCTCATGAAGTGAAAGACACATTGAAGACCTTTGAAGATCAACATTGTCCAAGAACAGCCCTTGAAATATCACAAAATGTCAAAAATAACCCTTTGAAACCTTTTTCCAAAAGGTTGTGCCAAAAGTGTCAAGTGATGAAAGATATTAACAAAGGAAGATACGTTTTCTAGGGCTGAAACCTTATTTGCCAGAAATTCCAAAAGAAAAGGACCAAATGTGTCACATTGAAACTTTTAAACACAAACTGGCGCCTAACACTTTTTTTTCCACCAAAATAGGATCAAACAAGTTACTGTTTATCCTTTTACACTCCCAGTTTTCACCTCACTTAAACATGGGTTAAAAACCAATTCACCTTGCCCACGTGTGATTCACACACGCAGGAACTCAACCCACACCAAAAACCCTCTTCCCACTCACTGTGGACCCTACCCCCAAATTCCCATTCCACCAATCAGAGAACACCTTAGTCCCCAAGGCATGTGACGTGTCCATAATCAAAGGCCATGATGTATAGCTTACTCACAACGCAAAAACAAACGTCCAGGATCAAATTTAACAGCTCACCACTCAAAACCGTCAAGGGCATTTTAGAGATTTCTAGTGATTAGGGTTTTGATTTTAGGATTCTAGAGTGTTCTATAGTCACTATAAAAGGGGACTCCAACCTGTGGATGTCCCTTGTTCTAGTTTCAAGCTTTTCCTTATAATTCCTTTTTAAAGAAATAAAAGTTTGGTTTTTGATTTAATCAAGTGTAATCCCTTTTTATTGTTTTTAAAAGTTGTGTGTAGTGTGAAGCTTGATTCTGAGTTCCATTTGTCATTTGGTTAACTGATTTTGTTTTTCAAAATTTAGTTAAAGGTTTCTGGAATTTGAAATTCTTTGGTAAGAATTTGTTTCAGGTTTTGGTAATAAGAGGTGTGATTTGTTAGTGATTAAGAGTTTTTAAAAACGTTTTAAGAGGGTTTAAAAGTTTTTGGAAGAGTTTTAAAAAGAAAGAAAAAGAAACAGATTATATATACTTGCTTGTATTTTGTTTGTTTTCTTTTGATTTGTTTTAAACAGGTTGAAAGGTGGTTGATTATTGATCTGCATGCACCCGGGTGCATAAGGAAGTGGATTTTCATCCACCAAGGGCTTGGATGTAAGCCCTTGAGGTAATTTCTTTTTACTCTTGAAAAATTTCAAAAATAGGAGTTTCATGTGATATTGTTTGATTTGGTGGCATAAGTGTGTTATAGTTGTTGATTTGTGTTCTAATGTGTTCATATGCATGTTAGAAGCTATTTGGATCAGATTGAATAGGTTTTATAAGGAATTGGTTTGTTAAAAGTTGGTTTTCAGAATATAACAGGGTGTTTGGAAACAAGTTTTAGCAGGACAAAGTTCTTGAATAGTGATTTTAAAAGGTGTTATAAAGCTTCAAAAGGATTGAGGTAGGTTGTATGTTAGTTAGAGAGTAGATTGGGACAAAGTTTAAACAAGTTTGTGCATTAAAAAGTGAAAAGTGTGTTTAAAATCTGCTTAGGCCTTTTATGCTTATTTTTCATGGATTTTTGTGCATGATCTTGGTTTTCTGTTAGGAGATAGGGTAATTGAGTTATTGCTACTGCTTGAGTGTTAGTTGGTGAGTGTGTGTGCCAAGTTTGGTCAATTGAAACTCAATAGGGTGCTAGAAATCTGCTTAACAGTCCACCAGACTTGCATTTTTACATCAGAAACTTGATGAGCTCTTGTGTGCTTGGTTTTGATCATTTGTGTGTGCTTAAGTGTTAGTTGGTTGCTAGTCTTGACTCCTTGTGCTTAAATAAGCACAAGGGTGCCCCCATTGTCCAATATCATCACCAAACAAAGCATTTGCCAAGCCCCTCTTGGCTCAAAAAGTGCACAAGTGTGCACTAGCACTTGTTCATCAGAAACTTTAAGAACTGAATACGTTTTGATCTTCATATTTGGTTTAATCTTGCATTAAAGTGAAATTGGATTTGAGTTTATAGCTTATTAAGTGTCAGTTTTGATTTGAAAAAAAAAAATAAAATAAATAAAACGTGCAAAAAGGGGGTTGCTAAGCCTCGAACCCGCATCACCACACTCACACACATCATCCTTAACCGTTGCGCCCTTGGGTCTTTTACTGACCAAGGTTGCAAAGGTTATTCATTTAACCTGTTTTCACTTTGCACTTTCTAATATAAGCCGTGACCAAATAAGCTAATTTGAGCTTATTGGTTTAACTTATTGGGTTTTTCTTATTTTTCCTAGAATAGTATTAGGTTTGTTGATTTTTCTAGCCTATTTTCATAATTTTCCTTTTATTTTATTATTTTCTAGCATTTATTTAATAGACGTTTTTTATTAATTCATTAAAAAAATAGAAAAAAGATTTTTAATTTTTAGGAAAAATAGTTTTTAGCTTTTAAATAAATATTTTGAGGTTTACATTAAGTTTTGGTTTTATAAACTTTAATTTTTAATTTTATAATATTTTAAGGTTTTTTATAAACTTTAAACAATTTTATAAAATTATTAAAAAAGGTTTAGGAACTTTAATTTGTGTTTTTCTCTTAGTTAGAGTATTTAGGATTTTTGAGAATTTTTTAGAATTAATTTTATTAACTTTTTATTTTTAGTATTATTTTAATATTATTTTATTATTAAAAAAATCAAAATTACATTTTTATTTCTTTTTCATTTTTCTTAAGTTCTTCAGCATTAATTAAGACCTTTTCCATTTTTAGAATATTTTTATAGCCTTTAGATTTTTTTTTATAATTATTTTAAGTTTAATTAGGTTTTAATCATTTTAAATCATTTTTAGAGTTTTAAAAATAGTTTTAATAGCTTTTAATTTTTAGAAAATTACTTTTTAGTCTTCTAATAATATAAGTTAAGTGATTATTCAATAAAATCATATTTTAGACATTTAAATTAGTTATATTTAATTTTAGGGCTTTAATTAGCATTTAAAATTAAATATTTAATTAATAAAAGGTTTTAAAATATCTTTGTTGGATTTTTATCTTTATTTATATTATTTTAGACTTCTTTTTAATCTTTTATTTATTTTGTTTTTGGTTTTAGTAAATTTTTTTTTTTTTATTTTGTAGTTTTTCTACGGCTTTACGTTTACGCCTTTTACGTCGTAGTTTAATTTTAACGTAACCGTCTTTTCATCTTCTCATCCCCATCCTTCTCAATATTAATCTCAAATACCTACAAGTTAATTCACACACATATACCTCCTTGGGAAACGAACTTTTTCTCTTCTCTTTATTTGATTAAGGGTCATTACTTGTGGTTTTCCTAAATCACTCGTTAATACTTACCGCTCATATACGTTCTTTTGTTTTCCTAAACAAGAGTCGTATTTTACTACAATCATTTTGGCGCCGCTGCCGGGGAGGTGTGTTGTGCTTTAATTTGGAAGCTTTTGTTTTTGATATTATCCATAATAAGTATTTGTGTTAAGTGGAACTCCCTTAACACGTATTATCGGTTTTCTTGGTTTTTCTTGTACAAATATTATTAATATATTGTATTAAGTATCACAATCAATATACAATATCTCCAAAAGTGTGAAAACACAACCTTAATTGGGATTTGATCTCCTAATTATTGTATTCGAATCTCAAACAAAAAGAAAAGGCAAAAATAGATAAATACTTTCGTGAAGCTCGATTTTGAAAAATACAAACTATAAGGTGGGTATAAGGAGGGTATTATAAAATATACCCTAAGGAAAAAGGCTCTTAAGTGCTTCGCGCTGCCTCGTTTCCCCGCTTGCTTGTGAGTATTTTGAGATTGAAGGCTAATCGAGGGTTTTGCCGCCCAAAGTATTAATACGTATACTATATTTGCTTGGTTTTCTTTGTGATTAAACCCTCGTGAACAATTTGGTTTTCACCAAAGTTCTAAAGTCATTCGAAGGCGTTCACTCCACGTGATCGTTTTCATTCCTTTGAGGCTTCTTTAATCAAGAGTTTGATTCGAGGAGAGATTTTGTAGACTGTTGTCTACGAAGATACACCAAAATCCAAAAAAATTAAATATCATCAAAAACACAAAAAAATTGAAAATTCACAAAACAACCAAAAAGAATCTTCTTTGCTCACCTCCCATTCTTCGTGTAGTTTATGATCACTCGTAATCAAGCTAAACGAGCTCGTAAACGTCTTCAAAAGCAAGCAAATCAAGGATCGTTGATTGTTGAAGAACCTCCAATTGTTTAACCTATTGTAGAACAAGAAGTCGTCATGGCTAATCGTACTATGATGGAGTTGCTACAAGCACCCACCGAGGGTTTTGGAGAGGCTATTGTTATTCCCGCCATCCTTGCGGAGAATTTCGAGATTAAGACGGGTTTAATGTCGATGTTGCAAGCTAATAAGTTTAGAGGTCACGAGAAAGACAACCCGCATTACCACATTAGGAATTTCAACCGTCTCACCGCTACTAGCAAATTTAAGGATGTTCCACATGACGCCATTAAGATGATGTTGTTTCCATATTCGTTGGATGGACCCGCAAAAATTTGGCTCGAGAAAGAACCGCCAAATTCGATTTTGACATGGGTCGATCTCGTTTCTAAGTTTGTGAACAAGTTTTTTCCACCATCTAAAACAACACACTTAAAAAATGAGATTTCACGATTTGTGCAACGTAACAATGAAAGTTTTTCAATGGCATGTGAACGATTTAAAGAGATGTTACATGAATGTCCTCACCATGATTTTTTCGGAATTGCATCAAATTGATACCTTTTATAATGGGCTTAATGATCATGAACGAGATTATTTGAATGCCGCCGCGGGTGGTAATTTTTTGTGCAAGACGACAAATGAGGCTTTACAAATCATTGAAAATCGATCTAAGGTTTATAGCCCTCGTAACACACCGAGTGTTGCCAATATGGGTTCGTCATCCTCGTCACAATCGTCTCGTAGCATTAACGCCTTACATGATGAAGCTAATGAGGAAAATCGGTTTTTTGATAGATTTGCTAATCTAATGTCCCATTGGAAGGCTCAAGAAGCTTCCAATTCCGCTTCGGTTAAAGCGGTTGCTAAGAGTTGTTTATCTTGTGGGGGAGCTCATGATCTTTCCGAGTGCATTACCGCGGATGGTAACACTTCGAGTGCTTACGTAGCAACGGGAACTTACAACCAAAACGGCCAAGGTTCCCTCCAAAATCAAGCTCCACCAAATCAAAATGTTAATAATTATCGAAACAACAACCAAGGTAATTACCAAGGCAACACACGCAATTACAACAAAGGGAATTATCAAAGTGGGAATGGACAAATCTCTAATCAAAACCAAAACCGTGATTTTCAAAATACTACACAAGGTTTTCAAAATGCTCACACGGAAAATTTGCAAGGAGAATTTTTAGATTATGCAAAAGCAAATGATGCTAAATTTGATAATATGCAACGTGAGATGATTAGCTTAAGATCCGAGTTGAAAAACGAGCTTAAAATGAACTTGCTAATGAACTTAAAACTCATGCAAATAAAATGGAAGGAAATGTCCAACGTCTTCAACAAAACCAACAAAAGATGGAATTAGGACAACATGAGATTAAGCAAGAGTTATTGAAAGCGGATGCTAGGCAATCAAAATTTGAGGACCGAATGGCTAAGATGTTTGAAGCTATCATGTGTAAGCCCTCTTCCTCGGGTGGTCTTCCTAGTGATACCATTAACAACCCGAGAGGAGAATTGAAGGTTGTTGCTACACGAAGTCGTAAAACTTTCAAGGAACCAATCTCTCGTCCAAGTACTTCTAAGGAGAAGGAAATCGAGAAAGAACCCGAGGTGATGGTCGAAAAGGAGCACATTACAATCCCACGAAGTACCGCTCAAACCACACCTACGGTTGAACCTATACCAATTGTGGAACCCGAGTTTCCAAGGCCATTGCCTAATGACCAACCCACACCACCTTTACCCTACCCTTCGAGACGAAACAAAGAGAAAGCACAAGAAAGGAACAATTATCAATTCGAGCTATTTATGAAAATGTTTCGTGATTTGCATTTCAATATAAGTTTTGCCGATGCTTTAATCATGATGCCTCGATTCGCCGCAAACTTCAAAAGTATGCTTAACAACAAAGAGAAGTTACAACAATCGTCTAGTTGTTCATCGGTTTTTCTAAGCCGCATACCACAAAAAGTCGGTGATCCCGGTAAATTTTTGATTCCGTGTGCTATTCAAGATATGGAGGAATGCTACGCCTTGGCCGATCTTGGCGCTAGTATTAATTTAATGCCTCTCGAGATTTTCAAATCGCTTTCACTTCCGGCTCTTACTCCTTCGAACATGTCCATCGAGATGGCCGATCATTCTACGATTATGACATGTGGAGTAGCCGAGGACGTTTTCGTTAAAGTCGGAAAGTTTTACTATCCCGTTGACTTTATCATTGTAGACATTCCCATCGATCGAAAAGTTCCTCTCATTTTGGGTCGTTCATTTTTGGATACATCAAGAGCTCTTATCGATGTTCATGCTCGAAAAATCACCCTTCGTTTCAATGAAGAAGAACTTGTCATCAATGCAACACAAAACTCCAATCTTTCTCATGTCTATTCTATTGCAACTTTAAACCATGGTGACTCGACCAATGTCATATGCAAAGAATTTTCACCAAGAGTTTTAGGGAATGTCGCCAAAAACAATTTACCATTTCCTCCGCCGGTGGAGGTTATGAGTGCTAAGCCTACAAAGAAGAAACCATCAATACTTGAATCGAAAAATCCTTCGCCTCACCTCGAACATTCATTCTTGAAAAGTGTTGATAAGTTGCCGGTTTCTACGAAAGATCTTTCGGATGATGAATATGTAGACCCCGATGGGGAGGTTTTCTTCGTCGATAAACGTTTTGAAAACTTGCCACCACCAAAACCAAAACGGTTTCAAAATGTGAGAATTTTTAGTGTAACTAACATCGTCTTAGAAACACCGAATATTTTCGACATAATCAAAAAGGGTTTTCATAAGGAGAGTTCAAAAGATAAAAAAGGAAAAGATCTTAAATGTAATTTAATTGATTTTTCTACAAATCTAACTCCGTCATCACCACGTGTTTTGAGTGCTACAAACTCGTCTACTCCTTTTGACGATGTTTTCTGTGGTTCTAGTATGGGGGAAGCCCCTTATGTTCCCTCATCCTTGTCCACCGAGGACGAGATATTCGATCCCGGAATTTCATGTAAAGGGAAATCTCGGTCTTCCACCGATGCAATAAATGGAAACTATATCTATTTGCTTGGTGCGAGTCTACCTCGAGTAGCTCAAACGTTTGTCTTACCAATTGTCTCACCCTTCTATTTCTCATCTATTTTCTTCAAACTCTTTGAGTTTATGGCACATGTTGAAGTGGCGTTAATTTGTTTTTCCAATGGAAACGAGAACGCCATCTTCGACCCCGGTATTTTGCATCATCTAAGGACTTAGTCCTTTATACGGGTTGCTTTTTGGGCCTTGTTTATCATGTAAGCCCCATTAAAAATTGACCATACCATGAATTTCCCTAAATGTTCACATTTTGAGGGGATCGAGTCGAGCTCATGACTCGGTAATCAAAAATGAGGTGCCTCGTGGTGGAAATCCCATGCTTATCTTTTATATTCACTAATAAGGGGACTTGTACCCTTCCAACTCGTTGTCTCGTGGTTGTTTGTGATTGTGTTATCTAGATCATCATCATCGTCTACGATTGAAGACTCTCGTGTTCGTTTACGTGAGCCTCCATCGTTCGTTTGAAGAAGTTTTTCACGAATCCATGACATATCCTTTATTGTTCTAACAATTATCTTTTAGCATAATTAATAAACGGCTTTAGATATATTGTTGATCACCCTTTCCATGCTAGATCCTAAGCATTCGACTCTTCGTCTCTAGTATGGGGGTGCTCCACCTTTAGACTCGAAACATTAAGGACAATGTTTACTTTTAGTATGGGGGGGTGAATAGATACTTGCTTTGCTACGCCCTCACGTTTTCCAACTTTCAATATTTTGTTTTGCTAATAAGGCTAAAAATGGCCAAATTTTAAAAATTTTCTTAGTTTTCATAAGTGTTTTTAAGACACGAATGTATATTTTCCGATGGGTAGAATAAGAGTTAATTTTTGACTTGATGGGCATTTGGAGCCCTTTACATTCCTTAACCCGCTCAATTCAAGTTTTGCTAGACTTTTATATAGGGAGCTTTAAAACGCGAAAGTCTTAATTCATTCGGGTTAAGAACAAGAACTTTTCGCAAGTTCCTATAATTGATTCTAGAAAGTCACTTATCAAGGGAACTATAAAACGCATTCTCTAAACTTGAAAAAGTCCAAGAAAGTGCAAGATCCTATAGGTGGCTTGAAAACCCAAAACTTTGATTTGATATAGTCTTAATGAAAGCTAATCCAAATTTGGCTTAATTTTGACTTGCATGGCTAAGTATTCACGAGTCTCTTTAATTAGAGGTCTTTATATAGCGAAGAACGAGAAATGATAGAGTTAGACAAGTGATCATGCTAAACGTAGAACATGAAAGTGTTCTTTCAAAAACTCATATGTTTTTAATTGTGGCTTTTTCTTCCCATAAGATCAATGCATTAGGAATAAATCATAATTGCAATAAGTAAGGTCGTACGATTTGAAAGGTTACTTAGCCTCTAGCGCAAGATCGTTTAAAAGTTGCTCGGGGTTGAATAGAGTTCATAGCCAAGGCATAACTTATTGAAGCGGGACGCGAAGATTGGCGATCATCCAAAAAGGCCCTAACAAGGCATGAGGAGCTCTATTTTTGCTAAAGATCCAAAGATGATGTGAAGTATCATTGTTCCTAAATCAATATGAAGGATCGAGACACACGACGAGAAGCTATTACTCCCCTAAAGAATGGAGAAAGTCTATCCAAAAAGACCCTAACAAGGTATGAGGATAAATATATCCAAGTCCGAAAAGGAGGCGGATCGTTGTATATCAAAATGCAAAGTAAAGATTGAAGAAAAATGATGAAGTCGTGGTCCTATATGAAGAATCTCTCAAAAACGTCAAGTGAAGAAATTCCAAAATATGAAGAGAAGACCATAATTTCAAGAACGTCTTCCCAAGATTTGAAGTATGAAGTACATGCCAAATATCGGTCCGAGAAAGGTCTCAAATCGTGAAACGAGTTATGCCAAGATATGAACTTAAGGAGATACACGAGAAGCCGTTTTAAAAGATTTTGTCCTTCGGCTAACTATTGATCAAATCGTGCTACTTTGCTTTCGGACTAATAACTACTCAAATAAGTCAATATGAATCACTTGTGATCCATGACAAATAGATAAAAAATGCTAGTAACCCATTTCCTTTTATAATAACTAGGATTGCGGGGAGAAAAAGTATTACACAATTTGGACGTATGAGTAGTGTTAGCATTGTGACTTGTACCAACAATGATCTTGTTTTTGCACTTAGCATGGAATGTATGACAATCAAGGATGACGAAGTTTACTTTAAGGGACATTAACTTGTTTCTATTCTTTGACCCTAAAAGTCACCTTTTGGTGATGAAAATCATACATTATGTCTTTACACATCATCGTAGTATGTTGCAAGTCTTTTACTCTTCAATAAAGGTTAATAAAATTGAACTTTGGTGATGCTTAGATACTTTATTCTAGCATTGCGTGAGGGCACGGCAATGGCTTAGTATGGGGGAGTGATGAGATGGCATTTATACATGATCTCATCGTTCTTTTCGGGCTTTTAATGCACTAAAATGTCATAAAATACCATATATATGCTTGTGTTTGTTTACTTGTGTATTTTAGGTATGGATATCGTGAAAAAGACAAAAGATCACAAGATACAAGGAAAAACGGACACGAGAAACGAAGCCGTACAAAGAACCGGGCCCTAATCATGGAATTTTCAACAAATACCCTTGAAGACTTGAAGACATACAAGATTGATCCTCCATTAATGAAGAAATGACACTTAAAACCCTTGTATATTGATAATTACAAGTTTGGTCCCTTAAGTTTGTCAAAATTGCAAAAAGGTCCTTCAACTTTGAAGAAATGGCAAGATTAGTCCCTCAACAATTTCAAATTGCCAATAATGGTCCCTCATGAAGTGAAAGACACATTGAAGACCTTTGAAGATCAACATTGTCCAAGAACAGCCCTTGAAATATCACAAAATGTCAAAAATAACCCTTTGAAACCTTTTTCCAAAAGGTTGTGCCAAAAGTGTCAAGTGATGAAAGATATTAACAAAGGAAGATACGTTTTCTAGGGATGAAACCTTATTTGCCAGAAATTCCAAAAGAAAAGGACCAAATGTGTCACATTGAAACTTTTAAACACAAACTGGCGCCTAACACTTTTTTTCCCCCAAAATAGGATCAAACAAGTTACTGTTTATCCTTTTACACTCCCAGTTTTCACCTCACTTAAACATGGGTTAAAAACCAATTCACCTTGCCCACGTGTGATTCACACATGCAGGAACTCAACCCACACCAAAAACCCTCTTCCCACTCACTGTGGACCCTACCCCCAAATTCCCATTCCACCAATCAGAGAACACCTTAGTCCCCAAGGCATGTGACGTGTCCACAATCAAAGGCCATGATGTATAGCTTACTCACAACGCAAAAACAAACGTCCAGGATCAAATTTAACAGCTCACCACTCAAAACCGTCAAGGGCATTTTAGAGATTTCTAGTGATTAGGGTTTTGATTTTAGGATTCTAGAGTGTTCTATAGTCACTATAAAAGGGGACTCCAACCTGTGGATGTCCCTTGTTCCAGTTTCAAGCTTTTCCTTGTAATTCCTTTTTAAAGAAATAAAAGTTTGGTTTTTGATTTAATCAAGTGTAATCCCTTTTTATTGTTTTTAAAAGTTGTGTGTAGTGTGAAGCTTGATTCTGAGTTCCATTTGTCATTTGGTTAACTGATTTTGTTTTTCAAAATTTAGTTAAAGGTTTCTGGAATTTGAAATTCTTTGGTAAGAATTTGTTTCAGGTTTTGGTAATAAGAGGTGTGATTTGTTAGTGATTAAGAGTTTTTAAAAACGTTTTAAGAGGGTTTAAAAGTTTTTGGAAGAGTTTTAAAAAGAAAGAAAAAGAAACAGATTATATATACTTGCTTGTATTTTGTTTGTTTTCTTTTGATTTGTTTTAAACAGGTTGAAAGGTGGTTGATTATTGATCTGCATGCACCCGGGTGCATAAGGAAGTGGATTTTCATCCACCAAGGGCTTGGATGTAAGCCCTTGAGGTAATTTCTTTTTACTCTTGAAAAATTTCAGAAATAGGAGTTTCATGTGATATTGTTTGATTTGGTGGCATAAGTGTGTTATAGTTGTTGATTTGTGTTCTAATGTGTTCATATGCATGTTAGAAGCTATTTGGATCAGATTGAATAGGTTTTATAAGGAATTGGTTTGTTAAAAGTTGGTTTTCAGAATATAACAGGGTGTTTGGAAACAAGTTTTAGCAGGACAAAGTTCTTGAATAGTGATTTTAAAAGGTGTTATAAAGCTTCAAAAGGATTGAGGTAGGTTGTATGTTAGTTAGAGAGTAGATTGGGACAAAGTTTAAACAAGTTTGTGCATTAAAAAGTGAAAAGTGTGTTTAAAATCTGCTTAGGCCTTTTATGCTTATTTTTCATGGATTTTTGTGCATGATCTTGGTTTTCTGTTAGGAGATAGGGTAATTGAGTTATTGCTACTGCTTGAGTGTTAGTTGGTGAGTGTGTGTGCCAAGTTTGGTCAATTGAAACTCAATAGGGTGCTAGAAATCTGCTTAACAGTCCACCAGACCTGCATTTTTACATCAGAAACTTGATGAGCTCTTGTGTGCTTGGTTTTGATCATTTGTGTGTGCTTAAGTGTTAGTTGGTTGCTAGTCTTGACTCCTTGTGCTTAAATAAGCACAAGGGTGCCCCTATTGTCCAATATCATCACCAAACAAAGCATTTGCCAAGCCCCTCTTGGCTCAAAAAGTGCACAAGTGTGCACTAGCACTTGTTCATCAGAAACTTTAAGAACTGAATACGTTTTGATCTTCATATTTGGTTTAATCTTGCATTAAAGTGAAATTGGATTTGAGTATATAGCTTATTAAGTGTCAGTTTTGATTTGAAAAAAAAAATAAAATAAATAAAACGTGCAAAAAGGGGGTTGCTAAGCCTCGAACCCGCATCACCACACTCACACACATCATCCTTAACCGTTGCGCCCTTGGGTCTTTTACTGACCAAGGTTGCAAAGGTTATTCATTTAACCTGTTTTCACTTTGCACTTTCTAATATAAGCCGTGACCAAATAAGCTAATTTGAGCTTATTGGTTTAACTTATTGGGTTTTTCTTATTTTTCCTAGAATAGTATTAGGTTTGTTGATTTTTCTAGCCTATTTTCATAATTTTCCTTTTATTTTATTATTTTCTAGCATTTATTTAATAGACGTTTTTTATTAATTCATTAAAAAAATAGAAAAAAGATTTTTAATTTTTAGGAAAAATAGTTTTTAGCTTTTAAATAAATATTTTGAGGTTTACATTAAGTTTTGGTTTTATAAACTTTAATTTTTAATTTTATAATATTTTAAGGTTTTTTATAAACTTTAAACATTTTTATAAAATTATTAAAAAAAGGTTTAGGAACTTTAATTTGTGTTTTTCTCTTAGTTAGAATATTTAGGATTTTTGAGAATTTTTTAGAATTAATTTTATTAACTTTTTATTTTTAGTATTATTTTAATATTATTTTATTATTAAAAAAATCAAAATTTCATTTTTATTTCTTTTTCATTTTTCTTAAGTTCTTCAGCATTAATTAAGACCTTTTCCATTTTTAGAATGTTTTTATAGCCTTTAGATTTATTTTATAATTATTTTAAGTTTAATTAGGTTTTAATCATTTTAAATCATTTTTAGAGTTTTAAAAATAGTTTTAATAGCTTTTAATTTTTAGAAAATTACTTTTTAGTCTTCTAATAATATAAGTTAAGTGATTATTCAATAAAATCATATTTTAGACATTTGAATTAGTTATATTTAATTTTAGGGCTTTAATTAGCATTTAAAATTAAATATTTAATTAATAAAAGGTTTTAAAATATCTTTGTTGGATTTTTATCTTTATTTATATTATTTTAGACTTCTTTTTAATCTTTAATTTATTTTGTTTTTGGTTTTAGTAAAATTTTTTTTTTATTTTGTAGTTTTTCTACGGCTTTACGTTTACGCCTTTTACGTCGTAGTTTAATTTTAACGTAACCGTCTTTTCATCTTCTCATCCCCATCCTTCTCAATATTAATCTCAAATACCTACAAGTTAATTCACACACATATACCTCCTTGGGAAACGAACTTTTTCTCTCTTTTAAGTGATTGGGTCATTTGTGTTGATTTTTCCTAAAATCATCACTCGATACTTTCCGCTATTTACGCTCTTTTCCTAAAGAGTAGTAAAACACTACAATCATTGGGCATTAAAGCATGCCAATTTTGACTTAAAGACCGCGGGGGATCACCGGAAAATAAATTGAATGAATTAGATGAATTGAGAGATCTTGCTTACGAAAATTCATTAATTTTTAAGGAAAAGACTAAAAAGTTTCATGATGCTAAAATTAAAAACCGTGTTTTTAACGTTGGTGATCAAGTACTACTTTTTAACTCTCGTTTGAAAATATTTTCCGGTAAATTGAAATCCCGTTGGTCTGGTCTGTTCACCGTCACCCAAGTCTTTCCATATGGGACCATTGAGCTAGCTCAAAATGATGGTCCCAATTTCAAAGTGAATGGACATCGTCTTAAGCACTACTTTGGTGGGGAAGTTCCTCTCTTGAACGACCTCGACCAAGTCACCTTCCCCAATGATAATTAGACATTGAGGGGATCGAGTCGAGCTCATGACTCGGTAATCAAAAACGAGGTGCTTCGTGGGAAAGTTCCCATGTCTATCCATGTACATATTATCGCTTTCTTATGTAGTTAATGTGAGGGGATTTGTGCCCTTCCAACTCGATGTCTCGTGGTTGTTTGTGATTGTGTTATCTAGATCATCATCATCACTTTCGAAGCCTCTCGTGTTTGTTTCACTCGAGCTTCGATCGTTTGCTTTGAAGGAATTTTTCACGAATCCACGACATATATCCTTAATTGTTCTAACAATAGTCTTTTATCATAATTCATAAACGGCTTTAGATTATTTGTTTCTTACACTTTCCATACTAGATCCTAAGCATTCGACTTTTCGTCTCTAGTATGGGGGTCCTCCACCCTTAGACTCGAAACATTGAGGACAATGTTTACTTTTAGTATGGGGGGGTGAATAGATACTTTCCTTGCCCACGTCCTCGTGCACTCCAAAATTTATCGTTTTTTTTTTGTTCATAATAAGGCAAAAAATGGCCAAATTTTCAAATTTTTCGTAGTTTTTCATAAGTGTTTTTGAGACACAAATGTATATTTTCCGTTGGGTAGAATAAGAGCTAATTTTTGACTTGATGGGCATTTGGAGCCCTTAACATTCCTTAACCCGCTAAATCAAGTTTTGCTAGACTTTTATATAGGGAACTTTAAAACGCGAAGGTCTTAATTCATACGAGTTAAGGACAAGAACTCTTCGCAAGTTTCTATAAATGATCCTTGAAAGTAATCTATCATAGGAACTTTAAAACGCAAGATCTAAAACTTATCTAAGTCTAAGAATTTGCAAGATCCTATAGTGGCTTGAAAACCCAAAACTTCGATTTATTATAGTCTTAATGAAAGCTAATCCAAATTTAGCTTAATTATGACTTGCACGGCTAAGTATTCACGAGTCTCTTTAGTTAGAGGTCTTTATATAGTGAAGAACAAGAGATGATAGAGTTAGACAAGTCATCATGCTAAACGTAGAACATGAAAATGTTCTTTCAAAAACTCATGTGTTTTTAATTGTGGCTTTTTCTCCCATAAGATCAATGCCTTAGGAAATAAATAATTGCAATAAATAAGGTCGTACGATTTGAAAGAATTACTTAGCTATTAGCCCAAGATCGTTTAAAAGTTGCTCGTGTTCGAATAGAGTTCATAGCCGAGGCATAACTTATTGAAGCAGGACGCGAAGATTGGCGAAGTCCGAAAAGGACCTCACAAGGCATGAGGACTCCATTTTGTTGCTAAAGATCCAAGATGATGTTAAGTATCATTATTCCAAAGTCAATATGAAGGATCGAGACACACGACGAAAAGCATACTCCCTAAAGATCATGGAGAAAATCTATCCAAAAAGACCCTCGCAAGGTATGAGGATAAATATATCCAAGTCCGAAAAGGAGGCGGATCGTTGCATATCAAAATCCCAAATAAAGATTGAAGAAAAATGATGAAGTCGTTGTCTAATTTTGAAGAATCTCTCAAAAATGTCAAGTGAAGAAATTCCATATATGAAGAGAAGACCATAAATTCAAGAACGTCTTCCCAAGATTTGAAGTATGAAGTACATGCCAAACATCGGTCCGAGAAAGGTCTCAAATCGCGAAACGAGTTATGTCAAGATATGAACTTAAGGAGATCACGAGAAGACGTTTTAAAAGATTTTGCCCTTTAGCTAAATATTAATTAAATCGTCCCACTTTATTTTCGGCCTAAATAAAAATCGAAATAAGTCAATATGAATCACTTGTGATCCATGACAAATAGTAAAAAAGTTTAGAAACCTTTCATTCTTTAATAAATTAGGATTGCGGGGAGAAAAAGTATTACACAATTTTAATGCATGAGTAGTGTTAGCATTATGACTTGTACCAACAATGATCTTGTTTTTGCACTTAGCATGGAATGTGTGACAATCAAGGATGACGAAATTTACTCTATGGAACATTCATTTGTTTCTATTCTTCGACCCTAAAAGTCACTCTTTCGTGATGAAAATCATACATAATGTCTCTAACGCATCGTAGTAGTAGCATAGTTTGTTTTTCTTTCAATAAAGGGTAATAAAATGAATTTTGGAGTTGTTACGATACTTTATTCTAGCATTGCGTGAGGACACGGCAATGGCTTAGTATGGGGGAGTGATGAGATGGCAATTGTACATGATCTCATCGTTCTTTTCGGGCTTTTAATGCACAAATATGTCATAAAATACCATATATATGCCTGCTTTTGTGTTTATGTGTATTTTAGGTATGGATATCGTGAAAAAGACAAAAGATCACAAGATACAAGGAAAAACGAACACGAGAAACGAAGACGCACAATGAACCGGGCTCTAAGCATGAATTATCAAAGATATACCCTTGAAGACTTGAAGATATGTGAGATTGATCCTCAATGAATGAAGAAATGACACTTAAAACCCTTGTATATTGATAATTACAAGATTGGTCCCTTAAGTTTGTCAAAATTACACAAAAGGTCCTTCAACTTTGAAGAAATGGCAAGATTGGCCCCTCAACAATTCCAAATTGTCAATTATGGTCCCTCATCAAGTCAAAGATAAATTGAAGACCTTTGAAGATCAACAATGTCTAAGATCAGTCCTTGAATTATCCAAAAATGGCAAAAATTACCCTTGTAACCCTTTTTCCAAAGTTTGGTGCCAAAAGTGTAAAGTCCTCAAAGTATTTAACAAAGGAAATCGTTTTTAGGGCTGAATAGCTTGATTTACCAAAAATTCCAAAGAACAAGGGCTAAAGCTGTGCAAGTGAAACATTTAAACCAAAAATGCGCCAAACACCTTTTCTCCCCCAAATTCGGATCAAACATTTTACTGTTTACCTTTTTCACCACCCAGAATTAACTCCACTTAAACGTAGGGTAAAATTCAATTACCTTTGCACACGATTGATTCACATGTGCAGGAACCCATCACAACCTTAAAACCTTTAATCCCACTCACTATGGACCCCACCCCCAATTCCCTTTTAACCAATCACATGACTGCTTGGCCTCCAGGCATTCTGACGTGGCCAAATCAACAGCTGAGTACGTTTGCTTCATCCCAACGCCAAAATGAACATCCAAGATCACTTTGGACAGCTCACACCACAAATTCGTCTAGAAGACTCAAGGGTAGAACAGGGACTTCATTTCTAGGGTTTGTGTATAATGCTAGCTTTTCATTTGCCTATAAATAGACTCCTCAACCTGTGAGAGAGATTTTGTTCCAGTTTTAGGCTATTATCTTTGTAATTCCTTTTTAAGTTTAAATAAAATTTGAATTTCTGAAATTGTGAAATCTCTTTTTGATTTGATTAAAAGTTTGGTGTTTGAGTAGCCTAATTCTGAATTGAGAGATCTTGCTTACGAAAATTCATTAATTTTTAAGGAAAAGACTAAAAAGTTTCATGATGCTAAAATTAAAAACCGTGTTTTTAACGTTGGTGATCAAGTACTACTTTTTAACTCTCGTTTGAAAATATTTTCCGGTAAATTGAAATCCCGTTGGTCTGGTCCGTTCACCGTCACCCAAGTCTTTCCATATGGGACCATTGAGCTAGCTCAAAATGATGGTCCCAATTTCAAAGTGAATGGACATCACCTTAAGCACTACTTTGGTGGGGAAGTTCCTCTCTTGAACGACCTCGACCAAGTCACCTTCCCCAATGATAATTAGACATTGAGGGGATCGAGTCGAGCTCATGACTCGGTAATCAAAAACGAGGTGCTTCGTGGGAAAGTTCCCATGTCTATCCATGTACATATTATCGCTTTCTTATGTAGTTAATGTGAGGGGATTTGTGCCCTTCCAACTCGATGTCTCGTGGTTGTTTGTGATTGTGTTATCTAGATCATCATCATCACTTTCGAAGCCTCTCGTGTTTGTTTCACTCGAGCTTCGATCGTTTGCTTTGAAGGAATTTTTCACGAATCCACGACATATATCCTTAATTGTTCTAACAATAGTCTTTTATCATAATTCATAAACGGCTTTAGATTATTTGTTTCTTACACTTTCCATACTAGATCCTAAGCATTTGACTTTTCGTCTCTAGTATGGGGGTCCTCCACCCTTAGACTCGAAACATTGAGGACAATGTTTACTTTTAGTATGGGGGGGGGGTGAATAGATACTTTCCTTGCCCACGTCCTCGTGCACTCCAAAATTTATCGTTTTGTTTTTGTTCATAATAAGGCCAAAAATGGCCAAATTTTCAAATTTTTTGTAGTTTTTCATAAGTGTTTTTGAGACACAAATGTATATTTTCCGTTGGGTAGAATAAGAGCTAATTTTTGACTTGATGGGCATTTGGAGCCCTTAACATTCCTTAACCCGCTAAATCAAGTTTTGCTAGACTTTTATATAGGGAACTTTAAAACGCGAAGGTCTTAATTCATACGAGTTAAGGACAAGAACTCTTCGCAAGTTTCAATAAATGATCCTAGAAAGTCATCTATCATAGGAACTTTAAAACGCAAGATCTAAAACTTATCTAAGTCTAAGAATTTGCAAGATCCTACAGTGGCTTGAAAACCCAAAACTTCGATTTATTATAGTCTTAATGAAAGCTAATCTAAATTTAGCTTAATTATGACTTGCACGGCTAAGTATTCACGAGTCTCTTTAGTTAGAGGTCTTTATATAGTGAAGAACAAGAGATGATAGAGTTAGACAAGTGATCATGCTAAACGTAGAACATGAAAATGTTCTTTCAAAAACTCATGTGTTTTTAATTGTGGCTTTTTCTCCCATAAGATCAATGCATTAGGAAATAAATAATTGCAATAAATAAGGTCGTACGATTTGAAAGAATTACTTAGCTATTAGCCCAAGATCGTTTAAAAGTTGCTCGTGTTCGAATAGAGTTCATAGCCGAGGCATAACTTATTGAAGCGGGACGCGAAGATTGGCGAAGTCCGAAAAGGCCCTCACAAGGCATGAGGACTCCATTTTGTTGCTAAAGATCCAAGATGATGTTAAGTATCATTATTCCAAAGTCAATATGAAGGATCGAGACACGCGACGAAAAGCATACTCCCTAAAGATCATGGAGAAAATCTATCCAAAAAGACCCTCGCAAGGTATGAGGATAAATATATCCAAGTCCGAAAAGGAGGCGGATCGTTGCATATCAAAATCCCAAATAAAGATTGAAGAAAAATGATGAAGTCGTTGTCTAATTTTGAAGAATCTCTCAAAAATGTCAAGTGAAGAAATTCCATATATGAAGAGAAGACCATAAATTCAAGAACGTCTTCCCAAGATTTGAAGTATGAAGTACATGCCAAACATCGGTCCGAGAAAGGTCTCAAATCGCGAAACGAGTTATGTCAAGATATGAACTTAAGGAGATCACGAGAAGCCGTTTTAAAAGATTTTGTCCTTTGGCTAAATATTAATTAAATCGTCCCACTTTATTTTCGGCCTAAATAAAAATCGAAATAAGTCAATATGAATCACTTGTGATCCATGACAAATAGTAAAAAAGTTTAGAAACCTTTCATTTTCTTTAATAAATTAAGATTGCGGGGAGAAAAAGTATTACACAATTTTAATGCATGAGTAGCGTTAGCATTATGACTTGTACCAACAACGATCTTGTTTTTGCACTTAGCATGGAATGTGTGACAATCAAGGATGACGAAATTTACTCTATGGAACATTCATTTGTTTCTATTCTTCGACCCTAAAAGTCACTCTTTCGTGATGAAAATCATACATAATGTCTCTAACGCATCGTAGTAGTAGCATAGTTTGTTTTTCTTTCAATAAAGGGTAATAAAATGAATTTTGGAGTTGTTACGATACTTTATTCTAGCATTGCGTGAGGATACGGCAATGGCTTAGTATGGGGGAGTGATGAGATGGCAATTGTACATGATCTCATCGTTCTTTTCGGGCTTTTAATGCACAAATATGTCATAAAATACCATATATATGCCTGCTTTTGTGTTTATGTGTATTTTAGGTATGGATATCGTGAAAAAGACAAAAGATCACAAGATACAAGGAAAAACGAACACGAGAAACGAAGACGCACAATGAACCGGGCTCTAAGCATGAATTATCAAAGATATACCCTTGAAGACTTGAAGATATGTGAGATTGATCCTCAATGAATGAAGAAATGACACTTAAAACCCTTGTATATTGATAATTACAAGATTGGTCCCTTAAGTTTGTCAAAATTACACAAAAGGTCCTTCAACTTTGAAGAAATGGCAAGATTGGCCCCTCAACAATTCCAAATTGTCAATTATGGTCCCTCATCAAGTCAAAGATACATTGAAGACCTTTGAAGATCAACAATGTCTAAGATCAGTCCTTGAATTATCCAATAATGGCAAAAATTACCCTTGTAACCCTTTTTCCAAAGTTTGGTGCCAAAAGTGTAAAGTCCTCAAAGTATTTAACAAAGGAAATCGTTTTTAGGGCTGAATAGCTTGATTTACCAAAAATTCCAAAGAACAAGGGCTAAAGCTGTGCAAGTGAAACATTTAAACCAAAAATGTGCCAAACACCTTTTCTCCCTCAAATTCGGATCAAACATGTTACTGTTTACCTTTTTCACCACCCAGAATTAACTCCACTTAAACGTAGGGTAAAATTCAATTACCTTTGCACACGATTGATTCACATGTGCAGGAACCCATCACAACCTTAAAACCTTTAATCCCACTCACTATGGACCCCACCCCCAATTCCCTTTTAACCAATCACATGACTGCTTGTCCTCCAGGCATTCTGACGTGGCCAAATCAACAGCTGAGTACCCTTGCTTCATCCCAACGCCAAAATGAACATCCAAGATCACTTTGGACAGCTCACACCACAAATTCGTCTAGAAGACTCAAGGGTAGAACAGGGACTTCATTTCTAGGGTTTGTGTATAATGCTAGCTTTTCATTTGCCTATAAATAGACTCCTCAACCTGTGAGAGAGATTTTGTTCCAGTTTTAGGCTATTATCTTTGTAATTCCTTTTTAAGTTTAAATAAAATTTGAATTTCTGAAATTTTGAAATCTCTTTTTGATTTGATTAAAAGTTTGGTGTTTGAGTAGCCTAATTCTTAGTTCCATTTGATTGTTAAGGCCTACCTTAATCTTGTGGTTAAGGCACGTCTTGTTTCATAAGGTTTTTAAGGTTTGAATACCTTGAAATCCTAGGTTCTGTTTTGGCTTATCTTGTGTACTAACCCTTGACCATTTGCTATAAGCTCTTACAAGCTTGTTGACACTAAGCTTGTGAAGGGATTAGAGCCCTTGGTTGAGTTGTTTGCTGCTTGAGTTGAAGATACAAAGTCCTTGAGGTTCTACTTTGAACCATCAACCAAGGCAGTTTGCATCATCTTCATTGAAGTACCTTGGTCTTGGTCTAGTTGTTGAACAAGGTCCAAGGAGCATAACTAGCCTTCCTAGGATGTTGTGGAAGGCAGGTATAATCCCTTGATTAAGATTCCTCTCAAAAGTTCATGTTTATGACTGTTTTTGATCTGGTGCTTGATTTTGAGTATTGGTGTTTGTGCTGATGATTTTTGTGTTTGATTGTGTTAGTTGCTATCTAGTAAGTGTTTTTGATCATTAAAATCAGTAGGGTATTAGTTAAAATCACAAGTTTCTTTGTTAAGTGGTAGATTAAGGAGTGTTTGGGTTTACTGCTTGAATTAGGATTGTGGTTTGCTAAGTGCTTGTGTTGTGGTTGCAAGTGTTTGTATTTGTTTGTTAGGAGCATATGTTCATCTGTTTGCAAGTTTTGTGGGTTTGATCACTTAGATTCATAATTTAGCTATAAAATCTTTAAAACATGGTAAAATTGGCTAGGATTTTGAGGACACCTAGTTCTAAGCTTAGGCTAGGGGTAACAAGTGCTAAAACTTAGTTAATCACATCAGGAAAAGAGATTTGAGTGCTTGAAATTGGATATAGTGTCAAATAGATCAACAAACTTGTTTCTGCATATGTTCATTGTTCATCAGTAACTTCTAGTGCTTTGATCTTGTTATTTACTTTTATTCAGTGTTTGATTCTTGTTGCTTTGTGTTGTTTATTCTTAGTTTATATAGCTTGTGTATGCATCTTGTTAAGTTTGGCTGACTTATTGTGGCTAAATCTGCTTATTAAGTGTTTAACTGCTTATTTCCATATCTGGTGCATATCTGGTGACTGTTTGGCTTATTGTGGCTTATTGTGTGAACCAATTTGTGATTCTATTATTGCTATTGACTCCTTGTGATTCACTGATCACAAGCGTGCCTTTGTTTCCAATTGAATCAAACCAGAACTCTCAAATAAGCTTGGTCAAATAGTCAAAGCAGTGGGAACTCCTTTCCCCTGCTAGTTACCACTGATAGTGTAAAACTGGTGTCAGCTTATCAATAAGCTATAACAGCTTATTTTATCAAGCAACAACTTGGATTTTGTAATAGGTGCTCATTATTTGACCCATTTGTTAATACTGGAGCATTTGGTGTGTTGACTTTAGGGTTTGACTAGAAAACCAACTTAATTGACTTTTTAATAAGTGCTTATTGGCTTATTCTGGCTTATTGGTTTTGCTTATTGGAATTTTGTTGATTGTTTTGGCTTATTGAGTTCATTTGTGATCTTTTGCAAGTTGAATCAAGTCCTGAGGTGCCTTATTTCTCAAAAACGACTATTTTGTCTTTTAGTGAAATAATACTTTGCTTATTTCTGGCTTATTGAGTGTGCTTTTTCAAAAATTCTTTTTACAGATCTCATAAGCATCCCAAAAGAAGGTTGTGTGTTAAATTAGAGCTTATGGCATTAGCTTATTGCTTAATGGGCTAAAAAGCCCAATAAGAATAAGCTGTTTGCATAATAAGCTGTGATAAGCTCACATTCAGATTTTGGGCCTTTAGAGTTTTGTTTTTAGAATTAAATTTTGAGTCAGATTGGGCTTTTCCAAGTTAATTGGGCCAGGTTTGACTTTTTGGGCCCAAAAGCCCATTTGTGTTGACTGTTTTGGGTTTTGGCCCATTTGGAGGCCCAATAGGGGTATTCTGGTCATTTCACTTTGATTTTCTATTTATTTAGATTAAAATATACTAGTTTGCAAGTTTTTAGAATTTTTTATAATTTTTGGATTTTTATTATTATTTTAATATTATTTTATTATTATTTTTCAAATTTCACATTTTTCAAGTTTTTACATTTTTCTTAGCTTAAATACATTTAAATAGGAATTTTGCAACTTTTAGAATAATTTTATCACTTTTAGATTAATTTTTATAATTATTTTTAGTTTTAATAGATTTTAATCATTTTAAATAGTTTAAGAATAGTTTTAATTGGTTTTAAAGTTAATAAAAGTAGTTTTTAGTCTTTTTATTTCATTTTAAAGGTTTACCAACTTGAAAATTTTGGTTTAGACTTTTTATTAGTTAATTTTGATTTTTAAGGCTTTAATTAGCATTTAAAAATTAATATTTAATTAAATAAAAGGTTTTGGCAAGTTTGGATTTTTTGTAAACCCTTAGTTTATTTTATTTGATTTTTGGTGAATTTTTGGGAATTTTTAGAATTTGTTTTTTTTTGGTCATTTTTACGATTTTACGTTTTTACGTCGTAGTGTAATTTTCACGTATCCGTCTTTCCATTCTCTCATCCCCTTCTTCTTAATATTAATCTCAAATCATTAAAAGTTATAACACACACATATACCTCCTTGGGAAACGAACTCTCTCTCTTTCTTTTGCTTGGGTCATTAATATACGTTTCACTTAACGTGTATTTAATACTTACCCTATTTACGCTCCTTTTCCTAAAGGTGTGTAAAACCTCTACAATCAATGGTTGGCCGCTAGATCTCGGATCCTTTTTTGTCAAGAATTTTGACATCAAATTCTTTTAGGAGGAGCATCCAACGAAGTAATCTTGGCTTTGCATCTTGTTTAGCCATGAGATACTTAATTGCCGAGTGATCCGTATACACTATGCTTTTCGTCAAGATGAGATAAGGTCTAAATTTCTCAAAAGCATAAACCACGGCAAGGAATTCATTTTCCGTTGTGGTATACTTAAGTTGAGCCTCGGTCATCGTCTTGCTAGCATAGTGAATAGGAAAGAAATGTTTTTCATGACGTTGCCCCAGAACGGCCCCTATAGCGTAGTCACTAGCATCACACATGAGCTCAAAAGGGAGGTTCCAATTTTGAGCAACAAGAATGGGAGCTACGGTAAGTTTCCTCTTAGGGATTTCAAAGGCTCGTACACAATCTTCGCTAAAAACAAAAGGAGCATTGATTTATTGTTTTTACTAGTTCAAAAAGATCGTTATTCTCGACGTCTAATCGAATTGATCTCCGGTTTAACGCGCGACTCAGTCGTCTTGGTGAATAAAAGAAAAGGTTGTCGTTGTCTATAACTAATTAAAAATAAAATCTTGGAAAGATTAAATTAAAATAAAGACTTTAAAAGAAATGACTAAATATTAAAACTTAAAAAGCGAACTACGAAAGATTAAAGCTTGACAAAAAGTAAATAACGAAGACTTAAAATGTAAACTTAAAAATAAATCTAAGATAAGGCAATTAAAAATAAGACTAAGAAAATTGCGGGAAAAATAAATTCTTAAAACTATCTAGAAAAACTAAGTCGGGAAACTATCCCAAATAGACCTAATCCGGAATCCAAAAAGTTATCACTATCCGGGATACACATTTCGGACCCTTATCCTGAAAACATATTTCGGGGTCTTATCCTCAAAACATATTTCGGGGGCTTATCCTCAAAACATATTTCGGGGGCTTATCCTCAAAACATATTTCGGTGTCTTATCCTCAAAACATATTTCGGGGTCTTATCCTCAAAACATATTTCGGGGGCTTATCCTCAAAACATATTTCGGGGTCTTATCCTCAAAACATATTTCGGGGTCTTATCCTCAAAACATATTTCGGGGGCTTATCCTCAAAACATATTTCGGGGTCTTATCCTCAAAACATATTTCGGGGTCTTATCCTCAAAACATATTTCGGGGGTTTATCCTCAAAACATATTTCGGGGTCTTATCCTCAAAACATATTTCGGGTTCTTTATCCTCAAAACATATTTCGGGGTCTTATCCTCAAAATATATTTCAGGGGCTTATCCTCAAAACATATTTCGGGATCTTATCCTCAAAATATATTTCGGGGACTTATCCTCAAAAAGAGGGTTTCAAAGAAAATTTGCAAATAAGCTAAAGACAAAAATAAGCCAAAAACTAATAAGCACTTATCTAAAAACTTAACCAAAATACTTTTAAGAAAAAGCTAATAAACCTAAATTTAAAAACTTTACGAAACACTAAATAATTAAAATATTTAAAATCAACTTTTTATAAAATAACTTTTGAAAACACTTAATCAAATTTAAGAAAAGCACACAATAAGCTATAAAACCAATAAGCTAAAACAATCAAACACATAAAAACATAACAACCAATCAAATAAGCATGACAATAACCAAATAAGCATAAAGATTAAGCAAAACAAGAAAGGTAGAATGAGAGATTAAAGTAAAAACTTGATTAAAAGTAAAGATCCAACAATTAAAAATAAAGATTAAAGACTTACAAATTTAAGGTGCAAGACATCAAATTAAATTGACAAGAAATTAAATGACATGAAAATGAAAATGGTGGAAGAACTATTTGTCAAATAGCCAACAAAACATAAAATGAGATGAAGTCTAGTATATATAGGGGAGTTGGTGGGTGGCTTGGTTGCTTCCTTCCTTCTTCCTTTCTTTCTCTTTTCTTTTCTTTCGTCTCGTCTTTAAATTAAATTAAAGTCTCGACTTTGGCTCGGGATTTGTCGATAAAATCTTGAACTCGTCTTATAATTTCTTCATTTATTAGACTTCGGTTCTTCGACTTGTAAATCTTCCGTCTTTGTACTTTTTCTTCGATAAATCTTAAGAATAGGCCTTCGACTTCCGTTCTTTTTGCACTCTTGATCTTTTGGCTTCGTCTTTTGTCTTTTTCTTTGATAAAAGCTCGTGAAAGCCTGTGTTTTCTTCCTTTTTCATATTTTGATCCTAAAACACAACAAAAACACAAACCACGCATAATTCTGATATTTACGACATAAAATATACGTTTAGGTCTCATTTTTAATTGTTTTAAGTGGTAAAAGGATAGGTGTTTTCACACCTATCAAATCCCCTACACTTGACCATTGCAATGACCTCATGCAATGCATTAGTTTCAAAGCATATTTACATTCTCAATCATAATCAACCCACCTTGGTCTTTATAAGATATACTATTACTATTGAACTAAATAACAATGAAACGATAAAACTTTAATCAAGGAAACAAAAGATAAAACAATTTCCACCTTATTTATTTACTTGAAATTGTTTGATGGAAGAAACTCGTAAAGAAATCTAAGACTTACATTAGGGCTTGTGTGTCATGATGTTAATAATCCTCAAGTTTCACGTTCCCCATGCCAAGCTTAAAAATGAGATCATTGATGTAGTGGTTTTGTACCCCTTTAGGAAAAGGATGCACAAAGTAGTGGTAAGCGTTAAGCGTACGTTTAGGAAAACGTAAACACTTATGACCCAATGAAGTTCAAGTTCGTTTCCCAAGGAGGCACGTGTGTTGTGTAATGACTTGATTAATTATGATTTTATTGAGAAAAATAAAAAAAGAAATGGGGTGAGAAGAGAATGGCGGTTACGATGACGAATTAATCTAAGACGAAAAAGGCGTTCACGTAAAACCGTAAAAAGCTACAAATTTAAAACTTTTAACCCTAAAAATTAATTAAAACTAAAACTAAGTCTAAAATAATATAAATAAGAATAAAAATCCAACCAGAATATTTTAAAACCTTTTATTAATTAAATATTCAATTTTAAATGCTAATTAAAGCCCTAAAATTAAATATAATTAACAAAATGTCCAAAATATTATTTTATTGAACAAATACCTTACTTATATTATCTAAAGACTAAAAAGTATTTTTCCTAAATTTAAAAACTAATAAAACTATTTTTGAAACACTAAAAACTATTTAAAATGATTTAAAAATTATTAAAACTAATAAAACTTAAATTAATTATAAAAATAAATCTAAGGACTATAAAAATATTCTAAAAGTTGTAAAACTCCTAACTTAAGCTAATTGATCAAGGAAAAATGAAAAAAGTAGAAAAAACAAACTTTCAATTTTTAATAATAAAATAATAATAAAATATTCAAAAAATTCAAAGTTTAAAAAAAGATTCTAAAACATTAACAAAAACCTAGAATAATGTAACTAAGACAAAAATGCAATTAAATGTTTCTAAAACCTTTTTAATAATTTTATATTAAATTTTAAATTTGGTTAAAAACCCTAAAATCAAATAAAATTAAAAATTAGATTTTTTGAAAACTTTTTGTGATGTAAACCTCAAACTACTTTAATAAAACCTAAAAAAATTTTTAATAAAAATTAAAAACTATTTTATCTATTTTTTATCTAATTAATTAAAACCGGATAATTAAAAAATGATAGAAAATAAATAAATAAAAGGAAAAATGAAAACTTTAGCTAGAAAAATCCCTAACTAAACACTTAGCCTATGAAAAATATAAACCGGTTTCTAAGCTTATCCAATAAGCTCAAAAGAGCTTATTTAGCTACGGCTTTATTTAGAAAAGCCAAATCAAAAACGTGATAAAAGGAAATTGGTTTGAGTACTTAGCAGTAAAAGACCCAAGGGCGCGCTGGTAAGTTATGTTTGTTGTGAGAGGAGTGGCGCAGGTTCGAGTCCTGGCCACGTCCTTTTTGCTAAAACCCCCTTATTTTTAACTTTTAAAACTCCAACCTTATACTATTTTAGTCACAAAAACACAAACTCCAATCCAAATTAAACAAGATTAAGTCCAAAAGAATTAAAAACGGGCTCAGATTTGAATAACTTGATGAACCAAAAACTTAATATCTTCACTTGTGCAGATAGAATCAAGAGGACTTGATCCTTGAGGTTTAAGGTGTTTTTGATGGACAAAAGGGCACCCCTATACTCAGTTGAGTATAGGGAGTCAGTGTATGCAAGAAAAACACACAGTCACTTCACAAAGATTCACACAAAAAGCACAAGAAAGCTAATGAATGTTTCTGATATAGCTAGCACAGGTCTGGGGGTATTATGCTGATTTAGTGTGCACAAAAGTGAAATTCAATGGCTCAATTCTTGCAACCAAGTCACCCAAATGACAAATAAGCCCTACACAATCCTAAGGTGACCTAATACCTAGCATCTTATCAAGATTAATGGCCAAATTTCTACAAAAATCAAGCAGAAATGAGAACTTACTGATTTCTGAGCTATTCTCCATTTTTTAGCATGCACTTGGTTTTAAACTCTACCAAATAGAAATACAAGCTAACATATATAATACTAGCAACCTAGTGAGTGGATAAAACAAGTTTTAAGCCAGATTTAAACTATTAATCAACACTTAATCCCTTAATCCAAACACCCCTTAAATTCTGAACTCCACTTTTTTCAAACAGAAACAAGTCAAATCCAAACCCAATTGATCCTAATCAATCTACACATGCATAATAACCTCAAACAAACAATATCAAACCAGATTAACAACACATTAACAACTTTCACACAAAATCACACAAGATACAATTTTGAAAACTGAAAAGTGAAACAAGGATGCTACCTTGTTGGGCCTACATCCAGGCCCAACAGTGACTGAAAAGTCACTTCCAAACAAGCTGGTGGCTTGTGCTTATGGCTTTATGGAACAAGTAAACTTAAGTAGAGAGATTGCTGGTGGTGGTCACTGTTGACACACACACCCCATATATCTTCTAAAATGTTTGAGCTTTTGGAACCTGCTAAGAAAGAAGGTAAACAAGAGATCAAACTGTTCACAAGTCAAATAAGCTATAAGCTAGCTTATCAGTCAAGCTACCTATGGCTTGTTTGATAAAATAAAAACTGAAATTTGGTTTTTTGAAAATCTCAATAACAACAAATCAACAAGTGCTTACTCCTCACTTAAGCTTGATAACCAACAAGGTTATCAGGCTTATATGACCAGTTAAAAACACTTGGACCAATTTCTGAAAAATAAAAGCTTGAATCACCAAACAGAAACTTAAAATGAAACTTTTACTTGAAAAATTAAAATTGCAATGGAAAGTAAATGAGCTCTTTTGTTTCTCGTCACAAACTCAGTACCATTTCATTTCATTCAATAAACATGGATTTACAAGGTCTTGACCAAGGAGAAGAAAAAAAGTTGACTATGCTGAAAACCTAAATACCTTTATATAGAGGCTACAAAATCGTTCTAGAACTTAAAAGAACTATAAACCCTAATGGCATGAACTCCCCATCTTGCCCTTGGAGATTCTTCAGAATATGCCAATTTTGAATTTTTGGTTGAGAGCCCATGTGATGATCCTTGGATGTATGTGGGATGCCAGCAGTGAAAAGAAGATATTGGACGTCCATATTTTCTTTGGGAGCACGAAAGTTGTTATGAGGCGTTGATTTGTTGTCCTCAGTTTGTCTTCAAGCTCGGATGTGGGTCAGGGGAGGGTTGGAGAGACATGTGAGGATGAGGGGGACGCTTTTTGGGAGTTAGGTTTGGATTAGGGTGTAGTTAATTAGCAATCTGGAGGATTATAACCAAAACCCCTTTGATATGATATTAATTTAGCCTGGGGATTTTAGGGTTTATGGGTGGATTAAGGGTGGGTTTAATCTGAATTGGGGGTTTAATTATTTAAATATCGTGTTTGGGGGAAAATAAGTAGGGTTTGACTTTTTAACCAAGCTTAATTAAATAAGCCGGGTAATAAACTTTGGGGGGTGTTGGGCTTAAATGGGTAACGGGCTAGTGGGTAGAAATTTCTTTGCCAGTCCCCTTAATGTTAACATCCGTTAGCTTCTTTTGCACCATTAGTCCAAAACCATTTCAATTTCAGTCCTTTTTCATTTTCACCATTAGTCCCTTGGCTAATAAAGTAACTTTAACCAATTTCCATGGGCTGAATATGTAGATTCTTCAAACTTTAGGGACCCTACTCATGTTCAATGATATTTGAGGGGTATAAAGTGTCCAATCTTCAAAGTAGAGGGGCCATTCTTGCCATTTGTTGAAAGTTGAGGGCCCTTTTTGTAATTTTGGGACTTTCAAAGGACCAAACTTGGAATTTCTTGTACTGTGGAGGACTTCATGATCTATTTAACTTTGTGGAGGACAATGGTTGGCAATTTAGCTTTGTTGAGGGGCTAAACTTGCCAAATCTTCAAATTTAAGGGCCCTTTTTGTAATTTTGACAAACTTTAAAAACCAAACTTGTAATTATGAAGATACAAGGGTATAAAGTGTCCAATCTTCCATATTGGAAGACCCTTCTTCATAATTCTTCAAATCTTCAAGGGTTTTCTTTGGAAAATTCTTCATTAGGGCTTGGTTCTTTGTGCGGCTTCGTTTCCCGTGTTCGTTTTTGCATGATTCTTGTGATCTTTTGTCATTTTCTCAATATCCGTACCTAAAATACACAAGGAACAAACACAAGCATATATTTGGCATTTATGATGGTATTTAATGCATTTTAAGTCTAAAAAGAACGATGAGACCATGTATAAAAGCCGTCTCATCACTCCCCATACTAAACCATTGCCGTGCCCTCACGCAATGCTAGAATAAAGTATCTACGCAACTCCAAAATTCCATTTTATTCACTTTTATTCAATGATAAACTAGCTACATTACTACTATTACTACTACTTGCGTTTTAGACATAATGTATGATTTTCATCGCAAAATGGGACGTTTAGGTTCATAGAATAAGAACACGTGAGTGCCTCATAGAGATAAATTCATCGTCCTCGATTTTCACCCAATTTCATGCTAAGCGTGTAACGAGATCATTGTTATCATAAGTTAGCAACACAATCATTTCTCATGAGTGTTAATTATGTACCTAATCTCCCTTATTCCTAATTGGTATCTCTTATATTTTATTTTGTCTTAATGTTCACGAGGATACATCATTGACTTATGCGTGAGTAGAGATTAAGTCCAAAAATAGAGTCTTAACGGTGTAACCTAAATCATTTGATTAATAATTCGTCCTAATAGACAACGATGTTAAAAAATTAAGTCAACAAAGAGGATCGATAAACACGGTTTTATAACGGTTTTGAACATGAGACTTATTACCATGACTTTTATTATCCGCCTCATTATCGGTGGTTTTATTATCTTGGTTTACCTCCATCTTTTATTCAACTTCGCCATGAAGCTTTTATTATGACTTCGGTCTTGCCCTTGTCTTTTATTATCCACCATCATCGGTGGTTTTATTGACTTGACGTATATCCTCACGCTAAGGCGAATTTTGGATCTTTAAGGTTCCAAAGATTAAGGCTTGATTCACTTTCAACTTTGCATAGATTTTTCGACTTTTGGGAGCTTCAAATTTTTGCTTGATTTAGGTGAGCACTTGAAATCTTATTATTAGGTAAAACCTTTGATTATTCGGGTACCAATACTTCAAAACCGTGACGCTGGCGAATCCTCAATGTTTTCCGAATTTAATTACATGGAAGCTACCAAAACAAACTAGAAACCAACAATAGAGACTAAACCGCTAATTCAATACTTATTAACAATTTATTTATATACAAGCGTGGGGAGAATGAGTAATAATTACTACACATAAGATTGTGATGATTACATAACTTATAACAACGCTATCATTTCTCGTCCTCATTTAAGAGACTTAGCCTAAAAAGTTAAGGAATCGAAGCTAAGTGCTCAACACGCACGGTCGAGTCAAAAAGTACTCTTATTGTTGCCATCGGAAAATCTACATTCGTGTCTTAAGCACTTATGAAAACATGAGAAAATTTTAAAATTTGGCCATTTTTAACCTTATTTTACAACAAAACGAAAGACAAAAACAAAAATTTTGGAGTGCACGAGGGCGTAAGCAAAGTGAAGTATCTATTCACCCCACATACTAAAGTTAAACATTGTCCTCAATGTTTCGAGTCTAAGGGTTGGAAAACCCCCATACTAGAGACGTAGTTGAATGCTTAATCTAGCATGGAAAAGGTGTAACCGTTAAATTAATAGCCATTTATGAAGTGTGCTAAAAATATAAGGTTAGAACGATAAAGGATCATCATGTGGATATTGAGAATGTCTTCAAAGCAAACGATCAAGGGTCTCGTAAAACGAACACGAGAGGCTTGAATCGTGAAGATGATGATGACCTAAAGTTCACAATTCACAAACAACCACGGAACAAAGGTTGGAAGGGCACAAATCCCCACACGTAAGCTACATTAGAAAGCGATAATATGTACATGGATAGACATGGGATCTCCCCACGAGGTACCTCTTTTTTGATTACCGAGTCATGAGCTCGACTCGACCCCCTCAATACTAATTATCATTAGGGAAGGTGACTTGGTCGAGGTCGTCCAAAGAAGGGACTTCCCCACCAAAGTAGTGCTTGAGACGGTGTCCATTCACCTTGAAGTTAGGACCATCATTTTGAGCTAGCTCGATGGTCCCATAGGGAAAAACTTGTGAGACGGTGAATGGACCGGACCAACGGGATTTCAATTTCACGGAAAATATTTTCAAACGTGAATTAAAAAGCAACACTTGATCTCCAACATTAAAAACCCGGTTCTTAATTTTGGAATCGTGAAACTTCTTAGTCTTTTCTTTGTAGACTAATGAATTTTCATAAGCAATGTCTCTTAGCTCATCCAATTCATTAAGTTGTATTTTCCTATGATCTCCTGTGGTCTTTAAATCGAAGTTAGCATGCTTTAGAGCCCAATAAGCTTTGTGTTGGAGCTCAATTGGTAGATGGCAATTTTTCCCATACACAAGCTTATAGGGAGTGCACCCAATGGGTGTCTTGTAAGCGGTGCGAAAGGCCCATAAAGCATCATCTAACTTATCCGACCAAGATTGTCGGTTTTCACCAATGGATCTTTCCAAGATCCTTTTCAAAGCTCGGTTTGAAACCTCGACTTGACCACTTGTTTGGGGGTGGTAAGCCGTAGAAAGACAATGTGTAACCCCATATTTCTTAAGAACTTTTTCAAATTGGTCATTACAAAAATGGGTTCCACGATCGCTTATGATAGCACGAGGGGTTCCAAACCGAGAGAACAATTGTTTTAGAAACTTGACTACCACACGAGCATCATTGGTGGGCAAAGCCTTGGCTTCAACCCACTTAGATAGGTAGTCAACGGCCACGAGAATATACTTATTACCACGAGACGATGGGAACGGCCCCATAAAATCAATGCCCCAAACGTCAAAGATCTCACAAACTTGGATAATATTTTGTGGCATCTCGTCCTTTTGTGAGGACTTTGCTTGACGTTGGCATGCGTCACACGACTTGATAAGTTCGTGCGCGTCTCGGTAAATAGTTGGCCAAAAGAAACCGACATCAAAAACTTTCTTATCCGTGAGATTAGCACCGTGGTGACCACCCGTGGGTCCCTCGTGACAAGCTATAAGGATGTTAGAAGCTTCGGTGCCAAAAACACAACGTCAAATAATTTGATCCGCACAAGTCCGAAACAAGTAAGGGTCGTTCCAAAAGTAGAACTTGACGTCATGAAAGAATTTTCATTTTTGTTGTGTCGTCATACCCTTAATTATGAAGTTACCCGCATGGTAATTTGCGATGTCCGCAAACCATGGGGTAGATGGATCAAGCTTAGAATTCACTACACCAAGTGCTTCGAGAGGGAATGATTCATTGATTTCCTTGTTCTCGAGAACACTTTGGTGAGGATCTTCCAAACGAGAAAGATGATCGGCCGCTAGATTCTCGGCTCCTTTTCTGTCAAGAATGGTGACATCAAATTATTGTAGGAGGAGCATCCAACGAAGTAATCTCGGCTTTACATCTTGTTTAGCCATGAGATACTTAATAGCCGAGTGGTCCGTATACACTATGCTTTTCGTAAAGACGAGATAAGGTCGAAACATCTCAAATGCATATACCACGACAAGGAATTCCATCTCGGTTGTGGTATATTTAAGTTGAGCCTCGGTCATCGTCTTGCTAGCATAGTGAATAGGCAAGAAGTGCTTTTCATGACGTTGCCCCAAAACGGCCCCAATAGCATAATCGCTAGCATCACACATGAGCTCAAAGGGGAGGTCCCAATTTGGGGCAACAAGAATGGGAGCTTCGGTAAGTTTCCTCTTAAGGATTTCAAAGGCTCGTACACAATCTTCGCTAAAAACGAAAGGAGCATCTTTTTCAAGAAGATGTGTAATAGGTCGAGAGATCTTTGAAAACTCCTTGATGAAGCGACGATAAAATCCCGCGTGGCCTAGGAAACTCCTAACTCCCTTAACGGTTTTGGGGTGAGGTAATTTGGCGATGACGTCTATCTTAGCTTTATCTACATCAATCCCCGCTTTGGATACTTTGTGCCCTAAAACGATCCCCTCTCTAACCATAAAATGACATTTCTCCCAGTTAAGTACTAGGTTGGTTTCATCACAACGTTTTAACTTTCTCTCAAGGTTTCCTAAACACGAAGTGAACGAATTGCCAAACACGGAAAAGTCATCCATGAAGACTTCCATCGTCTTCTCGATCATATCATGAAAAATAGCCATCATACACCGTTGGAAGGTTCCCGGTGCATTGCAAAGTCCGAATGGCATTCTACGATAGGCAAACGTTCCATATGGACACGTAAACGTAGTTTTTTCTTGATCACGAGGGTCGATGGGGATTTGAAAGTAACCGGAAAAACCATCTAAGAAACAATAGAATTCGTTTCCCACAAGACGCTCCAACATTTGATCCATGAAGGGCAAGGGAAAGTGGTCTTTACGAGTGGCGTCATTTAACTTTCGATAGTCAATGCACACCCTCCAACCGGTCACAAGTCTAGTGGGGACTAACTAGTTGTCAATGTTTGGCACAACGGTCATCCCTCCCTTTTTAGGGACACAATGAATGGGACTCACCCAAGGGCTATCGGATATAGGGTAAATCAATCCCGCGTCTAGTAGTTTTAAAACTTCCTTTCTAATGACGTCGTGGATTTTTGGGTTTACCCTACGTTGGCATTGTATTGCGGGCTTGTAGTCCTCCTCCATTAAGATTTTGTGGGTACAAAATATGGGATCGATCCCCTTAATGTCGGATAATTTCCACGCAATTGCCCCTTGGTGAGTTTTTAAAACCTCGATAAGTGCGGTTTTTTCATCATTGGATAGATCCTTCGCAATAATAACCGGCAACTTATCATTTTCCCCCAAGAATACATATTCAAGGAGTGGGGGAAGCTCTTTCAATTCGAGGGTTGGTGGTTCCCCGATTGAAGATGTAGGCTCCAGAGTCATAACCTCCACCGGCGGAGGAAATGGGAAATCGTTTAGAAAATCCTTTATAATCGAGAAGTCCTCAAAGTCATCGAGGTCTTCGTTGCACGTACGTGGAACATCGTATTATTCCAACGTGAAACCAGCTCCTTCAAATGGAGTGAAGGATGGTGTCGAATTATCAATGATAGGATCGAGCATTGTGGGATTGCCACGACTAGCTTCGTCAACAAAACCTAAGATTTCTTGTGGATATTCCTCACAAACGACATCAATCATATCAATGTTAATTTCATTCATGGAAGCAATGGAATAATTGAGAAATTATAGAGTTTTGTGTTGCGTTTATAACAAGTTCCTCGTCATTGAATCGCAAAGTGATTTTTCGAGCATGGACGTCGATAATCGCTTTCGATGTGTCTAAGAAAGATCGTCCTAAGATAAGAGGAACTTGAGGATCCGTGGGAATATCAACGACGATAAAGTCTACGGGATAGCAGAACTTTCCCACTTTCACAAAAACGTCTTCGGCCACCCCACATGCGGGAATCGTAGAATGATCGGCCATCTCGATAGACATTTTTGAAGGAGTAAGATTAGGAAGATTGAGCGTCTTGAAGATTGCAAGAGGCATCAAATTAATGCTAGCACCAAGATCGGCCAAGGCATAGCATTCTTCCATATCTTGAATCGTACATGGAATCAAAAATTTACCGGGGTCACCGACTTTTTGAGGTATACGGTTAAGATAAACCGATGAACAACTAGACAATTTTTGCAATTTCTCCTTGTCATTCAACATACTCTTAAAGTTGGCGGCAAACCTAGGCATCATGATTAGTGCGTCCGCGAAACTTATATTAAAGTGCAAGTCACGAAACATTTTGATGAAGAGCTGAAATTGGTAATTGCTTCGTTCTTGCATCTTTTCCTTTCGAAGTCTCGAAGGGTAAGGCAAAGGAGGTGTTGGTAAAGACGATGATGGTTCAAAGGAAGAGGGTGGTGTTGGGTGGGGCATAGGCATAGCCTTTGGAATCTTGGGTTCCAATATGGGTAAAGGGTCGACCGTAGGTGTGGTATGAGCGGTACTTCGTGGGATTGAGATATGCTCCTTTTCAACCACAACCTCGGGTTCTTCCTCAATTGGCTCCTCTGTAGGAGTAATTGGTTGAGGAATCGGCTCCTTAAAGGTCTTACCACTACTTGTGGTAATCACTTTCATCTCTCCCTTCGGGTTTGATACGGTGTTACTAGGTAAACTACCCGAAGTAGAGGCTTTGTTCCCCATGACGGCTTCTAAAATGGCATTAAGCTTAGCATCTTGACTATTAAACTTAACATCTTGACTAGCGGCTTTTTGGTCAGTTCTTTGTTCAAGCCTAGCATGACTTTGTTCAATTTTATTGTTTTGACCTCTAATTTGATTAGCAAAATCATTTTTCAACTCATTCCTCATGTTAACATTTTCCTTAACAAAATTAGCTAACTCCTTTGAGTTTTTAGCCGTCTCCCTAGCTTGACTAGCCAATTGCTCTTGAATGTTTTCCAAAATTTTATCATTTGCCGTAGCGTAATTCAAAAAGTCCATTGGAAGTTCTTTAGTGTAAACATTTTGAAGACCTTGACTTGTGTTTTGAAAATTACGGTTTTGGTTTTGATTTTGCAATTGGCTACTCCCCCCTTGATTCCCATAGTTGTTATTACCCTTGTAATTGTTTCTTTGATTGTTTTGGTAACCAACTTGATTGTTTCGATAATTGTTAGCATTTTGATTTGGTGGAAAACCCGGTGGAGTCATTTGATTAGTGCGGGTAACTTGACCGGTTTGGTTATAGTTTCCCGTGGCCGCGAAGGCACTCGAAGTGTTACCACCGTTGGTAATGCACTCGGAGTAATCGTGAGCTCCACCACAATACATACAAGAAACCTCAACCGCTTTAATCGTAGCGGGAGCGGGTTGTTCCCCAACTTTAAACTCGATTAACAAGCCCTTAAGTTTATCGAAAATCTTATTCTCCAAATTTGCCTCTATTTGGCAAGCATCAATGGTACGAGACGATGAAGACGAAGGTGTAAACGAAGCCTTGGCAACACTCGGTGTGCTACGAGGAATATAGACCTTAGACCTATTCTCAATGATTGTCAATGCTTCCTCGACCGTTTTACACAAGAAATTACCACCCGCGGCGGCATTGAGATAATCACGCTCATGATCATTCAATCCATTGTAAAACGTGTCGATTTGATGCAAATCGGAAAAACCGTGGTGAGGACACTCATGCAACATTCCCTTAAACCTATTCCAAGTCGTTGAAAAACTCTCATTATACTCTTGTGAAAATTTAGAAATCTCATTTTTCAAATGCGTAGTCTTAGAGGGTGGGAAAAATTGGTTCACGAACTTAGAAGCGAGATCCTTCCACGTCAATATGGAATTGGGTGGCTCTTTCTCTAACCAAATTTTTGCGGGCCCCGCTAAGGAATACGGAAAAAGCATCATCTTAATCGAGTCATTCGAGACGTCCTTAAACTTACAAGTGGCGGTGAGACGATTGAATTGGCGGATATGATTGTGGGGGTTGTCCTTCTCGTCACCACGAAACTTGTTGTTTTGAATCATGGACAACAAACCCGTCTTGACCTCGAAATTCTCCGCAAGGATTGCGGGAATCACAATGGCCTCTCCATAACCCTCGGTGGGTGCTTAAAGTAACTCCATCATAGTACGATTAGCCATGGTGACTACTTGTTCTACGATAGGTTCGTCAATGGGAGAGTCTTCGTTAGAAAGCGTAGGTGTTGCTTCCTTTCGGTTTCGACGTTTACGTTGACGTCTTGCTTTGGAGAGAGTTAGCATAAACGTAACGTACAACGTAGGGGTGAAGCAAAGAAGATTCTTTTTGGGATTTTTACTTTTTTGATTTTTTTGGTTTTTGATTGTTTTTAATTTTTTTGGATTTTTGTGGTGTATTACGTAGACCAAAATCTACAAATCTCTCCTCAAATCAAACCTCGTGATTAAAGGAGCCTCAAGGAATGAAAACGATCACGTGAAGTGAACGCCTTCGATGACTTTAGAACGATGGTGGAACACCAAATCGTTCAAGAGGGTTTAATCAATTGAAACCAAGAAAATATATATGATACGTAATAATACTTTGGGCGGCAAAACCCTCGATTGGCTTTCAATCTCAAAATACGCACAAGCAAGCGGAGGAAACGAGGCGGCGCGAAGCACTTAAGAGCCTTTTTCCTTTAGGTCGTGAAATACAACCGCCTTATACGCACCTTATAGTTTGTATTTTTCAAAATCGAGCTTCACGAAAGTATTTATCTATTTTTGCCTTTTTTCTTTGGTTTGAGATTCGAATACAATGATTGGGTAATGACCTCCCAAGTCAAGGTTGTGATTTCTCACGTGTTTGGAGTACTTGTGAATTTATTGTTCTACGTATACAATATATTAATAGTATTCACAAAAAACGAAAAACCGATAATACGTATTAGTAGAGTGCTACTAATACAAATAGATATTATGGCTAATATAGAAAACAACAATTGTTCAAATCAAACACAACACGCCTCCCCGGCAGCGGCGCCAAAATTGATGTAGTGGTTTTGTACCCCTTTAGGAAAAGGATGCACAAAGTAGTGGTAAGCGTTAAGCGTACGTTTAGGAAAACGTAAACACTTATGACCCAATGAAGTTCAAGTTCGTTTCCCAAGGAGGCACGTGTGTTGTGTAATGACTTGATTAATTATGATTTTATTGAGAAAAAGAAAAAAAGAAATGGGGTGAGAAGAGAATGGCGGTTACGATGACGAATTAATCTAAGACGAAAAAGGCGTTCACGTAAAACCGTAAAAAGCTACAAATTTAAAATTTTTAACCCTAAAAATTAATTAAAACTAAAAATAAGTCTAAAATAATATAAATAAGAATAAAAATCCAACAAGAATATTTTAAAACCTTTTATTAATTAAATATTCAATTTTAAATGCTAATTAAAGCCCTAAAATTAAATATAATTAACAAAATGTCCAAAATATTATTTTATTGAACAAATACCTTACTTATGTTATCTAAAGACTAAAAAGTATTTTTCCTAAATTTAAAAACTAATAAAACTATTTTTAAAAAACTAAAAACTATTTAAAATGATTTAAAAATTATTAAAACTAATAAAACTTAAATTAATTATAAAAATAAATCTAAGGACTATAAAAATATTCTAAAAGTTGTAAAACTCCAAAATTAAGCTAATTGATCTAGGAAAAATGAAAAAAGTAGAAAAAACAAACTTTCAATTTTTAATAATAATATAATAATAAAATATTCAAAAAATTCAAAGTTTATAAAAAATTATAAAAAATTACCAAAAACCTAGAATAATGTAACTAAGACAAAAATGCAATTAAAAGTTTATAAAACCTTTTTAATAATTTTATATTAAATTTTAAAGTTGGTTAAAAACCCTAAAATCAAATAAAATTAAAAATTAGATTTTTTGAAAACTTTTTATGATGCAAACCTCAAACTACTTTAATAAAACCTAAAAACATTTTTTATAAAAATTAAAAACTATTTTATCTATTTTTTATCTAATTAATTAAAACCGGATAATTAAAAAATGGTAGAAAATAGATAAATAAAAGGAAAAATGAAAACTTTAGCTAGAAAAATCCCTAACTAAACACTTAGCCTATGAAAAATATAAACCGGTTTCTAAGCTTATCCAATAAGCTCAAAAGAGCTTATTTAGCTACGGCTTTATTTAGAAAAGCCAAATCAAAAACGTGATAAAAGGAAATTGGTTTGAGTACTTAGCAGTAAAAGACCCAAGGGCGCGCTGGTAAGTTATGTGTGTTGTGAGAGGAGTGGCGCAGGTTCGAGTCCTGGCCACGTCCTTTTTGCTAAACCCCCCCCCCCCCCCCCCTTTTTTTTTAACTTTTAAAACTCCAACCTTATACTATTTTAGTCACAAAAACACAAACTCCAGTCCAAATTAAACAAGATTAAGTCCAAAAGAATTAAAAACGGCATCAGATTTGAATAACTTGATGAACCAAAAACTCAATATCTTCACTTGTGCAGATAGAATCAAGAGGACTTGATCCTTGAGGATTAATGTGTTTTTGATGGACAAAAGGGCACCCCTATACTCAGTTGAGTATAGGGAGTCAGTGTATGCAAGAAAAACACACAGTCACTTCACAAAGATTCACACAAAAAGCACAAGAAAGCTAATGAATGTTTCTGATATAGCTAGCACAGGTCTGGGGGTATTATGCTGATTTAGTGTGCACAAAAGTGAAATTCAATGGCTCAATTCTTGCAACCAAGTCACCCAAATGACAAATAAGACCTACACAATCCTAAGGTGACCTAATACCTAGCAGCTTATCAAGATTAATGGCCAAATTTCTACAAAAATAAAGGCGGAAATGCGAACTTACTGATTTATGAGCTATTCTCCATTTTTTAGCATGCACTTGGTTTTAAACTCTACCAAATAGAAATACAAGCTAACATATATAATACTAGCAACCTAGTGAGTGGATAAAACAATTTTTAAGACAGATTTAAACTATTAATCAACACTTAATCCCTTAATCCAAACACCCCTTAAATTCTGAACTCCACTTTTTTCAAACAGAAACAAGTCAAATCCAAACCCAATTGATCCTAATCAATCTACACATGCATAATAACCTCAAACAAACAATATCAAACCAGATTAACAACACATTAACAACTATCACACAAAATCACACAAGACACAATTTTGAAAACTGAAAAGTGAAACAAGGATGCTACCTTGTTGGGCCTACATCCAGGCCCAACAGTGACTGAAAAGTCACTTCCAAACAAGCTGGTGGCTTGTGCTTATGGCTTTATGGAACAAGTAAGCTTAAGTAGAGAGATTGCTGGTGGTGGTCACTGTTGACACACACACCCCATATATCTTCTAAAATGTTTGAGCTTTTGGAACCTGCTAAGAAAGAAGGTAAACAAGAGATCAAACTGTTCACAAGTCAAATAAGCTATAAGCTAGCTTATCAGTTAAGCTACCTATGGCTTGTTTGATAAAAATAAAAACTGAAATTTGGTTTTCTGAAAATCTCAATAACAACAAATCAACAAGTGCTTACTCCTCACTTAAGCTTGATAACCAACAAGGTTATCAGGTTTATATGACCAGTTAAAACACTTGGACCAATTTCTGAAAAATAAAATCTTGAATCACCAAACAGAAACTTAAAATGAAACTTTTACTTGAAAAATTAAAATTACAATGGAAAGTAAATGGGCTCTTTTGTTTCTCGTCACAAACTCAGTACCATTTCATTTCATTCAACAAACATGGATTTACAAGGTCTTGACCAAGGAGAAGAAAAAAAGCTGACTATGCTGAAAACCTAAATGCCTTTATATAGAAGATACAAAATCGTTCTAGAACTTAAACGAACTATAAACCCTAATGGCATGAACTCCCCATCTTGCCCTTGGAGATTCTTCAGAATATGCCAATTTTGAATTTTTGGTTAAGATCCCATGTGATGATCCTTGGATGTATGTGGGATGCCAGCAGTGAATAGAAGTTCTTGGACGTCCATATTTTCTTTGGGAGCACGAAAGTTGCTATGAGGCGTTGATTTGCTGTCCTCAGTTTGTCTTCAAGCTCGGATGTGGGTCAGGGGAGGGTTGGAGAGACATGTGAGGATGAGGGGGACGATTTTTGGGAGTTGGTTTTGGATTAGGGTGTAGTTAATTAGCAATCTGGAGGATTATAACCAAAACCCTTTGATATGAAATTAATTTAGCCTGGGGATTTTAGGGTTTATGGGTGGATTAAGGGTGGGTTTAATCTGAATTGGGGGTTTAATTATTTAAATATCGTGTTTGGGGGGAAATAAGTGGGGTTTGACTTTTTGACCAAGCTTAATTAAATAAGCCGGGTAATAAACTTTGGGGGGGTGTTGGGCTTAAATGGGTAACGGGCTAGTGGGTAGAAATTTCTTTGCCAGTCCCCTTAATGTTAACATCCGTTAGCTTCTTTTGCACCATTAGTCAAAAACCATTTCAATTTCAGTCCTTTTTCATTTTCACCATTAGTCCCTTGGCTAATAAAGTAACTTTAACCAATTTCCAAGGGCTGAATATGTAGATTCTTTTAACTTTAGGGACCCTACTCATGTTAAATGATATTTGAGGGGTATAAAGTGTCCAATCTTTAAAGTAGAGGGGCCATTCTTGCCAATTGTTGAAAGTTGAGGGTCCTTTTTGTAATTTTGGGACTTTCAAAGGACAAAACTTGGAATTTCTTGTACTTTGGAGGACTTCATGATCTATTTAACTTTGTGGAGGACAATGGTTGGCTATTTAGCTTTGTTGAGGGGCTAAACTTGCCAAATCTTCAAAGTTAAGGGCCCTTTTTGTAATTTTGACAAACTTTAAAAACCAAACTTGTAATTATGAAGATACAAGGGTATAAAGTGTCCAATCTTCCATATTGGAGGACCCTTCTTCATAATTCTTCAAATCTTCAAGGGTTTTCTTTGGAAAATTCTTCATTAGGGCTTGGTTCTTTGTGCGGCTTCGTTTCCCGTGTTCGTTTTTGCATGATTATTGTGATCTTTTGTCATTTTCTCAATATGCGTACCTAAAATACACAAGGAACAAACACAAGCATATATTTGGAATTTATGATGGTATTTAATGCATTTTAAGTCCAAAAAGAACGATGAGACCATGTATAAAAGCCGTCTCATCAATCATTGTTACTACAAGTTAGCACAACTAACACTTACTCATGTGCTTCAATTAATCACTTAGACCCCCTTATTCCTAGGTGTATCTCTTATATTTTATTGATGTCTTGAATGATCACGAGGATGCATTGTTGACTTATTTCGATAGGTTATTAGGCCGAAAATAAAGTAAGACGATCTAATCCATAGTTAGCAAAAGGACAAAATCTTTTAAAACTGCTTCACGAGACCTCATGAATTCATATCTTGGCATAACTCGTTTCACGATTTGAGACCTTTCTCGAACCGATATTTGGATTTTACTTCATACTTCGAATCTTGAGAGAAGTTTCTTGAAATTATGGTTTTCTCTTCATCTATAGAATTTCTTTACTTGGAGTATTTTGAGAGATACTTCAACTTTCTTGACCACGACTTCATCATTATTTCTTCAGTCGTTATTTGGGATTTTGAAATACAATGATCCACCTCCTTTTTGGACTTGGATCTATTTATCCTCATACCTTGTTAGGGTCTTTTCGGATAGACTTCTCCATGATCTTTATGGGTGATGATTGCTTTTCGTCGTGCATCTTGATCCTTCATATTGATTTTGGAATAATGCTTTTCACATCATCTTGGATCTTTAGCAATAAAATGGAATCCTCATGCCTTGTTAGGGCCTTTTTGGACTCGTCAATCTTCGCGTCCCGTTTCAATAAGTTATGCCTTGGCTATGAACTCTAAATAATCTCGAGCAACTTTTAAACGATCTTGGGCTAGAAGCTAAGTAATTTTTAGACCGTACGACCTTACTTATTGCATTTATTTATTTACAAGCGATGGGAGAAAAAGTTCATAAGTAACTCACATAAGTTAATGGAAGAATACCAAACTTATAACTAACTCTATCATCTCTCGTTCTCCACAGTTTAAAATCTCAAGTAATGAGACTCGTGGATGCTTAGCCTAATAAACCAATTAAGGTCTACATGGTTAAGGATATTGTTGGAAATACGTTTTTAACGTATATTAGAAGTATCGGTCACTCCAACAATATTATTAAACGTTGTTGGCTCGTAGTTAATTGTTTACTTAAGTGTATTAAATAGCCTAGCCCATGGAATTGTCCATGGGTTAGAAGGCCCAAGCCCACCAAGGCTTGGGTATAAAAGCCCTCTCCTTTGATGGAGAGGGTGTTGGTTATTTCATTTATTCAATATACTTGTAGGTTTTTCTCTCTCTTTCTCTCTCTACTTTTTCTCTCTAAAACAACAACCCTCTTGATAGAATCATAGATTATCAATATTCTACAATTGGTATCAAGAGCCATGGGATGAAATCAAAGTTCTTTTGATTGTTGTTCTTGTTGGTTTTAAGATTTCGTGGGTTTTGATCATCTTTTACCAAAGCTTCAATTTTTTTTTTGTGTTTTTCTTGTTCTAAATCATTCACGTATCATTATACTTGTGAGTTTAGTGATTTGGGTATTTTGGTTTAGTGAAAACACGATTCTTGTTGCCTAAAAGTTGCTAAAATCGTTGCCTAAAAAGTTGGAAAAAAAGTTCTATTATTGCGACAGCTACAAATTCGGAAAAGGTAAGTACGGTTTCGATCGCAATAACTGATCCGCGTCGAAGTACCGGTCAAAAATAAACCTAATTACCTTATACTAGATAGGATAAGCAGGTATCGATCCACGAGGACTATGTGGTTTTAGTTTAAGTTTTAGGGTGATCACTGATCAATCAAAGTTTTGGTGTTGAAATCTAACAACTAAAATACTTTTAGTAATAAAAATGCGGATTAAAAATTAAAATAATTATTAAGCTAATAGTAAAGCTAGAAAAATAAAATAAGATGTAAACAATTAAAAGAAAAATGTAATCCCTTCCAGCTCCTAATATTTATGGTTGGTCACACTTATGGATTATCGAAACTTTTTAGAACCGATTACAAAGATTATTTTGACTTAATATGAATGAATTAATGTCGGCATTTATTATGTTCATCAACGACTCGCAATAATAAATCTTATATTAATCCAACCAATAGTTATGTTTTAATAATTTATTTAGGTACAATTTATGTTGATTATACGACCATCTTTTTTTTTTACTAAATAAAATAAGTATGAATCGTTAACTAACAATAAATTGTCTAACACAAATAATTAAACATAATATTAAATCGATAAAGATAATTTATAAATAAATCATAAATCAATGTAATAAAAATATGATAATCCAAAAGTAATGATCAAACCATAAATAAAGTTACCGGAAGGAATTACAACAAAATTAGCCGGACATCGCAATATACTCGACGAACGATCTACTGTTCATAGCTTTTTTTTTAATCAATATATTCTTCACAGGACAACAATGCAATTCGTACAACTTGCACTTTGTCTTTTTTCGATTTGTATCATTCCCAATTGACACCCTCTAAAGTCAACAATCGTTGCTTTTTTTCTTTTTTTAATAATGTGTCGATTTTTTTCTTGCAAAAGAGTGTTGCGGCTGTCCACCAAAGACGATTCCTCCCTCAATATATAGACTTTGTAGTCGGTGGTTATTATTGGGCTTAGGCCAAAAGTGTTTTTTTTTTTTTTTTTCTTTTTACATTTTTTTTTATTCTTTTGACATATAATAACTTTGGCCCAATAAAAAATAAACCAACGACAACAATTGTTAGAACGAAGCCCGGACAAATAAAAGATGACCGAAAATATCGCGGCGCGCTCAAATCTTTTTCTTCAATATTTTTTTCTTTATTTATCAGCGCTCACAATGTCTTTTCTCCAAAAAAAATTAATTAAGCGGCCATTTTATTCCATTTCGCTCGTAACCTACATAATTACAAAACACACTCAAAGTACATATATAACGACAAATAAATATACAATTATGCTAAATTAACATGCTATTAGGTGTATGCAAAATACACCAATCAAATCCCCTCGAACTTAACCTTTACTCTGTCTCAGAGTAAAAATAAAATAAAAATATACAAGCATGTTAATTTCATAATTTTTAATCATACTATTGAAATTTCATCAAAAAGATCACATTCAACATAATACACTAATAACCATCCTACATGACAAATAATCCAAAATGATTACCAATATTTTTGTCCTTCTTAAACACTTAGCATTACTATTCCCATTGATTCCATTTACTTTATGTTTCATATAATTAACCATGTGTCCAACGTACCTAATGCACACCTATAATCAATCTAAACATTAATCTAAAACAAGGGGTGAGAATATCATACACCTTTTATAACATTGGAGTTTTTATACCATAAGAGCACATCATAAGCGATCATACTTTAGCTTACATACTTCCACTTTTTCTCATCATTTTTTTTTCATTTTTTTTTTCACATCACACATAAGCTTTTTTTTTTTTAGCCATTCGGGACCGTTTCTTATACAAGTCATCCCGAACGCTTTATACACTCCTTTCAAGGTTGATATAAAGACCAATTATTCAGAAAAATGAATATGTATCATATAGGTGCATACTAAGACACATTGGCACATGGGAACCGGTTAATTGAATATGTTTAATTAAATGGGAACAGTTATACTTCGTGCCTACTGGTACATCACATGATGGAATTATCTACCACATAGTATAATTATACAATGCACTAAATTAAACTAATCTTCCTAATTTCATTACAACAATACAAGGATTGGGTTATTTCACCTAAAATTGTCTCAGCTAAGTGCAATGCTATCCATCATAAAAATTGGCGTCTGACCCATGCTAACAACTAAAGTATCACCTTGCGCGGGTGACGAATCAGATAGGCAAGCCCAGCATATGACTACCACCAATAATTATGACAGTTCTCCAACTCTTTTCTAAGGCCACCGTGCGCGGGTGACGAGCCGAATAAGATCAATTTCAAATGTCTTAACCCAATAATTACATTACCATACTGCATATTATTTATTTAAACATTTACTCGATCTAAGCAAAGGTAAGTATAGGGAATTCAATCGGTGTGGTTTGATCATCTAAATTATACATATGCCTAACTACATGCAAACAATCAAATCAATTTAATAACCAATATACAATGGAATCGGGTGCACCTGATAATTACGGCCAAATCTTCTAGCTTGTCCCAATAAGTCATCCACAAGCTAGTCTTCAGAATCTGTAAACACTCAACAAACATATATGTAGAAGAAACTTCCACATCTAATTAGCACAAGATTCTTATAATGTGATTTAAAATTTTAAAAATTTTCAATTTTTCCAAAAAATCACATTTTAACCCATTTTGACCAAAATTTCACACAAAAACATGTAACACATGTGTCACCCCTCCCAACTTAAAGCATTGCATTGTCCCTAATGCAAAAACTTTAAATTGAAATTTTGGTTAAAAATCAATTTGACAAACTCACACAAAAAAACAAAAACCTAACTCACTTTCGTAGGAATCACGGTTGCATTTAGCGTATGCAACAAGCCTTTAAACCACTCGGTAGCCCGACTGGACGAGTTTTGTCTCGTGAGGGTTTGTAGTGAACACACCCACAAAGTTCCACAAACCACGGGTTGCCTCCCGCGAAGCGCTAAGTTTACCGTCTTCAGCCAGACATAACTCGTATGAGCTATTGAGACGGTTGGAGTGGTTCCAAGTAAACCACATCCACCGTTTCCATCTGATCACTCTCCAACTCAACATACGGCTTCAAACGGTGTCCATTAACTTTAAAAGGCTCTCCACCCACCATATTTTTTATTTCAATGGCTCCATGTGGAGAGACTTGAGTCACAACGTATGGACCCGTCCATTTACCTCTCAACTTTCCAGGAAAAAGCTTAAGTCTAGCATTGAATAACCAAACTTTTTGACCAACCAAGAAGGACTTCTTGGTGATATGTCGGTCATGAAAAGCTTTGGTTTTCTCCTTATAAATCCTAGAACTCTCATAAGCATCACGTCTAATCTCATCTAGTTCAGATAATTGAAGTTTCCTAGAACTACCCGCTTTCTCTAAATCCAGATTAACGGTCTTAATCGCCCATTTAGCCCTATGCTCTATCTCAACCGGTAAATGACACGCCTTCCCATATACCAACTTATACGGTGACATACCAATAGGAGTTTTAAAAGCCGTCCTATATGCCCACAAAGCATCATCTAACCTCAAGGACCAATCTTTCCTATCACTACGGACGATCTTTTCCAAAATTCTCTTAATCTCCCTATTAGATACTTCAACCTGTCCACTAGTCTGTGGGTGATAAGGGGTAGCTATCCTATGATTAACTCCATAGTGTTTCAGTAATTTTCCAAATCTAAAGTTCTTAAAATGAGAACCCCCATCACTAATGATAGCCTTAGGAATTCCATGTCTAGCAAAGATATTCTTCTTAACAAACTTAAGAACTACACTATGGTCATTCGTTCTAGTAGCTTCAGCCTCTACCCACTTAGACACATAATCAACTGCCACTAAAAGGTACACATTGCCATGGGAAGTTGGGAATGGTCCCATAAAATCAATACCCCACACGTCAAAGATCTCAACAACAAGTATGGGATTCATAGGCATTTGATCACGCCTTGAAATCCCTCCAACTTGTTGGCAACGAATACATGCTTTCACAAAAGACTGGGCATCCTTGAAGATAGTCGGCCAAAAGAAACCGCTTTGTAGGATTTTATGCCCAGTTTTCGTAGCACCAAAGTGTCCACCACAAGCATAAGAATGGCAATGAGCCAATATGTCCATATGCTCATGGTCAGGAACACATCTCCTAACTACTTGGTCAGCACACACCTTATAGAGCTCCGGATCCTCCCAAAAATAATGCTTCAACTGGGAGAAGAAGTATTTTCTTTGTTGCTTGGACCAAAAATCCGGAAGCTTTTTAACAGCTAGGTAATTAACTATATTTGCGTACCAAGGAACCTTAGAAACCTCAAATAGGCTTTCATCCGGAAAGCTTTCCTTAATCACATCAGAAGGGTTGAACGGCGGAGGGATAATTCTAGACAAATGAACGGCAACTACATTTTCTGACCCCTTTTTATCCCAAATTTCTAGATTAAATTCCTGTAAAAGCAAAATCCACCTAAGCAACCTCGGTTTTGTCTCTTTCTTAGTCAACAAATGTCTTAAGGCACTATGATCTGAAAATACTATCACCTTAGAATGCCCCCAAATATATGACCTAAACTTATCAAGAGCAAAAACCACGGCTAACAACTCTTTTTCAGTAGTGGTATAATTCATTTGAGCTTCTGAAAAAGTCTTACTAGCATAAAAGATCACAACGGGTTTCTTATCGACCCGTTGTCCCAGAACCGCCCCAGCGGCATAATCACTCGCATCACACATGATCTCGAAAGGCTTCGACCAATCAGGTGATTGTAGAATAGGGGCTTCTACAAGCTTTTGCTTAAGCATATTGAATGCTTTAAGACATGATTCATTAAAGTCAAAGCGTGCATCTTTTAAGAGTAGATTGCAAAGAGGCTTTGATATAGCACTAAAATCTTTAATAAATCGCCTATAGAACCCGGCATGACCAAGAAAAGAACGCACACCTTTGACGGTAGTGGGAGGAGGAAGAGTCGAAATTACTTGAACTTTGGCACGATCAACCTCAAATCCTTTTTCAGACACAACATGCCCTAATACAATTCCCTCTCGAACCATGAAATGGCTCTTCTCCCAACTAAGCACTAAATTAGTCTCGGTGCATCTTTTTAACACACTTTCAAGCTGATCAAGGCAACTTTCAAAGGATTGACCAAAGATGGAGAAATCATCCATAAATATCTCTACAGATTCTCCAACCATATCAGAAAAGATACTCATCATACACCGCTGAAAGGTAGCCGGTGCATTACACAGGCCAAAAGGCATTCTTCGAAATGCAAACGTTCCATAAGGACATGTAAAAGTAGTTTTGGCCTGGTCATCAGGATGGATGGGTATTTGATTATAACCGGAGTACCTATCCAAGAAGCAATAGAATTTCTTACCAGAAAGCTTCTCAACTATTTGATCAATGAAAGGTAGTGGGAAGTGATCTTTAGATGTGGCGTTATTCAGCTTACGGTAATCTATACACACTCTCCACCCAGTAACTGGTCGGGTTGTGAGCTTTTCCCCATTCTCGGTTTCAACAACGGTGATTCCGGCCTTTTTAGGCACCGTTTGAGTGGGACTTACCCATTTATTATCCGAGATGGGATAGATGATACCAGCATCTAACCATTTAAGAACTTCCGTCTTCACCACCTCTTTCATATTAGGATTCAGACGCCTTTGCGCATCCCTTGATGGATTAATATCTGGGTCCGTAACAATCCGATGCATACATAATGAAGGGTTGATCCCTTTTAAATCTGCAATCGTCCATCCTACTGCTGCTTTGTACTTGGAAAGCACTTTTAGAAGTGCTTCCTCTTGTGATTCAGAAAGATCAGAAGCAACAATAACAGGTAAAGTATTGTTAGGACCTAGAAAAGCATATTTGAGATTGGATGGCAAAGGTTTTAGCTCAAGAGTTGGAGGCACCTCTAACGACGGCTTCGTGGCCGTGTCAAAAGTAGAAGGCAATGGCTCCACTTTATAAGACCAAGGTGGTTTTTGATGGTCCAAGGAACTGACCAAACACTCTTGAATCTCTAGAACTTCAGCAACATCAAGAATCTCCTCATTATCACCAGTTAGATATAATTCCAACGGATCATCCTTAAGCATACGGGGTGCATGCTTTTGGACTTCCTCATCAATCACATCAACTTGGTAGCATTCATTCATCGTAGGAGAATTCATAGAATTAAACACATTCAATCTTATCTTCTTATTACCGAATGCAATATCCATGGCGCCAGTTCGACAATTAATCCTAGCATCTATCGTGGCTAAGAATGGGCGTCCAAGGATAATAGTTGGTTGAACGTCTTTGTATTGTGACTCGGTGTCCATAACAAAGAAGTCAACTGGGTAATAGAAATCATCAAATTTCACAATAACATCCTCTAAGATACCTCTAGGAATTTTGGTAGATCGATCGGCTAAGGAAATAATGGTGTCAGTCTTACGAAGAGTTCCTAAGTCATACTTATCAACCAAACTAGCAGGAAGGATGTTGATACTAGCACCAAGATCAAGGAGCGCCTTCTTAATGGCAATATTTCCGACCACAACTGAAATCAACGGTGCTCCAGGATCTTTGAATTTAGGAGGAAGAGAGCTAGATAAGACTGCACTAACATGCTCAGTTAGATCAATCTTTTTAGGCAAAGACGCCTTCAGCTTCCTCTTCTGGGTACACAAGTCCTTTAAAAACTTGGCATATGCAGGAATTTGCTTGATAGCATCAATAAGGGGGAGATTGATTTTAACTTGCTTGAAAGTCTCCCACATATCCTCCGCATGAGGACCCTTTTTAGCTAACCTCGCAGATGCCGATTTTTCCAAAGTTGTAGGGTATGGTGTGCTGGACACACCACCCTCCTCAACTTCAGGAGATTCAGTAGCTTTAGGATTCGGTGTTGTTGGTTTAGGAAAATCATTTAACAAATCATTCACCAACTCAGAACCGGACTTAACATTATCAGAATTTTTACCTTCAACAATGATTTCGTCATCGGTAACGAAATCCTCGACATCAGGAGAATTTGGAATTCCCTTGTCATTGTTGTAGATTTTACCGTTTCGAAGAGACGTCACCATATTCACATGCTCATTTCCATTTTTCTTATGTGCGGGATTCATGTTGGGGTAGCTCGGTAGCCTTCCCTCATCTCTTTTGCTTAATTGATTCGCCATTTGACCAACTTGTCTCTCAAGAGCTGCAATAGATTTAGTAGTGGTCTCGTGTCTTTGATTAGTGACCTCAAATTTTCTATTAATCTCTTGATTGTTGGTAGACAATGAATCCATAAGCCAATCAAACTTTCGGTCAAGATTCAAGAGACGGTTGTCATCTTGCCCTTGGCCCTGATTTGGATATCGTTGTGGCCTATGATTGTAAGAATTTTGTTGGAAGTTAGCTGAATCGCCACCCTCGTACCTTGGTTTGTAACCATAGTGTTGTTGTTGGGTATTATTAGGGCGATTGTCTTCATCTTTCCAACGGAAATTAGGGTGATTGCGCCATCCAGGATTATATCTTTCGGAGAATGGGTCATTTCGTGGACGACCACCATAGACTCCATTTACCTCCTCATTTGGTGGCGCCCCCCAACTTTGACAATTATCGACAGAGTGACTTGGATCACCACACATTGAACACCCACTATGCGACACATTAGACACATTCGGTCCACCTTTTCCTAGATTTTTCAACAAAAGATCAACTTTCTTACTTAACTCGCTAATTTCAGAATTTGTGCCACGTAGGTTAGACACAAAATTGACGGAAGATGGGTGGTTGTTTCGATCCACTGAAGCTTGGGTCTTGGAACCTTTGCTTAGTTTTTCAAAAAACTCCCATTCTTCCTCCATAGGTCGCGAGAAAAACATACCCCAACTAGTGGCCATCATAAATTGTTGGTTGTTATAATCCAACCCATCATAGAAGACTTTGACAAGCTCCCATTTTGGAACATCGTGATGAGGGCATGTTCTTAATAACTCCTTAAGTCTATTAAATGCTTCATGAAATTGCTCGCCTGGGATTTGACGAAAGGATTTAATCTTATTCCTAATGGCAGCAGTTTTACTTATAGAATAAAATTCCTCAAGAAAAGCAGATTGCATTTCAGACCATGAGTTAATACTACCTGGCTCAAGAGATGAGAACCAGTCCTTAGCTTGATCTTTAAGAGAAAAAGGAAAAAGGCGAAGTCTTACCTCATCCTTGGTAATGTTATTCACCTTATGTGTGTCAGCAATTGAGAAGAATTCTCGCAGATGTGCGTATGGCTCCTCACGACCTCTAAACACTGGCAAGATTGCTATGAGGTTCGGTTGGATCTTGAAGTTACTTGTAACCCCTTTAACTGGATCCGGATAAATGATAGGCGAGGGATCCTCGAAGATCCCCGGCCTGTAATAAGAATCAACACCCCGTGGTGGAGATTCTCCTCCGCTACTATCTCCGCTAGCACCTCCACTAACATCTTCGTCACCTGGCATTTCAGCGAAAAGCTCTGCTAAACCTGAAAAATCAAGATTAGTAGAAAACTGTCGAAACGTCTTCCTTCTTAACCGTGCACTTTTCTCAACCTCAGGATCGTAAGCTAACGGTGATGTACGTCCCGATCTACGTGTGCGCACACACTAACCTGCACACTCACAAGAAACAAAACAAAACAAACAAAACAAAACAAAACAAGAAAAATAAAATCTTTTTGTATTTTTGTATTTTATTAAAGAAAAATGTTACAAAAACTTAAACGAAAAGCTCACTGAGTCCCCGGCAACGGCGCCAAATTTTGATCCGCGTCGAAGTACCGGTCAAAAATAAACCTAATTACCTTATACTAGATAGGATAAGCAGGTATCGATCCACGAGGACTATGTGGTTTTAGTTTAAGTTTTAGGGTGATCACTGATCAATCAAAGTTTTGGTGTTGAAATCTAACAACTAAAATACTTTTAGTAATAAAAATGCGGATTAAAAATTAAAATAATTATTAAGCTAATAGTAAAGCTAGAAAAATAAAATAAGATGTAAACAATTAAAAGAAAAATGTAATCCCTTCCAGCTCCTAATATTTATGGTTGGTCACACTTATGAATTATCGAAACTTTTTAGAACCGATTACAAAGATTATTTTGACTTAATATGAATGAATTAATGTCGGCATTTATTATGTTCATCAACGACTCGCAATAATAAATCTTATATTAATCCAACCAATAGTTATGTTTTAATAATTTATTTAGGTACAATTTATGTTGATTATACGACCATCTTTTTTTTTTACTAAATAAAATAAGTATGAATCGTTAACTAACAATAAATTGTCTAACACAAATAATTAAACATAATATTAAATCGATAAAGATAATTTATAAATAAATCATAAATCAATGTAATAAAAATATGATAATCCAAAATTAATGATCAAACCATAAATAAAGTTACCGGAAGGAATTACAACAAAATTAGCCGGACATCGCGATGTACTCGACGAACGATCTACTGTTCATATCTTTTTTTTAATCAATATATTCTTCACAGGAAAACAATGCAATTCGTACAACTTGCACTTTGTCTTTTTTCGATTTGTATCATTCCCAATTGATACCCTCTAAAGTCAACAATCGTTGCTTTTTTTATTTTTTTAATAATGTGTCGATTTTTTTCTTGCAAAAGAGTGTTGCGGCTGTCCACCAAAGACGATTCCTCCCTCAATATATAGACTTTGTAGTCGGTCGTTATTATTGGGCTTAGGCCAAAAGTGTTTTTTTTTTTTTTCTTTTTACATTTTTTTTTATTCTTTTGACATATAATAACTTTGGCCCAATAAAAAATAAACCAACGACAACAATTGTTTGAACGAAGCCCGGACAAATAAAAGATGACCGAAAATATCGCGGCGCGCTCAAATCTTTTTCTTCAATATTTTTTTCTTTATTTATCAGCGCTCACAATGTCTTTTCTCCAAAAAAAAATTAATAAAGCGGCCATTTTATTCCATTTCGCTCGTAACCTACATAATCACAAAACACACTCAAAGTACATATATAACGACAAATAAATATACAATTATGCTAAATTAACATGCTATTAGGTGTATGCAAAATACAACAATCAATAACCCAAGGGTTTTACTTTGCGATCAGTAGCGACAGCTCCCTTATTGCGACCGTGATTGCGATTGCTTTTTGCGATAACACATGGCGACGTAACTAGGGTTATAGAAACGTTACTCTGCCCACATTGCGACAGCCATATTGCGATCAGTCTCTTATTGCGATACATATTCCGACAGGTTATTGCGATACATATTGCGATAAGCCATATTGCGATAGCACCATATTACGACAGGGTTATTATTGCGACAGGTTTTATTGCGACAGGGATATTATTGCGACAGGGATCATATTGCGACAGGGTCTTATTGCGATAGAAGGTTTATTGCGATACTTTGGGTATTGCGATAGGGTATTATTCCGATAGAAGGTTTGAAACTAATTTGGTAATTCTCATCAACCACACAACTAAAACATAATAACAAGAGGTTTAATTCAACAATACAAAACATAACTTTATTTCATTTCTCGATCATTTTTGGTAATCTTTTTCGTCAAGTGATAACATGAATCCAAATTCATATATGCCGATGATGCTGTCGTTTACCTCACTTACGGATATTTCCATCATCTCGGGTACCGATACCCGTCCACCATTGCTTATCAAAGATCTATTTGAAGCATGGCAAGAGCGAATGATTTCTTACATTATGGATCGTCCAAGTGGACGGCTTATGGTTAAGTCCATTAAGGAGGGACCACTTGAATATGGCACTGTGACGGTTGATAATGTAACACGGCCAAGAGTATTTGCTGACCTCACACCCGAGGATCAATAAATTGCTGACGCAGATGTACGTGCTACTAAGACTATCAGGCAAGCTCTTCCTCCAGATGTGTTTCGAATGGTAAGTAATCATACGGTGGCAAAGGCACTTTGGGAGCGGTTGGAGGTACTACTACAGGGAACTTCCTTGTCCAAGCAAAAACGTGAATGTCAATTGTATGATTTGTTTGATCGTTTCACATACATTCCAAGGGAGACTATACATGACTACTATTGGCTCTTCAACACACTCATGAATGACTTGAATGTTTATAGTCTTAACATTGTGCAGTTTCAGATCAATACTAAATTTCTGAACACACTACCTCCAGAGTGGGGCCAACATGTCACTGATGTTAAGTTGATCCGTGATTTGCATAAATCCAACTTAGATCAATTGTACTCATTCTTGCAGCAACAGGAAAGACATGTGATAACGAAAAGGATGTCTCAAGGATACTCTCATGAACCATTGGCATTGATGGCAACTCAACCACGTCTATCATACAACAACATATCTCTGCTATAGGACATCATGCCTACAGTCAACCAGCTTATCGCACCCCCAGTTTTTCTTAGTACTCAATTTTACCTCAACCACTCACATCTTATCCGAATCAGTTTGGTCATAATCAAGCATCATCATCACAAAGGGATCCACTTCCATATTCATCACCTTATGGTCAGCAAGGGTATTCACCTTACCAATCTCCTCAGGCTCCTCAGGCTCCTGCAATTACTTATCCAACCCATGAAGTAGGTCAGTCAAGCTACTCACAACATGTTTCTACTCCTTCACATACATATGCAGCTCCTCCAGCTCTAGTTTTATACTGTGATGATGAGGTGCCAGTCCCTCAACTTAGAGAAGGTGACAATCCCGTTGAGGTGTTAGCTAAGATGTCTGCCTATCTTACTCAGACATTGAGTAAACAAGGGTATAGAAGACCATCTCCAACAAACAATCAGTTAAGGAATTCTTCTAACTCTCGTCAACAAGCTACCATTCAAGATGGCAGGGTCATGGTACAACCACTTCAGGGTCGCCCAAGCTCTTCAGTTCCTGCTATTCGTATCAACAACACTGTTGCATCAAAGGGAAAGGCTGCAGGGACATTGAAGATGATTACCTGCTACAACTGCAAGGGAGAAGGGCATATGGCTAAGGATTGTAAGCATCCTAAGAGGAAAAGGGATAGTTCATGGTTTCAAGAGAAGCTATATTTGGTTAATGCTCAGGCAGAAGGTCGGGAATTAGATCAGGAGGAGTTGGCATTTTTGGCAGATCCGGGTGTTGTAGAAAATGAGGGAACCACAGCCACCTACACTCAGAATGCAGCATATCAAGCCGATGATTTGGATGCATATGACTCCGACTGTGATGACTTCAACAACGCCAAAGCAGCACTAATGGCTCAGATTTCACTCTATGGGTCTGACCGCATCTTTGAGGTACCAAGTTCTAACAGTGATACCACTATTGTCCCTTATCAAGTTGGGCAAGGGTCTGAGTATCAGGAAGAGCCATCGGTGGCGAGTAACTCAAATGAGGAAACAAGCAATGATAGCAATATCAATGCAAGTCCCCAGACTTTGAGTGAAACACAACCAATTGCTATTTCTCATATGACGTCTCCTGCTCAACAAGATTTGGTTACGGTTTCAGCATCTTTACTTGGCCAAATGAATACTGCGGTTCGTGAAACCCTAGGTGCCAATCAGGAATTATCTACCCAGCTTGCTTTGTATAAATAAAAGGTGCACACTTTGGAATTAATTCCCTCGTCCACTAGCCTCACCAACCCTGAATTTGATCATTTTCGCCAAACACAAATGGGTCACTTAACATAAATTGAAACGTTAAACACAAATCTTTCAAACGAAATTCAAGAAAAAGCGTTAGTCGTAGCTAATTTTCAAAAACTTAAAACGGATTTGAAGCCCTCGAGGCTAAAAAGGTTGAAATGGAAATTAATGCGTCTAATAGAATTAAGAAACTTGATTATTTGTTGTTACGTCAATATTCTGCGTCAGAATTAGTACACTTGTTCGAGGCTTCTTTTAAGGAACTTAATCTTTCGCGTCAAAAAGACCTTAAATCTAACCCGGGATATGCAAAGCAAGTTTTTCGAAACCACCCGCGACTCTATGATGCAACAAAGTTAGGTTTGGTCTTAGACCCGATAGTGTTTACGGTACCTTATGATACCTTGTCACCTTATGAAAAGAGACGTGCTAATCTGCTTCCCACATATCCTGCGTTTGACTACTCTAAGATGAATAAAGAATATGCTAAAACCGACTTTAGAACGCGCTTTAACATACACGGCGATCTAATCTCAAAACCCATCTTCATGTCCCATAAATAATTCCCTAGTACATTTCCTACACTTCTCAATTCGGGAGATCCTAAGGAGATTCCAAAGGATCTTCCACCAGTAAGTACTGTTTTGGTCACTTTACGCGTGATTAAAAGGCACTTTACTAACTTTGAAAAGGTCATTAAGGAATGTACAACTCCGACGGAAAAAACCGCTGGAGAATGGGCCTTCGAACACATGAAATCGGTTTTTGAGAATGAAATCATTCCGTTTGTCCATAATCTTCAAGAGAGATTTCTAGACCTAGGCGATAATCTTAATTTCGAAATGAGAGAAGTTCAGAAAGTCTTCCATGAAATGGATGATGTTTATGAGCAACATTTAGTTGAGAAAGAAAAGATGTCGTTCGCATATGATATTTTCTTAGAACAAGAAATCGCTCTTGATGTGAAGCAAATAGTGACCACTAAGTGTGCTAGTGAGATGACCTCCACTATGAATAGTTGTGATGATGTGCCGGATCTTTCTGTAACTAGTATTGCCCCTGTAGACACCATAGATGATCATTCTTGTCATGAATCCAACGCTGAAGTGTTAAAATTACAAGATTCTCTTAACTCACTTTCAAAACGCAGCAAACTGCACTTGAAAAGCTTTCAAAATCAAACGAGTGGGAAAACAGCGTTGAGACTAATGACAAGATGATCGAGGTTGTTCAAAGTTTAGAGGAAGAAATCATGAAACTTAAGTGAGAATCATCCATTGTAGAACCTTTGAAACAAGAACTAGAGACCGTAATAATAAAAACATGGTTTTGGCTAAGTTAAAGGAGACACTTCAAATCACCCGACGAGAAGTTGTTGATAACTTACCTAATATCTCTGCTCCATCCTCTAGTGCTCCACCAACCAAGTCAGTGGTGATCCATAAGAACCCATATCATAAGAATAACCCCGATACATATAATGTATACATGCAAGATGTTATTAAGCATGTGGATCTTGTTAGGGATATCCTTGATGACCTTTATGCGTTAGACCCTTCAAATAGCCACTATTACTCAGCTCATGCTTACATAAAGAGAGTGCAACATAGCTTAGCATCATTGAAATACATCGGACGACCGGGTTCTGCACCACTTACTAACAAACCCATTGCCATAACTCCATTCAACAAGACTCCAGGAGCTAAACCGTTGTTAACATTAAAGTCATCACCTAAGGCTAAATCAAACGCTATCACTAATGTTCCTTTGCCTTCTACCGGAGTAAATGTGTCTACTAAGGCTATAGGATCAAGCACCAAGAAAGATAGGATCAAGCCTTCCACTAGTAGGACTCCGAAGAAGAAAGTAGAAGTTCACCCTAGGAATGTTATTTCAAATTTGAATAAAAAGAATCATGTATTTAAGACTAAAAGCTCTGCGATTGTGCAGCAGCCCAAGACAAATGTGAATTCTGATTTGCGTTGTTGGAATTGTAATGAATGCATGTTTTCTGAGCATCATGTTATGTGCCTTGTTGATCACGTGAATGAAATGAATGCCATTAGGAACAATCTTGAATGGAAACCAACTGGGCGAGTCCTCACCCAAGTTGGATGGCAATGGAAACCCACTAGTAGGACCTTTACTGCTAATGGAACTACGTGCCCTTTAACTAGGATCACTTCCACTAAGAGTAGGTCTCAGCGTCCTTTAACTAGGAAGCCTCGCACCAAAGTAGAGAAACAACGTCCTTTAAATATGTCTGCCTCCACTATTGTGCCTACCAGTGATCCAGTACCTCAGGAAATTAGGCAACCTGTGACTAAACCGAAACCTAGGAAGCAAGTTTGGAAACCTAAACAGCCTCAGGATAGCAACTCTAAGATAATTGTATCTGTACATGCTAACTCTGAGGAACAATTAGATTCCGATACATTGTCTTTGTCTGGTGATACTTTCAGGTCGTCTAAATCATCCTCTGGTACTTGGACTCCGGTTGTTCCAAGCATATGACCGGCGATCGCTCGATGCTCAAAAATTTCGTTAGCAAGTTTCTAGGGACGGTTAAGTTTGGTAATGATCATATTGCTAAGATTATGGGGTATGGTGAATATCAGATTGGGAATGTTACGATTTCAAGGGTATATTACGTGGAAGGACTAGGTCACAACTTATTCTCAGTGGGACAATTTTGCGATTCAAACCTTGAAGTTGCTTTTCGACAACATACTTGCTTCATTCGTGATTTGGCAGGAAATGATTTGTTAAAAGGCTCCTGAGGGGATAATCTATACACATTGTCCATTCAAAACATGATGGCCACATCTCCCGTATGTATTCTCTCCAAAGCATCGAAGACTAAGTCATGGTTATGGCATCGTCGGTTATCTCATCTCAACTTTGATGCTATTACCAACTTGGCTAAAAACGAACTTGTTCGTGGTCTTCCGAAACTTAAATTTCACAAGGATCATTTATGTTTCGCGTGTTTATTGGGGAAAAGTACCAAGAAATCTTACAAACCTAAAGCCGAAGATACCAACCAAGAACCTTTGCATCTTATCCATATGGATATTTGTGGGCCTATGCGGACTGCCAGTGTGAGTGGTAGAAATTATATGCTAGTTATGGTGGATGATTATTCACGGTTTACATGGGTCAAATCCTTGGCATCAAAGGATAAAGTACCAGAATTTATTATCAAGTTCCTTAAGATGATCCAAGTAAGTCTCAATGCTACTGTTCGCCGCATTCGAACTGACAATGGAACAGAGTTTGTTAATCAAACTCTTCAAGCTTATTATGAAGAGGTTGGCATATCACACGAAACATCAGTTGCTCGCACTCCCCAACAAAACGGTGTAGTTGAAAGACGTAACTGTATACTTATGGAAGCTGCTAGAACTATGCTCATCTACGCCAATGCTCCTTTATTCTTATGGGATGAAGCAGTGGCCACAACATGTTATACCCAAAACAGTTGCATCATTCGCAAGAGCCATGGAAAAACCCCCTATGAGCTCCTTCATGGACGTAAACCCGATATTTCGTTCTTTCATGTGTTTGGTGCCTTGTGCTATCCAAATACAAATAGTGAAAATTTGGGTAAACTACAACCTAAGGCCGATATAGGAATTTTCATTGGTTACTCACCCACGAAGAAAGCTTACCGAATATATAACCGTCGTCTTGGCAAGATTATAGAAACCTTAGATGTCGATTTTGATGAGCTGACAGCGATGGCTTCTGAGCAACGCAGCTCTGAACCCGCGCTTCATGAGATGGGAACCGGAATCATCAATTCTGGATTAATTCCCAATAATCCTATTTCATCATCATTCACACCACCAACTAGGTCCGAGTGGGATGAATTATTTAAACCTATGTTTGATGAATTACTTGATCCCCCTAGCAAGACAGTTGCAGCACCTGAAGTGATTGCTCCAATTCACGAAGTCGTTGCCGAAGATAATGGAGCTCAATCAGATACATCCACTGTCACTATTGAACCGGATGTACCATCACCAAGTAATTCTCAAACAACACCAACATCCTCACCCCCACTCGTTCCAAATGATGATTAAGAGGATCACCTTGATCACGACTTGGAATATGCTCACTTTCCCGAGCTTCCCTTCTTTGGGTCTCACATACCAGAGAACTCTAATGATGCATCTACATCAGAGGAAGCTCCTACAACTGTATACTCCAGACCACAAAGGATTGAAAATCATAGCACCAAATGGACAAAGGATCACCCAATTCGGAATATCATTGGTGACATCGATATACCAATCTCAACACGCCATCAAATACAAGAGAGTGCATTATACTATTATTTTGATGCATTTCTCTCCGAAGTTGAACCCAAAAATTGGCAACAAGCCATGACACAATCATCATGGATTGAGGCTATGCAAGAAGAACTTAATGAATTTCAACGTATTGAAGTTTGGGAATTAGTTCCTTTACCTAACAACGTCGATATTCTTACTTTGTTGTGGGTTTACAAGGTTAAACTTGATGAAATGGGTGGAGTGTTAAAGAACAAAGCAAGATTGGTTGCTCGAGGTTACAAACAAGCTTTGGGTATTGACTTCGAAGAATCCTTTGCTCCTGTTGCCCGATTGGAGGCCATTAGACTATTCCTTGCTTATACTGCTCACATGAACATGATCGTCTACCAAATGGATGTTAAGACGACATTTATTAATGGTGAATTGAGGGAAGATGTCTATGTTAGTCAACCAAATGGATTTGTCAACTCGGAATATCCCAACCATGTGTACAAGCTTAAGAAGGCTCTCTATGGGTTGAAACAAGCTCCACGCGCGTGGTACGATCTTCTCTCGTCATATCTCATTTCGGAAGGCTTCTCCAAAGGCAAGGTGGACCCAACATTGTTCATTCTCAAGGAAGACAACGACATGATACTGGTACAAATTTATGTTGATGATATTATATTTGCTGCCACTACTCAAAGTCTGTCTGACCGTTTTGAGAAAATCATGTCCACACGATTTATAAATCAATCCAAATATGCTCTAGAATATTTAAAGAAATATAAGTTTGAAAACTGTGACCCCGTGGATACTCCAATGGGGGAGAGAACCAAGTTAGATGAAGATAGGGATGGGATTGCTGTCGATGCGAAACTTTATCGTGGAATGATCGGCACCCTTCTCTATCTGACTGCTAGCAGGCCTGATTTGCAATTTGCTATATGCATGTGTGCCCGGTATCAGGCTATACCTACCGAAAAGCACTTACATGTTGTGAAAAGGATCTTTCGATCCCTTAAAGGAACACTTAATCGTGGTCTATGGTATCCGAAGGATTCTTCTATTGCACTAATATCATATGCAGATGCGGATTATGTCGGGTGTCAAGATACTAGATGTAGCACTTCTGGCAGTGTGCAACTTCTTGGAGATAGACTTATCAGTTGGGCATCAAAAAGGCCGAAAAGCGCTACGATTTCAAGTACTGAGGCAGAATACATTGCTATGTCCGGATGCTGTGCTCAAATTCTATGGATGAGATCTCAGCTGACAGACTACGGTCTTGGATTCAACAAAATCCCGATGTACTGCGACAACAAAAGCGCCATTGCCCTTTGCTGCAACTACGTTCAACACTCCAGAGCAAAGCAGATTGACATTCGCTACCACTTCATCAAAGAGAAAGTGGAAAATGGAGTAATCGAGCTATACTTCGTCACTACTGAATATCAGCTGGCAGACTTATTTACAAAGGCCTTGGATCGAGGACGCATCGAGTTTTTGATCGGAAAACTAGGCATGAAATCATTCTCTCCAGCGACTCTTCAGGAGTTGGCAGACGAGTCTGCAGAATAGTGGTGGTAAACTATTCTAGCGTATCCTTTGATCGTGATCTTGTATATTATCGTATATATATAAACCACAAAAAGAAAAATACAAAAATATAAAATCTACAAAAACCATAAAAAAATATAAAACCAAGAAAACCCAAAAATATTTTTCTTTTTAAATCCGGGCATATCTTTTAGTACGGTAATATTTGCGGCTTTAGAAATGTCGATTAATATTGACACAGCGCCGTAACTAGAGTCCGTATAAAAGTTCTACGTTTTGAAAACATGCCCATTATGGCTTGTAGTTATTTCAGACTGCAACCCGCTTTTCGCATTCAAGTCACGTATTTCTTTTGAAAACGTTGGCTCACAACGGGAAATAATTTTCTCGGGCAAGGTTTACTTTATAACCTTGTAAGGGATCAAGTTTACTTAATAACTTGGTCTAACACAAATCTGTGTACGTGTCAGTGCACTTATTTTGTGTAAATAAGAGAAATCGTATTGCCACAAGAATCGTTTCCAAATAAACACTAAACCGGAAAATGTTCTCATGAATATTTGTTTCTTTAAAACCACGGACTACAGCTCTTTAGATAGAAAACGGGTCCGTGTTTAAGGGGGAGCAAATATTAAATGTTTTTGGACTTAAATGGATCTTCAAAAAGGATTTTCAGAAATTAAACCGATAACAGTCATCATTAATTGCTTGGTGTGCCTTGTGGGGATTCTACTTTGCGGAATAGGTTTCTTTGACAATTAGGCATTAAGTGATCGTGTTTGTTCACGGGTTAGTATCTTGTTAAGTTATGTCATTAATCCTAATGGTATTAACTAAAATACTAATGGAGGGACCAATTATGCATTTTTGTCTAACTTAGGTGTATAATAGGTCCACTTGGCTCACACTCTTGACCAAGTCAACCATATTTATACCCCCCCCCTGTCTTCCCTCTATCGCAAAAACACAAACACATAATTCTCATCTGCCATTGTTGACAAGCTTTCCCACTTCATCTATTTCTTTGATTAAATCAGACTCTCCCACAATCTAGGTATACTTTATTTGATTGTTTATCATTCCTTTTATTCAACTTAACATCTAGCAAACTTACCCGAATCTCAGTTTCATTCAAAACAAATTAGGGTTTATGATTTTGCAATGAAAATATTAATTGAATGGTGGGATATGTTAAGGATGCCTAGATGAACATAGGTCTTGCTCAGAATTGATCAAAACATTGCCAAACTCTCGGAATCGCAAAGACAAACTTGGAAAATCGAATCCCTTTCTTGGATTGCGATGAATATTGAGACAGCATTGCGATGCATGGCTATTGCGATGACTTATTGCGATGGACTATTGCGATAGGTCATTCCGATGGCTTATTGCGATGGTTCATTGCGATGGTTATTGCGATGGAACATTGCGATGGTATATTGCGATGGTGCACCCCATGCATCATTGCGATGGCATCGTAATGATATTGCGATGGACCCTTATTGTGATAGATTACATATTGCGATGGATTTTTTTGTGATAGAATATTGCGATAGGACAACACTGAGATGGAACTGGTATTGCGATAGAAATGTTTTGCGATGGAAATAACATTAAGATAGGAGGATATTGCGATGGTTTAGATCACTTGCAAGTTTGTGTTGTGCTATAGGATTATCATGCTTTATTCATATTAATCCAAATGCTTAACCATGTCATAGATATAAGATATATATGTTTGTATATCATTTGTGTTTGTGTCATATAAGCAGGAAAATGTCGCTCACTGAAGCACAACAGCAACAACGTGATCTTGCACTTGTCCCAATTGCTCAAAGGCTTCGATTTGCTGAGAACAACTCCCGCTTACAAGAAGATCATGATCGAGCCTTAGCAGCCTTTAAGATAGCCACGGATATCCTTGACTGCTCTCCAATCCAAGGTGCATTTAGACTCACGGCCTCAGTTCCAGAAGTTTACATGCACGAATTCTGGCTTACTGCGACGCTTTCATCAAAGCAATTGTCTAAGAAGGTGGTGTCGTTCGAAATCAATAAAAGGCCCATGCAACTTGATTTAAACACCTTTCGACAATTGTTTAACTTTCCGACGTTAGCAAAAGGTGAACATTTTGTTGCTAACCCGGACACGGAAGAAATGCTCAGAACAATTCGTGCACTCAACTATAACAGTGAAATCACCCTCCTCTCTCAATTCAACACATCTCATATTGGGAAACCTTGGAAAGCGATCTTTACCATCCTTGTAAAGTGTCTTACTTCCAAGACTCGAGGCTCGGACGTCATGAGACCTCCTCAGGCTCATATCTTTGGGGGATTATACACAGCATCAAAAGTAGATTATGCCCTTCTCATCTGGGAAGAATTCTGCTATCAATTTACTGCGACAAAGAAGAAGTCCAATCATCTACCGTTTCCACGGCTCACAAAGCTCATCATCAACCACTTCATGAAGAAAGATCCAAGAATTGATACTCGGGGAAATTTCTTCTACCAACTAGGGAAGATGACTACGTGATCCTAACGATGAATCCGGATTCGCAATCCACCAAGTATGCCCTACGTCCAGCTCTTGTCCTGGACACTATGATCAATGAAGGTATTAAAGAAAGCGAGTCTTATCAAGAAATGCTCCAAGATATTGAAGCACAGTTACGAAGAGCTAATGCACATTCCTCGGAACATCCAAAAGGTAAACGCAAGAAGAGATTTTCAAAGCGCCAACCTAAAGCTAAAGGCTCGGGCAAAGAACAACTTCATGATGAAGACACTGAGGATGAGATGGTCCATACAGATGAAGAAGAGCAACAACAACTTCTCCGTCAAGCAAAGCATAAAAAGGTAAGGAAATAGGTGGGTCATCTACTGAACCTGCTCATGAAACTTTGTCTCAGGATAAACTGCTACGTCTCACTCTTCAACAGAGTCGAGAAGAAGCCTTTGCATCAACTATAGGCTCAGGTTCAGGACCACAACTTGATGATTTAGATGAGTTTGGTCATCCTGAATTAGATGATTTCACCATGTATGATGATCCAAACGACCAAGAATTGGACCCATTCTCCTTTGAGACAACGGAACATAATGAGGAGAGTGGTGGTAGTGACACAACAACTATTAACACACTGTATGATGATGTTAATATCAACACTACACTACCACTACCAACGGGCACAATAGTCACCGATGATGCTCATGCAACTCTCACTCCCGCCTCTCAAACTCAAAGTAAGTCTACTTCTAGCTCTCACGATATTTCACGATATATTAACGAAGAAGGCGATGGAACTGAAGTTACCAACACCGATGCATCAACAAATGAGAATTTGGTGGATGTTCCAATTACAAAAACGACATCCAATGTCATTCCACCAATTTCTCCAACGGTGAATAGCAATGTTGCTACCATGGCTACACCTACCCCAATAGTCGTTAGCACTGTGATGACCACTGTTCCACTGGTTGACCCTATCGTAGTGCAACCTGTATTATCCACCGTCCAACAACCCGTACTAACCACCACCCCAGAAACCGCATCATCCACCACCCCGTCAACACAGGCTAAACCAACGGTAGTACAATCGGTATCATCTACCTCCCCACAACAGGTATCATCCACGACCCCGACTATTCAAGTTGACCCCATTGTCCAACAACCAGTATCAACCCCTATCCTACAACCTGTACCATCCACCACCCCTCTAAATCTAGTAGTGATTCCTCCAACTTCCACCGCACAACTTGTAGCATCCACCACTCAATCCATTGTTACACCACCTCCACCACCACCAGAACAACCAGGACCATCCACTCCATATCTAACTGTCAATGATGAGATTATTCAGACACTTATTCACCACATGGAGGTCCAGGCTACACAAATCAAAACGCTCACTGCGTCGATTAGTAAGCTTGTTACACCAGCGGACTCCGCATAAACCGGTGAGAAGTCTAAACTCAAGAGGATATCTAACAGAGTCAAAAGTCTCAGAAAAAGGCACAAAGAATTCCGTGCTGAAAAGAAGGCTCGTGACGACGAGAATGCAGTTTTTCTCTCGTCCATTGAGTCCAAAATGACGAACATCATTCAAAGTGAAGTCAAGTCATATGTGGACCAAGTGCTTCCCACACTCTTCACCTCAGGTTTAACTACCTCCCAATTGATGCAATTACTTCACACACGCCTTACAGATATGGGTGCTTATAAATCCAAGAACAAACGCACAGTTCTACAATATCTCACCAAGGCGATGAGTGAAGATCCAACAACAGAGGCAGCAGCACTTGAGGTTGAGGAAGAAGACGAGTTGGTTGAGACTATAAATAGTGAGAATGATGGTGATAAGGGTAAGGATGGAGATGAGGATGATAATGATGAGGAGGATGAGGAAGAAGAGGAACACGATGAGGATGAATTAGAGGATGAGGATAAAGTAGAAGATGAGGATGAGGAAGATGATGATGCTGAGGATGATGAAGTGAATGAGGATGAGGAATCAGATGGGGATGATGATGATGATGACGACCAAGGTAATGGCACTGGCAACACGGACAAGCATGACAAAGCGAGAACAAGTGGTGTTGAGAATACTACGGGTGCCGATGACATGGAAACTAAGATTGTGGTTTAGAAAACAAACGAAGATGGTGCTGGGTCTACACAACAAACAGTAGATCCTCCGGGTTCAGTCAATCAGAATATCGATTCAGGTATGTCTACTCCACTGGTATCTACATCTATTCCTTTATCAGAACCTGTAGAACCTGTGATTGAAGCCGAAATCCCAGTCAACATGCCTGAAGACGTACCCACGACTTCGGTACACAACGATGAACCCTCAGGATCTATGCCTGAAATCAATCCCACTACAAACACATCCACACCTTCAAACATGGATCAGCAAACTTCTGAGGACATGGAAGTCGATAACCTTAACTCCCCAGAACCATCATTTGCTGAATCCTTAAGTATTGATGAGAGTGTTCAACCGCAACAGTGGATGATTGAAGCTGCCCCACAACATCCGTTTGCTACTGCTACAGATATTAAGCTGAGTCAACTACTCAATAACCATATCGACTTCTCAGCTTTTCTCATGTATCACCAAGGCCAACCCACATTAACCCCAGCGCTCATGAAAATGTCGGTAGCCAACGTGGATTTCTTCGATACACTGAAGATCACAAACAGTGAGGCCGAATACCACATTAACGAGCTTACCAAGGCAATGAAGTCCACATCTACCGGGATTCAGACTCCAATGGTACAACCTCTAACACCAAACCTGATTCAACAATCGCCAACACTTCCATTACAATATTTCGTCTCTCGTGACCTTGAGTATCTTGAAAGCAGGGCGGATAAATATGCAACATCTCTAACAATGTTAAAGGCGGAAAATCTGGAGGATATACCATGGATCGAAGACAAGATTCCACCGGCGTTATGGAGAAGAAAGTTGCTTCCATTCTATGATCCCTATGCTGCCCACGGTATTTCTCAGTGGAACAAGACGAAGAGATTAGCTTACAACTACTTAAACCGTGGGAAAACCAGGAAACTTGTTATATCCGATCTTAGAATCCGAAGCATCCAAGAAGCTACCACCATGAACGTATTTGGATATGATTATCTGAATCATATAGTGGTCAAACGCGCTGATGAAAGGTACTATACTTTCGAACAGAGTGATTTTCGTCACCTTCCGCTTGAATACATTGAAGATCTACTTCTAATTTTGGTACAAGAAAAGGTCCCGCATCTGAATACCGACGTCAGGATTACCTTAAGCTGCAACATTCGCCAATTCACACGATGGGTTGTCATCATCAACAGGGTTGAAGACTTTCAACTTGGGGTGGAAAGCTATCAGTGGCAACTAAATGTGCAGCGTCCTCACACTGCTCCTTTAAGTCAATATCATAAGGACAAGCTGCCATACATGGGAACAGCACAACCGGAACCAGGTATGTTCTATCCGAACGCGACAGGAGTGAAGCAATTCATGCGGTTCTCTGAGCTTTACAAGTTCAGCGACGGGACACTAAAAAACGTTCGTGATGATCTACACGTCCTCAACACAAAACAACCACTTCCGGCAGTCACATACACGTGGACACCTCAATGCCGAAGAAGCGCAAACTACGCTATCGAGAAGATTGAGTAAACACTGCGGAAGAGACGGTTGCTACGAAGTTTGGAACGATTCGTCGGTGGACGACCATATGGAGCACACCACAGACTCACGGAACACGCCATTTAATTATGGTTCGTCTTCAAACAGGTCACCTCCATTTGTTTAACCTTGTGAATATGTTCATATGTTAATATAAGGCTTTTGTGGCTTGTTGTAGTATGAAAGTATGATAATTTTTCAAGAATTTCTCACGAGATTCTAAATCTTTCAAAATATATCATACTCAGGTACTACAACTTACCCTCATTAATTTGAGGGGGAGCAATTCATGTTCTATGGCCAACAACCCAATTTCATTTTGTTACCCACAGACCGGTTAATCCGTTAGTATCCAAAATATTAATGGTTAACATTTTGGATAAGGGGAGAAAATGGGATTAAGGAGACTTGATTAATATATCTGGCTAAAGACCGAAAAGAAATTAACAAATTTCCGTCTTAATAAGTGTTAGGCACATATTAAGGGGAAGCGTTTTTGTTGTATAAAACTCTAAGGTACAAAATCATTTGATATTTATATCACAAATACCTTAGTAGATTTTCCAAAGGAATTTTCATGGTGACAAGTACTTACCAAAACACTATCATTTCACGACGAGAGTGGTGACAAAAGGATGGTAGGTTTAGGTACAAGTCCAATGATTCTTCCAGAACCGGAGGAATCTTCCCAAGGACAATTCCATAGATAGAATTAGAAGTCCTTAGGAAAGATGGGGAATGGATTGTGAACGTAGCAGAATGCAGACCAAGTACTTAAGATAGCACTGGAACAATCACAACAAGGTGCTAGTTATGACGTATTGGTATGCATTGAAGGGGTTGAAGAATGAAAAAGAATTGTAAAGATAAAGGGTGTAAAGAAAGAAGCCCTCCTTATAACCTAGGCAGAAACTGGGTCAACACATTTTGAAGACGATAAAGTATCATGGACCCAGTGATGCGATGCACAACCCCTCCCAGCTAACTCAAATATCTCTCAAAAGATATTTGTTTTAATGTCACGGAGTTCAACACGTTATCTATCGGTTCATTCACTTGAATGAATTGACATTGAAAAGGTGGCAATCCTCTTCAGCCTCCGCTCAGCAAAAACAAAACGCACAATCGAGTCTAGAGCCACGAGATCATCAAAAGTGTCATTTGGACACTGGTCATGTATTCCTTGCTTCTTCACACACTGTGAAAAGTAAGAAAGTTTTTATGAGTCCTACACAATAATCTTGCATTATTGCCAGAACATCTGAGTGATACGTAAGTATTACTATGAAGATGGAAATCCAGCCTGAGCCAACATCAAACAAGCTCATGGTAGGTGACACGTGCGGTTCTTTAGAAACCAATCTTGTGAAAACTGGAAAGAAACAGTAGTTTAATTCTTAATTGAACTTAAACTCGTTCCAGTCCTCTACGCATTATCAAATGATCTTGCCAGAACACTCAGAGTGACACTCTTTAGTGCTCACAGTGACGAGTGGAAATCCTTCTAGTGTTAACATCAAACAGCACTTGGTAGGTGACGTGCAAGATTCTATACGAATCAAGCTCGTGACAACTGGAAAGCAACAATGGTGAAAATCTTAATTGAAATTCACTTGTTCCAGGTTCATGAATTGACGGCTTCAATCACAAAGATAATTTATTATCCAAGTGATTCACTCTTTATGTTCGCAGTCAGGCTTAGTGACAGTCGAGTAAAGAGAACGGGTTTACCCGCGAAATCCTGTCAGGAAGTTAATTAATTGAAACTAACCGTCACGGGTACGATATCTAATATCGTCCAACGGTCTTCATCTACCGGAGGTAAATTCCTACCGTTTAAGAACAAAATGTTCTAAGCCACTTCGTTCGTGTCTTATTATGTTGCTGCATTTGAAGACGGTGGCGTTGCGGTTTACCAGAAGAAGTCGTCCTCACATACTTATTCCTTCTGCATCAAATACTTAAGCAAAATTCAAGAAAGTATGACCTAAAAGTCTTCCGCTGTGACAACTCTGAAACTTTCAAGAATTCAACAAAGGATAGGTATGTGGGACATGGAGTCACGAAGAGGCGAACATCACAAGAAGGCAAAGACTGCACGTGAAAGGCCAAAGAATATGCTCACAGCAAAAGCCCAATGATACTCAACATATTCACAAAAGAAAAAAGAAAAGAACAAACAAAGAGAACAACTACGAGCTCAAGACGAAGACTTAGTATAATATGCTAGGTTTAGGACTTTGTAATTTGGAGTGACCTCCCTTAGGGGGAGATTGTTGGAAATACGTTTTTAACGTATATTAGAAGTATCGGTCACTCCAACAATATTATTAAACGTTGTAGGCTCGTAGTTAATTGTTTACTTAAGTGTATTAAATAGCCTAGCCCATGGAATTGTCCATGGGTTAGAAGGCCCAAGCCCACCAAGGCTTGGGTATAAAAGCCCTCTCCTTTGATGGAGAGGGTGTTGGTTGTTTCATTTATTCAATATACTTGTAGGTTTTTCTCTCTCTTTCTCTCTCTACTTTCTCTCTCTAAAACAACAACCCTCTTGATAGAATCGTAGATTATCAATATTCTACATATACTAGCTAGAGTAAACTTTGACAAGTAAACTCGGGTTGAGTCAAAATATTAATGACAGGCCTAATATATCAAAGACATCTAAACTCGCTAAAACCATTTTATTTTACTAAGAGTAAATAACAATAATAAAGGAAACTACAACTAGGCCAAAATAGATTAAAAATTTTGAAAAATGTCGAAGAATTGAATTTCCGGTTAAAATGAGGTCAAATTCATGGAAAAGCCCACTTAACTTCGATAGAAGTCCCCCCTACACTTAATATAAACATTGTCCTCAATGTTTAAGCATGTGGGAGTAAATCCCCCTACACTTAGGACATTGTGCACTTTGTTTAAGTCTTGCTAAGGAAGAGACAACTAAAGTGATTCCTATTTTAATATTGAAGAATATAAAATAGAGAATCAAAAGAGTTTAGGATAGAACCGGGAAGACGGGTACACAGAATCACGGGTCGTCAAAAGTCGTAAAGAATGAATCTTTGAAAGCTCCAATCCCTGCACATCATAAGAAAGAAAACAACAAAAACCTACTGGGCTCCCCTACACTTATGATGAAAACAGATAAAGATAGATAGATAATCGGGTTGCCTCCCGAGAAGCGCTTGTTTTTGTTAACCGAGTCGTGAGCCTGACTCGTCCCAAATTAAATGGTCCATGGGGAAGCCTCGAATGTAATACCGGGATCAAAGACCTTGTCCTTGTTCCCGGAGGACATTAATAAAGGAGAGGCCGGAGGATAAGTCTTGAAGGGTAGAAAAGTCCGCTCAACATACGAGAATTATGTGAGGTCATGATCCACGGGAGGTGGGGTGGGTAAAGTAAGCAAATTGTCATCCCCAAAAGACAATTGATGCTCAGACAGCGACAAAGCCGTAAGGTTATCAATCATATAATAGTCAATGTCACCTCTCGGGTCGAAACATTCATCCTCATGAACGTGAATCTCTTCGATTTCTTCATCATAGATAGGCTCGTCAAACCAAGGTTTGTCGTTCCCCTCATTGAGGATTTTAGAAACTCTCTCGAATAGATCACGATCAAGTATGAAACCATCATTCATTTGTGGGGATTGTTGATAAGTTAAATCCTCACGAATGTGGTAAACGTAATTCTCATTAGAGGAGTGTCGATTAGGTAACTCCTCGAGGATTGGATGTGTGGTCATGTGAGTTGGTTCGTCATTATTATTAAAAATAAGACGTTCCAACTCATCAAGTGCAGCCTCGATATTGGAAAAATCGTCCTCACTCGTAGGTGGAAGTGGAGGTAAAAGAGCTAGCTCTCGGTCGATAATTTCCTCAATCTCGGGCGCGAAGACGAAATCGTCATACTAACCACATGTTGAACTCTTGTTAGGAGAATCAATTATCGTTTGTGGACTTGTGAGTATGTGATCGTTGACTAGCGAAGTGACCTTGTCCGTAAGCTCGGCAAAAGTCGGTGCATCACAAACCTCATCAAATAATTTATCAAGACCAAAATCACTAATCTCACTCGCTGTATCACTATCCTTAGACGCATTAGGGATGTGATAGGTGTGAAAACACCCATCTTTTCTGCCACTTAATTACAGTAAAACGAGACCTAAACGTATACTTTATGTCATAAATGTCGGAATTATGCGTGGTTTGTGTTTTTATTATGTTTCAGGGTCAAAAACTGAAAAGGAAGGAAAACACGGTCTTTCATAGGCGTTTATTGAAGAAAAATACAAAAGACGAAGTCAAAAGATCAAGAATGCAAAAAGAACGGGAGTCCAAGGCTTATTCTGAAGATTTATCGAAGAAAATGTCTAAAGACGAAAGTTTAATGAAGCCTAAGAACTCAAGTCTTATTTATGAAAAAAAATTTAAAGACGAGTTTGAAGAAATCCCAAGACAAAGTCTTGAAAGTCGAAAGAATTAAGAAGACAAAAAGACTAAGGACCAAGAAGCAAGAGAGAAAGAAGAAAGAGAGAGGAAGCTTCCACCTCCTCCTCCCCTATATATAGTTAGCATAGGATTCATTTTCAAGTTGTTGGGTGGCTTGACAAACCACATCTTCCACCTTTAATTTTTGCACAATTTAATTTCTTGCAATTTAATCTCTTGTATCGCACATTTTAATTCCAAGTAAGTTTTATTGAATCTTTACCTTTTCTTGTTCATCATCTTCTTCCATTCTTGCTTAATTACTGCTTTGATTTGTGTTCATGTTCTTGAGTTTTCATGGCTTTCAATCAAGTGGGTTTTGATTGATTTGTCTTTATTTGTTAGTTTTGTTGATTTATTTAGATTGGTTATTGTTAGTAGTTGATTATTGGTTGTTTTGTTTTAATCTTTTGGTGCGTTTTGATTTGATTTGGTTTGATTCGTACCTGCTACTGTTTCCCTGTTCTTCATACTGTTCTTATTTCCCAGATTCCGAACCAACCATATATTCCGAATGAATGATTTGCCTTTTTATTCCGAACCAAATGTTTCATCCGGAATAATTATTCCGGATGAGTAGCTTATTCCGGATCAACTGCATTTGAAGTCTTCCATTCGGAATAATTTTATTCTGAACCAAACGTCTCATCCGGAATAATTAATTATTCCGGATCAACTGTCTCATTCGGAATAATATTCCGAACCAAAAGCTTTCATCCGGAATATCATTTATTCCGGATAAGTCATACATTCCGAATGAGTTGTTTTTCTTATTCTTATCTATTATTCCGAACCAGTCACATTTCCTTTTTATTCCGGATCAATGCTTATTCCGGATGGATTAATTTATTCCGGATGAGTTTTTTCCTATTTTTAGTTTTAAGCTTTATTTTTCCCGCCTTTTCCTTATTCGCACTTTTACTTGCTTTCCTTTTAGTTTAAGTTTTAGTTTGCGTCATTTATTTTATTTCCATTTTAATTTCCCGTCATTTACTTTTCACCAAGCTTTCATCTTTCATTATTTCCTTTTCCCGTCTTTATTTTATCTTTTCAAGTCTTTATTTTCCATTAGTTTTAGACAACGACCACCCTTTTATTCGATTCACCAAGAACAACTAAACTCTCGCGCTCAACCGGTTTTCAATTCGAGAAGATATCGAGAACGATAAAAGAACCCATACAAAAACACGGTTATCAAATGGCGCAGCTGCCGGCTCTTTTCGTGAAGATTAACGGTTTTTTGTGAGAGTCACGTTGGATTTTGGGATCCGTTCACTCGTGAACGTTATTTTTCGTGACAAAAATTTTCAAAAATCCCAAAAACATTTGAAAAATCTTAAAAGCATTTCTTTTTCAAAAGTTTTTCACCAAAATATTCTTCTTGCTTATCTATCTTTCTTCATAAATTCGTCTTGCGTACGGTGTGGCAGACATTAGCATGATTTTCAAACATGTCAATGGTGTACATGTGAGCGGTGCGGCAATGATATCGACAATACACAATTCGGATTTTGTCCATCATGCAATTCGATTAACTCATCCTTTGCTTCTCGTGAACCTACTCCGCCCTATTGCATCTATTGTGGAAGCGATTCTCATTGGCATGTTTCGTGTCTGGTTCAATACCCGTATCTTTACGGGCAAGAATCGGATTACAATTATGACAATGGTAATAGATATCCACAAGACTCACCCAGTTTTTCTCCTTACCCGTTCTGCAACAACTGTGGGGGCCCTCACGACACTTCTTATTGTCAACCGATGAATTATTATGACCCACATCCGTGATATAATTCCGATTTTCAAAATCTTGAGCGCCCACGGAAATCACTCGATCCTCAACCTCGTCACGAAATGAGTTCCGCAGAACCCATTGCCGATCTTGCTACAGCTTTTCAAGAACAAACGAAAGAGCTCTTACACACGTTGCAAACTTGTATGGAGTCATTTTTGAAGCAGCAAGAGCCGACGAGTACTCATGTCCCTGAGCCTACTATCGGCCCTGTCGATAATGAGGAGAGTGATGACGATATTGAGGTGATTTTCGACGAGGAGGAATTTCTAAAGCAACGCAAGACTTCTCTCATTCCTCCTTCGTCTATTGCTCCGTCATTGACTCCTTTTGGAGAAAATGACTTTCTTTGGGATGATATTCAAGCTAGCTTGAGTCCCCTTGCTCCTAACTCTAACGATTCTTTAACCGATTGGGCAGACGAACTTCTAACAATTGAGAAACTTCTCAAGGAAGATCCTGTCTCTCCTCCTTCTCCTGAAACGGTTACTAATGACGATCCATCACTAGTTACACCATCTAGCGTTGAAGAATCAACCCACATGCCCAAACATCCAATTCTCGAGGAGTTACCTAATCAACACTTCTCTAATGAGAATTACGTATACCACATTCGTGAGGATTTAACTTATCAACAATCCTCACAAATGAATGATGGTTTCGTACTTGAGCGTGATCTTTTCAACCGAGTTTATACAGTCCTTATCTATAATGAAACCGAAAAGATCAACGTTCATGAGGATGAATGCTTTGACCCGGGAGGTGACATGGACCATTCTATGATTGATAACTTTCCGGCTTTGCCAATTGGTCCACATCCATTGTCTTTGGAGGATGACAATGTGATTCCTTTCCTCACCCCACCTCCTGTCAATCTAGACTTCACGTGCTATTCTTATATTGAGCGGACTTTCCTACCATTCACTACTTATCCTCCCGCCTCTCCTTCTTTATTAATGTCCTCCGGGAACGAGGACAAGGTCTTTGATCCCGGTATTACATTCGAGGATTCCCCAGGCTCGTGACTCGGTTAATATAAACAAGCGCTCTTCGGGAGGCAACCCGATTATCTATCTTTATCTGTTTTAATCATAAGTGTAGGGGGAGCCCCGTTGGTGTTTCTTGTTTTCTTTCTTATCATTGCAGGGATTAAAGCTTCAAAGACACACTCTTGATGATTTTTGACGAACCGTGAATCCGTGTTCCCGCCTTCCCGGTTCTATCCTAAACTCTTTTCGATTCACTATTTTATATTTTCCAATATTAAAATAGGAATCTCTTTAGTCGTCTCTTTCTTAGCGCGATTTAAGAAAAGTGCACAATGTCATAAGTGTAGGGGAGTTTACTCCCACATTCTTAAACATTGAGGACAATGTTTATCTCAAGTGTAGGGGGGACTTCTATCGAAGTTAAGTGGTCTTTTCCATTAATTTGCCCTCTTTTTAGCCGGAAATTCGATTTTTCGACATTTTCCAAAATTTTTGATCTATTTTGGCCTAGTTTTAGTTTCCTCTATTTTTGTTATTTTCTCTTATTTAATAAAATGGTTTTAGCAAGTTTAGATATCTTAGATATATTAGGCCCGTTGTGAATATTTTGACTCAACCCGAGTTTATTTATTCAAGTTTACTCTAGCTAGTATCCTTAACCATGTAGAACTTAATTGGTTTATTAGGCTAAGCATCCACGAGTCTCATTCCTTGAGATTTTAAATTGTGGAGAATGAGAAATGATAGGGTTAGTTATAAGTTTGGTATTCTTTCATTAACTTATGTGAGTTAATTATGATCTTTTTCTCCCATCGCTTGTAAATAAATAACTGCAATAAGTAAGGTCGTACGGTCTGAAAAATTACCTAGCTATTAGCCCAAGATCGTTTAAAAGTTGCTTGGTATTGATTAGAGTTCATAGCCAAGGCATAACTTATGAATCGGGACGCGAAGATTGGCGAGTCCGAAAAGGCCCTAACAAGGCATGAGGATTCCATTTTGTTGCTAAAGATCCAAGATGATGTGAAAAGCACTATTCTGAAGTCAATATGAAGGATCAAGACACACGACGAAAAGCAATTACTCCCACAAGATCATGGAGAAATCTATCCGAAAAGACCCTTACAAGGTATGAGGATAAATAGATCCAAGTCCGAAAAGGAGGCGGATCGTTGTATCTCAAAATCCCAAATTATGATTGAATAAATAATGAAGAAGTCGTGGTCAACATTTGAAGAAAATATCTCAAGTTCCCCAAGTGAAGATATACACAATATATGAAGAGAAGGCCATAATTTCAAGAACGTCTTCTCAAGATTTGAAGTATGAAGTAAATGCCAAATATCGGTCCAAGAAAGGTCTCAAATCGTGAAGCGAATTATGCCAAGATATGAACTTTTTGAGGTCTCGAGAAGCAGTTTTAAAAGATTTTGTCCTCTAGCTAACTATGCATTAGATCGTCCTACTTTATTTTCAGCCTTAATAACTTATCGAAATAAGTCAACAATGCATCCTCGTGATCATTCAAGACATCAATAAAATATAAGGGATACCCATAGGAATAAGGGAGTTTAAGGGATTAATTGAACCGCATGAGTAAATGTTCGTTACGCTAACTTGTACTAACAATGATCTTGTTTTTAAGCTTGGTATGGGGAACGTGAAACTTGAGGATGATTAATATTCATGACACAAGCCCTAATGTAAGTCTTAGATTTCTTTACAAGTTTCTTCCTTGTTTCATCTTGTTATTTTCTATCTTTTTGATTTTCTTTAGTTTTAATAAAGGCCAAGGTAGGTTGATTATGATGGAAAGTGTAAACCTTGCTTTTTCTCTAAGAGTTTCATGAGGGCATTGCAATGGTCAAGTGTAGGGGATTTGATAGGTGTGAAAACACCCATATTTTCTGCCACTTAATTACAGTAAAACGAGACCTAAACGTATATTTTATGTCATAAATGTCAGAATTATGCGTGGTTTGTGTTTTTATTGTGTTTCAGGGTCAAAAACTGAAAAGGAAGGAAAACACGGTCTTTCATGGGCGTTTATTGAAGAAAAAGACAAAAGACGAAGTCAAAAGATCAAGAATGCAAAAAGAACGGGAGTCCATGGCTTATTCTGAAGATTTATCGAAGAAAATGTCTAAAGACGAAAGTTTAATGAAGCCGAAGAACTCAAGTCTTATTTATGAAGAAAATATTAAAGACGAGTTTGAAGAAATCCCAAGACAAAGTCTTAAAAGTCGAAAGAATTAAGAAGACAAAAAGACTAAGGACCAAGAAGCAAGAGAGAAAGAAGAAAGAGAGAGGAAGCTTCCACCTCCTCCTCCCTTATATATAGTTAGCATAGGATTCATTTTCAAGTTGTTAGGTGGCTTGACAAACCACATCTTCCACCTTTAATTTTTGCACAATTTAATTTCTTGTAATTTAATTTCTTGTATCGCACCTTTTAATTCCAAGTAAGTTTTATTGAATCTTTACCATTTCTTGTTCATCATCTTCTTCCTTTCTTGCTTAATTACTGCTTTGATTTGTGTTCATGTTCTTGAGTTTTCATGGCTTTCAATCAAGTGGGTTTTGATTGATTTGGCTTTATTTGTTAGTTTTGTTGATTTGTTTTTATTGGTTATTGTTAGTAGTTGATTATTGGTTGTTTTGGTTTAATCTTTTGGTGCGTTTTGATTTGATTTGGTTTGATTCGTACCTGCTACTGTTTCCCTGTTCTTCATACTGTTCTTATTTCCCAGATTCTGAACCAACCATACATTCCGAATGAATGATTTGCCTTTTTATTTCGAACCAAATGTTTCAGTCGAAATAATTATTCCGGATGAGTAGCTTATTCCGGATCAACTGCATTTGAAGTCTTCCATTCGGAATAATTTTATTCCGAACCAAACGTCTCACCCGGAATAATTAATTATTCCGGATCAACTGTCTCATTCGGAATAATATTCCGAACCAAAAGCTTTCATCCGGAATATCATTTATTCCGGATAAGTCATACATTCCGAATGAGTTGTTTTTCTTATTCTTATCTATTATTCCGAACCAGTCACATTTCCTTTTTATTCCGGATCAATGCTTATTCCGGACGGATTAATTTATTCCGGATGAGTATTTTCCTATTTTTAGTTTTAAGATTTATTTTTCCCGCCTTTTCCTTATTCGCACTTTTACTTGCTTTCCTTTTAGTTTAAGTTTTAGTTTGCGTCATTTATTTTATTTCCATTTTAATTTCCCGTCATTTACTTTTCACCAAGCTTTCATCTTTCATTATTTCCTTTTCCCGTCTTTATTTTATCTTTTCAAGTATTTATTTTCCATTAGTTTTAGACAACGACCACCCTTTTATTCGATTCACCAAGAACAACTAAACTCTCGCGCTCAACCGGTTTTCAATTCGAGAAGATACCGAGAACGATAAAAGAACCCATACAAAAACACGGTTATCAGGACGTCAAGAGTAGGAGTAGTAATCTCAAAAGATGGGTTAAGATCATAAACATCATCCTCGTCATCATCGTCATAATAGTAGTATGGACGCACAAGAGGAGGGGTATAAGCACTAAGATTAGCTACTTGCTCTTGTCGTTGATCCTCTTCCAATTTAGCTTGGAGTCGAGTTAGTCGTTGAATAATGTTTTCCAAACTAGGGAGTGTTGGACCCAAACGAACTTCCTGAGAGGAATGATGATGGAGGGTAGGTTGTGGGGGCTAAAAATTTTGAAAACCGGAATTATAGCATGGATGTGGCTCATAGTAACTCATCGGTTGAGAAGAATTAGAACAAAAATTTCGTTCATAATAATCCATCGGTGAATAAAAATAAGGACACGGATTTGGCTCATAATAATTCATTGGCTGACAATAAGAAGTATCGTGAGGGCCCCCACAATGATTGCAACACGGGTATTGAGAAAAACACGGTACGTCTTGTGGATAGCTATTACCATTGTCATAATTGTAACCCGGTTCTTGCCCGTCATGAGACGGTATCGAATCGGACACGAGACTTGCCAATGACAATTGTTTCTACAATAAATGTAAGAGGGGGAAGAAAGTGCATTAGGAGCAAAAGATGAGTTAGTCGAATTGCACGAGGGAGAAAATCCAAATTGTGTATTGTCAATATCAATTCTGCACCTCTCACATGTACACCATTGACATGATTGAAAACCATACAATGGTCTCCCACACCCTACGCAATATGAATCCATGAAGAATTAAAAATAAGAACGGTTCAGAAAAAGAATTAAACACAATAGAGGATTGAGAAGAATATTTTTTGGAGTAACACTTAGGAAACTGTCACTTGATGTGATTTTTTGAATTTTTTGGTTTCAAAACTTAGGAAAGAATTGCTTTTTATGGTTTTTTAAATGTTTTTGGGAATCTTTTTTTTTTGGATATTTGAAAATTGTGCAAGAAAAAATAACGTTCACGAATGAAACGATCCCAAAATCCAACGCGTCTCTCACAAAAACCGTTAATCTTCACGAAAAGAGCCGGCAGCGGCGCCATTTGATTTATTGTTTTTACTAGTTGAAAATTCGTTATTCTCGACGTCTAATCGAATTGATCTCCGGTTTAACGTGCGACTCAGTCGTCTTTGGTGAATAAAAGAAAAGGTTGTCGTTGTCTATAACTAATAAAAATAAAAGCTTGGAAAGATTAAACTAAAATAAAGACTTTAAAAGAAATGATTAAATATTAAAACTTAAAAAGCAAACTACGAAAGATTAAAGCTTGACAAAAAGTAAATAACGAAGACTAAAATGTAAACTTAAAAATAAATCTAAGATAAGGCAATTAAAAATAAGACTCGGAAAATTGCGGGAAAAATAAATGCTTAAAACTATCTAGAAAAACCTAAGTCGGGAAACTATCCCAAATAGACGTGATCTGGAATCCCAAAAGTTATCACTATCCGGAATACACATTTCGGACCCTTATCCTGAAAACATATTTGGGGTCCTATCCTCAAAACATATTTCGGGGGCTTATCCTCAAAACATATTTCGGGGGCTTATCCTCAAAACATATTTCGGGTTCTTATCCTCAAAACATATTTCGGGGTCTTATCCTCAAAACATATTTCAAGGGCTTATCCTCAAAACATATTTCGGGGGCTTATACTCAAAACATATTTCGGGGTCTTATCCTCAAAACATATTTCGGGGGCTTATCCTCTAAACATATTTCGGGGTCTTATCCTCAAAACATATTTCGGGGTCTTATCCTCAAAACATATTTTGGGGGCTTATCCTCAAAACATATTTCGGGGGCTTATCCTCAAAACATATTTCGGGGTCTTATCCTCAAAACGTATTTTGCGGTCTTATCCTCAAAACATATTTCGGGGTCTTATCCTCAAAACATATTTCGGGGGCTTATCCTCAAAACATATTTCGGGGTCTTATCCTCAAAACATATTTCGGGGTCTTATCCTCAAAAAGAGGGTTTCAAAGGAAATTTGCAAATAAGCTAAAGACAAAAATAAGCCAAAAACTAATAAGCACTTATCTAAAAACTTAACCAGAATACTTTTAAGAAAAAGATAATAAACCAAAATTTAAAAAATTTAAGAAACACTAAATAATTAAAATATTTAAAATCAACTTTTTATAAAATAACTTTTGAAAACACTTAATCAAATTTAAGAAAAGCACACAATAAGCTATAAAACTAATAAGATAAAACAATCAAACACATAAAAACATAACAACCAATAAAATAAGCATGACAATAACCAAATAAGCATAAAGATTAAGCAAAACAAGAAAGGTAGAATGAGAGATTAAAGTAAAAACTTGATTAAATGTAAAGATCCAACAATTAAAAATAAAGATTAAAGACTTACAAATTTAAGGTGCAAGACATAAAATTAAACTGACAAGAAATTAAATGACATGAAAATGAAAATGGTGGAAGAACTATTTGTCAAATAGCCAACAAAACATAAAATGAGATGAAGTCTAGTATATATAGGGGAGTTGATAGGTGGCTTGGTTGCTTCCTTCCTTCTTCCTTTCTTTCTCTTTTCTTTTCTTTCGTCTCGTCTTTAAATTAAATTAAAGTCTCGACTTTGGCTCGGGATTTATCGATAAAATCTTGAACTCGTCTTATAATTTCTTCATTTATTAGACTTGGGTTCTTCGACTTGTAAATCTTCCGTCTTTGGAGTTTTTCTTTGATAAATCTTCAGAATAGGCATTTGACTTCCGAACTTTTTGCACTCTTTATCTTTTGACTTCGTCTTTTGTCTTTGACTTCGATAAAAGCCCGTGAAAGCCCGTGTTTTCTTCAATTTTCATATTTTGATCCTAAAACACAACAAAAACACAAACCACGCATAATTCCAATATTTACGACATAAAATATACGTTTAGGTCTCGTTTTTAATTGTTTTAAGTGGTAAAAGGATGGGTGTTTTCACACCTATCAAACATCTTTTTCAAGAAGATGTGTAATGGGTCGAGAGATCTTTGAAAAATCATTGATGAATCGATGATAAAATCCTGCGTGGCCTAGGAAACTCCTAACTCCCTTGACGGTTTTGGGATGAGGTAATTTGGTGATGAGGTCTATCTTAGCTTTATCTACCTCAATCCCCGCCTTTAGAAACTTTGTGCCCTAAGACGATTCCTTCTTTTACCATAAAATGACATTTTTCCCAATTAAGCACAAGGTTAGTCTCCACACAACGTTTTAACACGTGTTTCAAATTTCCTAAACACGAGGTGAACGAACTACCAAACACGGAAAAGTCATCCATGAAGACTTCCATCGTCTTCTCGATCATGTCATGAAAAATAGCCATCATGCACCGTTGGAAAGTTACCGGTGCATTGTAAAGTCCGAGTGGCATTCTACGATAGGCAAATGTTCCATATGGACACGTAAAAGTAGTTTTTTCTTGATCACGAGGATCGATGGGGATTTGGAAGTAACCGGAAAAACCATCTAAAAAGAAATAGAAGTCATTTCTCGCAAGTCGCTCCAACATTTGATCCATGAAGGGCAAGGCAAAATGGTCTTTACGAGTGGCGTCATTTAAGTTTCGATAGTCAATTCACACCCTCCGACCGGTCACGAGTCTAGTGGGAATTAACTCGTTGTCATCGGTTGGCACAACGGTCATCCCTCCCTTTTTAGGGACACAATGAATGGGACTCACCCAATGGCTATCGGATATAGGGTAAATCATTCCCGTATCTAGTAGTTTTAAAACTTCCTTTTTGATGATGTCGTTAATTTTGGGGTTTACCCTACGTTGACATTGGATTGTGGGCTTGTAGTCTTCCTCCATTAAGATTTTGTGTGTACAAAATTTGGGATCGATTCCCTTAATGTCGGTAAGTTTCCACGTAATTGCTCCCTTGTGAGTCTTTAGAACATCGGTAAGTGCGGTTTTTTCATCATTGGAAAGATCCTTCGCAATAATAACCGGCAACTTATCGTCTCCTTCCAAGAATATGTATTCAAGGTGTGGAGGAAGATCTTTCAATTCAAGGGTGGGTGGTTCCTCGATTGAAGATGTGGGTTCGATACTCATAACCTCCACCGGCGGAGGAAATGGGAAATCGTTAAGGAAATCCTTGATAATCGAGAAGTCCTCAACGTCATCGAGGTCTTCGTCACAAGTACGTGGAACATCGAATTCTTCCAACGTAAAACCACCTCCTTCAAATGGAGTGAACGGAGGTGTCGAATTATCAAGAATGGGATCGAGCATCGTGGGATTGCCACAATTTGCTTCGTCAACAAAACCTAAAATTTATTGTGAATATTCTTCACAAACGACGTCGATCATATCAACGTCAACATCGTTCATAGTCACGATAGAATAAACATGAGAAAGTGTAGAGTTTTGTGTTGTGTTTATAACAAGTTCCTCGTCGTTGAATCGTAAAGTAATTTTTCCAGCATGAACGTCGGTAATCTCTTTCGATGTGTCTAAAAACGAACGTCCTAAAATGAGAGGAACTTGAGGATCTGTGGGAATATCTGCGACGATAAAGTCTACAGGATAGTAGAACTTTCCCACTTTCACAAGAATGTCTTCGGCCACCCCACATGCGGGAATCGTAGAATGATCGGCCATTTCGATAGACATGTTTGAAGGAGTAAGATTAGGAAGATTGAGCGACTTAAAGATCGTAAGAGGCATCAAATTAATGCTAGCACCAAGATCGGCCAAGGCATAGCATTCTTCCATATCTTGAATACCGGATGGAATTAAAAATTTACCGGGATCACCGAATTTTTGAGGTATGCGATTTAGATAAACTGATGAAAAACTAGACAATTTTTGCAATTTATCCTTGTTTTTCAACATACTCTTAAAGTTATCGGAAAATCGAGGCATCATGATTAATGCGTCGGCGAAACTTATGTTAAAATGCAAGTCACAAAACATTTTGATAAAGAGCTCAAATTGGTAATTGTCGCGTTCTTGCAATTTTTCATTTCGAAGTCTCGAAGGGTAAGGCAATGGTGGTGTTGATGTAGACGATGATGGTTCAAAGGAAGAGGGTGGTGTTGGGTGGGGCATAGGCATAGCCTTTGGAATCTCGGGTTCTAATGATGGTAAAGGGTCGACCGTAGGTGTGGTATGAGCGGTACTTCGTGGGATTGAGATATGCTCCTTTTCAACCACAACCTCGGGGTCTTCCTAAATTGGCTCCTCCGTAGGAGTAATTGGTTGAGGAATCGGCTCTTTGAAAGTCTTACCACTACGTATAGTAAGTACTTTCATTTCTCCCTTAGGATTCGAAACGGTGTTACTAGGAAGACCACTCGAAGACGGTTTACACATTATAGCCTCAAACTTAGATGAAATTTTATCCTCAAACATAAATTGCCTCTTATCTTACTTAAGCATCTCTTGTTTTATCTCATGTTGGCCTTGTTCCATCTTTTGTTGGTTTTGTTGTAACCTAGTCACATTGCTTTCCATTTTATTGGTGTGAATATTAAGTTCATTAGCAAGCTTGGTTTTCAACTCTTTCTTCAAATCATTCTTAAACTCAGATATTAGGCTAGTTATCTCCCTTTGAATGTTACCAAACCTAGCATCATTCCCATTAGCATATTCAACAAATTCATTTGGAAGATCTTTTAAGTTTTGCAAACTTTTATTGTTGTTTTGAAAATCATTTTTGTTTTGTACTTGATTGTTATCCCCTTGATTCCCATAATTGTTACCCTTGTAATTGTTCCTTTGATAACCCACTTGATTGTTTTGACAGTTGTTATTAGCATTTTGATTTGGTGAAAAACCTGGTGGAGTCAACTGATTAGTGCGGGTAACTTGACCGTTTTGGTTATAAGTTCTCGTGGCCGCGTAGGCACTCGAAGTGTTACCAGCGTTGGTATTGCACTCGGAGAAATCGTGAGCTCCACCACAACACATGAAAGAAACCTCAACCGCTTTAATCATAGCGGGAGCGGGTTGTTCACCAACCTTAAACTCAACTAACAAACCCTTAAGCTTATCAAAGATTTTGTTCTCCAAATTTGCCTCGATTTGGCAAGCATCAATGGTACGTGACGATGATGAAGGTGTAAACGAAGCCTTGTTAACACTCGATGTGTTACGAGGACTATTTTAACACCCCCAAATTTACACGCAGTGGAATACATCTTTGGGTGCTAAACAATGATACAACAACACATAATTTATAAAGAACAACTCGAAAAGAGACGTTTTAGATTTATCGTTCCTAAAACATTTATCAGGGTAGCGTAGTCCCAAGTAATCGTTACCAAAAGATAAGTTAAAACAAAATATTAATTTGTTTTAAAAATGGAACGATAAATAAATCAAAGAGTTTGAACAACATAGCAGTGCACAACTTCATTCCCCGTGACCTCCAAGCTTCCACTTCTTAATTACCTGAAACACATGTGAGTAAAACAATCAGCAAAAATGCCGAGTGAATCTATAGGTTTATGTAATCATTTTGAACACAAGCAAAGATTATAAGTTTGTGGCATGCTTATAAGCATCAAATAATAATTTACATCAACAATGATAATTGTATATAGCATAAATTGCAATAAGCTCATGGAACCGAGCCCTTAGACACTCCGTTAGGTCTAATAAGACAAGAGATTTATTAATTGTCGTTAACCCCATATTATTGGTACATTGGCGTATACCTGACTTCTCAATACAATATGTCCAAACAGTGTGGAGGTCGGGCCTAAGCTTCTATGACAAGTCCACACAAACTGAACCGGGGCGGCTTCCCCCATAGATCTATTAATTGTACTAGCGGTTAACCCATCATAGGTTAATTAACGGTCCATAATTGAGGCTTTAACAATGGCAATCACTTAATTCAATTTAAAGGCAACCACGGGTCCATTCATAGAGGGACAAAGCATACCATAAAAATATTGTGTTCTAAGTTTATAAAACATGTATTCCCCCTCGCGGGTTTTTAAAATCATATAATTGCGCAAACGAGGCTATAAACTCACCTTAGCCAATAGTGGTAATGAGACGATCGCCGACGATAGATGATGCCTTTCAAACACGAGAACCGCAACCTATCAATTGAGGTGCGTTCATTAATAATAGACTCGAGAAATAAACCATACATAAGAATATAAAACTCGACTCATAAAATCACGACAAACTCGAGAGAAAACGATACAAGTGATACTATTACACTCTCCTATATATTCATTTTATTGTTCTATGGCTTTAATAAAAATCTGCCGGAACATACCGAATGTCCAAGCTGTTTTCCCATACTTAAACACATCAAAACTTCATGATACTTCTCATAGAACTTACTCACTGTATGTATAAAGTCCTCCCAAGAGCCCATCAAAAGATTTTACTTCTAAAGTTCCCTGCCCGACTCATCTTTGAATTACAAATTTCGGACAGTTTAGCGACCTTGACTTACGAAACCATTTTGACCATTCTAAACAACTCCATTTGTAAAACCGCCACTTGATTCTAAAAATAGACTCAAAATGCTAAACTTGGAGCCTGAGAACAGCCCTTGAATCATTTTGAAACTCATTTTATAGTCCCCGAGATTCGATCCAAATATCGACAACAATTTTCGGATTGTGTCGACACTCGTCTCCCGGTACACGAAAATCAAATCTAGTGTAACTTAAGACTCGTAATGAGTTAGAAGGCCTACTTTATATGAAATCGAAGCTCTCGAAATTCTCTACAATATTATCCCATCATATTAACCTATACTCAGACTTTAGACCTCCGAAAATGGCTTCAAACCTACTGCCTAAAATTGACTATAAAAATCTCTTACAAAATCAAGTTTTTGATCAAAACCAATCATTTTTATCATCATTCTAACATCCTAATATCACCATAAACCTATCCTAACACTTGTATCATCATCCAAATCAAAAACCCAAAAATTAAAAATCAACTTTTTAATAAAAACATAGCATAAACACTATTTGATCATCACTACTAACACATGGAGGATTAAAATATCCACCTAACAAGCCTAGTTTTTATCAAAATTAAAAACTTAATGCATGTAAGAAAAATTCATACCAAAATGTAGCCCTTGAAAAATTAGGAATGGGACTTTGCTTGGTTTTGGAAGATTCAAATTGGATAGTAAGATTTTTGATGATTTTTGGTGATGGGGGGTTTATGGTGTACGGCTAAAACAAGGAGAGGAGGGAGAAGAAAATAATTTTTGGATTAAAAAATTGTTTAGGTGCTAGTGGGGATTATATATATAATCCAAGTTTTGGGTTAATTTTGACAAAATGCATTCTTTTGGGCCATAAATGTAAATAATAACTTAAGTTGCGGGAAATGAGTAAAAGTAAATTTTACAAATATTTACGGGACTCGGGTTTCGTAAAAATACTAAAAAGTTTAAACGCACACGAAAAATAATAATATAACGACTCGATACGTAATTAAAACGATATCGTCGAAAGTATTAAATATCGAAACGATCGATAATAAAATATAAAATTTTTAGGCATCCGTCGGTATCGCGATCACTAGTTGTCCTCGTTACTCGTCAAAATATTAAAATATAATATTTAATATCGGTTTCAACTTAAACCGTTAAACATAATAATATTTAACGTTTATAAAATACTTCAAAATAATTGAAAAATATAATTAAATTATGACCTTATTTTTACGGGTTTTACATCCTCACCACCTTAAGGGAGCGACGTCCCGGCGCTCAACTCGCCTCATACTCGAGTTGTTCACTACCCGGAAGGATGAGAGCATTCCTTATAAGGAAGTCCTCACGTTCCCACGTGAATCTCGATCCACGATTTCCATTCGTTCTTTTAAAAACGCAACTTGTCGTCAAGTTGTATCTCACCAAAAAGGAATAAATAAATCATTGTCCACCAGTCACCCGTCAAGCTCGATACATGAAAATTTTATGAATCACACGAAGCTCATTCGATAACAAGAATAGATGACAGGATATTCGAGTAAGTCCAGTTAAAAAGAATGTTGCAAATTAAAGGATATCCATCGGCCGGATAGCCATGGACACACATAAAAAGAGAACTAACAAGAAAAACATTTTCGTCGTCGGAGGGTGCTCATACTTGGGACCCTACTCAAAAGATAATACAAAGACACCATCTTACTTTCGCCAACGCGCATTAAAGTCTCAATAAACATCGTCGTTGAAAGTCAAAAGATATTACATAATATGTGTTCTACATGATCGGACGTCATCGGATGATGCCGCCTCAAGTTCTCACAACTTACGTTCATTTGACTAGATCACACACCATATAAGTACATAAAAGAAAAGGTCGAACATAAACATCAAATAGTGATCTTCAATACAAGGAACAGAACGAGATAAAAAAAATGAATTCAATAAACGCATAAACGGACAAGATGTGGTAAAATGATTTAAGGTTGACGATCGACGAGGGATCTCGAATCACGTAACCGTAAAACATAATAATTCACAATACTAGAAAAATGAGAGCGAAGAATGAATTATATATTAACATTAAAATAACATTTGTCACAATTATCCGTCCCGGATTTGGTATTACCTTAAGACTCAATTGAGGTACTTTCTTGATAAAGAGGATATATTAAAGATAGAAGTTGAATAGCTTCATAATTTATTTTGGTTGTCTTAAGAAACTTAGAAAGAATGACATGAATTTATTAATTAAACTCATATTGATGGTTACAATTAGAAAATATAATTTCCAAATTATATCATTATTAGTAATATAAATTAAACCGGTAATTTCATTACATTAAAGTAAAGTATGATATAAGTCAATTAGTTCAAAAGGTAGAACATAATTTTTATTTTAAACATTAGTTTTAGTTATATAAAATATAATGTATAAATTTGACCTTTTACTTGTAATGGTTATTTCGATAATTGAAAGTCATTGGAAAAATGTATAAAAATTCCATGAAAATTTTATAATACGTTGTAAAAATACATAAAGGTGTTTATTATTTCAAAATAAACATGGGATATATTCGGATTTCGAAATGTGACAAGATAACAAACGAATACGAATGGAAATAATAGTCAACAATTAGTACGAAATCAATGGTACAAAAGAGGACGAAGCAAATGTCGTATGAATTCTTAAAGAAAAAAAATAAAATAAAAGCATTAATGGTATGACGATAAGAAATCATAGATTAAACAATTTGTCGATTTTGTAAGTGCGGTCGGTGGTTCACCAATATCAGTTTGTTAACTTAGCGGTGGTCGATGCATGATCGGAAATAAGATTCATACAAAAATTTTAATAAAATAAAATTCCTAATAATCACTTGTAATTAAAACAAATCAAATGAACGATGTTAGTGTTTAAAGAGAGAAGTCAAAGCACGGTTCACAAGAGTGGATTTCGAGACAAACGAGAGTGACGGACGTCATCCCGGATATACGGAAATCACTCTTGTGATAATTCATTATTCACGTGCGGAGACATTCCAAAGATCTACCCAGTCACATAAGGAAGATTGAACAAGAAGGAAGGATAAAACATCGAGACTTTCAAGTCTTTTATCAACAGTTAGTAATTAAACGAATGGTCAAAAGAAATCAGTTACAAGACAAAATGAAGTAACAAGTGGAAAAGAAATCACCGAGTAAAAACGTACTTAAAATCACATAATTTGTTCAAGAGAAGGTAAGAAAACATATGCAGATGCATAGAAATTGTGCTACATGCTTAAGATATAAAGGCTTTCAAAACTACTTTTCATTTTATTTCATTTTATTTAACTTTATCGTAAGTACAAGCAAAAATTTGATTATTATCAAGATTTTTAAGGTGACTACTATTCAGCCTAGCATGGCTCCTTCTAAATTAGACATAGGTGATCAGGCCATGTATAATTTAGGAATAGCAATGCAGTGCTCAGTTTCGTCGAAAACTATTACGTTTCTTATGTTTATATATAAACCATGCCATTTCTAAAATGGAATTTAAAAATATTTTATAAATTTATAGGATACAAGTAATTTGCGAGATTTTTAAACAACAACTTAAATGTTATAAAAATTATTTCATAATATCAAAGTAAAACAATTTGTGAAAATAACTGTAATAAACATGTCAATTAAAATTATAAGATGACATTTTGATAAAGTATATAATAACCAAAGGTTTGCAAAAAGTGGCAAATAGTAGCTCATAAAACAATCAATGAAATGGTTAAAGTCGTTAAGGTTTCAAAAGGTTATATGGCTAAGACGAAATCGTCATGAGACACGCGATTAAAATATCGACGAAGAATGTGAAGGCAAAACTTCAAAACTCAACCCAAATCAGTGGAAGGTTAGAAGAAAAATAAAAATAAAATAAAATAGAATGACACTGAGTCATGTATATATAAAAATAAGGCAATCCATATGTGTAAACTACTCGACACATGCATGCTTTTAAGAAAAGTATTTTATTCGTTTTCAAATTACACCATTAGTCCGGTAATTGCTAATCCTGTAAAGTTTCTATATTTAGAAAGTTTATATATTAGGCGGGTTTCCGATTTTTGAAAGTTTCGAAATCTAAGTCGTTAAAATTGACTTATAAAAATGTTAACCTTTTTGACAAAATTAATTATCCACAAATTTTATTTTTATTATTTTTTTTTTCAAAAGCTCCATTTTATACCTTCATGATATATGTATACATGATTCAGACCCAAAAGTTTTTGTTTTAAGTCTAATGTTTATAAGAACATTTTATAGACAACTTTAAGTATCATTAAAAATTTCTGCATAAAATGCATTTTCTGACACATCTAAAAGTTCAATCAAACTTTATTAATATTTTAACATAACGCAATTTCTATTCTACGTCATCTAATACACTTTACCAACACTTTTTAATGACCCAAAAATTTACATACACACATGTATGGATCACATTGTAATAAAATATGATTTATATAAATGAGCATATAAAGAAAATATGGCATAAAAACGCAAGAATACCCACAAGAAAGTAGAAAGTCAAAACGGTTCATGACGTTCATAATTTAGATTTCAAAATGCAATGTAGGCAAATCTCCTTGGTGCCACGATTGTCAAAAACACAAAACATAACAAGAAAAGAGTGGAACATTAACATGCTACACTCCGGGAGCGAGAAGGTTAATGAAAAACAAATGATACAATTTTATATAAGTAAAATCGTATCCCAATTCTAGCGCCATAATCTAGACGATGATTTATAAAATAACGATGACGTTACCGAGATATAAGTGAACAATACACTTCGGAGTCGATACATATAAATGTCAACGAATTAAATCTTCGCATGTCATGTAAAACGATAATAAAAATCAACAAAATATTATGAAAAACCATGATATTATTCAACATGATTATAGGAAATGTTTCAAAATGTGTGACTCACACAATAGCGGTTAGTCTATTCTAAAGACACATTGAGCTACACAATGGTCTAGAAATTACGTTAAAAGACGTCCAAGCACAAATAGCCGGAAGACGATTTGAATATCTATATAGATATCACAAAGGGTTAAACAATGAAAGTAACGCGCATAGATGAAGGTATGTAAGGTCATAATATAAAATTTTTGCAATAAAAGCAATTTAAATACTTCAAAAATAAATACAGAAAGATCTTGAAAGTTCATTGTATTTATTTAAATTAATCATTAATAGATGATAAACTTTTATCGAAAAGTTTAACGACATAAATACATATCGATAAAGGGATCCTAGATATAAATATATATCAATAAAGGGATCATAGTATTTATTTATAAATACTTGGCAATAAAAGGATACGTAATAACGTATACTAAAGTTGTAATCCCAGAATTAGCTTGAACCTGAAGTCACGCGAAGTTATGTGCACCGACTCTTTGAAAAATAAAAACTGACAGTTATAGTTTAGGTTTTTATAAAAAGACCTAGTTCTCTATAACTCATGGCTCTGATACCAATCTTTAACACCCCCAAATTTACACGCAGCGGAATACATCTTTGGGTGCAAAACAATGATACAACAACACATAATTTATAAAGAACGACTCGAAAAGAGACGTTTTAGATTTATCGTTCCTAAAACATTTATCAGAGTAGCGTAGTCCCAAGTAATCGTTACCAAAAGATAAGTTAAAACAAAATATTAATTTGTTTTAAAAATGGAACGATAAATAAATCAAAGAGTTTGAACAACATAGCAGTGCACAACTTCATTCCCCGTGACCTCCAAGCTTCCACTTCTTAATTACTTGAAACACATGTGAGTAAAACAATCAGCAAAAATGCCGAGTGAATCTATAGGTTTATGTAATCATTTTGAACACAAGCAAAGATTATAAGTTTGTGGCATGCTTATAAGCATCAAATAATAATTTGCATCAACAATGATAATTGTATATAGCATAAATTGCAATAAGCTCATGGAACTGAGCCCTTAGACACTCCGTTAGGTCTAATAAGACAAGAGATTTATTAATTGTCGTTACCCCCAGATTATTGGTACATTGCCGTATACCTGACTTCTCAATACAATATGTCCAAACAGTGTGGAGGTCGGGCCTAAGCTTCTATGACAAGTCCACATAAACTGAACCGGGGCGGCTTCCCCCATAGATCTATTAATTGTACTAGCGGTTAACCCACCATAGGTTAATTAACGGTCCATAATTGAGGCTTTAACAATGGCAATCACTTAATGCAATTTAAAGGCAACCACGGGTCCATTCATAGAGGGACAAAGCATACAATAAAAATCTTGTGTTATAAGTTTATAAAACATGTATTCCCCCTCGCGGGTTTTTAAAATCATATAATTGCGCAAACGAGGCTATGGACTCACCTTAGCCAATAGTGGTAATGAGACGATCGCCGACGATAGATGATGCCTTTCAAACACGAGAACCGCAACCTATCAATTGAGGTGCGTTCATTAATAATAGACTCGAGAAATAAACCATACATAAGAATATAAAACTCGACTCATAAAATCACGACCAACTCGAGAGAAAACGATACAAGTGATACTATTACACTCTCCTATATATTCATTTTATTATTCTACGCCTTTAATAAAAATCTGTCAGAACATACCGAATGTCCAAGCTGTTTTCCCATACTTAAACACATCAAAACTTCATGATACTACTCATAGAACTTACTCACTGTATGTATAAAGTCCTCCCAAGAGCCCATCAAAAGATTTTACTTCTAAAGTTCCCTGCCCGACTCATCTTTGAATTACAAATTTAGGACAGTTTAGCGACCTTGACTTACGAAACCATTTTGACCATTCTAAACAACTCCATTTGTAAAACCGCCACTTGATTCTAAATAGACTCAAAATGCTAAACTTGGAGCCTGAGAACAGCCCTTGAATCATTTTGAAACTCATTTTATAGTCCCCGAGATTCGATCCAAATATCGACAACAATTTTCGGATTGTGTCGACACTCGTCTCCCGGTACACGAAAATCAAATCTAGTGTAACTTTTGACTCGTAATGAGTTAGAAGGCCTACTTTATATGAAATCGAAGCTCTCGAAATTCTCTACAATATTATCCCATCATATTAACCTATACTCAGACTTTAGACCCCCGAAAATGGCTTCAAACCTACTGCCTAAAATTGACTATAAAAATCTCTTACAAAATCAAGTTTTTGATCAAAACCAATCATTTTTATCATCATTCTAACATCCTAATATCACCATAAACCTATCCTAACACTTGTATCATCATCCAAATCAAAAACCCAAAAATTAAAAATCAACTTTTTAATAAAAACATATCATAAACACTATGTGATCATCACTACTAACACATGGAGGATTAAAATATCCACCTAACAAGCCTAGTTTTTATCAAAATTAAAAACTTAATGCATGTAAGAAAAATTCATACCAAAATGTAGCCCTTGAAAAATTAGGAATGGGACTTTGCTTGGTTTTGGAAGATTCAAATTGGATAGTAAGATTTTTGATGATTTTTGGTGATGGGGGGTTTATGGTGTACGGCTAAAACAAGGAGAGGAGGGAGAAGAAAATAATTTTTGGATTAAAAAATTGTTTAGGTGCTAGTGGGGATTATATATATAATTCAAGTTTTGGGTTAATTTTGACAAAATGCATTCTTTTGGGCCATAAATGTAAATAATAACTTAAGTTGCGGGAAATGAGTAAAAGTAAATTTTACAAATATTTACGGGACTCGGGTTTCGTAAAAATACTAAAAAGTTTAAACGCACACGAAAAATAATAATATAACGACTCGATACGTAATTAAAATGATATCGTCGAAAGTATTAAATATCGAAACGATCGATAATAAAATATAAAATTTTTAGGCATCCGTCGGTATCGCGATCACTAGTTGTCCTCGTTACTCGTCAAAATATTAAAATATAATATTTAATATCGGTTTCAACTTAAACCGTTAAACATAATAATATTTAACGTTTATAAAATACTTCAAAATAATTGAAAAATATAATTAAATTATGACCTTATTTTTACGGGTTTTACAACTATAGACCTTAGACCTATTCTCAATTATCGTTAATGCTTCTTCAACCGTTTTACACAAAAAGTTACCACCCGCGGTGGCATTAAGATAGTCACACTCATGATCATTCAACCCATTGTAAAACGTGTCAATTTGATGCAAGTCGGAAAAACCGTGATGAGGACACTCATGTAACATCTCTTTAAACCGATTCCAAGCCGTTGAAAAACTCTCATTAATCTCTTGTGAAAATTTTGAAATTTTGTTTTTCAAATGCGTAGTCTTAGAAGGCGGGAAAAATTGGTTCACAAAATTTGAAAGGAGATCCTTCCACGTCCATATAGAATTGGGTGGCTCTTTCTCTAACCAAATTTTAGCGGGCCCCGCTAAGGAATACGGAAAAAGCATCATCTTTATCGAGTCGTTCGAGACGTCCTTGAATTTGCAAGTGGCCGTAAGACGATTGAATTGGCGGATGTGGTTATGGGGGTTGTCCTTTTCGTCACCATGAAACTTGTTGGCTTGGATCATGGACAACAAACCCATCTTTACCTCGAAATTCTCCATAAGGATAGCGGGAATCACAATAGCCTCTCCATAACCCTCGGTGGGTACTTGAAGCAACTCCATCATAGTACGATTAGCCATGGTGACTTGTTGTTTAATAATGGGTTCGTCAATAGGAAAGTCTTCGCTAGAAAACGTTGGTGTTGTTTCCTTTTTGTTTCGACGTTTACGTGAACGTTTTTCTTTAGAGTGATTTTGCATAAACGTAACGTACAACGTGGGGATGAGCAAAGCATATTCTTTTGGGTGTTTTTACTTTTTCAATTTTTGTTGTTTTTGATTGTTTTTCCCTTTTGTTTGATTTTTGTGATGTATTACGTAGACCAAAATCTACAAATCTCTCCCAAAATCAAATCTCTCCATTAAAGGAGCCTCAAGGAATGAAAACGATCACGTGAAGTGAATGCCTTCGATGAGTTTAGAACGTTGGTGGAACACCAAAACGTTCAAGAGAGTTTAATCTTTGAAACCAAGAAAATATATATGATACGTAGATAATACTTTGGGTGGCAAACCCTCGATTAGCCATTTTTCTCAAAACACGCACAAGCAAGCGGGGGAAACGAGGCGACACGAAGCACTTAAGAGCCTTTTTCCCTTAGGTCGTGAATACAACCGCCTTATACCCATCTTATAGTTTGTGTTAATTGAAATTAAGCTTCACGAAAGTATTTATCTATTTTGCCTTTTTTCTTTGTTTAAGATTCGAATACAATCATTGAGTGATGAAATCCCAAATCAAGGTTGTGTTTTCACACTTTTGGAGTACTTATATAATTATTTGTGATGCCTATACAATATATTAATAATATTCACAAAAAACAAAAACCGATAATACGTATGATTAGAGTGCTAATCACACAAATAGTATTTATGGATAATATGAAAAACAAAAATTGGTCAAATCAAACAAAACACGCCTCCCCGGAAGCGGCGCCAAAAATGGTATTGTAATTTTTGTATATCTCTTTTAGGTAAAAGAAAAAACAAGGGTAAGTACGTGACGATTTAGGAAAACCGTGTACTAATGACCCACAAGTAAGAGTTCGTTATCAAGGAGGCTAGTGTGGTACGTGTGGTAAGATTTGAATTAATTATTTGTGATTAATGTTATGAAGTAAGAAAAGAAAATGAAGACGGATAAGTGAAAGTTACACTAAGACGTGAAAGACGTAAAAATGGCAAAAAGGGCTAAAATAAAATTTTACTCTAAAAAATCCCAAAAAATGAGTAAAAATCCACAAAAATAAACTAAGGGTTTACAAAAATCAAAACTTTACTAAACCTTTTATTTAATTAAATATTAATTTTTAAATGCTAATTAAAGCCCTAAAAATCAATATAATTAATAAAAAGTCCAAATGAAGATTTTATAGTTTGTAAACCTCAAAAATAACTTAATTAAACTAGAAAGTGTGGAAACCTAAATTTCCTCGGATCTTTAAGCAACTAAGCATAACCATTGTTCATGTGATCATACAATCACAACGAAATAGAACAACAACTATGAAACACGGTGTTTGGGCATAAGAACACATGAATTAAACAAAATGGTTGCTCATTATATTAATAATCAACAACCACTATACGTATATACATTAATCCCAAGTCTAGTGCAACACACACTTTAGGTTTACATTGTATGTTGGAAATTCGCTTTATGTGATGACACTTAAGAATTCCCATTAGTTATCATAGTCACACACGCTTAGACTAGACTAGGAACAATGTATAGTTAAGTGTTGGTGTGTGACAATATATACCCCTCCAAGGCTTCCAAGGAGGGGTGTTGCTTGTGTTTTATTATTGTTTTTAATACATTTTATATCTTTCACACACAACCACTCTCTCTCTAAACTTCATCCATGGCTTCCACCTTCCACCACCCACCTAGACCACCGGATTACTAAAAAGCAAATCCACAATTGGTATCAGAGACATGGGGTGATATAAGGTAAGGATTAGTGTTGCTTTTTAGTTTTTGATTGTATTAGTGATTTTTAGGAAAATCTACCTTGAATCTTGTAATTTTTAGTGTTTTTGTTGTTGGGATTAGTAGATAAGTGTTGGGTTTTACTTATTTTGGTAAAAATCACAAAAACATTCATGGTTTTTGGTTAAAAATCGGGTTTGAATTCGTTTGTTTCAAGAAAACACAAAAAGTCGGCTGTTCTTGGTCTCGAAGTCTTTTTTTCCAGAATATTCCGAACCAACGGTTTATTCCGAATAAGGCACATTATTCCGGATAAACCATTTATTCCGGATAAGCACCTTATTCCGAACGAAGTAGAATATTCCGAACCAAGAAAGTATTCCGAACGAAGCATAATATTCTGAACCAAGAGATTATTCCGAACCAAGAAATTATTCCGAACCAAGAAGCTATTCCGAACCAAAAATTTATTCCGAACGAGCAAGTTATTCCGAACGAAGCTGTTATTCCGGATAAGCTGTTATTCCGAACGAAGCACTTATTCTGAATCAATAAAATATTCCGAACGAAGCACTTATTCCGAATCAACCAATTATTCCGAATCAAGGTATTTATTCCGAACCAAGGTCTTTTTCACATAAAGGTATTGTTATTCCGAATCAACTTAATTATTCCGAACCAAGGGATATTATTCTGAAACAAGGGGTATTTTACGAGTTTTTTCGACGATTTTTAGTGGATTTAATCTTGGCCTCTTACACACGTTTACTTCAACAACACAACACAATTCACAACCTTACTTCACTGCTCGATCAACCGATAATCTTTGAGTCTTTAAAGTGATCGAAAATGAATCCGAGTTCAGTCATGCCTCAAATGACATCACTTAAGGATATCTCCATCCTCACGGGAACCGATAACCGCCCTCCACTGCTCATTAAAGAAGTCTTTGAAGCATGGCAAGGCCGTATTTTATCTTACATCAAGGTTAAACCGACATATGGGAGGCTTATGGTCAAGTCAGTACTAAAGGGTCCACTTGATCCTGGTACCATCACTATTGACGATGTGACTCGACCAAGGGAGTATGAAGAACTTACGCCAGAAAACCAACTCATTGTCGATGCAGATGAAAGGGCTCTTCAAACCCTTAAACAAGCTCTTCCACATGACATCTATCGAATGGTAAGTAAAATTACAGTTGCAAAGGAGTTATGGGAACGCTTGCAGGTGCTGCTACAAGGTACGTCTCTTAGTAAGCAGGAACGTGAATGTCAGTTATATGACTTGTTTGATAGGTTCACATACAGTCCCGGGGAAATGCTTCATGACTATTACTTCAGATTCACGACTCTCATGAATGATTTAAGTGTGTACAATCTTGAGATTGCTCCATTCCAGGTTAACACAAAGTTTTTGAATACTTTACCTCAAGCTGAATGGGGTGAGTATATTACTGGTGTGAAGTTAACTAGGGATTTGCATAAGTCGAATTTGGATCCACTCTATGCGTTTCTTCAGCAGCATGAGAAACATGTAATCATGCAACGTACTCCTCGAGGTATGTACCCTGAACCTTTAGCTTTGATGGCAAATCAACCACGCTTGTCATATAACAACACTCCTTATATCATGGGACACCAAGCCTATCATCCATCTCCGTATATGACTCCAAGCTTTCCCCAATACTCGATTTTGCCTCAACCACCCATCTCACATCAGGAACAATATCGGTTTAATGCACCATTGTCTCCGGGAGAATTACAAGCATCACAATATGCTCACCCATATGCTCCACATCCTCACCCATATTCACCAACAAGCAGTGCACTTTATGCTCAGTCATCATACTCTCCATATAAAGAAACTGAAGCATATTCACCAAGCTATTCTCAATACATAAGTACTCCTTCTAGTGCTTATGCAGCTCAGCAGGACCAAGCGATGTATTGTGACAATGATGAGGTTCCCATTCCTCAATTCAAGCAAGGAACTGATCCAGCTGAAGTATTAGCTACTATGTCTGCTTACATCACAAGAACATTGAGCAAGCGAGGATTTAGAGGCCCAGCTCCGACTAACAATCACTTGAGGAACTCATCTAATTCTCGACAACAAGCTACAATTCAAGATGGCAGAGTCATGGTTCAACCACTTCAACCATATCAGGGGAGACCTACCACATCCAACACCAATGCACGCATGGTCAATCCTCCGCCAATGGTCAACACTGCTCCAATGGTCAACACTGCTCCAAGGGCCAATTCCACAGGTAGGTTGCGAATGATCACATGCTACAACTGTAAGGAAGAAGGTCACATGTCTAGGGATTGCAAGAAACCCAAGAGGAGAAGGGATGATCAATGGTTTGCCAAGAAGATCTATTTGTTGAATGCTCAGGCACGAGGACAAAAACTTAATGAAGAGGAGTTAGCATTTCTTGTTGATCCAGGGATTGCGGAACACGAAGTCATCACTACACAAAATGCAGCATACCAAGCAGATGATCTGGATGCTTATGATTTAGACTGTGATGAACTTCAAACTGCTCAAGCCGCTCTTATGGCAACTATCTCTAAGTTTAGGTCAGATCAAATAGTTGAGGTACCTACCAATTCCACATATACTAGTATTCAACCACATCAAGTTGGGCAAGTTGGTGCCTATACGAATGAGTCTTCGGTGGTGAGTCTTTCAAACGAGGAGACAAACAATGATAGTAATATCAATGCAAGTCCCCAGACTTTGACTGAATCACAACCAGGCCCCATTTCGCATATGAATCTTCATGCTCAACAAGATTTGGTAACGGTTCCTGCACATTTACTTAGTGAAATGAATATTGCGCTATTAGCTACCCTAGACACGAATAGGAATTTGTCAACTGAGCTTGCTTTGTGCAAAGAGAAGGTTCAAACTTTGGAATTAGTTCTGTCATCCACTGCTTTAACAAATCTCGAATATCATCATTTTCGAAACAAACAAATGGGTCATCTGCAAGAAATAGAAACCTTAAGAGCAAATCTTTCCAATGAACTTAAAGAAAAATAGTTAGTGGTCACTAATTTTCAAAAACTTCAAACGGATTTCAAAGTACTCGAGTCTACAAAGACTGAAGTGGAAATTAATGCGGCTAATAAGATTAAGAAGTTAGATTATCTGCTTTTAATACAATACGTTGCCTCTCAACTAGTACACTTATTTGATTCATCGTTCAGAGATTTTAACTTATCACGTCAAAAAGACCTTCCCCCTAATCCACGGTATGCTAGACAAGCTTTTATCCATAATCCAAGACTTTATGATGCAACCAAATTAGGATTGGTCTTAGATTCGATTGTTATTTTCGAGGGTAACAAGTATAAGTCCCTAGTTGATGAGAAACGGTCATACACTTTTGCAAAATATCCTCCGTGTGATTATTTTAAAATTAATAAGCAGTTTGCAAAAACGGATTTTAGAATTCGATTCCATATGGATCAAGATCTCATTACAGAACCAACCTACATGTTAAATGAAGGAAACCCTAGTACACTTCCTACACTTGTCAAAATGGATGAACCTAAGGAAATTCCAAAGGATCTTCCACCTGTTAGCACTGTATGGATTAACTTGCAAGAGATTGATAAATACTTTGCTAGTTTTGACAAGGTCATCTTGGAATGTACGACTTCAAATGGCCTAAACGCCGGAGAATGGGCTTTCGAACACATGAACGAGGTGTTTAGAAATGAGATCAACCCGTTTGTCAAAAATCTAAAAAGAAGTTTTGCAACTCTGTATGAAAATCTTAATTTTGAAATTAAAGAAGTTCAAAAAGTGTTTTATGAAATGGACACCGCTTATGAGCTACAATTAATTGAAAAAGAAAAGATTTTATCCGAGTATGATTGTTTCTTATCCCAAGTAATCTCGTGTGATGTGCTTACTACTGTGAATGTTAATTATTCGAATGAGCTTACATCTGCTGTGAATAACTGTGATGCCGTGAATATATCTGATGATGTGCATGATCTCTCTGTAAATATTGCTGAGACTGTAAATGAGGTAGATAATCATTCTTGTCACGAATCTAACGCTGAATTGTTAAAGCTTCAAGATTCTTACAATTTACTTGCAAAGCATTTTGATCAACTTGAACAGCATTGTATATCTTTAGAATTAAAACAACAGTCTCACAATGAGGATCTTTTGGTAACAAATGTTTGTGAAGACAGCGTTGAGACGAGTGACAAGATGATTGAGATAGTTAGGCTTTAGAGGAAGAGATTATGAGATTAAAGAGAGAATTATCATCGCAAGAGACATTAGAATTGGAACTAGAGGCTGCAGAGTCAAAAAACCAGTTTTTGGAAACTAGACTTTCTTCTGTTCTAGGGGAGATGGAACGTGCGAGACAAGGAATTTCCACTCTTTATGGTTTAATAGAAGAACGCTTCGCTTTTAATGCGGCACAGCAACAATCTTATGTTGAACAACTGAACCAAAAGTGTGAGGAAATCTCTGACTTAAATATCCAACTCATTGACAAGAACATGGTTTTAGCCGAGTTAAAGGAGACACTTCTTCTCACCCGAAAAGAAGTTGTTGATAATTCAGCTACAAACTCTGCACCGTCCACTAGTGCTCCAACAACCGATTCAGTGGTGATCTATAAGAACCCGTACCATAAGCACAATCCGGATACTTACGATGTTTATATGATGAATGCAATTAAGCATGTGGACCTTGTTAGGGATATTTTAGACGACCTTTATGCGTTAGATCCCTTAAGCAGCTACTATTATTCAGCTCATGCATATATTCAGCGAGTACAATATTGCTTAGCAAATTTTCAATACATATGAAAACCGGGTTCTACACCACTCACTACTCGACCCATTGCTGTAACTCCACTCAACAAAACCCCAGGAGGAAAACCGTCATTGACACCATCAGTTAAGGCACCTTTAAAATCTGTTGCTGACCTTCCCACTTTGCCTTCTACAGGAGTAAAAGAGACCACTAAGGCTAAAGGATCACAAGCCAAGAACGATAGGATCAAGCCCTCCACTAGTAGGACCATCAAGAAGAAAGTAGAAGCTCACCCTAGGAATGTTATTTCGGATTTAAACAAAAAGAATCATGTAGCTAAGACTAAAAGCTCTGCGCCTGTGCAGAAGCCTAAGCCATTTGTGAATTCTGATTTGAAATGTTGGAATTGTAATGAATGCATGTTTTCTCAGCGTCGTGATATGTGTCTTATTGATCACGTGAATGAAATGAATGCCATTAGGAATAATGTTGAATGGAAACCAACTGGGAGAACTCGTACCCAAGTTGGATGGCAATGGCGTCCCACTGGTAGGACCTTTACATTAGATGGAAAAATGTGCCCTTTAACTAGGAATGCATCCATTGAGGTTAGGTCTCAGCGTCCTTTAAATAGGCCCGTTAGCACTAAAGTATGGAAACCACGCCCTTTAGTTAGGTCAGCCCCCACTATAGTGCCTATCAGTGAAGAAATACCTCATGATTTAAGCCAACTTGAATCTACACCACCCCTAGGAGGAAGGTTAGGAAGTCTAAGAAACCTAAGGTTAGCAAATCTAAGATAATTAAATCTAAACCTGCTAATCACAAGGAAAATTTAGATTCCGAACCCTATACATTGTCCTCGTCTGGTGATATTTTCAGGTGGTCCAAATCATCCTCTGGTATTTGGACTCCAGTTGCTCAAAGCATATGACCGGAGATCGCTCGATGCTCCGAAATTTCGTCAGCAAGTTTCTTAGAACGGTTAAATTCGGTAATGATCACATAGCAAAGATAATGGGGTATGGTGAATATCAGATTGGGAATGTGACGATTTCAATGGTATACTATGTTGAAGGACTTGGTCATAACTTATTTTCAGTAGGACAGTTCTGTCATTCCAACCTTGAGGTTGCTTTCCGACAACACACTTGTTTCATCCGCAACTTGGAAGGAAAAGATTTGTTGAAAGGGTCTCGTGGTTCAAATCTATACACTTTGTCCCTTCAGTACATGATGGTTGCCTCTCCAGTGTGTCTTCTCTCCAAAGCATCTAAGACCAAGTCATGGCTATGGCATCGCAGATTATCTCATCTTAACTTTGATGCTATTAATCATTTGGCTAAAACGAATTAGTTCGTGGTCTTCCAAAGCTAAAATTTCACAAGGATCACCTATGTTCCGCGTGTTCAATGGGGAAAAGCACCAAGAAATCATACAAACCCAAAGCTGAAGACACCAATCAAGAAAAACTTCATCTTTTGCATATGGATCTTTGTGGGCCAATTCGTATCGAAAGTGTGAGTGGTAAGAAATTCATCCTTGTTATTGTGGATGATTTTTCAAGGTTTACATGGGTTAAATTTCTACGTACAAAGGATGAAGCATCGAAGTCCATCATCACTTTCCTGAAATTCATTCAGGTACGTTTAAATACAACTGTCCGCCGTATTCGTACTGATAATGGAACAGAGTTCGTCAACCAGACTCCTCGTGATTACTATGAAGAAGTTGGTATCTCACACGAAACATCTGCTGCACGTACTCCACAACAAAATGGTGTCGTTGAAAGACGGAATCGTACGCTTATGGAAGCGGCTAGGACTATGCTGATTTATGCGAACACTCCATTATTCTTATGGGCAGAAGCTGTATCTACTGCATGTTACACCCAAAACCGCTCTATCATTCGGCAACGCCATGGAAAAACACCTTACGAGCTTTTACATGATCGTAAACCCGATGTTTCATTTCTTAATGTGTTTGGTGCTCTTTGTTATCCAAACATTAATAGTGACAATTTGGGCAAACTACAACCGAAAGCCGATATAGGTATTTTCATTGGTTACTCACCATCTAAGAAAGCATACCGAATTTACAACCGTAGTCTTGGTAAGATAGTAGAAACTATGGACGCAGATTTCGACGAGCTGACAGCGATGGCTTCTGAGCAACGCAGCTCTGAACCCGCGCTTCACGAGATGGGAACCGGTGCTATTAGTTCCGGATTAGTTCCCAATAATCCTACTTCTTCATCATTTATACCACCTACAAGGCCTCAATGGGATGAACTATTTCAACCTTTCTTTGATGAATTCTTTGATCCCACAAGTGATGAAGTTCCAGCACCTGTAGTGATAGCTCCAATTCTTGAAGTTGTCGCTAAAGCTCATGAAGCTTCACCAAATGCAGCTTCAACTAACATTGAACCGGATGCACCTACTCCAGGTAATTCTCAAACAACACCTGAATCGTCACCCGTAATTGTGCCTAATGATGAGGAAGAGGATTTTGTTGATCACGATTTGGAATTTGCACACCAACAAGAGCTTCCATTCTTTGGTATACCGATACCTGATGATCCTTCAGCCGTGTCTACCTCAGAAGAAGCTCCTACAAATGTTCACTCCAGACATCAACGGCTTGAAAATCACAGCACCAAATGGACAAAAGATCACCCAATTAGGAATATTATTGGAGGTCTCAATCGACCAGTCTCAACACGCCATCAGTTACAAGAGAGTGCACTCTACTGCTATTTTGATGCATTTCTCTCCGAAGTTGAACCTAAAAACTGGCAACATGTTATGACTCAATCATCTTGGATTGAAGCCATGCAAGAGGAACTAAATGAATTCCAAATACTTGAAGTATGGGAATTAGTTCCTCTCCATGACAAGGTTAACATCCTTACTTTGTTCTGGGTTTATAAGGTTAAACTCGATAAGATGGGTGGAGTTTTGAAGAATAAGGCTAGACTGGTTGCTAGAGGTTAGAAACAAGCCTTGGGTATCGACCTTGAAGAATCTTTTGCTCTGGTGGCACGATTGGAGGCTATTAGACTATTCCTTGCGTATACCGCTCATATGAACATGATCGTCTATCAAATGGATATGAAGACGACATTTTTGAATGGTGAACTAAGGGAAGAAGTTTATGTTAGTCGGCCGAATAGGTTCGTTAGCACGGAGTTTCCTAATCATGTGTACAAGCTTAAGAAGGCTCTCTATGGGTTGAAGCAAGCTCCACGGGCGTGGTAGGATCTCCTGTCAACATATCTCATTTCGGAAGGCTTCTCCAAAGGAAAGGTGGACCCCACTTTATTCACTCTCAAGGAAGGCAACGACATGATACTGGTACAAATTTATGTTGATTATACAATATTTGCTGCCTCTAACATAGAATTGTCCAACCGTTTTGAGAAAATAATGTCCACACGCTTTCAGATGTCAATGATGGGAAAAATTTCGTTTTTCTTAGGATTACAAATTTCTCAGAATCCCAGAGGCATCTTTATTAATCAATCTAAATATGCTCTAGAATCCTTAAAGAAATATCACTTTGAGAACTATGACCCCGTGGATACTCCAATGGTGGAGAAATCCAAGTTAGATGAAGATAGGGATGGGATTATTATCGATCCGAAACTTTACCGTGGAATGATCGGCACCCTTCTCTATCTGACTGCTAGCAGGCCTGATTTGTTATTTGCTGTATGCATGTGTGCCCGGTATCAGGCTCGGCCTACCGAAAAGCACTTACATGTTGTTAAAAGGATCTTTCACATCTCAAAGGAACACTTAATCGTGGACTATGGTTTCCGAAAGATTCCTCTATTGCTTTAATATCATATGCAGATGCCGATCATGCTGGGTGTCAAGACACTAGACGTAGCACCTCTGGATCTGTGCAACTCCTTGGAGACAGATTGATTAGTTGGTCTTCAAAAAGGCAGAAAAGCGCTGCAATTTCAAGCACGGAGGCTGGATACATTGCCATGTCTGGTTGTTGTGCTCAAATCCTTTGGATGCGATCACAATTAACTGACTACGGTCTAGGATTCAATAAAATCCCAATGTATTGTGACAACAAGAGCGCCATTGCCGTTTGCTACAACTACGTTCAACACTCCCGGGCAAAGCACATTGACATACGCTACCATTTCATTAAAGAGCAAGTGGAAAATGGAGTGATCGAGCTGTATTTTGTCACCACTGAGTATCAGCTGGCAGATATGTTCACCAAAGCCCTAGATCGAGGACAAATCGAGTTTTTGATCGACAAGTTTGGCATGAAATCCTTCTCTCCAGCGACTCTCAAAGAATTGGTAGAAGAATCAGCAGAATAGTGGTGGTAAACTATTTGTGCGTATCCTTTGATCGTGATCTTGTATATTATCGTACATATATAAACCAAAAAGAAAAATACAAAAATATAAAACCTACAAAAACCATAAAAATATAAAACCAAGAAAACCCAAAAATATTTACTTTTTTTAAATCCGGGCATGTCTTTTAGTACGATAATATTTACGGCTTTAGAAATGTCGATTAATATTGACACGGCGCCGTAAATAGAGTCCGTATAAAAGTTCTACGTTTTTAAAACATGCCCATTATGGCTTGTAGTTATTTCAGACTGCAACCCGCTTTTCGCATTAAAGTCACGTATTTCCTTGGAAAACTTTGGCTCACAACGGGAATTAATTTTATCGAGCATGATTTACAAGCCAAATCATGCAAAGGGATCAAGTTTAATTTATAACTTGGTCTAACACAACTTAGTGTACGTTTCAGTGCATTATTTTGTTTAAATAAGAGAAATCTTATTGCCACCACAAATCAATCTTTTCAAGACATTAATTGGAAAATGTTTTCATGAACATGTGCCTCGTTAAACAATGACTACAGCTCTTTAAATAGAAAACGGGTCATCGTTTAAGGGGGAGAAAATGTTAAATCGTCTTCGTCATCAAAACGGTCTTCAAAAGTTCTCGAGAAAAATTAATCGGTTAAAGGGTTAATTACTGGATGTCCTTTGGAATACAACTTGTGCTTGTTCGTGATTTGTCGTGAGCTATAAGTTTCGGATATGTGCTTTTAGTGAGTGTTTAGGTCTAACGATTGTTAGAAGGTTTAACGATAGTTTGTAACTAGAAGAGAAAAGAAAAAGGAAAAGTAAAGTGATTAAAAGTGGCAACATATTAAAACTTGAAAAATATTGACCTAAGTCAATCCACACCACCCGTCTTTCTTTTCTCTCTTCTTCTTTCTTTCTGTAGCCGCCATTAACACACACAAAAACACACACTCAAGCTCTCAAACATCACGTTTTTAATCAGATAATCCGCTTCATTCGATCCACAAGGTACACTCATCAGTTTCTTAATTTCTAATTGGTTTAAGTCTTCCTTTAATCCAATTAATTGAATTCGTTATAATTAAATTAATCAAATTAGGGCTTATGCTTTAATTAGGTCAAATTGATTAGGGATTTAAGGTGGGTTTTACTCGGAATAGGATTAGAATGATGTGGGTTTCCTTTAGAATGCCTTAAACACACAAATGCGCTTAGAACAATCGATCATAGAACGGGTTTAAGCTATTCCGAATGAGCAGATATTTTTCTAAGTATTATTCTGAATGAACCGATTTTTTGAACTATTCCGGATGAACAAAAAGATTCCGAATGAATATGATTTTGTGAATTATTCCGAATGAACATGTTATTCCAGATGAACAACATATTTCGAATGAACAAGTTATTTTGGATGAACAACATATTCCGAATGAACCGTTTTTTTAATTATTCCGGATGAACAAAAATATTCCGGATGAACGTTTTTATTTCGGATGAACATTTTTATTCCGGATGAACCATTATTCCGGATGAACCATTATTCTGGATGAACCATTATTCCGAATGAACCATTATTCCGGATGAACCATTATTCCGGATGAAGGGTTTATTCCGGATGAAGGGTTTATTCTGGATGAAGGGTTTATTCCGGATGAAGCATTTATTCCGGATGAGATGATTATTCCGAATGAGATGTTTATTCCGAACGAAGATTTTTGCTTGATGAATTGTTGCTTGTTAAATGTTTGAGTGTTATAAATGCTTAAGGAATTATGTCATATGCTTAGGTATAAAATCATAATGGTAGTTATATCTTTGCGTATCAACCTTTATGTCTTATCTTAAGAAGAAACAATGACTAATCCAACCGTGCAACAACTACAAGACGCTAGAGCAGCAGCAATTGCCGAGGCCAAATCACTCAAGTTCATTCCAAACAATTACCGGTTGAAAGAAGTCTCCCATTCCACTCACACTGGATTCAAAGTCGGATCAGCCATCCTTGATCAATCTCACTTCAAGAATGCGCTAAGGAGTAGTGCTTCGGTGCCCTTCGACTACATGTATGAATTCTGGGCAACCAAGGAGAAGACTTCGAACAAGATTACATTCTTCCTCGACAACAAACAACAGACCCTCACCGTGTCAGACTTTCACAAGATCTTTGGTTTTTAGGAGTCACCCAAAGGTACGACATTCTCAGCGAACCCGACAAAGAACAAAATCATAGAGATGTTCTCTGCTATTGGATGTGCTGACTTACGAGTAGTGTCCGAGTTTACCACAGCCAAAGTGGGTCAACCTTGGAGAGCTATTTTCGGTATTCTCAGCCGATGTCTCACACCCAAAACAATTGGGCATGATGTTGTGCGCCCTCCAATCACAAATATGTTCTATGGTATGTTCAAAGGTATTAATATCGATTATGCTTCATTGTTGTGGGAAGAGTTAAATTACCAACTCTTCACAAACACGAAGACTAAGGCTAAAGGTTTCCAGTACCCTAGGTTCATAAAGCTTATCATTCATTATTTTATTGAAAACGATGCGTCTATTGATAAGTGTGCAGGTAGCCATCACCACACAAAAGAGGCTGATGACCTGGTGGACCTAAGGCAAGAAGGACACTCAAATGTTGTTAACCCTGGTCCATTTTCTAGTCATCTCCTGACGGATAAAATTCTAGCTTCTGCGGATTACAAACAAATGATCATAGAAATCAAGAAACAACAAGCAAGTGTTCAGGCAGGAGAAGACTCGTCTACTACGGTCAAGAGTAAAGGTAAACGCAAGCAAGAAGTTTCTATATCTGAACCCAAAACCAAGAAGACAAAGACTGTGGCTAAGAAGGGTAAGAGCACGGCTGACAAGTTTGTGCTTCGAGATAAAGAAGATGTTGATGAAGATGCTACTCCCGAGCTAGTTCACAAAACTGAGAAAAGGCTAATGAAAAAGGCTATTGAAAAGAGTAGGAGAGACACATGCGGTAGTGGTTCGGGTGCACAGATAGAGGATGTAGAAGAAGACGAGGAGCCACATGACATTCGAGAGTTTGGATCACCTGAAATGTACTCGGCATCGAAGGAGACATCCATTCCGATACAGCAAGTGTTGAGAAGAAGTCCGTTGCTACGACAGACATATTGACTCCAAAGCCTATCTCAACTCAAACTCCACCAATCCAACATCTACCAACACGACCGTTGACAACTCAATTACTATCCCCTCCACCCCCACCTACTTCTGTCATCAGTACGGTTATCACAACTGTGCCTTTTCAACCGTCCCAGAGTAGCCCTGTGCCATCTGCATTCTCTGCATTGGTCATGGCAGACCTGATGGATAAACACATGGAAACTCAAAGAAACGAGATGGCTCAACTTCGAGAAGAGCTACTCAAACGAGTGCAAAGTGAAGAGGCATATAAGAAAGCCCAACCAGAGATGCTAGCTAAGTTCACTGCTGAGATGGAGTCAACACGTAAATCTCATGCAGAACAACTTGCTCAGGTCAAACATGTTGAGGCTGATAAAAGTGAAGCAAGAATTGCCAGACTCCGTGCCTTAAAGAATAAATATAAGGAGTAGAAAGAAGCACTTGAAGCTTCCATTATAGAGAGAGTGAATTAATCTATTGAGTCTCTTATGCCAAAGCTGCGAAAAGAGATGAAGAAACTTGCGGCTGATAAATTGATGATTAAATCGTCCAACCCTTCCAAATCAACCTACAAAATTGCATATGACTTAACAGATTTTGAACTAAAGAAGATCCTCAAAGCTCGCATGAAGGAAGTTGGATCTTTTGACAAGTCCAAAATTCAGCGGACACTTTACAAAGCACTCAATGAGGCTATAATGGAGGATGATCGGTTGTTTAAGACATTTGGAAGTGTGGTGCCTTACCACATCTTGAACGAGGAGGATAAGGAGGATAGTGAGCAAGAGGAGAGTAGTGGTGAAGAAGATGAATCAAGTGATGAAGACAAAGGTAGTGATGGTGATGATGATGATGATGGTGATGGTGGTGATCGTAATGACGAGAGTGATGAGGATAGCAACAGGGACGACGATGAGGATGATGATGAGAACAGGGATAGCGGCAACAACGACAAATCTGACAAGCCGGATCTGTCAGATGATGATGACACGGGTGATAATGCTGCTAGCAAAAAGAAACCGTCCAAGTCCGGGAACAATTCTCAGGAAGATGTTGCTCGCAAAGACAAGCCCATATCCACGGAGTCAAAACGCACCAAATGGCGCCATGATGTGAATGCTACGACTGCATCATCGATTCCCGGTACATCTGTTTCTGTTTCTATACATGTTACTATTAATCCTGTTAGTTCTTTGGTTGCTCCTGTGATTGCAAAACCAGTTATTGCACCTGAATCTGCACAACACTCTGCTATTCATGATACCGCTGAAATACCTGAATCAGAACCAGCAAGTGTTCAAGTATCTACTCCTCTACAAAAATAACCAGTCTCTACTATTCCCGAGTCACGCACACGGGACTGGGCTGATACATTGGAGATTGATGAAACTGCACCGCCACAAGCTTGGATCACAGCAGCTGCTGAATCTGATCCATTCACAGATGCCGATAAAGATGTTCTATACCTACGTATCCGGAATCCGATAGACTTGTGTGCATTTTGGGCTTATGAGTTTAAATCTTCGGTCACTCCGTCTTTGGTGAAGAGAGCGCTAAAGGACAAGAGACTCCACGCTAAATCCAGATTAAGCCGCATGGAGTATGAGTACTATGTTGACGAGGTCCTGAAAGCTCTCAATACCGTTCAAAGGCTAGGCCTTCGTGAGTCAGACAGAGCTCCACCTCCACTTGACCCTTCTCAAGACAATCAAATTGCTCTCGACTTCTTTGTCACCTATGATCTTGACTATCCCCTCAAGGGATCATCCAAGTACGCGACCTCGCTTACTTTGTTGAAAGCTGCTTCTTGGGGGACAATACCCTGGATCGAAGAAAAGGTAAACCGCCTCTGGGTTCCAAAGGTAGACCGGAATTATGATATGTATGCTGCTGTAGGAGCATCACATTGGTACGAACGCGTGCGTAGGGCGTACATAGGGTTTTGCTTATTTAACTCAAGTAGTATTTTCAGATCCGATCTTCGAATCACCAGCATTTTTGGAATGAAGATTGAACCCAAGAACGGATATCATCATGTGACGGAGATTCGACTAAAAAGGGAGGATGACAAAGAATACGAGATACAACAAGGAGATTTTTCCCTCATTCGCCTTGAAGATATCGAAGATATGTTGCTTATGATGACCCGTGATCAGGTTACACACCTAACCCGTGAAGAAATCATTGCCTTGAACACAGCACTTCGTATGTTCACACGAAGCGTTGTTATCAAGAAACGAGTTGAAGATCTTCAGTTGGGAGTTGAAAGCTACCAAAGAAAGCTCAACATGACCCGTCCAACTAATCAAGTTCTACCTCAGCATGTTGAAAGATGTCCCTATACCGGTACAACCCATCCGATGTACGAGATCTTCTACTTGAACAGTCGCGGGATCATGAAGTTTATGCGGATCGCGGAGCTTCATAAATATAGTGATGGGACTCTCACATACGTCAGAGGCAAACTGGAGTATTTCAACTCTGGAAGGACTTTACCCAAGGTGATTGAGGACTGGCATGCGGGTTATCAGAAGATGGCAACCTATGTGATAAAGAAGATTGATGAAAAGATCCGGGAACGTAGATTGATGAGGAGCTTAGAAAAATTCGTTGGTGGTAGACCATATGGAGTGCACTACAAGCTACTGCAACGATCCATCTAATGGGTCGTCCAATCTCAGGTCCACTCTATATTGGTTTTAATTGTGAATATGTAAATTTTGTGAATATTGTGCTTTTGTGGCTTGATGTTGTGTGAAAGTATGATAAATTTTCAAGAATTTCTCACGAGATTCTAAATCTTTCAAAATATGTCATACTAAAGCACTACAACTAACCCTTATTAATTTAAGGGGGAGCATTAATATGTCCTATGGCCATAGATTGATTTCATTTTTACCCAAAGAACGGTTAATCCATTCAATATCCCAAATATTAATGGTTAACATTTTGGATAAGGGGAGAAAATGGGATTAAGGAGACTTAAATGATACTTGGCTAAAGATGAAAAAGACTTAAAGATAATCCAACTTAATATGTGTAAAGCACGTGTTAAGGGGGGCGTTTTTTATTAACAAAACACTTAAGGCACAAAACTTTTGATTTTAATATCACAAGTGCCTCAAGTGATTTTCAAGGATTTTTCATGGAGACTATACTTTCCCAAAACACACTTAATTCACGACGGATGTGGTGACAAAAGGGTGGTAGGAATAGGTATTAGTCCAATGATTCATCAGAGTCGATGGAATCTTCCCAAGGACAATTCCATAGATAGAATTAGAAGTCCTAGGAAAGTTGGAGTTGATTGTGAACGTAGCAGAGTACCGACTAATTACTGATGCTAGCACTAGAACAATCACAACAAGGTGCTAGTGATGATGTATTGGTAAGTACTGAAGGGGTTGAAGAATGAAAAAGAAATGTAAAGATAAAGGGTGTAAAGAAAGAAGCCCTCCTTAGAACTTAGGATAGAAACCGGGTCAACACATCTATGATTGGGATCATTTTAAATGATTCTCAATATTAAAGACAAGATATCATGGACCCAGTGATGTCATGCACAACCCTTCCCAGCTAACTCAAATATCTCTCAAAAGATATTTGTTTTAATCACACGGAGTTCAACACGTTTCTATTGGTTTATTCACTCCGAATAAACTAATATTGAAAAGGTGGCAATCCTCTCCAGCCATCGCTCACTAAATCAAAACGCACTATCGAGTCTAGAGCCACGAGATCATCAAAAGTCTCATTAGGACACTTTCCATTTATTCCTTGCTTCTTCACACACTGTGAAAAGTAAGAGATTTTTAGGAGTCCTACGCAGTATTCTTGTAATATTGCCAGAACATCCGAGTAATACGCAAGTACTACAATGAAGATGGAAATACTACTTGAGCCAACATCAAACAAGCTCATGGTAGGTGACACGTGCGGTTTCTTTAGAAACCAATCTTGTGAAAACTGGAAAGAAACAGCAGTTTAATTCTTAATTGAACTTAAACTCGTTCCAGGCCTCTACGCATTATCGTATGATCTTGCCAGAACACTCAGAGTGACACTCGTTAGTGTTCACGGTGACGAGTGGAAATCCTTCTAGTGTTAACATCAAACAGCCCTTAGTAGGTGACGTGCAAGATTCTATACGAATCAAGCTCGTGACAACTGGAAAGCAACAATGGTGAAAATCTTAATTGAAATTCACTTGTTCCAGGTTCATGAATTGACGGCTTCAATCACAAAGATAATTTATTATCCAAGTGATTCACTCTTTATGTTCGCAGTCAGGCTTAGTGACGGTCGAATAAAGAGAACGGTTTTACCCGCAAAATCCTGTCAGGAAGTTACTTAATTGAAACTATCTGTCACTGGTACGATATCTAATATCGTCCAACGGTCTTCATCGACCGGAGGTAAAATGCTACTGTTTAAGAACGAAATGTTCTAAGCCATTTCGTTCGTGTCTTGTTGCGGCATTTGGAGACGGTGGCGTTGCGGTGTACCAGCTGAAGTCATTCCCACATGCTTATGTTTTTCTGCATCAAATTTTAGCAAAATTCAAGAAAGTTCAAAATGAAGTCTTCCGCTGTACCAAACTCTAGAGCTTTCAAGAATTCAACAAAAACATAAGTGTGTGGAACATGGAGTCACGAGGAGGCAAGAATTACAAGAAGGCAAAGATCGCACGTGAATGGTCCAAAGAACAATGCTCTCAAGCCAAAGCCTAAAAGATCAAAATCAACATATTCACAACAAAAGGAAAAGACTACGAGCTGAAGAACGAATACTTAGTATAGTATGCTAGGTTTAGGACTTTATAATTTGGAGTGACCTCCCTTAGGGGGAGATTGTTAGAAGTATGTTTTCAACGTATATTAGAAGTATCGGTCACTCCACGATATTATTAAATGTTGTATAGCTCGTAGTTGAATATTTAGTGACTTGGGTATATAAATCCCTTTCCACCATGGAAAGGGGGTTGGTTGTTATTCATTTGTCATAATAATAAAACATAGTTTCTCTCACTTTCTCTCTCTACTTTCTCTCTCTAGAAACATCAACCCACCTTATTGATTCACAAGATTATCACGATTCTTCAATTGGCATCAGAGCCACGGTTCAATCCTTGGATCGTGTTCTTGTTTTCAATTTGGTGGTCTAAAAATTTTTTTTGGTCCGATTTATTAATTTTCTTGTCACGTCTTGTTATTTTTTGTCAAAACAGTTTCAATGTTTCTCATCTAGTGTCATATCCATATCACTGTCTCATTTTTGTGGGTGATGATATTTTTATATCTGTCCAAACAATCAAACTTTTCCTGGTCAAAAGTCAAGTCAAACCTGCCATATTTTCTTAAAGTTATTTACCGCAGTAACCCTTTATAAGGGCGTTTGTCCAGCAGAGACCCTTTTTAATCCACTTTACGAAATTAGCTCTGTTCTCCGCGCCTCTTTTAAAGCGGACCAAGATATGCATACGTGTCAGCTTCCTGTTAAACCCAAAAAAAAAGAAAAAAAACAAAAAGTTCTCCGCTCCATATTGCAAGCGGAGCAAGAATAAAATAATGACCCAGCTATGTCCCACTATTTGGTCCGCTCCATATTCAAAGCGGAAAACTTTTTTGTGGGGCCTATTTTTATTTTTTTGTTTATTTCGTTTCTTTTATTTGTTTTCTTTCTTTTTCATTTATTTTTTTTAGTGTTTTCTTTCTATTTTATGTTTTTTTAAGCAGTTTAAAACATGCAAATATTTTAAAGCTTTTATTTTAAAAAAATGTACTTTAATTTAAAAAAGACAAAAAGATTAAATGTTTTGTTTTAATTTTTGAAAAGACATCCTTTTTCTAAAAAAATGTTTAAAACAATTTAAAAGTTTTAAATTTAAATGTTTAGACAATTTAAAATTTTTAGAAATAAACTTTTTTAAAAAAATATTAAAACAAAATAAATTATTTATGGTTTATATATAATAAATGTACAAGCATATAAAAACAAATGAGAATATAAAAATGTTTTAAATTGTACTTTATTATAAAAGTAAACCATTTTTTTATCTTAAATTAGGTCTAATCATGCCATGTTTTATTATGTTGTTTTTAGCTCTAATTATGCTAAATTTTTATGCGTTTGAAACACGCCTCGTAGAGAGCAAAAACCATCAAACAACAACATCGTTAAACAACTTACAAATATATAAAAACAGTCCATAAGTTAGTGTTTTAAACATTTTTTTTAGAAAGAAGGATGTTTATCTTTTCTTAGATTAAAGTACATTTTTTAAAATAAAAAATTTAAAATATTTGCATGTTTTAAACTATTTAAAAAACATGAAAAAAAAAGAAAATACTAAAAAATTGAATGAAAAAGAAAGAAAAAAAGAAACGAAATAAACAAAAAGAGAAAAATAGGCCCCACAAAAAAGTTCTTCGCTTTGAATATGGAGCGGACCAAATAGTGGGACATTATTTTATTCTTGCTCCGCTTGCAATATGGAGCGGAGAACTTTTTGTTTTTTTTCTTTTTTTTGGGTTTAACGCTGACACGTGTGTGTATCTTGGCCCGCTTTAAAAGAGGCGCGGAGAACAGTGCTAATATCGTAAAGTGGATTAAAAAGGGTCTCTGCTAGACAAACGCCTTTACAGTTACTGCGGTAAATAGCTCTATTTTCTTGTATCTAGTATTTTTGTGACTGGGTTTTGATAAAGTTCCATTCTTTCTGGTAATTTTTTTGTATACATATGATGATGAAGATCTGCTAGAAAATAAACCAGATCCAGAAAACATGACCCTGAAAAAATGGAAAAGTACTTTTGGATAAGAGTTTTCAGATATGCACATTCCGATGCACGCATTCCGATGCTATCATTCGGATGGCTATTTAGATCGCATGGATTGCGATGAGTAGTTTTTTTTGACACATTTCGATGGGTTCGACCTATCCATTGCGATGGGACTCATTCCGATGAGTCACATTGCGATGGGTGGTTTGACCTATCGGAATGGCATCTATGTCGTTATGCTGCCAAAATTTTTCTCACATTCCGATGGAAGTTCTTTTTTCATTACGATGGCTACCATCGCAATGGGGCACATCAGATTGCAATGGTGACCAAAAGGACTGCGATGGACTCAATGTTAAACATTGTGATGTGTTTTAAAATAGAATATTGCGATGACTCGATGTTTGTTTTCATAAAACACTTTGACCAGTTTAACAAAACCAGGACCAACACTTATCCATCCAGCCTTTTATCTCCTCAACACCACATGAACTAACCTAACCCATCGTCACTTAATCACCATCTAGACTCGACCCTAAAACAGAAACATTATCACTATCTCAGATTCATTTCGTGAGTGACATGCATGTCAAGATCTATTAAGATCTATAATCACAAAACTAACTCATCACAGATTTGCCATTAATTTACGAAAGCAAAGAATATTTTTTAACAAATTTGTTAAAATCATTCTTTAATTCGTTTTTTAGATTGATGAAATGTACATCATCATAGATTTTTTTGTTTTATATTCGAAGTAAAGAAACAGATTGTAACAATTATGTTAAATCTTTTTCTTGTTTCGATTCTTTAAACAAAAACCGACATGCAATAACATCCATCACCTACCCGAGACCTTATTATAAGATCTAGAAGCTGCACCATGTCGTTCGTCTATCTGTGGAATGATCTTCGAGCTTATATGATTATAGGTATGGTGTATTGACTCGTTTGATTTGAATCAAATGAGGTTAGATTTTTTTTGTGTATTAGTGGTGAGTGGTGACGATGTATGATCATAAGACGAGATGGATGATTTGAGTAATTTTAAGATAGATTTTATTATCCATCTTTTAGATTTGATGGCTGTGAATGGTCAAGAAGAAAGGTCGGAGTGATGTTTGAGATTGATTAATATTTTTTGTTTTTGAATCTGATTATTTGAGATGAGAGATCGGAGGTATTAAAGATGAAATGGGATGAGTGGGCTGGTGGCTTTGGAATGAGACGGGGGTTGTCGGTTGTATGTGTGGCTACGAATATTTAGAAAGAGTAGGGTTAAATGTGATTATGTGACTAGGTTTTGGGATTTATAAAAGGTTACACCGGATTATGGGGCCAAGCATTCTTCTTATACGATTCATGGGCCGAGTGATTTTTTAGGACATGATACTTCAAAGCTTGGTGGGCCAAGTTTAGATAAATTGTGTGGCGTGAAGTAAGATGCTCCATGATTCACGAAATCAATATAAAAAAAAAATCATTATAAACATTGTTCAAGCCTTATAACATACTAGGCGAGTACCCGCGCATAGCGGCGGAATTGCCTAGCGGCAGATAATTAACGAAACATTATATCGTGGTAAGATTCAAGTATAATTGCAAAATGTGCTAGCATGTGATAATTCAGTTTTAAATAAAATATCTAATACAAAACAACATATTAAAAAGCAGTTATTAAAATTAAACGTCAAACAACAAATGATTAAATGTAACGACTGTGTTCCTAACACAGTGTTCCTAACACGATAATTTTATACTACAAAAATAGGTCTAAGATTACCAAAAAAAAATTGTATCTATATTTGAAGTACGCAGATTAGTTGCCCAAACCCATATCAACCCTTTACCATCACAGTGACTCATCTTTTACCAACAATAATAACTCATAAACATAATGATTAGGCACTCACGTTTTCAAAAAGTTTCTCCACAACAGCTTGAAGATAATTTCTGAACTTTGATCTAAGCAATACTGTTAATTCAGTTAGTCGCTCCCCAGCTGCAGTATTCCCTTCATTCGGGGTGCAACAAGAACCCCATGACTTAAGTTGACCTTCAATTTTGGGACGTAAAATGTCCAACATTCGTTTCATCGAGTTTAAAAGAATGCCAATCTAAAAGAAGAAATTCACCCAAACATTAGAATACACGAAATTTTCACATCCCACCAGACCAGATACATTTATACTTTCAAAAAATCCTATTCTCAATTAGCATTATGAGAGATATTCAATGGTTTCTTTGACACTGTCTTCATTTTGTTGGAAAATGGTCTAAAACTTTCCTAACATTCGTGTGAAGAAAATGCTGCAATTTTCATGGGAGAGTGAGGATGTTGTATGACACATGAATATAGAAACGTAGTTGCATATTCTAACAAGACCTATAGAAAATAAAAGAAAAGTAATAGATGTCCCAAATATCAAAATAAAATAACTACACAAACCTCTGATGGCACGGCATAAGGATTTGGTGTTCGTTTGGTAAGCTTCTGTACATACTTAAAGCCAAACTTCTTTGGTGTCAGATTCTCTTTCAAAGGTGCTAGAACATCCGCAAATTGTTTTTCCAAACTCTCAATCACTGCCTTTTCAACGTCCACTATGGCCTATTTATAAAATTACCAAATTAAATTATTTAAAAAAAATAATATTGATCGACACATTAAACCCTCTTTCGTGTATAAAAAATCGAAAACAGAAAAGCGACATAGACTTAGAGGTGGCAATATTGATCCCTACTGAGATGATATGCTTCTACTCAAACCTGTTTGACCCGTTACCCACCCACCCGTCTTGCCACCTCTAAACATAGTTAAAATATCAGGATACAACAGTAGATGTAAAATTGAGAAATTGTAAGGACGTACATTCTCCAAAGCAAAGGTATACTCCGGCCATCGACATATTATGACATCATAATCATTAAGAGTATCTTTGAGACGCTCATACATTTCATCCACAAATGGGGTTGTTGAACTTTGCGTTCTGACTCCAGACCACTTTACCTGCAAATTTACCAACCTTTATGGTCATTTAGAAAAAATTGAACTGCTTTGTAGTTATTCCTCTGCATCTGTAAGTTCTCATTCTTTGGCTTCTCAAACATATTACTAAATTTGTAATTTTTTGTACACTCCGACGCATTTTCAAAATACTTTCTACCCATAGTACTTTTGTCCTCCTGCTATAACTATCAGTGGTTACTGGAAAGCTAAATACTTTATACATCCAACTAAAAATGCAATATATGACTGGACATGTAGTTTAAAGATATATTTTTAGTCAAATACCTGAAGTTTCAATAAATACTTATAGCTTTGACCCATCACCCAACCCGCCCATTTTTCACCGCTTCGAACTGAGATACTAAGCACATACCTTGTCTAGTTTACAAGTCTCAAGCAACGACAGGCGCTTATCTTGTATCCAGATGATGATGTACAGGTGAAACAGTTCTTTCGCATCAACCCCTCCTTTAACAAGACTGAAACAAAAAAAGTTAATTTAAATTGTGCAAAGAAGAACAATTAACAAGAACAAAAAAACAAATGACTTAGGGAGTGATCAGTAACTTCCTAACTCTGACAGTTTGATGAAATTAGAAAATATACAAAAATTTTCTCATAGATGCAACCAACATGAGATTAGAAAATATATAATTATAGGATATATGTCAGTTTGAAGAAATGACTTAGGGAGTGATCAGTAACTTCCTAACTCTGACAGTTTGATGAAATTAGAAAATATACAAAAATTTTCTCATAGATGCAACCAACATGAGATATCCAAGTACCTGAAGATGATCATTTAATGTCTGAAGATGATCATTTAGTCCACAGAGCTCACATAGTCGGACATAAAGATGCTGCAAAAGATATAGAACGCTTTGTGGCTAAATTAAAAACAGATTCATGTATGCAGCAAAAGCAATTCTTTCATCTGTTACCTTTGATGAATGCATTGCTTGGTCTCTGAAATAAGATTAACTGAAGTGTCGAAAAAACGTCAAAATTGTTTGGTCATGTCTCTGCTTGCTAAGCAGCTCGGAAGCTGCCAGGAACAGCAAGTCAGTATGAAACATCAAGCTGAACGTAGCAGTATCACAAAAACTTGCAGTCTGTGCATTGAACAGACCTTGATAACAATTAAAGTAGAATTTTCATCACTCATTTATGTGACTCGAACTCCTGCATTTTCCTTTCCAATTCCAGACTTTTTCAGTTCGCTTTTTGCATCAGTTTGAAGCAACTTTTCTTTCAACTCTCTAGCTTTATCCCCAATTCCAGCGACTTAAGTGTTAGCATTGGCGAATTTAGTTTGAGATCTACGTTGAACTGATTTATTTTCTTGCATCTGGACCAATTTATTTCCATTAAACAATAGGCCAATTATACATGGTCTAAATGTCTAATTTAAGTTTATTTAGTGAGAATTATTATGTTTCACTAAAACTCTAACCTTTTCAGCGGATAACCAAATCAACCCATTTCTAAAAAACTGGTAAAAAATTTCCAACTTACTAAAAATACGTGTTTTTAAATATAATGTTTATAGGACCAGATGGAATCATATTGTAATAGTATTCTTTTCACGTTGGGTTAAATTTAGCCGAAGCACATTTATTCCAATTAACCTGGTTCGAGTTCATAGTGATTTACCTGTGACTTTCGAGTTGTGTTTGAAAATAGGCCCCACCAATGCTCATTCCAGCACCCCCATTGCACGAATATTGTCCCTGAAAACAAAAAAAGTGTTATCAAGGTTTACTGATTAAAGAAAGTTTATGTGGAATGACAATAGTGATATAAAAATATGCCTTTAATAACGATGTACATCCAAGTGATCTATTCGATTGAAACAGATACAATAACTAATCGATCAAACACAGTAAATAAACACTTATTGAACTAATAAGATTCTCCCTAAGTAAAAATCGCACCTTACCTGGACTTGGTCACCAGGTTTTGCATCATCGACCAACTTGCTATGCATCAGCAAGCTTATTGTATGAGGTGTACCCCCATTCAGGGATTTCTTTGGGCTTGCTATGCAGCCAACATCACCTGCCCACCAACGACGTCACCCACCACATACGGCGGCAACGAAGTGGTCGGGGCAATGAAGGCTTCAGATCTGAACAATTAAAGAAACCCATCACAAAGAGGGCAAAACGATTAGCACTGAAGCAATCACCAGAAACCCATGAACGGCGGCAACGAAGAAAACAACCACCTAATAAATAGATCACCCACAAAGCAACATCAAATCTCTAAGCTAGAGCGAGTTAGTTAGTTAAGGCTAATTCAGTAACAAACTAATAACTGCCTGACTCGATGCATATGGAACATGACTCGATGCATACTGGAACATAATAAGCGCTGATAGCATCAAAACTAAACATCAAACACTTATATGCTTATAATTTTAAGTTCAGCTTATAAAACTGGCAACAAAACTACTACTAAAAAATAAGAATAAGCTGGAGTGAGTTAATTACCGCCTGATTAGATGCATTAAAGGACATAATCACTGACTCGTGGTAATCAAATTTTACTTAAAAAAAAGAAAATTAATCTAAATAAGTAACATATCAAGCATATGACCACCTAATTCAACGCATTTAAGAGCATAATCAGAAGAAAAAATGAACATCAAACACTTATGTGCTTAGATGAAACAAAATTAGGCAAATTCAGTAACAAACTAATAACCGCCTGAATATACAGATTCGAGAACAACCAGTCCTAATAGCATCAAACCTAAACATCGAACAGTTAAAAAACAGAATTAAGCTTAAAGAAGTAACATATCACCGCCTGATTAAAGGCTTGTACTTGAAACTAAACATCAAACACTTGATGTGCTTAGATGAAACAAAGTTAGGCTAATTCAGTAACAAACTAATAACAGCCTGACTATACAGATTCAAGAACATAATCAGTCCTAATAGCATCAAACACTTAAAAAAACAGAATTAAGCTACGTAAGTAACACGTCACTGCCTGATTAAAGGCGTGTAATCAAAACTTAACATCAAACACTAATAGCTTGTGTAGCTTACTAAACTATAAAACTAAGCAAAATTAAAGTTAATTACCGACTGCTTGGATGCATTGAAGGACATAACTAATAAGCGTCTAAATAAGTAACATATTAAGCATATCACCGCTTAATTCAAAGCAGTTATGTGTAGCTTAAACAAATAAACTTAATTAAAAAGCAAACTTCAGCTAAATATAAGCAGCAAAAGAGTAATAAGCTAAATTATAGATGATTACCGGCTGATTAAAGGCGTGCAATCAAAAATTAACATCAAACACTTGACGTGCGTAGATGAAACAAAATTAGGCAAATTCAGTAACAAACTAATAACCGCCTGGACTATACAGATTCGAGAACAATAACCAGTCCTAATAGCATCAAACCTAAACAACGAATAGTTAAAAAACAGAATTAAGCTGAAAAAAGGTAACATATCACCGCCTGATGAGCTTCCACTCGTAGCTTCCACTCGTGGTTATCAATTAGCACTAAACTTACTTAAAAAAGAAGAATAAGCTAAAAAAGTAACATATCACCGCCTGATTTATCGCGTGTACTTAAAACATAACATCAAACACTTGATGTACTTATACGAAACAAAATTAAGGTAATTAAGCAAATTCAGCTTACTAAAAGATAAGAATAAGCAAAAATTAAAGTTAATTACCGACTGATTGGATGCATTAAAGAACATAACTAATAACCGCATAATCAGGCCTAATAGCACCAAACCTAAACATCGAACAGTTAAAAGAACACAGAATTAAGCTAAAAAAACGTAACATATCACCGCCTGATTAAACACGTGTACTTAAAACTGAACATCAAACACTTGATGTACTTATACGAAACATAATTAAGCTAATTCAGCTTGTGTAGCTTAGTAAAAAAATAAGAATAAGCTGGAGTGAGTTAATTATTGAGTCGTGGCTATCAAATTTTACTTAAAAAACAAAATTAATCAAAAAAAGCAAAACTCAGCTAAATAAGCAGTAAAAAGCATAATAAGCTAACTTTAAGATAATTAACGCCTGATTAGATGCATCGAAGGACATAATCGTCTACTCGTGGTTATGAAATTAACACTAAACTTAGTTAAAAAGCAAAACTAATCCAAATAAGTAACATATAAAGTATTATCAGCATAAAAAATTAACAAATAGACTTAATTAAACAAAAAAAAACTTAATTAAAAAAGCAAAATTAAGCTAAAAAAGCAGTAATAAGCTTAAATTAAAACAGAATAAGCTAAAAAAAGTAACATATCACCGCCTGACTTATCGCGTGTAATCAAAACTTAACATCAAACACTTGATGTACATAATAAGCACTAATAGCTTGTGTAGCTTACTAAAAGATAAGAATAAGCAAAATTAAGCTAAATAAGCGCAATAAGCTGTAGTGAGTTAATAATTACCATCTGATTGGATGTATTGAAGGACATAATCAGCGCTAAGAGCGTCGAAATCGACGGAATCAGTTTGGAAGCCAGATGATGATAAGATGAAGTCGAGTAAATTACGCCGATCGTTACGGAAACGGTTGAGATGAATTGAAGAGGATGACGTCATTTCATTTCATTTCATTTCAGAGAGAAATTATGAAAAATGAAATTGAAGAAAATGAGAGAAAATGGGAGTCTCCGCTCATTTGTTTGGAATGAAGAAACAAACAAACAAATAGAAATGGGTGTGTTGCTTGAATCACATGAGAAGGGATGGCAGATTTTGTGGCGGCTGTGACTTTTAGAGAGAGAGAGATGGAGGCTAGGGTATTTTATTTTAGGGTTTAGAGCAGAAATGTAAAAACAGTTATTTTAGAAATGGGTTTTGGCCTGTGGGTCTTATGTATTTTGGGTATTTTCAACCATTCTATGTTTCAACATTTCCAAAAATAGTAATTTTCAACCATTTTGGTTTTTGCTTTATAATGTAGTAGAGATAAACAACATTTTAAAGTCCAATTTCACTAGTCATGCTAATTTGTGGTATTGTCTTAATGGTTTATAAACTTGACGTGACAAATGACGAGACAAAGAGACGTGACAAAGTGACAAGAATTATTGGACGAGACCGAGAAAAACGGCCATATTTTTAGTTGCTACGGATTGTTTGATCGGGTATTAATTACGTGAAGTTAAAGACGGATTTTTCGAAGGCGTGTATTTATTTTATCTTTGAAGATAACTTGCTCGCGCTTAATCTTAGAATGGAGACTTGTTTATCTGGTTTCCGGGTTCGGGGTGGTTGGTTGTTGACTCGGATAACTATCACTTAAAGGGGTTACATTGTTGTACTCAGTGTCACGCGCTTAGTCGACGTGGATAATTTCAAGAGGTGTTGTACTTATAGACTTCTTCAGTGATGCATTGGGTACTTAGAGATTTCTCCACCATTCCTCATTCAACAATTGTGCAAGCTTAAGTCACAAGATCGAAGGATTCTTATTCAGTTTCACGTTTGATGTATCTGGTTCATTCTATCAGTGGTCACTTCAAATTGCTTACAAGGGGGTTGGTAAAGATAGCCATGGAGAGTTTATGAGTAGAGAATTTCGATCAACAACTGATTCTCACCGAATATAATTAAGCTTATTTATTATTCTCTTGAGATTTTCAGGTTCATGTGGGTACGATTTATTGATGGTTCCGAGCTTTCGAAACCATCAAAGGGGAAGAATAAGACACATTGAACGCACAACGAGTACACGTGATGAACTTCATACCTTCTTTTGATTTGAAGACATTCCGGGATGACATGTGTCATAGCCGCAGAGAAATTCAGTGTTTTAACTTGTGGCGTTATCAATCTATAAACGGTACACTACTGATTCGATGTTTAATTGTTTTGATGTTGCAATTATTCGTCATCATTATCCTATATGGATAGATATGTATTTCGGGACTTAATTGACTCTGGTGCATCTCCAGAAGAAGATATGTGCATTTCCGGGACTTAATTGACTCTGGTGTTACGATGTCAACTTCATGAAGGGATAAAGTGTCTACTTCAGTATTTGAGCTTCATACTTGGGATTGATTTATTTTCTTCAACTATGTGGGGGAAGAAATGTCTTGATTTTTTCAAGTATGCATAACTTGAAATCTCAGGGGGAAGAATTATTCAAGCGTGAGAAGATAAGTTGTTGATCTACTAGGTGTGCCCCTTACTTTCAATCCCTCATAGCAACATTATCATGTTATATGATGGGGTTTGCTTTTTAAATTCCGCTGTGCGCTTAATCATTCTAAGCTTTATTGAAAGCTTTGAAGTTGCTTATAAGGATTGTCGGTTTAGGGGGAAGCTATTTAAAAGCTTCTACATCAAGTTTATGTGGCATGAATTAGGGGGAAGTTAATTCAGAAGCTTCTCCTTAACCAGAAGTATATGGATTACTTAGCTCGTGCCGTTACAGTATTTTTACTACAAGTTACTTTAAAGATGAGTCGTTTTTGAAGTGAAGACTTAAAGTCAAAGGCCTCAGAAGACATCATCAGCATTGGACATTATGTACTTGTTAGGAAAAAAAAAATTGTAAGGAATTCTACACGTCGTCCCATGGGGGAAGATTGTTGGAAATTCACTTTATGTGACGACACTTAAGAATTCCCATTAGTTATCATAGTTACACACGCTTAGACTAGACTAGGAACAATGTATAGTTAAGTGTTGGTGTGTGACTATATATACCCCTCCAAGGCTTCCAAGGAGGGGTGTTGCTTATGTTTCATTAGTGTTTTTAATACATTTTATATCTTCAACACACAACCACTCTCTCTCTAAACTTCATCCATGGCTTCCACCTTCCACCACCCACCTAGACCACCGGATTACTAAAAAGCAAATCCACATTGTATATGAAAGATATGATAAACCTATGACCCTTGCTTCCTTTTATAGTGTAAGGATTAGGGTTTTACAAGAGGTAACTATGAATAAACATGTATATCTTCTAATTAGATAACTATATACTAAATATATTATAAATAATATATTCAATATATTCCCTAATTAGAATATTCTATTAAACCGTAGACATCCGTCAGCGTCCAGAATACATGTGTCAGCGTCTAGCTTTCACATGTCAGCGTCACTTGAACAAACGTCTTGTTTCTTCATTTTAAGTTTCTGCCACATCAAAAACACAAACCACATATAATTCCGAAATTTACGGCATAAAATATACGTTGAGGTCAAGTTTTTATTATAATTAAGTGGTAAAAGGATGGGTGTTTTCACACCTATCAAATCCCCTACACTTGACCATTGCAATGACCTCATGCAATGCATTAGTGACAAAGCAAGATTTACATTCTCCATCATAATCAATCATACCTTGGCCTTTATTGAGAACAAGACATTAAGGAAACTTAAAAGATAGAAAATATATACAAAACAAGTAAAGAAATCAAAGACTTACATTGGGGTTTTGGTTGTCATGAATGTTTATCATCCTCAAGTTTCACGTTCCCCAAACCAAGCTTAAAAACAAGATCATCGTTATTATAAGTTAGCAAACTAACACAAACCCATGTGGGCCAATTACTCACTTAGACTCCCTTATTCCTAGGTGTATCTCTTATATTTTATTGTTGTCTTGAATGATCATGAGGATGCATTGTTTGACTTATTTTGATAGTTTATTAGGCTGAAAATAAAGTGGGACGATCTAATCCATAGTTAGCTAAAGGACAAAATCTTTTGAAACTGCTTCTCGGGACCTTAAAAATTTCATATCTTAGCATAACTTGCTTCACAATTTGATACCTTTCTCGGACCGATATTTGGCAGCAACTTCATACTTCAAATCTTGAGAGACGTTCTTGAAATTATGGTCTTCTCTTCATAATAGGAATTTCTTCACATGAAGTTTTTGAGAGATTCTTCATATTTGGACCACGACTTCTTCATTTTTCTCCAATCTTTATTAGGGATTTTGATATACAACGATCTGCCTCCTTTTAGGACTTGGATCTATTTATCCTCATACCTTGTTAAGGCCTTTTTGGATAGACTTCTCCATGATCTTTTGGGAAGTAATTACTTTTCGTCGTGTGTCTCGATCCTTCATATTGATTTTTGATAAACGATTCTTCACATCACTTTGGATCTTTTAGCAACAAAATGTAGCCCTCATGCCTTGTTAGGGCCTTTTCGGACTCGCCAATCTTCGCATCCCACTTCAATAAGTTATGCCTTGGATATGAACTCTAATTAATACCGAGCAACTTTTAAACGATCTTGGGCTAGAAGCTAAGTAATTTTTCAAGTCGTACAACCTTACTTATTGCAATTAAATTTATTAGCAAGCGATGGGAGAAAAAGCTCATAATTAACTCACATAAATCCATGAAAGAATACCAAACTTATAATTGACTCTATCATCTCTCGTTCTCCACAATTTAAAATCTCAAGGAATGAGACTCATGGATGCTTAGCCTATTAAATCAAATTCTTGGGTTTTCAAGTCATCTATAGGATCTTGCAACTTCTTAGACTTTTTCAAGTTTTGGAATTCGCATTTTAAAGTTCCCTTGATAAACTACTTTCTAGGATCAATTATAGGAACTTGCGAAAAGTTCTTTTCTTAACCCTTACGAGTTAAGACTTTCGCGTTTTAAAGTTCCGTATATAAAAGCCTAGCAAAACTTGACTTAAACACGTTAAGGACACTAGCTAGAGTAAACTTGGATAAGTAAACTCGGGTTGAGTCAAAAGATTCACAACGTTGAAAACTTAAAACCACTTTATTAAAAATTTATTCTAGGAAAGAAAGAAAATAACTAAAACAAAGGTAAAACTACAAGGCCAAAATAGATAAAAAATTTTGAAAAATGTCGAAAAATCGAAATTCCGGTTAAATTGAGGTCAAATTAATGGAAAAGCCCACTTAACTACGATAGAAGTCCCCCCTACACTTACATTAAACTTTTTCCTCAATGTTTAAGCATGTGGGAGTAAACTCCCCTACACTTATGACATTGTGCACGTTGTTTAAAACTCGCTAAGGAAGAGACAACTAAAGTGATTCCTATTTTAATATTGAGAAATATAAAATAGTGAATCAGGAGAGTTTAGGATAGAACCGGGAAGACGGGAACACGGAATCACGGGTCATCAAAAGTCATCAAGAATGGATCATTGAAGCTCGAATCCCTGCTTAGGATAAGAAAGAAAACAACAAACATCTTCGGGTCTCCCCTACACTTAGGATAAATACAGATAAAAGGATAGATACTCGGGTTGCCTCTCGAGAAGCGCTTGGTTTTTGTTCATCGAGTCGTGAGCCTGACTCAACCTTGATTAGCATGGTAAGAACCTTGAAGAACATCCACCGTGATCGAAGACATGGTTTTCGTCCAAAAAGTAACATAAGCTTAAGGCGAACAAGACAAGCCAAAGAAGAGTAGGCGAGGTTCCCTTAAGCAATTGTTGAGCAAGGAGGTGGAAGATAGGGTGAAGTGAAAGCATAGCTCCAGAAGTTCCAAAAATCTTTCCTTTTATTTCATCAGATGGATACTGAGATGGCTTAAAAATTTCGATACCCGGATCGAACACCTTTTCCTTTAGGGGAAAATAACACTCAGGCTCAGTAGATCTTGAAGATGATCCGCTCCTAAAACGCACAATATCATCCTCAGAAGGTGGATAGAGAGGTGTTAAAACATAAGAGCTGCGGATGTCGGTGTCTTCTAGCTTCTTATCCTTTGGAGGAGGTTTCTTCATATCCGAGGGAGGATAAAGACCATAATCATCAAAGTCCAAAGGAGGAGAATCACTCTCATCGGGGAAGTATGTATTGAGAAAAGTAGCAAATTCTTCCTCAAATGAGTGATTGTCCAAACTAGGATCAAGCTGTGATGGCGGAGGATCGACATCATCCGAAGAATCACTTGAAAGAGTATCGACATCATCAAAGTCATCATACGTGGGCATGTCGTTATACGCTGAAGCAAAATCAGTATAATCATCCACATCGGCACTAGAATCATCATCATAGTCGTCATAGATCGGTGGATAATCATAAATTGGTGGGGGATCCAACTTGGAGAGGGAATCATCAGAGGCATCTACATGGTCTTCAAAAAGTGGATTATCATAAGAAGTCTCGAAAAGAGGATTGTCATATACAACAAAATCAATCATTTTCACTGATTCTTTTCCCTTAGATTTGCATGTAATCTTCCCCATCTTAAAAACTTGTTGATCATTCCCGACCCTAAGAATGAGCTTACCTTCGGAAACATCGACCAAAGCTTTTCCGGTTCGCAAAAATGGCCGTCCAAGTATTAACGGAATACGAGGGTCCATTTCATAATCAACAACAACAAAGTCGACCGAAAAAGTGAAGGTACCAACTTTAACAAAAACATCTTCGGAAATACCAACAGGGTAAGCGAGAGTTCGATTTGCTAGCTCAAGAGTCATCTTAGTTGGTGTAAGGTCGGGTAATGATAGCTTTTTCCACACACTTAATGGCATCAGATTAATACTTGCCCCGAGATCGGCTAAGGCAGTAAATTCTTCGGTTGTGGAAAAAGTATAAGGTAACACAAAACGACCGGGATCTCCAAGTTTTTCTGGAAGTTATTTGAGGAGGACGGCAGAACAATTTCCATTTAAGCGCGTGTTGACAATCTCAGTCATCTTCTCCTTCTTACTAAGCAACTCCTTGAATGTTTTCACAAATTTCGTCATTTGGACAAGTGCTTCAACAAGGCTAATGTTAAAGTTCATTTGGGAGATCATCTTCAAAAAGGAAGTAACTTGAGAATCTTCCTTAGTGAGCACTCGGAACTTGTCTAACCGTGAGGGATAAGGAACATTTAGCTTAGGTGGTTTAGGTGTAGAAGGTGAAGGGTGAGAAGTAGAAGGGATAGAGGTGGAAGGTGGGGATGGTGAAAAGGTTTTCTTTTGTACTTCTTCCGTAATAGGTGGAGGCAGTAATGGGGAACTAGTACTAGTCGTGGTAGTAGGAGGGATAAATAGTGGTAGAGGAGGTGTAGATGGTGTAACCGGGGGAGGGGTAGAAGGTCCTAAGAAAGTAGCTCCACTGCGTGTAGTAATAGCACTCACATTAGCTCTCGGGTTTGTTTCGGTAGTAGAAGGAAGAGCACCTTGGGGAGGAATGGTTTCTAGGAGTTGAACGAATTTCCTATCTGTGGACTCTTGCATTTGGCGATTAGAGTCTTGCATTACTTGTATTATTTTCTCATGCTCACTCAATTTTTGCAAGACTAAGTCCATTGGCGGGGGAGGTAAATTGAACCGTTGTTGATGAAACCTTGGTTTGGGTATTGGTTATAAGGTGAAAAACCTGGAGGATTGAAACCTTGGTTTGGAAAGCCTTGATTTGGCATTTGATAATTTCCCTGATTTGCATTTGAGCCCCTTACATTGGCATTACCTTGAAAATTAGCACTCGATGGCCCTTGAGTGTTTTTGGTGGGTGGGTGTGGTCTTTGTTGAAAGCTGGGTGGAGCCAAATAATTCGGAGAATTATAGGACAAATGATTAACATCGACATTCGGCTTGAAATGAACCCTCTCCGTGTTGTTGTAAGCATACACTTCCGGGTGAGATTGATCATAAGCTTTATCACAATTAGCATACGAGTGTGGTCCACCACAAGTTTCACAAGTTATAGTAAGAGCATGGGCATGTTGAGTGTTAGGGTTATCTCGTAAAACAAGGTGTTTTACAATAGAAGTAAGCTCCTTGATTTGAGTAGTGACTTCACTCTTACTGGCACTCCATAGTAGCCCTCACACTCCTGGTTTGGACTTTGGCTTTGTTCTCAATGATAGCCCAAGCTTCATTCATTGTCTTAACCAAAATATTACCCCCCGAGGCACTATTTAGTGAATCTTGGTCATTCAAACTTAATCCATTATAAAAAGTATTAATTTGATGAACCTTTGTAAAACCGTGTTGTGGACACTTTCTTAAAAGTTCCTTAAAACGATCCCAAGATTCACTAAATGTCTCACCGTACCTTTGTTCAAAGTTGATAATGTCATTCCGCAAAGCGGTAGTACGTGAGGGTGGGAAAAAGTAATTGATAAACTTGGTCTCAAGGTCCGTCCATGTGGTAATACTTTGGGGTGGTTCCTTATCAAGCCAAGTCCGGGTTTGTCCCTCGAGGGAGAAAGGAAAGAGGAGCAAACGAATTGCCTCTTGAGACACCCCATTGTATTTAACAGTATTAGATAAGTGTACGAACCTCTTGATGTGATCATGAGGATCATCATGAGTGCGGCCGAGAAAAGGTGTTGCTGGGACCATTTGAATAAATCCGGATTTGAGCTCGAAGTTATTTGCATCAATAGCCGGAACCACAATCGCATCTTCATTGCCTTCAACGTGTGATTGCAAGAGCTCGATCATTGGACGATTATCCATTGTGTTAACAAAAGGAGGCTCGACAACCGAAGGTTGAATGATTGTAGCTTGAATGGATTTCTTCTTGCGTGAGCGAGTACGCATACACCTACAAAAGAAAAATAGAGCAAAGAAATAGAAGAAATAAAGTTAACGTAAAAAGAAAATATTTTTGGTTTTTTATGTTTTTTTAATGTTTTTGGAGTTTTGAAATTTTTAAATTTTATGGATTTTTTAAAAAGTTTTGAAAAATGTGCAAGAAAAATAACGTTCACTAGGGAACGGATCCCAAAATCCAACGCGTCTCTCACAAAAAACCATTAATCTTCACGAAAAGAGCCGGCAGCGGCGCCATTTTAATAACTAATATTTTACTAATTAAAAATTCACGATTCTCTTCGAATTGATCTCCGGTTAAAAGCGTGACTCAGTCATTCTTGGTGGAAAAATAAGAAAGGTGATTATCTATTTCTACTAAAAAAGGTAAATGCGAAGCGAAATAAAAATAAACCAAAGACAAATAACTAAAAATAAAGGAGCAAAGCAAATATCTAAACGTAAATTAAAACAAAAAGATTAATAAAAATAAAAATAAAAGACGAAATTAACTATTGACTTAAAAGTTAAACGCGTGAATTACTAAAAATAAGCTAAAAGCAAAATCCAGAAAAACTGTCACTTTTTTCTGTAAAATAGAAAACTTCTTGGTAAAAATAGAGATTTTGAGAAGCGTGCTATTTTTGGAAAAATAAAAATTACAAAACTAATCAAAACTGCTCATCCGGAATAAATTACTTCACTCGGAATAAACTCTTCGTTCGGAATATCTAGCTGACTCGAAATATAGGCTTCACTCGGAATAAAAGTAAAAGTCCTCATTCGGAATAACTAGCTCATGCGGAATAAGTTGTTCATCCGGAATAATCGCTTACTCGGAAAAACTAGTTCATTCGGAATAATCACGTCATTCGGAAAATCAACGCTTACTCGGAATAAAACCTTGACTCGGAAAAACTAGTTCATGCGGAATAAATACTTGATTCGGAATAAATCTGGGAAACAGAATGCGTGAAGAACAGGAAAGAAAGAAAGGCTACGAATTCTAACCAAAATCTACCATAATCAATCCAAACATTAAACCAAACTAACCACTAATAATCATCTAACAATAATAAATCAAACCAAATCAATAAAACTAACACTAATAACCAAATCAATCAAAACCCACTTAATCAAATCTACCAAAAACTCAAGAACATAACCATGAACATAAGCAAAGATTAAATCATAGAAAACAAGAAAGGAAGAAGGAGATGCATTAAAAAGCTTGATTAAAAGTAAAGATTTAACAATTAAAGCTTAAAGATTAAAGGTTCTTCAAATTAATCTTGAGAGAGAAAGTAAACATGATAGAGAAATAAACTACTCCTATATTAAAACTACTCCTAAATTCACTACTTCCCAAAAATGGGTCTTGCATCTTCTATTTATAGGGGAGTTGGACAGTTGGTAGGTGGTGACTTGTCTTCTTTCTTTTCTTCCGTCTCGTCTTTAAATTGAATTAAAGCCTCGAATTTGGCTCGGGATTTGTCGATAAAATCTTGAACTCGTCTTATAATTTCTTCATTTATTATACTTGGGTTCTTCGACTTGTAAATCTTCCGTCTTTGGTCCTTTTCTTCAATAAATCTTCAAAATAGGCCCATTGACTTCCAATCTTTTGCACTCTTGATCTTTTGACTTCGTCTTTTGTCTTTTTCTTGATAAAAGCCCGTGAAAGCCCGTGTTTTCTTCCCTTTTCACATTTTGAGCCTAAAACACAACAAAAACACAAACCACGCATAATTCCGACATTTACGGCATAAAATATACGTTGAGGTCTCGTTTTTATTATAATTAAGTGGTAAAAGGATGGGTGTTTTCACACCTATCAGACAACACTTGTCAGCGCTTAATGTCAGCGCCATCTTTATTCATATCAGTGCCTGGCCATCAGCGTCTCATCCATGCCTTGTCAGTGTCAATGACATCCACTGAAACCAACATCTATTAGCATCTACATAACATGTATCAGCGGCTAATGGATCTAGGGTTTTACAAACCCAAAATCATGATTTTATGTAAAGATCATATTCTGCAGCGAAATTCAACATCGAATATCTTCTTCATGAGAGATCAGATCGAAGATCCCTTGGGTGAGATCCTAGACACAAGTTCCAAGAACCTTTAGCAAAAATTTCACGATGATCCAACTGTTAACGAAGGAGAAATCACGTTTTTACTCTTACTGTTCACAGAAAACAGCATATGACCAATGCTGACTTCGACGCTTAATAACCTTTTCTTGGGGATAGATGTCGACAATCCCTCCGGTGGATATCTAGATATATGTGTGTAGAACACACACAAAAAATTCCGTGTCAATCAAACAGTTCAATAAGAAGTTATGGCCTTCTGAATACTGATGCGCACACAAAACCGCCTAGAAAAACCCTATACAGATTTTTCTTTCGTCTAACCATTACGAACACCTTGTTGGTCCTAGCAACACGAGCCACGAGGCACTGATACCAATTGTGGAAACCTAAGTTTCCTCGGATCTTTAAGCAAATAGGCATAATCATTGTTCATGTGATCATACAATCACAGCGTAATAGAACAACAACTATGAAACAAGGGGTTTGGGCACAAGAACACATGAATTAAACAAAAGGGTTGCTCATTATATTAATAATCAACAACCACTAGACGTGTATACATTAATCCCACGTCTAGTCCAACACACACTTTAGGTTTACATTGTATATCAAAGATATGATAAACCTATGACCTTTGGTTCCTTTTATAGTGTAAGGATTAGGGTTTTACAAGAAATAACTATGAATAAACATGTATATCTTCTAATTAGATAACTATATACTAAATATATTATAAATAATATATTCAATATATTCCCTAATTAGAAGATTCTATTAAACCGTAGACATCCATCAGCGTCCAGAATACATGTGTCAGCGTCTAGCTTTCACATGTCAGTGTCACTTGAACAAACGTCTTGTTTCTTCATTTTGAGTTTTTGCCACATCAACTTTTTGACCCAATAGAAAGTATTTTTCTAAATTTTAAAACCACTAAAAATTATTTTTAAATGATTAAAAACTATTAAAAACTTAAAATAATCCTAAAAAATAATTAAAAGGTGCTAAAAATATTATAAGAGTTCTAAAAATCCTAACTTAATGTCTAAGACCTAAGAAAAATATAAAAAGTGACAAATATTAATAAAAACTAAAAGTGAATATTTTAATAATAAAATAATAATAAAAAATTTAAAAGTTGTAAAAATTTCTAAAAATTTGCAAACCTACTTAATATAAACTAAATTAACATAAAATGAACTTGAAATACCAAAAATACCCCTAATGGGCCTCCAAATGGGCCAAATACCCAAACAGTCCCTTAATGGGCTAAATTAAGGCCCAATAAGAATAGTTCACGGAAATGGCCCAAAACTTCCAGTTAAGCTTAAAATCCAATTTTAAACACAATTTTTAAAAGGCCCAAAAGCTGAAAATGAGCTTATCACAGCTTATTTCAAACAGCTTATTCTTAATGGGCTTTTTGGCCCATTAAGCTATAAGCTGATGCCATAAGCTATAATTTTACACACGTCCTTCTCTTGACCTCAATAAGCTATTTGTAAAATGAAACTTTGAATAAGCCCAAGAAATAAGCCAGAAATAAGCAAAAGCTCTTTACACAAAACGACAAAATAGTCGTGTTCGAGTTCTAGACTATTTCAAGGGCTGATTCAAGTTGCAATAAGTTAGAAAGGGCTTAACTAAGCTTAATAATAATAAAAACATTCAAAAACAAACACTCAATAAGCTGGAATAAGCTAAAAGCTAATTTGTAAAAGTCAACTAAGTTCGTTTTCTAGTCAAACCTAAAAGTTAAAGTCTACAAAGCTCCAGTATTACTAAATGGGTCAAATAAGGAAAATTGATTACAAAAACAAAGTTGTTGCAAGTTCCAATAAGCTAGAATAGATTATTAATAAGTTGTTTGAAAATTAACACTACCAGTAGGAACTTTTTGTTTCTTTCAGTGGGAATGGTTCCCCCTGCTTGACCAATTTGACTTTTTGTCTTTAGTGATTATTGTTGGATTCAGGTTACACAAAGGCACCCTTATAATTAGTGGATTATAAGGAGTCAATAATAATCACAAAATCACAAAAAAAACCTAGCCAATTGATACAGTTTAATCAATCTTTGCCCATATATCACACAGACATGAACACATAAGCTGTTTTACTTGAAAAAGATGTTTTAGAAAGATTAAGCCAACCAAATTGCACCAAATGCAAACACAAGCTATATTAGACTTAGATAAGCACAATTAAACTTGTTTTAAACACTGGTTCAAAGAATTAATCTAGTTTCATACAATAGCAGTTCATTGATGTACAAAAATAGCCAAGAACAAGTTTTGCTGATATACTTGACCACAATCCCAAATTCAAAGCTTCAAATTTTCTTAACATGTTATATTGAGTATGATTTAGCACTTGTTACCCTTAGTCTAACCCTAGACCTAAGTGTCCACAAAATCACAGGCCAATTCAACTAGTTTTCACGACTTTAAGAGCAATTGTTGGATTATTGTGTTACAAAACATAAAACATGCATCAAACCACTTACTTGTTCTATTAGAACAAGAACAAGAACACTACAACACCTATCACTTACTGAAATCTACCCAAACCACATGCATACAGTAATCCCAAACACCCCTTAAACTTTTGGAAATCAAAATTTTCAAAGCCAAAGTATGATTCAGGTTAGCGAATGCATACACAAGCATCAAAACAACATTATCATGCAGTCTTAACAAGATCTAAACCACAAAACACCACATACAATAGCAGATTCACAAAATAACTTGAACAATTTTTCAACAAATTTTTAGGAACAAGGGCTCAAACCTCATGAATGCACATCCACACTCATGGATTTATAGCTTATGTGTCTAGCCCAACAAGACACAAGCTTCCAATAACACCACTGCTAAGAACAACAAGGTTAATGTACAATTATAACAGAAAAAATGAAAATCAAAGTTGATTAATTCAAGCTTGTTCTCACTTCCTTGAATATCCCCAAAACACAAGCTCACGACACCTTGATAATCTTCTTATCAGGGTGTATAGACCACTTACAGCCCAAAGATTTCAGGGTTTGAACCAAGACTTAGAAAAATATCAGATTTTAGAAAATTGCACAATTTCTTTCACAATGTTTGAAAACACGTTTTGAAACTTCCAAATCACAAACATATATCACTAACAACAGAATATAAAGATTGGAAATTATATTTCATAAACAATATCAAACACTATTTCATTCATAGAACATAGGATTTACAGATTTATCATTAAAGGAAAAACCAAGAGCAAGGTTATGTGTAAAACCCTAATGCCTTTATATAGGCTACAATGTATGCTAAGAAGCTGAAAATTACATGGAAACCCTAATGTTAAAGTTCCTAAAGTACCCTTGAAGATTCGGATATTCTTGAGCATGTGAAGAACTTTTGGATGTTTGTAAATCTGTAAAGGGTGTTGCAATTTGATCAAAGGCCCAAAACAAGCTTAGTTTGTAAGCCTTATTGTGAAACGTTGGATTGCTGGCACATTTTGGCTTCTTCCTTAAAAGTATGTGCAGGGGAGGTTACATGTGACTTGGGTGGTGATGTGGCATGGGTTTTAAGGGTGGGGTTTTGATCATTAGTGCCTTAATCACTAAACTGGACAATATTAGGGTTTAATTGTGAGTTATTAGAGAATACCCAATTTTGTTAAGATCATGATGAACAAGGGGTTTGATCTGTTTAAGGTTTTAAATATGTGTTTAGGTGCGAGATTAATTAATTAATTAAATTAAATAATCCGGATATGAGTGGGATTGTGACATGGCAAGGGGTGGCTTGTGATTGGTTCATTTGTGTTAGTGGGGCGCGTGTCACCTCATTACAGGTCTAGGTAAGTATTATGGCTGCCCAGCTTTGGTCCCTTGGCTTCTTTCTTCTTTTCATTTCAGTTTTAAATCCACCAAACTGAATTTCCCTTTATAACCAAGTTTCTGTTCTCATACTTTACCCCCAAAAAGTTTTGCAAAAGTATTTCAAGGATATTTCTTGCCATTTGATGATTCTTGAAGGGCTATTTTGGCATTTCTTCAAAGTTTATGGTCTTGACTTGTATAATTGACTTCGTGGAGGACTAATATTGACAATTCTTCATTTATGAGGGACCATTGTTGCCAATTCTTCAAAGTGGAGGGTCCTTTTTGCAATTTGACAAACTTTAATGACCAAACTTGTAATTATGAATATACAAGGGTTTAAAGTGTCAGTTCTTAAATATTGGAGGACCCTTCTTGCATAATCTTCAATTCTTCAAGGGTTATTCTTGGAAAATCAACACTAGGGCTTGGTTCATTGTGCGGCTTCGTTTCTCGTGTTCGTTTTTGCTTGTATTTTGTGATCTTTTGTCATTTTCTAAATATCGTACCTAAAATACACATTGAACAAATACAAGCATATATATATGGACTTTTTGATGATGTTTTGTACATTTAAAGCCCAAACAGACCGATGAGATCATGTATAAAAGCCATCTCATCATCATGCCATTTGGATTGACCAACACACCAGCCATCTTCATGGACCTCATGAATCGGGTGTGCAGACAATATCTGGCTAAATTCGTTATCATATTCATCGACGACATACTCATCTATTCCAAGAATGAACAAGAGCACAGAGAACATCTTGCTCAGGTACTGAAATTGCTTAAGGAAGAGAAGTTGTACGCCAAGTTTTCCAAATGTGATTTTTGGATTCCTAAGCTATATTTACTTGGTCACGTAATCGATAGCAAAGGAATTCAAGTAGACCCCACAAAATTCGAATCCGTAAAGGATTGGGCATCACCTACGTCACCAAAAGAGATTCGCCAATTCTTAGGTCTTGTCGGTTACTATCGGAGATTTATTGAAGGATTCTCCAAGATAGCTAAGTCTATGATAAAGCTTACTCAGAAAGGCATGAAGTTTGAATGGGGAGAAAAGGAAGAATCAGCATTCCAAACTATTAAACAAAAATAGCGTAGCGCACCTATTCTAGCCTTGCCAGAAGGCATCAAAGACTTTGTTGTCTACTGTGATGCCTCACACAAAGGCTTAGGTATTATACTAATGCAAAGAAGGAAAGTAATTGCCTATGCTTCAAGACAACTGAAGAAGCACGGACAGAATTACGCTTCTCATGATCTAGAACTTGGATCCGTGGTTTTTTCCTTAAATATCTGGAGGCACAACCTATAAGGAACAAAGTGTACTGTGCATACCGACCACAAGATTTGCAACACATCCTAGACCAAAAGGAGCTAAACATTAGACAACGTCTTTGGATAGAGCTGCTTAGTGACTACAATTGTGACATCAAATACCACCCAGGTAAAGCCAACGTGGTTGCAGATGCACTGAGCCGCAAGGGAACTGATCCTCCCAAGAGAGTTCGATCCTTAGTTATGACCATTAGCTTGGATCTACCCAAGAAGATATTAGAAGCTCAACTCCAAGCACAGAAGCCTGAAAACATTAGGAAAGAAGACATAGGAGGAATGCTTAGGACGGATCTAAGCAAGAAGAAGTTAGAACCAAGAGGAGACTTGAGAAGCGTGATCATGCATGAATCTCATAAATCTAAGTATTCCATACATCGCGGATCTGAAAAGATGTATTAGGACGTGAAGAAGTTGTATTGGTGGCTGATGTAGGTTTTTATATACAAGTCTTAGGAAAGACAAGTATAAATGTGGAAAGTATTAATCGACACGATTTAGGAAAACCGTGAAGACGAAAAAGTTCCAAGTTCGTTCTCGAAGGAGGTGTGTATATTAGGTGCCAAAAATAAATAACAATTTTGGATTAGCGTCGTTTTTAGTTTTGAGAAGAAAGAAAATTAAAAGACGAGCTATGCTACGATTAAACTACGACGAGTGACGTAAGACGTGAACGTAACTACGTCAAACGTGACGAAATCAAAAATTAAAGCTAAAAATTATTTAAAGATTAAAACTAAGTCTAAAATAATATATATAAGATTAAAAATTCAACAAATAAATTTTAAAACCTTCTATTAATTAAATATTACTTTTTAAATGCTAATTAAAGCCCTAAAATTAAATATAATTAAGAAAAAGCCCAAAATATTATTTTATTGAACTAATAACTAACTTATATTATTTAAAGACTGTAGAAACTAGAAGGGGGGGTTGAATAGTTTCTTAAATTTTACTTGTTAAAAAGTGGTTTTAAAAAATCCTTTTTGTAAAACTTATACTTGATGAAATATGTGAAATCTTCCTATGCACAATATGAACAATGATAGTGTAACTAAACTAAACTAACAAATATATATGCACAATAAATAAAGAATGTAAAGAGTTAAAGGTAAAGAAAGATCAAACCGAACACCAAGGATTTATAGTGGTTCGGCAACGAAGCTCACTCCTCGTTCCTACTCCACTCCTCGAGTACTCCTTACTCGAGAGTTCACTACACAACAAGCTCCTTATGGTGGAGAAAACCGTACACGTCGCTTAACCAATTTCCGACTCTAAGCTAAAAGTCGAGCCCTAATCGTAGCTAGGACCAATCTACACAACTATACTTAGTACATACACAACATCCAAATAGACACAACTACTTGGATCTTCACAACTATTACACAATAACAAATGTATAAATGTAGATCTTCAAATGGATCTTTGTGGTGGACTCAACACTTCACTAGGATAGTGTTCTTCTCTTTGCACTTGGAGAGGAAGGATTGGAGGAACAAGATTTACTTCTTTAACAAGTAGTAATCAAACAAATGATCAAAGATTTGAAAGATTTAAAGAAGAGATTGAATTTGGAAGAGATGTGCAAAAGAGGTGATTTGAAAAGCTGAGAATGGGCCACTATTTATAGGACAAGGGAGCCAACGGCTATATCTGAGCGTGGTACCTTAGCTCAGCCCGCGGTTCCTTATCGATAAGGAACCGCCTAGGTGCTAAGGAACCGCCGCTAGACTCCGCTCCCTTTTTTGTCCTTTAGTGGTGGAGGTCTTATCTGGGTATATAAAATATCCTGAGAGGATATTCTCAGCCAAATAAGAATATGCCATTTTCAAATTTTAAATAAATAATTTAATAAAACATTTTCTTAAAAAGAAAGTTTAATAAAAAAACTTGTCACACTTAAGTAAAAAGTGAGTTTTAAGAAAGTTTAAATCATTTGATCACTTGATTAAGGTTAGTACTTGTTTATCCATACCTTAAGTGAAAATGGGTAAAATGAAAAGTACTTGAACTCAAGAATTCGTTTTTCCTTATTTTCGTAAATGCTTGTTTTTACATATTGTCGTATTCAAAACAAAGCGAGACCGAAAAATGCAAGTAATGTTTTTAGGTATTGTTGCATTAACAATCTCCCCCTTTTTGATTACGCCAATACATAAACTCAAACACACAAAAACAAGATTTTTGAAGACGAGTTTATTCATTTCTCCCCCTTTGTCGAAGCAAAAAGGTTGCGTTAGTCGGTCTTGAAGAAACGGACTTTGCAAAGACTCCCCCTTGGTGCTTACTCCCCCTAGCTTGGGGCACCGAGGAATCGAGATATGGTGACAAGCTACATATAAGGGTTAGTTGAACAAAAGAAACAATCAACAATATATAGCAATAGGTCACAAAAATAAAATAAAAGAGAAGAAAGACACAAAGATAAAGATCCATGATAAATTACTAAAAGGAAACATCATACAAAGTTGTATGGAAAAACAAATAAACAAGCCAAAAGCATAAATCTAATCCTAGTTATTCTAGAATTGTAAGATTTGCTAGAGTTTGGTGTCTTGTAGATAAGCAACCATTGCTTATAAGAAAGACAAGGTAATTGCGAAGGGTGGTGGTGGTGGTGGCTTGTTGGTGATCTCATAATCATAGTGAAGAGGTGGTTTGATTAAGAGACTTTTGATGTAGCTCAACTCCTCATAGATGTGTGCCATAGCAAGATGTTCCACAATCAACATTCTTGGTAGGAGAGATGTGATTTAGAGTGTTCTTGGGTGAATTTGGGTTGGAAGCAATTGGAGAGAAAGGAGGGGATTCAAGGCTTTCATTGGGAGAATAAGACATTTTGTGGTGTGAAGTATGGAAAAATGCTTAAGGTTTAAATAGGGAAGGTTTGAGGTATTTTTGGGTGGTCAAAGGGTTTGAAACAAAGATTCTCAAAAGTGTTGGAGCAAATCTGGAGTTTCAGAAAACACGAAAAAGGAAGCTCTGTACGCGGTTCCTTATCATGCCCGGCGGTTCCTTATCACTAAGGAACCGCGGTTCACTTATGGAACCGCCTACAGAGGCTTGTGTTTGGGGTATGGTGGAAGATTTTTGACTCAGCAAATCTTATTTTTCTAGTCTAACTAATCATAGAGATGTGGTTAAAAGCAAACTTAGACAAAGAAAACATATGCACACATACCAAATAGTGATTTGACAAAAATATCAATGTAGGAGGTGTGTAAAGCAAGACCTTAAGTCATGACACAATGATCCTCCATGATTCTATCTTGTTCTTGCTATGTTTGAGAGAAACATACATATGAATTATGTAAGCTCTAGATTAATAGCGAGAATCTATGAAAGCCGTTTTTAGATTGAATTAACAATGTAAAAAGCATTTTTTTTTGAAGAAAACTTTGAGAGTTTTTGAAAAAAGGTGGGAGAAGGTTTTTAAAAGAGTTTTAAAAGACTCAATCAAAGCAATAAGCTATAAAAGGAAGAAAATCAAGGAAGATGTTCCATTAATCCTAGACCTAGACGCAAGTAATAAAAAGGTTCCCTCTTAAGTGGCTTAGTGAAGATGTCGGCTAAGGTGTCCTCGGAGGGCACCTTCTAAATAGAAATGTTCCCCTTTTGAACATTATCCCTAAGGAAATGGTGTCTAATTTCTATGTGTTTGGTTCGCGAATGTTGCACGGGATTCTTGCTAAGGTCTATAGCGCCTTTATTATCGCACATGATGGGAACATCATCAAGAGAAATCCCGTAATCAACAAGCGCTTGCTTCATCCATAGAGCTTGTTGGCATGCTTTTCCGGCACTCACATACTCGGCTTCCATGGTGGATATAGCAAGAGCGGTTTGTTTCTTGGAGAACCAAGAAGTTAAACAACAACCCATGAAGGTACAAACTCCACTAGTGCTTTTCCGGTCCACATAGTCTCCCGCATGATCCGAGTCCGCGTAGAGAATGGTTTCTACGCTGGTCCCTTTAGGATACCATAATCCTAAATGTATAGTGCCTTTAATGTATCGGAAGATACGCTTAACCGCTTCAAGGTGAGAGGTTTTGGGAGCCTCTTGGAAGCGAGCACAAAGGCAAACACTAAACATGATATCCGGTCGACTTACCGTTAGGTATAACAAACTACCAATCATACCTCTATATTTGGTGTTGTCAACCGACTCACAATCATCATCTACGGTGAGTTTAGTATCCGAGGCCATAGGGGTCTTCATTGGTCTAGATTCTTCTAATCCAAATTTCTTTAGCATTTCTTTAGCATACTTAGATTGACTAAAGAAAATACCATCATCCATTTGTTTAATTTGGAGTCCTAAAAAGAAGTTGAGTTCTCCCATCATACTCATTTCAAACTCATCATGTATGATTTTGGCAAAGTCATCACACAATCCTTGACAAGTTGATCCAAATATAATGTCATCAACATATATTTGTACGATTATGAGGTGAGAACCTTTCTTCTTCGTAAAGAGTGTATTGTCTACCATCCCCATGGTATACTCATGTTTAACAAGAAACGCTTTAAGTCTATCATACCAAGCTTTGGGTGCTTGTTTGAGTCCATAAAGTGCTCTCTTAAGCTTGTAAACATGACCCGGTTTCTCAAAATCAACGAAGCCGGGAGGTTGAGCCACATATACCTCCTCATTGATTAAACCGTTAAGAAACGCACTCTTTACATCCATTTGTTGAATCTTAAAATCTAAGGCACAAGCATAGGCTAAGAGAATTCTAATAGATTCTAGTCTAGCTACCGGTGCATATGTCTCTTCATAATCAATTCCTTCTTGTTGATTATAGCCTTGAGCTACAAGTCTAGCCTTGTTACGAGACACAACACCATTCTCATCTAACTTATTCCTAAATACCCATTTGGTTCCTATAATGGTAGAACTTCTAGGTGGAGGAACAAGTTCCCAAACATCATTGGCAACGAATTGATTCAATTCTTCTTGCATCGCAATGACCCAACTCTCATCCGTCAAAGCTTCTTTAACATTCTTTGGTTCGATCAAGGAGACAAAACAAAAGAAGTTACTTTGGTTTTGGACTTGAGATCTTAGGTTCCTTTGATTTAAATCACCAATGACATTATTGAGAGTATGATCCCTAGATTCCTTAATGTTTACTTCCTTTTCAACACTAAGGTCTTCAACTCCTATTTTCTAAACTCTTTGGCTTTAGCTACTTCTAATTCATCCGAATCATCATCAACCAATGGTGGTGTTTTGGGTGAAGGAGGGGTTTCATCAAAGGTTATGTTGAGTGATTCTTCAATAACCCCAGTGGTTCTATTTAGGACTATATAGGCTTTGCTAGTTTGGGAGTAACCTAAAAGGATACCTTCGTAAGACTTTGGGTCAAACTTGGTAAGGTAGTCTTTGGTGTTGAGGATAAAGCACTTGCTTCCAAACACCCTAAAATATTCTAATGAGGGTTTCTTTCCATTAAGAATCTCATAGGGGGTCTTTCCTAAGAAAGGTCGAATAAGAATTCGGTTGAGAATGTAAGTCGATGTGTCCACGGCATTGCACCAAAACTTTTGAGGAAAAGATTGCTCGTTTAACATCGTCCTACTCATCTCTTGGAGAGTCCTATTCTTTCTTTCAACTACCCCATTTGATTGTGGAGTGCGAGGAGCCGAGAAGTTATGGGTAATACCATGAGCTTCACAAAAGGCACCAAATTGCACTTCATTATCAAATTCCCTACCATGATCCGTCCTAATAGAGACAATTGAACATCCTAGTTGATTTTGAATTCTTCGACTAAATATTTCGAAGTGATCGAAAGCTTCATTCTTAGATGCCAAAAATCTAGTCCAAGTGAATCTAGAATAGTCATCAACAATAACTAGGGTATAAAGGTTATCTCCATAACTCCGTATGGCAGAAGGTCCAAAAAGATCCATATGTAGGAGCTCTAAGCACCGAGAGGTCGAAACCAAATTCTTGGCTTTGTGACTTGAGTGAACTTGCTTTCCAATTTTGCAAGCATCACAAAAGTGACTATCAAACTTAATCTTGGGGAGATGTCTTACCAACTCCTTAGAGACTAAAGATTGAATTAAACGCATATTAGCGTGACCTAATCTCCTATGCCAAAGAGTAGAACTATCATCTATAGTCGCAAGACATATGCTGTCTCTTGACTTCTTATTGACCTTCATAACGTAAAGCCTATGCTTTCTAATACCTTTTCCAATGATTTTTCCATCTTTTACGATTTCACTATCATGTTCGGAAAAGATCACCTTACACTTATTATCACAAATTTGACCTATACTTAAAAGGTTGAAACCTAAGTTATCTACGTGTTCAACGTTTTCAATGGTCATGGAGTCAAGAGAAACCGTACCTTTGCCAATGATATTACCACGTAGACTACTAGCGAATGTGACGTTACCTCCATCATATGCTTTGTAATGAGAGAACAAACTTCGATTACCCGTCATGTGTTTAGAACATCCACTATCCTTAATCCACTCATCCGGCTCCAAATCAATTCCCAAGCATATCTAGGTAACAACACACAAGATCAAACATTTGGTCCCCAATATCTCATGGGTCCAAAGTTGTTAGTTCTAAACATCCCTTGCATTTGGTTGGGATGCATGAATGAGGAGGGGATTCCCCATGGGGAACAAAATGGAGGAGGGTAATAATTCATGTAACCATTTTGTAGTTCATTATTTCTCCTAGGTGTATTTGATCTTGGTTTATTATTGTTCCTTCTAGGTGTAGGAGTTTTACTTCTAGGTCGTGAATTGTTTCGATTATCTTTTCTAGGAGATGTTGTTCTACTTCTAGACTTAGAAACATTTCGTGCCCTAGGTGGAGTGGTGGATGGTCTTAATAAGTTTCTATTTCCCATGAGAGGTTTACTTAATGGCTTATAAAACTTATCAACGGTATTGTTATCCAGTATGGGTAATTGCACATTGTTAACAATAAGATGCTTTGGTTTTTCATCCAAATTAGACTTTCCAGAAAGTTCAGGATTTTCACGAAAATCAACTTCTGTCCGCGGTACCTTATCTATGGCGGCGGTTCCATATCGATAAGGAACAACACCATATAGTCTGGAACCGCGTACAGAAGATGTTTTTTGAGAGAACCTGACTTGTTTTGGTTCACTAGTTGATGCTTCTTCTGAGTTAAAACCTACACCAAGCCTTTCCTTTGAATGAACTTGTTTGTTTAACATGTCATCAAGAGCACTAGTACCTTTCATGAACTTTTCCAATTTAATGGAGGTGCTCTTGAGATCTTCATTTTCTAATCTAAGTTTTTCGCAACTTAAACAACCTAAATCAACCTCTTTGTTCTTTTCAAGTATAGCTAATTTTTCCCTAAGTTCATTGATCTCATTTTCAAGCTTAGCTTTGGTTGATTTTAAGGTTTTGTTCTTTTCTATGAACTTGAGACTAAGTTTGTGTAAGCTATCATATTTACCTTCAAACTCAATATTATCTAAGGTGGAGCTATCATTACTATAATATTCGGTTTCGGAATGTACCTCTTTAGAAGTGTGAGCCATAAGACATTTCTCCTCCTTGGGGTTGTCATCATCATCTTCACCACTATCGCTCCAAGCACCACTAACAAATGCCGTGTGGTTCTTATCACGAGCGGGCTTTGGACAATCACCAATGAAGTGATTTGGATCACCACATCTAAAGCAACTCCTATCACCTTTTTCGTTCTTGGCAAACCGATTCTTAGAGAATGGTTTTTTTGTCGTTGTCGGGTTGCCTAACGTGTTGACCTCGTCTCTTGAAGAACTTCTTGAAATCTCTCACCGCCAATGCATACTCCTCGTCATCACTTTCCGAGGAACTATCATGGTCACTTTGTGCCTTCTTGGCTTTAAGTGCAAGAGATTTCCTTTCACTCTTAGATTTCACCAATTCTGAGTCCTTCAAAATTATCATCTCATGAACCTTCAAGTTGCCTATGAGTTCATCGAGTGATAAAGTTGAGAGATCTTTCGACTCTTCAATCGCCTGACTTTTGCTCTCCACTTTGGATGTAAGGCCCTTAGAAACTTCCTAACATTGTTCTTGCTAGAAAAACCTTCATCAAGTGCTTTTAGACTAGTAATAATAGTGTTAAACCTAGCAAACGCACTATCAATAGTTTCATCTTCTAAGATGACAAATTGTTCATATTGTTGGACAAGAAGATCGATTTTGCTTTCTTTGACTTGGCTATTACCTTGGTGGGTTACTAAAAGGGTGTTCCAAATATCTTTAGCGGTTTAACACATAAAAATTCTTTCATACTCTTTCTTAGGCAAAGCATTATAAATCACCGTTTTAGCCTCATTATTTTTTGAAAGTTTCCTTTTTGTATCATCATTAGCTATGTCTAAAGAAACTAATTCTGTTGTTTTAGAAACTTCATTAAATTGATAAGGTAAAAAATCACCAATGGAAATAACATGCCAAAGATCTAAATCTTTTGATTTCACATAAGTTTCAAATCTATTTTTCCAATAAATAAAACTATCGGTTTCAAAAAGTGGTGGTCTTTGCATAGATTGCCCTTCTAGGTACTTGTTGGAATCCGTAGATCGATTCAAGTTTTAAAATACAATATACTTTAAAAATTCTTGAGCAACCACGCTCTGATACCAATGTAGAAACTAGAAGGGGGGGTTGAATAGTTTCTTAAATTTTACTTGTTAAAAAGGTGGTTTTAAAAAATCCTTTTTGTAAAACTTAGACTTGATGAAATATGTGAAATCTTCCTATGCACAATATGAACAATGATAGTGTAACTAAACTAAACTAACAAATATATATGCACAATAAATAAAGAATGTAAAGAGTTAAGGGTAAAGAAAGATCAAACCGAACACCAAGGATTTATAGTGGTTCGGCAACGAAGCTCACTCCTCGTTCCTACTCCACTCCTCGAGTACTCCTTACTCGAGAGTTCACTACACAACAAGCTCCTTATGGTGGAGAAAACCGTACACGTCGCTTAACCAATTTCCGACTCTAAGCTAAAAGTCGAGCCCTAATCGTAGCTAGGACCAATCTACACAACTATACTTAGTACATACACAACTTCCAAATAGACACAACTACTTGGATCTTCACAACTATTACACAATAACAAATGTATAAATGTAGATCTTCAAATGGATCTTTGTGGTGGAATCAACACTTCACTAGGATAGTGTTCTTCTCTTTGCACTTGGAGAGGAAGGATTGGAGGAACAAGATTCACTTCTTAAACAAGTAGTAATCAAACAAATGATCAAAGATTTGAAAGATTTAAAGAAGAGATTGAATCTGGAAGAGATGTGCAAAAGAGGTGATTTGAAAAGCTGAGAATGGGCCACTATTTATAGGACAAGGGAGCCAACGGCTATATCTGAGCGCGGTACCTTAGCTCAGCCCGCGGTTCCTTATCGATAAGGAACCGCCTAGGTGCTAAGGAACCGCCGCTAGACTCCGCTCCCTTTTTTGTCCTTTAGTGGTGGAGGTCTTATCTGGGTATATAAAATATCCTGAGAGGATATTCTCAGCCAAATAAGAATATGCCATTTTCAAATTTCAAATAAATAATTTAATAAAACATTTTCTTAAAATGAAAGTTTAATAAAAAAACTTGTCACACTTAAGTAAAAAGTGAGTTTTAAGAAAGTTTAAATCATTTGATCACTTGATTAAGGTTAGTACTTGTTTATCCATACCTTAAGTGAAAATGGGTAAAATGAAAAGTACTTGAACTCAAGAATTCGTTTTTCGTTATTTTCGTAAATGCTTGTTTTTACATATTGTCGTAATCAAAACAAAGCGAGACCGAATAATGCAAGTAACGTTTTTAGGTATTATTGCATTAACAAAGACTAAAAAGTATTTTTCCTAAATTTTAAAAACTATTTTTCTATTTTTAAAACACTAAAAACTATTTTTATACTAAAATAATGATTAAAATAATAAAACAATGCTAAAATTAAACCTACTGTTTTAAAAATCCTAAATTACACTAATGAATAGTAGAAAAATTAAAAAGTTTGAAAAAAGTAAAGTTTTCACTAAAAGACAAAACACATTATTAATAAATCCTAATTAAACTTAAATTAATTCTAAAAAATATTAATTTTTGTCACTAAAAGACAAAAATAGTGAATTAAAAAGTAATTTAAAATGCAATTTAATCTAAAAAATAAAAGATGAACATTAAAATAAAAATAAACTAACTAGAAAAATCAGAATTAAAATACGAAAAATTACAAAATTGGAATCAAGTTATAACTCCTAATTTAGCTTACTAAAGACAAAAAAGAGAAAAACTGAAAGTGACACTTTGTTTACTTTTGTTTGTATGTGAAGCAGGGGAAACTTTAACACTACCAGTGGGAACTTGGTTCCCACTACTAGTTATAAAAACGGGGTCTGGGCACAATTTTGCTTGTAACTTGAGACGTACTTGGTTTCTTTTGGATCCAAAGGCACCCCCACAACCAGTTGGGTTGTGGGGAGTCAGATAAACAATAAAAACACAAGCTTGTTCACAAATTTCACACACAAAGAGGCAAAATCAGTCACTGATATGGCTACTATAGGGTCTGGTGAACAGTAATCTGGTTCAATTTGCACAAGGACGAATTTCATAACATCATAAGTCTCACAAACCCTAACCAAAACACAAATAATAATTCCTAAAACCAAATTATCATGAACTTAAACATATTGCAAGATTTGAGATTACAAAAATGCTCAATCAACTCAGTTTAAAAACCTAAGATTGTGTATGCTTATTTTTGGCAAACTAGCATAAAAAATCCTTTTAAAACTCACTAAACATGCAGCAAACTAACAAAGCATCTTAACAAATTACTTAAGACATGTGTTTAACAAATTTTAAGCCAATTTTAGGTCACCTATGTTAGCTAAATCCTCATACCCAAACATTGCCTTAAATTCAGAAAGTGCAATTTTTCAAACAAAATCTAATCAAAAACCAACAAAACTGATTTCTACTATCTGAACATGTCTGGAAGACAGAAAGAAACAAGTTTGAACAGATAAAACAACAAAAAAAACAGATACTTCACAAAATCATATAACTATCACATAAACCTCGAAAAAAATATCAAGTAGGGTTCAAGCCTTGAACTACCTGGCTGATGCCTTATACTAGGTCTTTTGAGAGCTTAATGAAGCTTATGAAGTGTAGAGGTGCCTGTTGGTGGAATCCAAGTGAACCCAAGGCCAATAATATCTTCAAATGGATGGTGGAATGGGGAAAGATGAATGGGACTTGTGTCTTGAAACCTGCACACAATCACAAACCAACAGACAAACTGCAAGTAGCAAGAGCTACAAGCTTTTGGCTTGTAGCTTTTGCTACAGTGAAATAATAAAAAAATGAAAATGAGATTTTTTGAGTGAAATCTTTAAAAAACGTGTTGAAACCAATCTTTTGAAAACTTCTTAACAAACTGAGATAAGTAACTATCAAACAGCAAATCAAGTTAATGGCTTCCACTTTCACTTCCACAATTAGCTTAGGTTTGAGTTTTAGAAATTCCTAAAAAAATGTTTTTGATGAAAAGTTTTAACAATAACTTAAGACTAAATTGCAAATATTGAAATCATTATACTAATAAAGCAAGAAAGAGGAACTCAGTATTTGCACCATTTAAAAGTTTCATTTTCATTACTTTTTATAAATTGTACAAACAATTGGAACAAAGGGCACCAACAGGTTTGGGCCTCTTTTTATAGTAGTATAAGGAAGATTCTAGACTAGCTAAACAATGTAAAAACCCTAGCAAGTGATATTCCTGAATTGCCCTTGGAATCTTTAGTCAAAATTGGTCAAGAACATTGGCATGTGATCTCTGGTCTTCAAAGGTGTTGTCAAGCTGTCCAAATGTGATCACAGTCGTTTAAAACTCCTTAGGGGGGCAAGTTTTGAACGTTGGTCGTTGATTTACTGGCAAGATTCTTCTTTTGCCTCTGTGAATGCAGCAGGGGAGATTGGTGGGCCCAATTGGTGAAGGTGAGGAGAAAAATGAAAGGTGGGATGGGTTTGGTGTAGGGGTAATGATGATCCTAGAAAATATTAATTCAAAACCCTTTGATTTAGATTAAAAAGTGACTAGGGTGTATGAGGTTTGGGGATTTAGGAAGGTGGGGTTTAATCGTATTAGGATTTCAAAACGTTGTTTCCTACGTTAATATTAACTGATTAAATAATCAGATAAAAAAGTTAATGGGGGGTTTGACCTCAGCTTTGACCAGGTGACGTGTGTGGGGGTTGTTTATGATTCGTTGGTTTAATGACGTGTCACAAAGTGAGTGGAGTAATGGCATTTGTTTGTCTGGACGATTTCAGTCCCTTAACTCCCATACTTTCTTAAAACTTGGATTCTCCCAGCAAATACTAATTTCCCTTTATAATTAGTTTGGTGAAATTACAAAATCAGTCCTTTCCCTTTATAAAGAAAGAAACAAGGACTATTTATGTAATGAGGACATTCTACAAGGGCTTGTTTTGTCAATTCTTCAAACATGGAGGATCTTTCTTGCATAATATTATTTCTCGAAGGACCAATTGTGACACATCTTCAAAGATGAGGGACCAAAGTTTACAATCTTCAAAACTACAAAGGTATTTTTGGAAATTCATTTCTTTGGCCCGGTTCTTTGTGCGGCTTCATTTCCCGTGTTCATTTTTGCTTGATTCTTGTGATCTTTTGTTGATTTCACGATATCCGTACCTAAAATACACAATGAAAAAACACAAGCGTATATTTGGGTATTTTGACGATATTTTAAGCGTTTTAAGCCCGATTTAGACAATGAGACTATGTATAATTTCAGTCTCATCACTTCCCCATACTAAACCATTGTCGTGTCCCCATGCAATGCTAGAATTAAGTATCTCTGCACCTCCAAAATTCATTTTATGATGACATTTATTGAAAACGTAAACTTTAATAAACTACTACACGTGTTTTAGACATAATGTATTGTTTTCATCACGATAATGTGACATTTAGGGTCATAGAATAAGAACACGTGAATTCTTCATAGAGATAAGTTCGTCATCCTCGATTTTCACTTGATTCCATGCTAAGCGTGTAACGAGATAATTGTTATTATAAGTTAGCAACACAATCATTACTCATGAGTGTTAATTATGTACCTAAACTCCCTTATTCCTAATTGGTATCTCTTATATTTTATTTTATCTTAATTATCACGAGGATACATCATTGACTAATGCGTGAATAGAGATTAAGTCCAAAAATAGAGTCTTAACGGTGTAACCTAAATCATTAAATTAATAATTCATCTTAATAGACAACGATGTCAAAAAATTAAGTCAACAAAAAGGATCGATAAACACGGTTTTAGAACGGTTTTGAACATGAGATTTATTACCATGAATTTTATTATCCGCCTCATTATCGGTGGTTTTATTATCTTGGTTTACCTCCATTTTTTATTCAACTTCGCCATGAAGCTTTTATTATGACTTCGGTCTTGCCCTTGTCTTTTATTATCCGCCATCATCGGTGGTTTTATTATGACTTGACGTATATCCTCACGCTAAAGTGAATTTTGGATCTTTAAGGCTTCAAAGATTAAGGCTTGATTCTCTTTCAACTTTGCATAGATTTTTCGGCTTTGGGAGCTTCAAATTTTTGCTTAATTTAGGTGAGCACTTGAAATCTTTTTATTGGGTGAAACCTTTGATTATTCAGGTGCCAATACTTCAAAACCGTGACGCTGGCGAATCCTCAATGTTTCCCCAATTTAATATCATGGAAACTACTAAAACAAATTAGAAACCAACAATAAAGACTAAGCCGCAAATTCAATATTTATTAAAATTTTATTTATATACAAGCGTTGGGAGAATAAGCGATAATTACTACACATAAGATCGTGAAAGATTACGTAACTTATAATGACTCTATCATTTCTCGTCCTCATTTAAGAGACTTAGCCTAAAAAGTTAAGGAATCGAAGCTAAGTGCTCAACACGCACGGTCGAGTCAAAAATTACTCTTATTCTCACCATCGGAAAACCTACATTTGTGTCTTAAACACTTATGAAAAATTCGAAATTTTTTTAAAATTTGGCCATTTTTAGCCTCATTTGCAACAAAACGAGAACAAAAACGATGAAAGTTGGATTGCGTGTTGACGTGCGCAAGGTGAAGTATCTACTCACCCCCCCCCCCCCCATACTAAAAGTAAACATTGTCCTCAATGTTTCGAGTCTAGTGTTGAAAACACCCCCATACTAGAGACGTAGTCGAATGCTTAATCTCGAGCATGGAAAGGGTAAAACGAATAATATAAAAGCCGTTTATGAATTGTGCTAATAAGATAAACGTTAGAACGTAAAAGGATATCATCGGATATCAGAAATCTCCAAAGGCAACGATCGAAGCTCGAGTTCTTCGTAAAACGAACACGAGAGGCTTCAATGGTGTCGATGTACCTAATTAATCACAATCACAAACAACCATGGAACAAAGGTTGGAAGAGCACAAGTCCCCTCGTTACGTTAACTACGAAATCGATTATATGTACAAGGATAAACATGGGAACTCCCCCACGAGGCACCTCGTTTTTGATAACCGAGTCAAGAGCTCGACTCGAATCCCCATAAATGTGATCATTTAGGGATTATCATGGTATGGTCCTTGGGGCTTACATGATAAACAATGCCCAAAAGTACGTGGATTACTTTAAAAAGCCGATATACGTATACTGGGGTCAAAGATAGCGCCTTCGTTTTTGGATGAAAGACGAAACAACGCTACTTCAACCGATAGTGGAACCCCAAAGGGGTTAAAGAAATGAGATGAGAAGTAGAAAGGTGGGGCAATGGGTAAGGCAAGATAATGAGCTACTCGAGGTAGACTCACACCAAGCAAATGAATAAGATTTCCATTTATTGCATCGGTGGAAGACCAAGATTTCCCTTTACAAGAAATTCCAGGATCGTAGATCTCGTCCTCAGTGGAGAAATGGGAGGGAACATAAAGGGCTTCCCCCACACTAGATCCACACACACCATCGTCAGAAGGAGTAGACGAGGTGGTAGCACTCATAACACGTAGTGATGACGGAGTTAAACTTGTATAAAAATATTTTAAATCAATTTTAAAATCTTTTCCTTTTTCATCGTTTAAAAAGTCTTTATGAAAACCCGATTTTATTATGTCGAAAATATTTGGCGTTTCTAAGATGAGGTTAGGCATAAAAAAAATTCTCACATTAACGTCATGGGTAGGGGTGGTGGATTGTATAAGTTCTCAAAATGATGATCGATAAAGAACACCGCCCCCTCGGGGTCTACATATTCATCATCCTCGTGATCATGAATCTCATCGATTTCTTCATCAAAGATAGGCTTGTCAAACCAAGTTTTGTCATTCCCCTCATTGAGTATTTTAGAAACTCTCTCGAAAGATCAAGATCAAGCACGAAACCATCATTCCTTTGTGGGGATCGTTGATAAGTTAGATCCTCACGAATGTGGTGAACGTAATTCTTGTTTGAGGAGCGTTGATTAGGTAGCTCCTCGAGAATCGGATTATGAAGTTCTTGAGTTGGTTCGTCATCATGAAAAATTAGACGTTCCAACTCATCAAGCTCGGCCTCGACGTTGGAAAAATCGACCTCACTCGTAGGTGGTAGTGGAGGTAAAAGAGCTAGCTCTCGTTTGATAATTTCCTCGATCTCGGGCTCGAAGACTAAATCATCATACTCACCACATGTTGAATTCTTAGGAGAATCCAATATCGCTTGTGGATTTTTGAGTATGTGATCAATTTCGGCAAAATCGTTCTCGTCTTCCTCGTCAAACAAAGTGTCGATGTGAGAACTCACAACCATGGTCTTCCAAGTCAAGTGACTATGCTTAGGTGACCTTTCTATGACGATTGGATTGAGATTGATAAAACCTTTAGCCTTAACGGTCGTTGGGCTAGGTGATGGAGACACTTCAAAAGATTTAGAATTCGACGCCTCAAAGACATGGTCCTTCGAAGGTGGTGAAGACGAGTCCATATTTTTCATTGTCGTGATGGCACTAACGTCGCCCTTCGGAATTGGTATTTCACTTTGTTCACCGAATAGATCCCACAAAGATTTTTCATCCATAAATTTACGCATACCCTTTTGACTTAAGTACACGTATTCTTTATCATTAAAATCATTGTCTTTAAAACCGTTCTTTTTAATTCTTTCAAAACATGCGTCAAGCCTCATATTTTCCGCTAAAGTTAACCTTTTGAAATCATTAGAATTTGAAACTTTGGTTTTAACAAGATCATTAGAATTTTGGGATCTATTTGTGAAAAAGTCCATTTTGTGTTCCCCATACGACATCGTTAATTTTCCACCGTGAACGTCGATTACGGCTCGAGCCGTCGATAAAAGGGACGACCTAAAATAATGGGACATTTAGGATCGCACTCGTAATTGGAAATGACGAAATCCGCGGGAAAAATAAACGTTCCTATCTTAACGTAGACATCCTTGGCTATTCCAATGGGTTTCAATGGTGTACAATTCGCTAGCTCGATTGTCATGTTCGTTGGGGTGAGACAAGGCAATCTCATCAATTTCCAAAGAGAATGAGGAATGAGATTGATGCTAGCACCTAAGTCGGCAAGTGCTAAACATCCCTCAATCTCGGAAAAATCACAAGGTAATAGAAATTAGCCCGGATCTTCTTCCTTTCTCCGCATACGCCTTTTTGGATTTTGTAGAAGAATCGAAGCACAAGTTTCTTCAAGGGTTACATTCGTAAGGTCGATGAAGCTCTCTTTTTGAACCATGGATGGAATTCGAGGTACACGAGGGTGTGCACTCCTTTCCTTCGTCGCCACGTTCATCCCCTCGAGTTTAGAACATGAAGGCGTTTGAGAAGTCGAGGGTCGAGGGTAAGCAACAATCTTAAAACCACTAAGGTTTGGGGAAATTGAACGACCTTTTCCAACGGTTGAGGCGGCTTTACATTGTTCTTTAGGATTGGCAACGGTGTCGCTAGGTAATGAAGTCGATGACGCACCGCTAGACTTGTTCATAATGGCCGAAAACATCTTTTTAATATCGATTTATCCTTGTTTAATTTTATTGTTTTGTCCTCTCAACGTGTTGGAAAATTCATTTTTCATGTCACCAATTTGCGTTTCTAATCTCCTATTATTAGCGTCTTTTGATTTAACGTAATTTTGAAAATCATTTGAGCCATTTACGTTTTGATTGAAAGCTTGGTTTTGATTTCCTTGATTGTTCAAAAAATTTTGATTGTTAAAATTCCGGTTTTGATTGTTGTTATTATTAAAACCTCGATTTTATCTATTCAAATTTTGACCTTGATTATACCCTCCTTGATTAGCATGATTTCCTTGTTGATTATTTCCTTGAAAATTGTTACGATTTTGAAAATTATTGCCTTGATTGTAGTTGTTCGTATTTTGCGATGGACCGACGTTATTTTGATTTTGATTTGAAAAATTATTATTTAACGCGTTTACGTTCGACGTTTGGCCATCCGTAGCCGTACAATCGTAATAATTATGTGGTCCACCACAATACGTACACGAAACCTCCACCGCTTTCACCGTAGCGGGAGCGTCCTTCTTTTGCATTTCGATTAAGAACGATGTGAACACATTCGTTAACTTATCGACTTTAGCATCAACTCTCTCAATGTCGCGATTAGAATTACTAACATTGGCGACATTGGCAACACTCGGTGTGCTATAAAGTTGGAAGACCTTGGATCGATTTTCGATAATCATCAAAGCGTCTTTCGGAGTTTTACACAAAAAGTTGCCACCGGCGGCGGAATTCAACGAATCTTGTTCTTGGAAACTAAGACCGTTGTAAAACGTATCGATTTGGTGCAACTCAGAAAAGCCGTGGTGAGGACATTACCTAAGCAATTCCTTAAAACGATCCCACGCGTCTCTAAACGATTCATTCGGTTTTTGCTAAAATCTCGTAATCTCGTTTTTGAAAAACGTTGTCTTAGATGGTGGGAAAAAATGATTAACGAATTTGGAAACGAGATCCTTCCACGTAATTATGGAATTAGGTGGCTCTTTCTCGTACCAATCCTTGGCGGCACCATCGAGAGAGTACGGAAAAAGCATAAGCTTGACTCCATCGGCGTCGACGTTCTTAAACTTGCTCGTGGCTAAAAGACGATCGAAGTTTCGAATGTGATCGTGAGGATTATCGGTTTCACGACCTCGAAACTTCATATCTTGGATTAACGCAAGCATTCCGCTCTTAATCTCAAAATTATCCGCCTCGATGGCGGGAATTACGATCGCGTCTCCATAACCCTCGGTGGGTGCTTGGAGCAATTCCATCATCGTACGATTCTCGGCCATCTCGTCTACGGTTTCGACAACGATATTAGGAACGCACGTTTCTAAAGTTCGTCTACGTTGTCGAATCTTTTGATTTTGATTGCGTCGATTCGATGCGTCGCTAGAATTCGTGTAGTCCTTCGATCACGTGCACATGCACTAAACGTGGAATGGGTGGTAGCAAAGAAGATTCTTTTTGGGTTTTTATGATTTTTCAAATTTTTTTTAGTTTTTGATTGTTTTTAATTTTTTTGGATTTTTTGTGTATTACGTAGACAAAAATCTACAAAACTCTCCTCGAATCGACTTTCTCGATTAAAGGAGCCTCAAGGAATGAAAACGATTACGTGAAGTGAACGCTTTCGATGACTTTAGAATGTTGGTGGAACACCAAAACGTTCAAAAGGGTTTAATCTTGAAAACAAGCAAATATATATGATACGTAGATAATACTTGGCGGCAAACCCTCGATTAGCCCTCTTTCTCAAAACACGCACAAGCAAGCGGAGGAAACGAGGCGGCGCGAAGCACTTAAGAGCCTTTTTCCTTTAGGTCGTGAAATACAACCGCCTTATACCCACCTTATAGTTTGTATTAATTGAAATTAAGCCTCACGAAAGTAGTTATCTATTTTGCCTTTAATTTTTGCTTTAGATTCGAATACAATGATCGAGTGATGAAATCCTGAATCAAGGTTGCGTTTTCACGCTTTTGGAGTACTTGTATATTTATTGTTTTACGTATACAATATAGTAATATATTCACAAGAAAAACGAAAACGATAATGGTATATCTACTATATAGTAAAATGATTGGTTTGTGTTTAATTTAGGAAAATAAAACACCATTTATTTGGATATTATAATATAATAAGGAAAAATAACAAAAATGAGTATGTACGTTATATACGCTTTCCTAAAATTGAAAAGAAAAAACGCAATACTCACACAAACACGATATCTAGTATGGCACTAAAACACCTCCCCGGCAGCGGCGCCAAAAATTGATGTAGGTTTTTATATACAAGTCTTAGGAAAGACAAGTATAAATGTGGAAAGTATTAATCGACACAATTTAGGAAAACCGTGAAAACGAAAAAGTTCAAAGTTCGTTCTCAAAGGAGGTGTGTGTATTAGGTGCCAAAAATAAATAACAAGTTTGGATTAGTGTCATTTTTAGTTTTGAGAAGAAAGAAAATTCAAAGACGAGCTATTTTACGATTAAACTACGACGAGTGACGTAAGACGTGAACGTAATTACATAAAACGTGACGAAATTAAAAATTAAAGCTAAAAATTATTTAAAGATTAAAACTAAGTCTAAAATAATATAAATAAGAATAAAAACTCAACAAATAAATTTTAAAACCTTTTATTAATTAAATATTCAATTTTAAATGCTAATTAAAGCCCTAAAATTAAATATAATTAAGAAAAGCCCAAAATATTATTTTTTTGAACTAATAACTCACTTATATTATTTAAAGACTAAAAAGTATTTTTCCTAAATTTTAAAAACTAATTTTCTATTTTTAAAAAACTAAAAACTATTTTTAAACTAAAATAATGATTAAAAATAATAAAATAATGCTAAAATTTAACCTACTATTTTAAAAATCCTAAATTACACTAATGAATTGTAGAAAAATGAAAAAGTTTGAAAAAAGTAAAATTTTCACTAAAAGACAAAACAGATTATTAATAAACCCTAATTAAACTTAAATTATTCTAAAAATTACTTACAAATGTGAACTGTGAAACATATTTAAACTAAAAATCTTAAAATACTTTTCTAAATCTAAGAAAATTTGTAAAACTAAAAAAAATTAATTTTTGTCACTAAAAGACAAAAATAGTGAATTAAAAAGTAATTTAAAATGCAATTTAATCTAAAAAATAAAAGATGAGCAGTAAAATAAAAATAAACTAATTGGAAAAATCAGAATTAAAATAAGAAAAATTATAAAATTGGAATCAAGTTATAACTCCTAATTTAGCTCACTAAAGACAAAAAAGAGAAAATCTGAAAGTGACACTTTGTTTACTTTTGTCTGTATGTGAAGCAGGGGAAACTTTAACACTACTAGTGGGAACTTGGTTCCCACTGCTAGTTATAAAAACAGGGTCTGGGCACAATTTTGCTTGTAACTTGAGACGTACTTGGTTTCTTTTGGATCCAAAGGCACCCCCACAACCAGTTGGGTTGTGGGGAGTCAGATAAACAATAAAAACACAAGCTTGTTCACAAATTTCACACACAAAGAGGCAAAATCAGACACTGATATGGCTACTATGGGGTCTGGTGAACAGTAATCTGGTTCAATTTGCACAAGGACGAATTTTAAATCATCATGAACTTAAACATATTGCAAGATTTGAGATTACAAAAATACTCAATCAACTCAGTTTAAAAACCTAAGACTGTGTATGCTTATTTTTGGCAAACTAGCATGCAAGATCCTTTTAAAACTTACTAAACATGTAGCAAACTAACAAAGCATCTTATCAAATGACTTAAGACATGTGTTTAACAAATTTTAAGCTAATTTTAGGTCACCTATGTTAGCTAAATCCTCATACCCAAACACTGCCTTAAATTCAAAAAGTGAAAATTTTCAAACAAAATCTAATCAAAAACCAACCAAACTGATTTCTACTATCTGAAAATGTCTGTAAGACAGAAAGAAACAAGTTTAAACAGATAAAACAACAAAAAAAAACAGATACTTCACAAAATCATATATCTATCACATAAAACTCGAAAAAAATATCAAGTAGGGTTCAAGCCTTGAACTACCTGGCTGATGCCTTCTACTAGGTCTTTTGAGAGCTTAATGAAGCTTATGAAGTGTAGAGGTGCCTACTGGTGGAATCCAAGTGAACCCAAGGCCAATAATATCTTCAAATGGATGGTGGAATGGGGAAAGATGAACGGGACTTGTGTCTTGAAACCTGCACACAATCACAAACCAACAGACAAACTGCAAGTAGCAAGAGCTACAAGCTTTTGGCTTGTAGCTTTTGCTACAATGAAATAATAAAAAAAATGAAAATGAGATTTTTGAGAGAAATCTTAATAAAACGTGTTGAAACCAATCTTTTGAAAACTTCTTAACAAACTGAGATAAGTAACTCTCAAAGAGCAAGTCAAGCTAATGGCTTCCACTTTCACTTCCACAATTAGCTTAGGTTTGAGTTTTAGAAATTCCTAAAAGACGTTTTTGATGAAAACTTTTAACAATAACTTAAGACTAAATTGCAAATATTGAAATCGTTATACTAATAAAGCAAGAAAGATGAAGTCGATATTTGCACCATTTAAACGTTTCATTTTCATTACTTTTTATAAATTGTACAAAAAACTGGAACAAAGGGCACCAACAGGTTTGGGCCTCTTTTTATAGTAGTCGAAGGAAGATTCTAGATTAGCTAAACAATGTAAAAACCCTAGCAAGTGATTTTCCTGAATTTCCCTTAGGATCTTTAATCAAAATTGGTCAATAACATTGGCATGTGATCTCGGGTCTTCAAAGGTGTTGCCAAGCTGTCCAAATGTGATCACAGTCGTTTAAAACTCCTTAGGAAGCAAGTTTTGAACGTTGGTCGTTGATTTACTGGCAAGATTTTTCTTTTGCCTCTTTTAGTGTAGTAGGGGAGATTGGTGGGCCCAATTGGTGAAGGTGAGGACAAAAATGAAAGGTGGGATGGGTTTGGTGTAGGGGTAATTGTGATTCTAGAAAATATTAGTTAACAACCCTTTGATTTATATTAAAAAGTGAATAGGGTTTATGAGGTTTGGGGATTTAGGAAGGTGGGGTTTAATCGTATTAGGATTTCAAAACTTTGTTTCCCACGTTAATCTTAACTGATTAAATAATCATATAAAAAAGTTAATGGGGGGGGGGGGGGGGGTTGACCTCAGCTTTGACCAGGTGACGTGTGTGGGGGTTGTTTATGATTGGTTGGTTTAATGACGTGTCACAAAAGTGAGTGGAGTAATGGAATTTGTTTGTCTGGACGATTTCAGTCCCTTAACTCCCATACTTTCTTCAAACTTGGATTCTCCCAGCAAATACTAATTTCCCTTTATAATTAGTTTGGTGAAATTACAAAATCAGTCATTTCCCTTTATAAAGAAAGAAACAAGGACTATTTATGTAATGAGGACATTCTACAAGGGCTTGTTTTGTCAATTCTTCAAACATGGAGGATCTTTCTTGCATAATATGATTTCTCCAAGAACCAATTATGACATATCTTCAAAGATGAGGGACCAAAGTTGACAATCTTCAAAACTTCAAGGGTATTTTTGGAAATTCAGTTCTTAGGCCTGGTTCTTTGTGCGGCTTCGTTTCCCGTGTTCGTTTTTGCTTGATTCTTGTGATCTTTTGTTGATTTCACTATATCCGTACCTAAAATACACAATGAATAAACACAAGCGTATATTTGGGTATTTTGACGATATTTTAAGCGTTTTAAGCCCGATTTGGACGATGAGACTATGTATAATTACAGTCTCATTAGTGGCCAAACATGACGGCAAACATTGAAACTGTTTGCGTAAGTATTTACTGACCATGAAGCAACTCTAGGATTTGAATATAAAATGCCCCTAAGTGTTTAAGCTCAGCAGTGAGGCCAGTCTGCTTAAAGATGACCAGAGGAACAAAGTTCCTACTGAAGACTTTATAGCTGAAGACAGTTCAGCACTCCCCTTCCAGTGAATCCTTAGAAGACAAAGGAGTCTTCACTTCAAATACTAGGCGGTCTAGTTGCTGAAGAACAAGCACTGAAGAAGGGCTTTCAGTTCAATTTGGTTTGACAATACCAAACTGAACGATGTCGATCTCCTCTAGGATACTGAAGACTCTTCAGTATTCTGATTTTGCATTAGGCGGGAAAAGATTATTCAAAGTAGGTTGCTTGTAGACTTAGATATAAGTACAACCTTTATCTTTTCCAAGAATTAAATAATATGTACTTTGTACTGTTTATCCAGCATGGTCAGTCAACCACCCACTGGATAAACCTTAACGTTGAAACATGCAAAATGCAAACCCTAGTTTTACACTGCCTATAAAAGGACTGTACATTGAGACGAGAAAGGTAACCAATACAAGAGCTTAAAATCTGGAAAAGCTTTCTCTCTCGATACCAACTAAACCATATATCCAATATGCATATGAACGTTTAGATTGGAGCTTAGAGTTTAACTTTGGTTAGATGTCTAAGTAGAGGAGATCAAACCCCATTGTCATTCAACCACTTTGTTATTCCACAAACAAAGTGGGTTATAGTTTCTTTATTTCATTCTAATAAAAGTTTATACGTTGAAAGTATATTGGTATTATTGTTTTAATCTTACATAGTTCTTATCTATTGTTAAAACGACACACTTGAGTCGAAGTAAAGAGTTATTACTTAAGTTAATAAGTAATAACGAATTACAATGGACCAACATGTGGTATCAGAGCAGTTTGATTAGTTAAACTCTTATTTTATTAAACTGCTCATTTAAAAGTTTTCAAATCAAGATCTAAAAATGGCTCAAGTTATACCACAAACCCTAGAATATAGGGGTGGCCAACTCAATGCTGCTCCTGTACTATAGATTGCAAAATTTACAAATTGGAAAAAGAGGTTTCTTATCCACATGGTTGGAATTGAACCTCAATTCCTTGGAATCATCGAAAATGTTCCTTTTGTTCCCATGGTTGGAAACAATAAAAAACCTGAAGTACAATGGACCGCTGATGAGAGAAAAGCTGCTAACCTAGATCAGCGTCTAAAAACTCTCATTATGTCTGTACTCCCAGATGACCAAATGAATTCTGTTGTAAATTGTGAAACAGCCAAAGCTACATGGGAGGACCTTATTCTCTACCATGAGGGACCCTCTGATGTAAAAGAAACCAGAATCATAGATTTAAAGGTTCAATATACAAAGAAGGGGAAACCCTCACACAAACATTCAACAAATGCAAAGCACTGATGAATGAACTTGTGAATGATGGTGTTGAGCTTTCTAAACTTGAAATCAACACAGTTTTGGTTAATGCACTGCCAAAGAAGTGGCTTAGTTTCTGTCAAAGTTTGAGAAATGCTAATCACATTAAAGATTGTGATCTAGCATCTCTCTTTGGAAAACTTAAATATGAATAAAACCTAGTTGATAGGATTTATGAAGGCTCAAACAAGAGTAAAGTATTAACCATTGCTACACCCTTGTCCACAGCCTTCTTTAGTGAGGCTATCATTCAAGACTTCCAAGAAAGTCCTAACGATGAGGAAGATACTAGATCTAGTGAGGAATATCTAAATGACCTCAATGAGGAATTTCATGAAAGAGATCTTCTGGCCAAGTCTAGAAGGTTCTTTAAGAAATGAGGCAAGTTCTCTAGCTCCACAAAAGCTTCAGCTGACACTGAATGCTACAAATGTGGGAAGACTGGTCACTATGCTAGAGATTGTTATTCAAAAACATCTCTCCCTTCATATTCCTCACCAGCTCAAACAAGACCATCTGGTCAATCATCATTTCAACCAAAACAAATTGCTTCTTCTTCATTTTAGCAAAACAGGGTAGAACTCAGACCCATAAAAGACTTCGAGGCCAAATACAGAGAAATCAAGGCAAGATTGGCCTTAATGAGTACTGAAAGTTCTTCATCCAAGACTTCCAAGCAAGACAAGAACAAAGGGCTTATTGTTGAAGCCTATGAATGGGATGAAGAAGATGTATCTTCAGATGATAATGCAATGGTTAATGTGAAAGTTCCGATGGCACTTGCTGATGATGAAGGGGCTAACTCAAATGTTGTGGGCAGAGAAAGTGCTAGAAATGGTGAATGGGTCAACATCACTATAAAAAAGGTACAAACTCTTCTTGAATTAGAAGATAAAGATGACATTAAATTTGTCTTTGATTACTTGTGCATTGATTTAAAATTTGTTGAAGAACAAATAAACAATTTGCTTGAAAAATTTCATAAACTTGTTCTAAAACTTGAAGACCTTGAAAGTAAGCAAATAGAGCTAAAAGAAGCCAAACTTGACATTCTTACTTTTCAACAGTTGAACAAAGAAATTTTGGATGAAAATAAATCCATAAGGGTTGAACTAAAAGAAGCAAAAGACATTGTTAAATCTTGGCTTAGGAACTCTGATAGGGTAAATCAATGCATAAGTGAACAAATACCTGCTCAAAAGAGAAAAATGCTTGGTACTGAATGATCCTTCAACACAAATCCTATTTTTTTTGTCAAAGCCTCAAATGAGGATGGTAGCTCGATCCCTGACATTGAAAGGTCAGGTGAAGAGAATTTTCCAAATCATGACACTGGACGAATCCTTTTTCCTGAGTTTTAAGCAAGTGTTGACACCTCAGCACCTGGCGTTAGTGAGGATGACTCAGATGATGATTTAGAGAGTGAAGTAAGTACCCCACTCCCTCCTCTTGAGAAGCTAACTAGTGCTGAACCCTCTTCTGGACTCAAATGAATCCATTAGATCATCATGTCACACACCACACACAAAAGTAGTTCTTCCAAACATATCAAAATTGACATTTCAAATAACTCTTCAGCTCCTGCTGAAGAATCCCACATGGAAACTACCTCTTCAGTTTCATCAAATAAACTGAAGAATGCTAGATCTGAGGAAGATGAGACAATATATCTTGTCATGCAAGAGATCAGTGATCTCAAATTGCAACTCAGACAGCGGCAAACACCTACAAAACTCCGAGATGAACCTTTAGACTCTCCTCATCTTAAGTACAAAACACAATTTAAAAAGGCTTGTGATTTATGTGGTCTAAACAGCCATTTTACTGAAACTTGCCTAATAGTGATTTATTGTACTAAATGTGAAAGAACTGATCATCGCACTTGTGAACACACTCAGTATATACTAGCCAAAACAAGTGCTGATGCTTAAAAATTTGAAGCATCTCATTCCAGGCAAAATATGCCTTTCCCACCATGCATTCATTATGGTATGTGCAATCATCTCTCAGATGACTGTCACTATTACCCTGTTTGCAACATCTGTTGAAGTTATGACCATGACACTCATGGACATAATCGTATCATCTCACTCAGAGGGGGTATTGAACCAAGAAATCCAAAACCTTTTACTAAATGTTGTGAAACTTGTGGAAGCGAGTTCCACACTACATCTGATCACAAGCACATTGAGTGGTTCAGGAGAAATGAAGCCCTCCAGGCTAAGAAAGCACAAGTTGTTCAGTCCTCTTCCACTGAGCCACCACACATACCCTCTACAAGAGGACCCTTCAGATCTAGAACACATTCTAGATCTAAAACCCCCACCCAAAAAAGGTGGGTTTCAAAACAAAACTGACCATTTCCTTTACTTGTGTAGTGTGATCTCAGGAAGCCTATTTGGTACCTAGATAGTGGCTGCTCAAGGCATATGACTGGCACCAAAAGTTATCTTCACAAGTATAAGGAGGAACAAGGTCCTAAAGTTGTTTTTGGTGATAACTCATCAGCCACTACTGAAGGATTTGGTTCAGTGAACTGCAACGGAATAGTTTTCTCAAGGGTAGCATATGTCAATGGATTGAAGCATAACCTCATCATCATAAGTCAACTTTGTGATGCAAAGTATTTTGTGTTGTTTGATGACAAAAAATGTACAATCTTCAACTCTAATCATGAAATTGTGATGATTGCTCCTAGAGTTAAAGATGTTTATGTCATGAACATGAACTCTACTCAGGAGACGTGTTTCTTTGCTAAATCCTCCAATTTTACCAATTGGCTTTGGCATAAGAGGCTCTCACATCTTAATTTCAAAACAATATCTCTACTGGCAAAACAAAATCTTTTTGTTGGTCTTCCCTCACTTGTCTATTCCAAGGACAAGCCATGCTCAGCATGTGAAAAAGGGAAGCACCATAGGGCCAGTTTCAAAACAAAGCAAACTTTCTCAATCAAAGAAAGTCTTCATTTGCTTCACATGGACTTATTTGGCCCGGTTTCTCCTAGGGCCATTTGTCATAAAAAATATACACTTGTCATTGTTGATGAGTACTGATAGTTGTATGTTTACCCCTTTTAGGAAAAAGAAAGTTAAAAGCGGTAAGTATTAAACACACGTTTAGGAAAACGTATATTTGTGACCCAAATAGTGTGAGTGGGTATCGTTCTCGAAGGAGGCTAGTGTGTTTATGTGTGATTTGAATTATGTTTTATTTATTAGAGAAAGGAAAAGAAGAAAAAGAGAAAATGAGAAAAGGACGATGGTTACGAAGACGAATTAAATGCGACGAAAAAGACGTAAACGTAAGTCGTGAAAAAGCTACAAAATTAAAAAAAAAAAATTCTAAGAACTAAAATAAAAGATTAAAAGGCTAGAAACAAGTCTAAAATAATATAAATAAATGTAAAAATTCAACAAAGATATCTTAAAACCTTTTATTAATTAAATATTTAATTTTAAATGCTAATTAAAGCCCTAAAATTAAATACAATCAATAAAATGTCCAAAATATGATTTTATTGAACAATTACTTTACTTATATTATTAGAAGACTAAAAAGTATTTTTCTAAAAATTAAAAGCTATCAAAACTATTTTTAAAACCCTAAAAACTATTTAAATTGATTTAAAACTAATTAAACTTAAAATAATTATAAAAATTAATCTAAAAGCTATAAAAATATTCTAAAAATGGTAAAAGTCCTAATTAATGCTAAAGAACCTAGGAAAAATGAAAAAGAAATAAAAATAAAACTTTCTATTTTTATTAATAAAATAATATTAAAATAATAGAAAAAAATAAAAAGTTACTAAAATTAATTCTAAAAAATTTCTAAAATCTTAAAATATTCTAACTAAGATAAAAAAGTAAATTAAACTTCCTAAAACCTTTTTTATAATTTTATATTAATTATTAAAGATTATAAAAAAAACCTTAAAATCAAATAAAATTAAAAATTGAAGTTTTTGAAAATGTTAAGGGCTGTAAACCTCAAAAAGATTATTTAAAAACTAAAAATGATTTTTCCTAAAAATTAAAACACTTTTTACTATTTTTTAATTATTTAACAAAATACGGCTAATAAATAAATGATAAAAAATAAATAAAGAAAAGGAAAAATCTAAAAACTGGCTAGAAAAATCTTATATCATAATACAACCCTAGGAAAAATGAAATAAGCCAAATTAGCTAAACCAATAAGCTCAAATGAGCTTATTTGGTCACGGCTTATTTTCCAAAAGCAAAACTGAAAAGGGGGTAAATACCCTTTGTTTGCACCCTTGGTCAGTAAAAGACCCAAGGGCGCAGTGGTGAGGTGTGTGTGTTGTGAACGGTATGTCACAGGTTCGAGGTGTGCAACCCCCCTTTTTGACAATTATATTTTTTTTTTCTTTTTTTAAACTTTCCACCCAAACTGTTAACACTTCTTAGCTTGAAACACAATCCAATTTCACCCTTTTAACAAGATTACACCAAGTTAATGATCAAAAACGTGACAGTTTCTTCTTTCAAAACACAAGCAGGTTGGTATTTCTTCACAAGTGGTAAAACCCAAGAGGTCTTGGATTTTGTGCTTATTGATGGATGTTTTTGGAACAAACAGGGCACCCTACACTCTTTGGAGTGTAGGGAGTCAAGATAATCACAAAGCAATCAAGCACTTAGCTAAAAATCACAAAAATAATGCACACCAAGCAATTGTAAGTTGCTGAGGTCTTTCTAGGGGTCTGGTGGGGTTTTAAGCTTATGACTTGCACAAAACTAAGATCCAACGTCCTATATTTTGTACACAACTTCACAAAATGGTACACAAGCAACCTGCAAACCTATAACATCCTAATTCTTAACAGATTTGAAGATCCAAGCATCAAAATAAGTAAAAACAAGCAGAAATTAAGCCTAAGCAGATTTTAGCTTCACTTTTCACTTTTTTAACATACACTTTGCTTCAATCCTTTCCCAAACTGATAAACTAGCTAGCTTACAATCTTTAAGACCCCTACCAAATATTTCTAACAGGTTTTAACTCTAAAAACCCTACTAATCACTTATCTAATACACTGATCCAAACACCCCTTAAAAACTTGAAACTCAGATTTTTCAAACCAAACTCTTCTAAAACTCACTCAAACTGATATAAAACACTTGTAATATGCATATCATCCTTAATTTAACTCAAATCAACAGATTAACACACTTATAGCACCAAAGCATACAAATCACATAAACTTCACTTTTTTTTGAAAATTCAAAAAGGAAAAAGAATTTTACCTTAGAGCCTTACATCCAAGGCTCTTTGTGGTTGAATAACCACCTCCCACAGGCTGGAGGCCTGTGCTTGAACTCAATCAACAACAAATCAACAACCCTGTTCAATAAGAAATAAAAGAGAAAAAACAAGAACAATATTATGTTTTACTTTTTACCTTCTTAAAAATCTTTTTCAAAACCTATCAATCCTTAAACACACGTTTTTTAAAATACTTCAATTCCACAAAATCAAGACTCCTTTTCCACTTTCACTTCCAAGGAATTGGATTTATGAAATATGAATCAAATTTCAAAATCTTTGAAAAACTTTTGAAAATCAAACTCACTCTTTTTAATATGGAACTCAGTAATTCTTCACAATTAATACCAACTTTAAATAAACATAAAAAGGAATTATATTGCTCATTAACAAACACCAAACTTTTATTTTAATTAAAAGGAATTACAAAATTTTTGAAGAAAAACTAGAACAAGAGTGAATGAACAGGCTCATCCTCTTTTTATAGGCTAAATAGAACTATCTAGAATGCTAATTAAAATAATACAAGCTTGAAAAACCCTAATAGCTAATTGCCCTAAAATGCCCTTTTCTTCTTTGACGAATTCTTGGTCAAAAGCCCCCATGTGATGTTGCCAGCTTGGAATCTTGATCAAAATCGTTGGATTACACTTGGGGACCAAGTAGAGTCATCACAGTCATTTAAATGGTCGGGTGTGGGTTTTTGTGCGAAAGTGATGTAGCAGGGGAGGTTTGGGGAGGGGTCCACAGGGCATGTGATCATGTTTTAAGAGGTGGGAAATAGTGAGGTGAGTGTTAATCAGGGTTCTGGAAGGTATTAGCCCGAAACCCTTTGTTTTAGGGTTGATTGAATCTGGGGTCTAATTAGGGTTCAAGTGTTAATTAGTGAGTTTTAATCCAAAAGGGGGAAAGGGAATTTTTAAAAAAAATGTTTAGGAGGGAATTAGTGGGTTAGTGGGATTTGACTATTGGTTGACCAGGTTTAATATTAAAACCGGGTAAAAATGGGATTGGGCTGTGGGGGTTATTGGGCTAGTGGTGTAACATTTGATTACCAGTCCTATAGTTATAACCCCGTTTGATTTTGTTTGCAAGCTAAGTCCAAAAGCTAACATCCAGTTAAGTTCCTTTCACCAACAGTCCAAAATGAATTGCAAAGTTAGTCCTTTTGGCAATTTGACTAACTTTTGCAACTTTGATCAATTTCCAAGGGCCTTTCTTGACATATTTTCATTCTTCATGGATCACACTTGTACAATTAACATTTTTGAGGGTTAATTATGACAAGTTCTTCAAAGATGAGGGGCCATTTTTGCCAATTCTTCAAACTGGAGGGGTCTTTTTGCAAAATTCCATAAATGAGCTTGGTTCATTGTGCGTCTTCATTTCTCGTGTTCGTTTTTAAATGATTCTTGTGGTCTTTTGTTAATTCCTCAATATCCGTACCTAAAAATACACAAGTAACAAACACGAGCATATATTTGGCATATTTTATGATATTTAATGCAATTAAAGGCCGTTTTGGACGATGAGATCATGTACAAATGCCATCTCATCACTCCCCCATACTAAACCATTGTCGTGCCCTCACGCAATGCTAGAATAAAGTATCGTAACAACTCCAAAATTTTATTTTATTCACTTTTATTGAAATGAAAAACAAGCTACAATGCTATGATTACTACTACTTGCGTTTTAGACATAATGTATGATTCTCATCGCAAAATGGGACGTTTAGGTTCATAGAATAAGAACACGTGAGTGCCTCATAGAGATAAATTCGTCGTCCTCGATTTTCACTCAATTCCATGCCAAGCGTGCAACGAGATCATTGTTATTATAAGTTAGCAACACATTCATTACTCATGAGTGTTAATTAAGTCCTTAATCTCCCTTATTCCTAATTGGTATCTCTTATATTTTATTTTGTCTTAATGATCACGAGGATACATCATTCACTTATGCGTGAATAGAGATTAAGTCCAAAAATAGAGTATTAACGGTGTAACCTAAATCATCGAATTAATAATTCACCTTAATAGACAACGATGTCAAAAAATTAAGTCAACAACAAGGATCGATAAACACGGTTTTATAACGGTTTTGAACATGAGACTTATTACCAGATTTTTATTATCCGCCTCATTATCGGTGGTTTTATTATCATGGTTTACCTCCATCTTTTATTCAACTTCGCCATGAAGCTTTTATTATGACTTCGGTCTTGCCCTTGTCTTTTTTTATCCACCATCATCGGTGGTTTTATTGACTTGACGTATATCCTCACGCTAAGGCGAATTTTGGATCTTTAAGGTTCCAAAGATTAAGGCTTGATTCACTTTCAATTTTGCATAGATTTTTCGGCTTTTGGGAGCTTCAAATTTTTGCTTAATTTAGGTGAGCACTTGAAATCTTTTTATTGGGTGAAACCTTTGATTATTCGTGTGCCAATACTTCAAAACCGTAACGCTGGCGAATCCTTAATGTTTTCCCAATTTAATTACATGGAAGCTACCAAAACAAACTAGAAACCAACAATAAAGACTAAACCGCCAATTCAATATTTGTTAACAATTTTATTTATATACAAGCGTGGGGAGAATAAGTAATAATTACTACACATAAGATCGTGAATGATTACGAGACTTATAAAAATGCTATCATTTCTCGTCCTCATTTAAGAGACTTAGCCTAAAAAGTTAAGGAATCGAAGCTAAGTGCTCAACACGCACGGTCGAGTAAAAAATTACTCTTATCCTCGCCATCGGAAAATATACATTCGTGTCATAAACACTTATGAAAAATATGAGAAAAATTTAAAATTTGGCCATTTTTAGCCTTATTTTGCAACAAAACGAGAGAAAAACAAAAATTTTGGAGTGCACGAGGGCGTAAGCAAAGTAAAGTATCTATTCACCCCCCCATACTAAAGTTAAACATTGTCCTCAATGTTTCGAGTCTAAGGGTTGGAAAACCCCCATACTAGAGACGTAGTCGAATGCTTAGTCTAGCATGGAAAGGGTAAAACCAATAAATTAATAGCCCGTTTATGAAGTATGCTAAAAATCTAAGGTTAGAACATAAAAGGATATCATGATGTGGATATTGGGAATTGTCTTCAAAGCAAACGATCAAGGGTCTCGTAAAACGAACACGAGAGGCTTGAATCGTGAAGATGATGATCTAAAAGACACAATTCACAAACAACCACGAAACAAAGGTTGGAAGGGCACAAATCCCCTCACATTAGGATTAAAAGATAAAAATATTTACAAGGATAAACATGGGAACTCCCCCACGAGGCACCTTGTTTTTGATAACCGAGTCAAAAGCTCGACTCGAGTCCCCACAAATGTGATCATTTGGGGACAATCATGGTATGGTCAATTTTTGGTGGGACTTACATGTAATCAAGGCCCAAAAAGCAACCGTTTATAAAGGCATAGCCTTTATACCGGGATCAAAGATCGTGTCTTCGTTTTCGGATGATAAACGAGACAACACGACTTCAAACAACCTTGTCCCAAAGGGACACAAGAAAATAGATGAGAGAAAATAGAAGGGTGGGACAATGGGTGGGCAAACAAATTGAGTCACTCGAGGTAAACTCGCACCAATCAAATGAATATATTTTCCATTTATTGCATCGGTGGAAGACCGAGATTTCCCTTTACAAGCAATTCCGGGGTCAAATATCTCGTCCTCGGTGGAGAAAGGGGAGGGAACATATGGGGCTTCCCCCACACTAGATCCACACAAAGCATCGTCAAAAGGAGAAGACGAGCTTGTAGTGCTCAATACACGTGGTGATGACGGAGTTAGAGTAGTAGAAAAATCTTTTAAATTAAATTCAAAATCTTTTCCTTTTTCATCTTTTAAACTCTCCTTATGAAAACCCGATTGAATAATGTCAAAAATATTTGGCGTATCTAAAGCGATATTAGTCACACTAAAAATTCTCACATTTTGAAAGCGTTTTGGTTTTGGTGGTGGTAAGTTCTCAAATCTTTTGTCAACGAAGAAAACTTCCCCACTTGGGTCAACATATTCGTCATCCGATGAGTCTTCCAAGATTGGAGACGTAGGCTTAACACTCTTAATCTCCATCGCCGGAGGGGATGGAACTTCATTTTTCTTAACAACCTCAACAACTCTTTTTGATTCTTTTTTGCAAATGTTATGGGTGGAATTAACATTATACAAAGATGTGATAGAGTACACATGAGAAAGCGTGGAGTTTTGAGTTGCATTAATGACGAGTTCTTCCTCATTAAAGCGTAGAGTGATTTTCCTTGCATGCACATCGATGAGTGATCTCGCGGTGTCCAAAAACGATCGACCTAAAATTAAAGGAACTTTAGGATCGATAGGAATGTCAACAACTATGAAGTCCACGGGATAATAGAATTTCCCAACCTTCACAAAGACGTCCACGGCTACTCCACAAGCTAGAATCGTAGAATGATCGGCCATCTCGATTGACATACTTGAAGGAGTAAGATTTGGAAGATTGAGCGACTTAAAGATTTCAAGAGGCATCAAATTAATACTAGCACCAAGATCGGCCAAGGCGTAGCATTCTTCCATATCTTGTATAGCACATGGGATTAAAAACTTGCCGGGGTCACCGACTTTTTGAGGTATGCGGCTTAGAAAAACCGATGAACAATTAGACGATTTTTGCAATTTCTCTTTGTTGTTCAACATACTTTTGAAGTTCGCGGCGAATCGAGGCATCATGGTATAGCGTCGGCAAAACTTATATTGAAATGCAAGTCACGAAACATTTTCATAAAAAGCTCGAATTGATAATTATTTCGTTCTTGTGCCTTTTCTTTGCGTTGCCTAGAAGGGTAAGGCAAGGGTGGTGTGGGTTGGGGCATAGGCATCGGCCTTGGAATCTCGGGTTCCATTGTTGGTATTGGGTCAACCGTAGGTGTGGTTTGAGCGGTACTTCGTGGGCTTGAGATATGCTCCTTTTCAACCACCACCTCGGGCTCTTTCTCTATTTCCTTCTCCTTAGAAGTACTAGCACGAGAAATGGGTTCTTGAATAGTTTTGCCACTACGTGTAGCAACAACTTTCAATTCTCCCTTCGGGTTGACAATGGTGTCACTAGGAAGACCACCCGAAGAAGAGGGTTTACACATGATAGCTTCAAACATTTTTCCCATTCGATCTTCAAATTTAGATTGCCTAGCATCCGCTTTTAACAACTCTTGCTTAATTTCATTTTGCCCAATCTCCATTTTATGTTGGTTTTGTTGGAGACGTTGGACATTTCCTTCCATTTTATTAGCATGGTTTCTCAATTCATTATCAAGTTCGTTTTTAAGCTCGGTTTTTAACTCGGATCTTAAGCTAATCATCTCACGTTGCATGTTATCAAACTTAGCATCGTTAGCTTTGGCGTAATCTAAAAACTCTCCAATAAGATTTTTAGTGTGAGCGTTTTGAAAACCTTGGTTAGTGTTTTGAAGATCACGGTTTTGGTTTTGATTAGTCACTTGCCCATTTCCACTTGAATAATTACCCTTGTTAAAGTTACGTGAATTTCCTTGGTAATTTCCACTTTGATTGTTTCGATAGTTATTAGCATTTTGATTTTGGGAAGCTTGATTTTGGCGGGAACCTTGACCTACTTGGTTGTAAGTCCCCGTGGCTACGTAAGCATTCGAAGTGTTACCATCGGCGGTAATGCACTCAGAAAAATCATGGGTTCCTCCACACGAAATACAACTCTTGGAAACCGACTTAACCGAAGCGGTGTTCAAAGCATCTTGTGCTTTCCAATGAGTCATAAGAGTCGAAAACCTATCGAAAAACCGATTTTCCTCGTTTGCTTCATCTTGAATGGCATTCATATGACGAGACGACGATGACGAGCCCATAGTGGCAACACTCGGTGTGTTACGAGGGCTATAAACCTTAGACCTATTCTCGATTATTGTTAAAGCTTCATCGGTCGTTTTACATAAAAAATTACCACCCGCGGCAGCATTTAAGTAATCTCGTTCATGATCATTAAGCCCATTATAAAAAGTGTCAATTTGATGCAATTCGGAAAAATCGTGATGAGGACATTCATGTAACATTTCCTTAAACCATTCCCATGCCAATGAAAAACTCTCATTAGGTTTTTGCGTAAAACATGAAATTTCGTTTTTCAAATGTGTTGTTTTAGAAGGCGGAAAAAATTGGTTCACGAATTTGGAAACGAGATCCTTCCACGTCAATATGGAATTGGGTGGCTCTTTTTCTAACCAAATTTTTGCGGGCCCATCTAACGAGTATGGAAACAACATCATCTTGATGGCATCGTGGGGCACATCTTTGAACTTACTTGTCGCGGTGAGTCGATTAAATTGCCGAATGTGATAATGTGGGTTGTCTTTTTCGTAACCGTGAAACTTGTTTGCTTGAAGCATAGACATTAAACCCGTTTTGATTTCGAAATTCTCCGCAAGGATGGCGGGAATCACAATGGCTTCTCCAAAAACCTCGGTGGGTGCTTGAAGCAACTCCATCATAGTACGATTAGCCATGATAGCTTCTTGTTCTACAATAAGTTCTTCACTTGGAGTCTCTTCACTAGAACGCGTTGGTGTTCGTTCTTTTCGATTACGACGTTTACGTTGACGTTTTGCTTGAGCACGAGTTAGCATAAACGTAACGTACAACGTGGGGATGAGCAAAGAAGAGTCTTTTTGGTATTTTTGATTTTTTTATTTTTTGTGTTTTTGATTGTTTTTTAATTTTTTTGGTATTTTGAATGTATTAAGTAGACAAAAATCTACAAATCTCCTCCTCAATCAAATCTCTTGATTAAAGAAGCCTCAAGGAATGAAAACGATCACGTGAAGTGAACGCCTTCGATGACTTTAGAACGATGGTGGAACACCAAATCGTTCAAGAGGGTTTAATCAATGAAACCAAGAAAATATATATGATACGTAATAATACTTTGGGCGGCAAAACCCTCGATTCACTCTCAAAATCAAATACGCACAAGCAAGCGGAGGAAACGAGGCGGCGCGAAGCACTTAAGAGCCTTTTTCCTTTAGGTCGTGAAATACAACCGCCTTATACCCACCTTATAGTTTGTATTTTTCAAAATCGAGCTTCACGAAAGTGTTTATCTATTTTTGCCTTTTTTCTTTGGTTTGAGATTCGAATACAATGATCGAGTGATGAAATCCCGAATCAAGGTTGTGATTGCTCACGTATTTGGAGTATTGTATATTTATTGTTCTACGTATACAATATAGTAATAATATTCACAATAAAAACGAAAAACGATAATACGTATTAGTAGAGTGCTACTAATACAATTATTTATTATGGCTAATATGAAAAAGAACAATGGTCAAATAAACACAAAACACGCCTCCCCGGCAGCGGCGCCAAAATGATAGTTGTATGTTTACCCCTTTTAGGAAAAAGAAAGGTAAAAGCGGTAAGTATTAAACACACGTTTAGGAAAACGTATATTTGTGACCCAAATAGTGTGACTGGGTATCGTTCTCGAAGGAGGCTAGTGTGTTTATGTGTGATTTGAATTATGTTTTATTTATTAGAGAAAGGAAAAGAAGAAAAAGAGAAAATGAGAAAAGGACGATGGTTACGAAGACGAATTAAATGCGACGAAAAAGACGTAAACGTAAGTCGTGAAAAAGCTACAAAATTAAAAAAAAATAAATTCTAAGAACTAAAATAAAAGATTAAAAGGCTAGAAACAAGTCTAAAATAATATAAATAAATGTAAAAATTCAACAAAGATATTTTAAAACCTTTTATTAATTAAATATTTAATTTTAAATGCTAATTAAAGCCCTAAAATTAAATACAATCAATAAAATGTCCAAAATATGATTTTATTGAACAATTACTTTACTTATATTATTAGAAGACTAAAAAGTATTTTTCTAAAAATTAAAAGCTATCAAAACTATTTTTAAAACCCTAAAAACTATTTAAATTGATTTAAAACTAATTAAACTTAAAATAATTATAAAAATTAATCTAAAAGCTATAAAAATATTCTAAAAATGGTAAAAGTCCTAATTAATGCTAAAGAACCTAGGAAAAATGAAAAAGAAATAAAAATAAAACTTTCTATTTTTATTAATAAAATAATATTAAAATAATAGAAAAAATAAAAAGTTACTAAAATTAATTCTAAAAAATTTCTAAAATCTTAAAATATTCTAACTAAGATAAAAAAGTAAATTAAACTTCCTAAAACCTTTTTTATAATTTTATATTAATTATTAAGTTTTATAAAAAAAAACCTAAAATCAAATAAAATTAAAAATTGAAGTTTTTGAAAAAGTTAAGGGCTGTAAACCTCAAAAAGATTATTTAAAAACTAAAAATGATTTTTCCTAAAAATTAAAACACTTTTTACTATTTTTTAATTATTTAACAAAATACGGCTAATAAATAAATGATAAAAAATAAATAAAGAAAAGGAAAAATCTAAAAACTGGCTAGAAAAATCTTATATCCTAATACAACCCTAGGAAAAATGAAATAAGCCAAATTAGCTAAACCAATAAGCTCAAATGAGCTTATTTGGTCACGGCTTATTTTCCAAAAGCAAAACTGAAAAGGGGGTAAATACCCTTTGTTTGCACCCTTGGTCAGTAAAAGACCCAAGGGCGCAGTGGTGAGGTGTGTGTGTTGTGAACGGTATGTCACGGGTTCGAGGTGTGCAACCCCCCTTTTTGCCAATTATATATTTTTTTCTTTTTTTAAACTTTCCACCCAAACTGTTAACACTTCTTAGCTTGAAACACAATCCAATTTCACCCTTTTAACAAGATTACACCAAGTTAATGATAAAAAACGTGACAGTTTCTTCTTTCAAAACACAAGCAGGTTGGTATTTCTTCACAAGTGGTAAAACCCAAGAGGTCTTGGATTTTGTGCTTATTGGTGGATGTTTTTGGAACAAACAGGGCACCCCTACACTCTTTGGAGTGTAGGGAGTCAAGATAATCACAAAGCAATCAAGCACTTAGCTAAAAATCACAAAAATAATGCACACCAAGCAATTGTAAGTTGCTGAGGTCTTTCTAGGGGTCTGGTGGGGTTTTAAGCTTATGACTTGCACAAAACTAAGATCCAACGTCCTATATTTTGTACACAACTTCACAAAATGGTACACAAGCAACCTGCAAACCTATAACATCCCAATTCTTAACAGATTTGAAGATCCAAGCATCAAAATAAGGAAAAACAAGCAGAAATTAAGCCTAAGCAGATTTTAGCTTCACTTTTCACTTTTTTAACATACACTTTGCTTCAATCCTTTCCCAAACTGATAAACTAGCTAGCTTACAATCTTTAAGACCCCTACCAAATATTTCTAACAGGTTTTAACTCTAAAAACCCTACTAATCACTTATCTAATACACTGATCCAAACACCCCTTAAAAACTTGAAACTCAGATTTTTCAAACCAAACTCTTCTAAAACTCACTCAAACTGATATAAAACACTTGTAATATGCATATCATCCTTAATTTAACTCAAATCAACAGATTAACACACTTATAGCACCAAAGCATACAAATCACATAAACTTCACTTTTTTTTGAAAATTCAAAAAGGAAAAAGAATTTTACCTTAGAGCCTTACATCCAAGGCTCTTTGTGGTTGAATAACCACCTCCCACAGGCTGGAGGCCTGTGCTTGAACTCAATCAACAACAAATCAACAACCCTGTTCAATAAGAAATAAAAGAGAAAAAACAAGAACAATATTCTGTTTTACATTTTACCTTCTTAAAAATCTTTTTCAAAACCTATCAATCCTTAAACACACGTTTTTTAAAATACTTCAATTCCACAAAATCAAGACTCCTTTTCCACTTTCACTTCCAAGGAATTGGATTTATGAAATATGAATCAAATTTCAAAATCTTTGAAAAACTTCTGAAAATCAAACTCACTCTTTTTAATATGGAACTCAGTAATTCTTCACAATTAATACCAACTTTAAATAAACATAAAAAGGAATTATATTGCTCATTAACAAACACCAAACTTTTATTTTAATTAAAAGGAATTACAAAATTTTTGAAGAAAAACTAGAACAAGAGTGAATGAACAGGCTCATCCTCTTTTTATAGGCTAAATAGAACTATCTAGAATGCTAATTAAAATAATACAATCTTGAAAAACCCTAATAGCTAATTGCCCTAAAATGCCCTTTTCTTCTTTGACGAATTCTTGGTCAAAAGCCCCCATGTGATGTTGCCAGCTTGGAATCTTGATCAAAATTGTTGGATTACACTTGGGGACCAAGTAGAGTCATCACAGTCGTTTAAATGGTCGGGTGTGGGTTTTTGTGCGAAAGTGATGTAGCAGGGGAGGTTTGGGGAGGGGTCCATAGGGCATGTGATCATGTTTTGAGAGGTGGGAAATAGTGAGGTGAGTGTTAATCAAGGTTCTGGAAGGTATTAGCCCGAAACCCTTTGTTTTAGGGTTGATTGAATCTGGGGTCTAATTAGGGTTCAAGTGTTAATTAGTGAGTTTTAATCCAAAAGGGGGAAAGGGATTTTTTAAAAAAAATGTTTAGGAGGGAATTAGTGGGTTAGTGGGATTTGACTATTGGTTGACCAGGTTTAATATTAAAACCGGGTAAAAATGGGATTGGGCTGTGGGGGTTATTGGGCTAGTGGTGTAACATTTCATTACCAGTCCTATAGTTATAACCCCGTTTGATTTTGTTTGCAAGCTAAGTCCAAAAGCTAACATCCAGTTAAGTTCCTTTCACCAACAGTCCAAAATGAATTGCAAAGTTAGTCCTTTTGGCAATTTGACTAACTTTTGCAACTTTGATCAATTTCCAAGGGCCTTTCTTGACATCTTTTCATTCTTCAAGGATCACACTTGTACAATTAACATTTTTGAGGGTTAATTATGACAAGTTCTTCAAAGATGAGGGGCCATTTTTGCCAATTCTTCAAACTGGAGGGGTCTTTTTGCAAAATTCCATAAATGAGCTTGGTTCATTGTGCGTCTTCGTTTCCCGTGTTCGTTTTTGAATGATTCTTGTGGTCTTTTGTTAATTCCTCAATATCCGTACCTAAAAATACACAAGTAACAAACACGAGCATATATTTGGCATATTTTATGATATTTAATGCAATTAAAGGCCGTTTTGGACGATGAGATCATGTACAAATGCCATCTCATCAAGTACTCTAGGTACACCTGGGTATATTTTTTGAGAAAGAAAAGCCATCCACCAGATGCCATTATGTCTTTCATTAAAAGAGTTGAAAATCAAAATGGCACTCATGTAAAACAACTCATAACTGACAATGGCACTGAATTTAGAAATCACTCTCTGATCAAATCTTGTGATGACAAAGGAATTTCTCAAAATTTCTCATCTCCTTACACACCTAAACAAAATAGTGTGGCTGAAAGAAGGAACATAACTTTGATTGAAGCAGCAAGGGCAATGCTTGCTGGATCTACTCTCTCTAAGCATTTTTGGACTGATACTGTAGCAACTGCCTTCTACACTCAAAATAGATCTATCATTGTGAAGGGACACATGAAGAATCCCTATGAAGTCTTCAAGGGGAGAATTTCAAACATTTCTTTCTTACATGTGTTTGGGTGTCCAATATTCATTCACAATCACAAGGATCACCTTGGGAAGTTCGATGAAAAATCTGATGATGGTTACTTTCTTGGATACTATCTAGTATCTAATGCATATAAAGTCTTCAATACAAGAAGAAAATGTATTGATGAAACCTATCACATCACGTTCAGTGAATGTTCTGAAGCTCTTACCTTCTCAAATCCATCAGATGACGAACTTCATATTCATGAATCTCAAAATTATCCATCTGATGAATTTCAACATTATGAGCCTCCTCAAAAATATCAAACAAATTTAGTTCCTCATATTGATCCACTTGAAGATATGACAAGTCCTACAAAAGTAAATCCTTCAGTATCACATACTGATGGCTGTCAATCAAATAATGAGCAGTCTGAGAACATTCAGTTTGCTGGTACACATGACCAAAATGATCAATCTAATGCAGCTGCTGAGGAACAAACAAATGACCAATATGGTCAGTCTCAAAACAGTCAGCATGCTAACACACATGATCAAAATGATCAATCACATACAGCTGCTGATGAAAAATCTGAGCCCCTTGCTCAAAACTCTCCTATCATCTCTAGGGAATTAGGCCTGGGATATGTTACTTCTGATCAAGAAGGAAGCCATCCAATGATTGAACCCTTGTCCACTGAATATCCTCCAATAGACACTAGAGGCACTCCAAGTTTAAGTTCATGTCATGGACTTCCAAGCTCTAGCTTTAATCATGATACCAGTACCTATTCTCTAGCTCCATAAAAATATTGGACTCAAAATAGTCACATACAGCTGGTGAACATAATAGGTAATCTTGGTGAACATAATAGGTAATCCTGGTGAAGGTAGAGTCACTAGATCTATGGCAAAGAAACTGAGTGCTGCTTCATCTAGAGAATGTCTCTATGCAAATTTTCTCTCAAAATTGAACCTACAAAGCTTTCTGAAGCACTCAAACACACTGGATGGGTGGATGCCATGCAAGAGGAACTCAATCAATTTGAAAGAAACAAAGTATGGAAATTGGTTCCTCTTCCATATGGTAAATCAACCACTGGCACCAAATGGGTTTACAAGATCAAAAGAGATGAAAGCAATGAGGTGACCAAAAATAAAGCTAGGCTGGTGGCCCAAGGATACAATCAGGACCCTGGGGTTGATTTTAATCAAACCTTTGCTCCAGTTGCACGTATGGAGGCCATACGTATTTTCCTTGCTTATGCCACATACATGAACTTCATCATCTACCAAATGGATGTCAAAAGTGCATTCCTAAATGGTGACCTAAAAGAAGAAGTTTATGTTATGCAACCTCCTGGCTTTGAGAGTAGTAAATACCCAAATCATGTCTACAAGCTTTATAAAGCCTTGTATGGACTGAAGCAAGCTCCAAGAGCATGGAATGAAACTGGTGTAGTGTTTTTACTACCCTTTTAGGAAAAAGGATGCGTAAAAGTAGCGGTAAGCGTTAAATACACGTTTAGGAAAACGTATATCAATGACCCTTATGAAAAAGTAAAGTTCGTTTCCCAAGGAGGCTAGTGTGTTTGTGTGTGACTTGAATTATGTTTGATTTATTAGAGAAAAGAAAAGAAGAAAAAGAAAGTGGAAATGAAAAAGACGACGGTTACGAAAACGAATTAAATACGACGAAAAAGACGTAAACGTAAAGTCGTGAAAAACTACCCAAATTAAAAAATTTTATAAACTAAAAACAAAATAAAAGATTAAAAAGCTAAGAACAAGTCTAAAATGATATAAATAAAGATAAAAATCCAACAAAGATATTTTAAAACCTTTTATTAATTAAATACTTAATTTTAAATGCTAATTAAAGCCCTAAAATTGAATACAATTAATAAAATGCCTAAAATATGATTTTATTGAACTAAAACTTCACTTATATTATTAGAAGTCTAAAAAATATTTTTCTAAAAATTAAAAGCTAATAAAACTATTTTTAAAACTCTAAAAACTATTTAAAATGATTAAAAACTAATTAAAGTTAAAATAATTGTAAAAATAAATCTAAAAGCTATAAAAATATTCTAAAAATGGTAAAAGTCCTAATTAATGCTAAGGAACCTAGGAAAAATGAAAAAGAAATAAAAATAAAACTTTCTATTTTTATTAATAAAATAATATTAAAATAATACCAAAAATAAAAAGTCTATAAAATACATTCTAAAAAATTTATAAAATCCTAGAATAATCTAACTAAGATAAAAATGCAAAATAAAGTTCCTAAAACCTTTTTTATAATTTTATATTAATTTTCAAATTTTAATAAAAAACCTTAAAATAAAATAAAATTAAAAATTAAAGTTTTTGAAACCAAAACTAGATGTAAACCTCAAAATGTTTAAATAAAGCCTAAAAATTATTTTTCCTAAATTTAAAACTACTTTTTACTATTTTTTAATTATTTATTAAAAACCGGGAAAAGAAAAATGCATAAAAAAATAAAATAATGGGAAAAATACAAAACCTGGCTAGAAAAATCCCTAAGCAGATACTAATCCTAAGAAAAATAAAAGGGGGCAAAAATACTTAATCAATAAGCTAGAAAACTTGAAAATAAGCTACGGCTTGCTTTTACAAAAGCAAAACGAAAATGGGTTAAGTCTATTACACTTGCACCCTTGGTCAGTAAAAGACCCAAGGGCGCAGTGGTAGAGTGTGTGTGGTGTGAGTGTGGTGACGGGGGTTCGAGGTTGATGAACCCCTTTTTGCCTTTTTATTTTTTTTTTCTTTTTTTTAACTCTTTCACCACAAACCTGTGAACCTTAATAGCTTGAAAACACAACTCAATTCCTCTTTTAATCCAGATTACACCAAGATTATAATCCAAAATCGTGACAGTTTCAAATTCAAGAACACAAGTAATTTTCTTGTTTCTTCACTTGTGCAATAAGCCAAGAGGGCTTGGCCTGTGATTAATTTGGTGTTGTTTTTGGATGACAAAGGCACCCCTACACTCTTTGGAGTGTAGGGAGTCAATACAAGCACAAGAAAACACGAATGCTAAGCACAAAAATCACGAATATGGCCAAACCAAGCAAATTCAAGTTGTTGTGGTCTATGTATGGGTCTGGTGGTGTTTCTAACAAGTTACTTGCTCAAAAATGAGTTTCAAAGGCTAAGATCTTGCATACACTCTTACCACATAACATACACACAATCTACAGTCCTAACTAACCCTATGATCTAACAAATTACAAGATCTTTGAACAAATTTTGAACAAAATAAGCAGAAAATGGCCAAGCAGATTTTTTAGCTATCCTTTTCACTTTTTAACACACCATTTGCTACAAACTTTTACTAATCTGAAAATAAAACTAGCACACTACCTAATCAACCCGTATGAAGTGTGCTTAAACAAGAATTAACCCAACAGCTTGTCACTAAACCTGTTTAAATCAACTATCCAAACACCCCTTTTAAAAACTTGAAAACGTTTTTTACAAAGCAAATCAAATCTAGACTACTCCAAACTGATTCAAAACACTTGAAATATGCATAATAACACAGTATCAGCAATTCAAACCAACAATTAACAACTAACATGCAATTTTCAATCAAATCACATAAACACCAAGATTTCTGAAAATGGGTCAATGAAACAAGGGATCACCTTGTTGGTCTTACATCCAAGACCAACAGTGGTAGCAATACCACCTCCTATATGCTCGGGCATATGCTGAACTTTGATCAACAAATCTCCAAAACCTGCTAAAATGGAGAATGAAAAATACACAAGCACAAATATCCAACCTGTTTTTACTTTCTTCCTTAAAACTTTTCTTAAAAACTTTCAAACCTTTAACACACGTTTTAAAAACACTTCACTTTCAGAAAAATCAAACCAAAGTCCACTTTCACTTTCCTTGATTCAAACTTTCTGAAATTAAAATTCTTTTTTTTTAAACTTTTTTTGAAAACTGAATACACAAAAAAACTTCACAATTTTAAAATGGAACACAGCTTTAGCATTAACTCACACCAACTTTTAATAAGATTAAAAAGGAATTACTCTTGCTCAATAACAAACACCAACTTTTAAATTAAAAAAAAGGAATTACAAAAGTTTTTGCTAAAAACTGGAACAAAACTAATGAGACACAGGTCGTCTCATTATATACTAGTCTAAGGAAATTTCTAGAAAACTAATTAAATAATACAAATGTGAAACCCTAAAATCTGGAAATCCCAATTTGCCCTTGGGTCTTCAAAATGGTCAAAAGGTGCCATGTGAGGATGCCTGCAAGGAGGAATGATCTTGGACGTATAAATTGCCTTGGGGACCAAGGAGAGCGATCTCAAACGTTAATCTGGTCGGGTTTGGGTTTTTGTGTGAAAATGATGTAGCAGGGGAGGGTCAGGGTAGGTCCTACAGCCCATGTGAGAGTGTTGTTTTGGGTGGGAAAAGGTGAGGTGATGTTTAATTAGGGTTCTGGAAAGTTTTAGGGTAAAACCCTTTGGATTGAGTGTGATTGGATCTGGGGTGGGTTAGGGTTTAGGGAGTGATTAAGAGAGTGTTTAATCCAAAAAAGGGTATAACAGATTTTAAAAATCTGTTTAGGTGGGAAAAATGGGTTAAGTGGGTTTGACCTTCGTTTGACCGTAGCTTAATAATAAAAACCGGGTAATAACACTTGTTGGGCCAAGGGTTGTAATGGGCTGCTTTGTAGGATTTTCACTACCAGTCCAAAGTCTTAACCTCTCGTTTGTTTTGTTTGCAAGCTAAGTCCAAAAGCTAACAGTCCGTTAAATCTTTTACACCATCAGTCCAAAATAAATTGCAAGTTTAGTCCTTATGCACTTTAGGATTAACTTTAGCAACTTTGATCAATTCCCAAGGGCATTTCTTGTACAATATTCAAACATGGAGGACCTTTCTTGTACATTTGATATGTGGAGGGTCAAATGTGACAAGATCTTCAAAGATGAGGGGCCATTTTTGCCAAATCTTCAAACTTGAGGGGTCTTTTTGCAAAATTCCATAAATGAGCTTGGTTCATTGTGCGTCTTCGTTTCCCGTGTTCGTTTTTGGATGATTCTTTTGTTCTTTTGCCAATTCCTCAATATCCGTACCTAAAAATACACAAGTAACAAACACGAGCATATATTGGGCATATTTTATGATATTTAAAGCAATTAAAGGCCGTTTTGGACGATGAGACCATGTATAAAAGCCGTCTCATCAGAAACTCTCTCAACATTTCTCATTGAACATAAATTTGTCAGAGGAAAAATAGATAGCACCTTGTTTATCTATAAATTTAAAACTATCACCATTCTGGTTCAAATTTATGTGGATGACATAATCTTTAGTTCTACAAGCTTGAAACTTTGCAAACAATTTGCCAAGCTGTATATTAGTGATAATCTTGTGAATCAATAAGGTGGGTTGATGTTTCTAGAGAGAGAAACTAGAGAGAGAAAGTGAGAGAAAATGTGATATATTAAACTTGAAACAAAAACAACCAACCCCCTTTCCTTAGGTAGAAAGGGGTTTATATACCCAAGTCCTTAATGGAATTGGGCCTCAAACCCATGACAAGCCCATGGGTCAGGTTTACTAACAAAGTAATTTATATTCAACTACGAGCCATTTAACATTTAATAATATTGTGGAGTGACCGATACTTCTAATATACGTTAAAAACGCATTTCCAACACAAGCTTATGACCAACAAGTTTGAGATGAGTATGATGGGAGAACTCACATACTTCCTTGGTCTTCATATTAAACAATCTGACCAAGGCATCTCCATTAACCAAGAAAAATATGTCAAGGATCTGCTGAAGAAGTATGATATCAATTGTGCTTCAGTAAAGACTCCAATGGTACCCCCTAACAATTTAGGACCTGATCTCAATGGAGAATCAGTCAATGAGACTCAGTATAGAGGTATGATTGGATCACTCATGTACTTAACTACAAGCAGACCTGACATTCAATTCTCTAGATGCATTTGTGCAAGATACCAAACAGATCCAAAGGAATCACACCTTACTGCTGTAAAGATAATCTTCAGGTTCCTAAAAGGTACACCAAGTCTAGGTGTTTGGTACCCCAAATCCTCAGTTTTTGACCTAAAAGGATATTCAGATTCTGACTATGTTGGATGCAGTTTGGACATAAAAAGCACTTCTGGTGCCTGCCAATTGCTAGGTGGCAAACTTGTGTGTTGGAGTTCTAAAAAGAAACAAATTGTTGCCATGTCTTCAGCAAAAGCTGAATATGTGGCAGCTGTTGGATGTTGTGCCAATGTTCTTTGGATGAAAAGCCAACTGGCTGATTATGACATAGAATATGAAAAGGTACCAATTTTTTGTGATACCACTAATGCTATTGAAATTTCCAATAATCCAGTCCTCCACTCAGGAACAAAACACATTGATATCAGATATCATTTTATCAGAGATCACATTGTGAAAGGGGACATTGAATTACATTTCATCCCCACTCAATACCAATTGGCTGATATCTTCACCAAACCACTGGATGAACCAACTTTCAAAAGATTGATAATGGAGCTTGGTATGCTGAGCATTGATGATACAAAACCTGAATCCTCAGCATTCGCTGATGAAGCTTGAAGGTTCAACATTTCTTAAAAGTTTTTGATCTTTTATAAGTAGCAGTGTCTGTGTAAAGGAGTGTGCAAGGTCATGTATCTATATCACAAATGTGATTGTGTATATGATGTTTTGTCGCCTTATCTGATTCACTAAAGCTGAACAAATGATCATGAGTCATCAAATGGTTTCCTCAGCAAATGCTGAACAAAGTTTTTTTTTTATAACTGAGCAGGTAGGCCTGAGTAGAGGAGCATGCAACGTCATATGTCTTGTTCACTTATGTAGGCGTGTATATGGGGATTTGTTGCCTCATCTGACGCACTCAAGCTCACAAGTATTACCATCAGCTTCAGCATACCTAAGCAACAAATGATTTTCTTAATCAATGTTGAACAAATTTTATTTTTATATACAACTGAGCAGCTAGGCCTGAGTAGAGGAGCGTACAACGTCATATGTCTTGTTCACTTATGTAAACATGTGTATGGGGTTTTGTCGCCTCATCTGACGCACTGAAGCTCACAAGTATTGTCTTCAGGTTCAGCATGTCTGAGCAACAACATTTAATACAAATCAATCATGTGTTTCAAATGTGTAAATGGCATTAAATTTTCTTATGAATAAAACGAACATTCTTCAAAAGGTGTCATTTGTTAATTAAGAAAATGTCAAACGTCTCCATCCACAGTCAACAACTTCCTGACACATAGGGGCATTTCACTGTTCAAAGCAACAGAAAACCATACGTTTTTGTAGAACATTAATAAGAAAGTTTGTGCCAAATGTTCAAAAGTAACCCTAAAATATTTATAACTTTAAATGGTTTTAAAAACTTTTTACAATTCAGTTCAAGTTTTTATATAATCCCTAATAATTGGATCTCATTCCACGTTCATAAAATCCTTCATCAAAAACACACAAACTTTCTCTCTTTCAAGACACACATAAAATCATCAATGGCTGAATCATCTTCTACTCCAAAAACTACAAAGATTACTCTCAACCCATCATCTCATGTCAACTATCCCATTGATGATATCTTTTTCAAACCCAGCAACATCTCCTTACTCAAACCCGAATCCTGCAAGTCTGTTCCTGGGAATCAAGTGTTAACTTATTTATCCAAAAGTGTTTTAAGGTATGCCTTATTTGAGGATACAGGAATGATGTTTCAAAATGTGCTAAAAGAATTTTGGTTTACAGCAGAGGCTTCTAACAACAAGAAGTCTATTGAGTTTGATTTAACCACGGTTGGGATTCATGGTAGATTTGGGTTAAAGGTATTTCAAAAAGTTTTGTGTTTAGATTATTTGGAAAACCCTAGTGACTATGAAACTATACCTGATGAATTTATGGTTGTCAAAAATTTATTTAAAGAGATTGGGTATACTGAGGAGATTACTTAAAAGGGGGTTTAAAAAGATGTTGCTTACCACAAAGATGGAAGTTGCTAATGTCCATTCTGATTGAATGTTTGGGGGGAAAAACTTGAGGCCTTGACCAGATTAATCAAAAAGATGCTATTATTTTATACTCTCTGGCCAAGGGTATTAAAGATGATTTTGGGAGGCTTATTTTTGAAGATCTCCATGGAAAACTGGAGAAAAAGACTAGAGAGAAAAATGTTGATTACACCAGATTTCTATGTCTCCTTTTTGTTGACCATCTTGGAAATGATTTTTCATAAATCAATGGAGAGAAATTAATTTTTATGGCCTTTGATCTAACACGCTGGCACATTCCAGTCAACTCCTTTGATTCTCCTCTTACACAACCCATGTTGGACATCTTCTCAGCAGATGGTCCAACGGTGTATAAAGCTCCCAAAGACACTTCTCCAACTAGAGAAGGGGATCTAAAAGGAAAAAAGCCTGGAGCTTCATATGGACCTAGTCAGAAGCAGCCGTCTATTAATACATGGAAGGATAAACGTGGGTCCAGAAAGAGGAAAACCCTCACACAATCTTCCTCAAAGAAGGTTGATGATGATTCCCAAGGCCAAGCTTCGAAGAAACTAAAGTCATCGGCCAAGGACCAGAACCCAAGCCAGCCGCCACCTTCAGTCTCTGATGAAGGTGACATGCATAAAGAGGCCCAGAAGGCAACCCCTCCCTCAACCTCTTTAGGAGGGAAGGGTGAAGATAGAGCACACCCTCAGCTCAATAGTGTGGAGTCAGCATTGGTAAGTTCCTTCATTCTGAATACAAGTCATACTTCATTACCAATTTCTATCACTTGTCACTCTGAGTCTACATCAGGGAATGATGTGTCGGCAAATCCAACAGCTGATGCTGACCCTAGCCTATCTGTTCCTAATGATGTAGCTCCCCCACAATAGGGTTCTACTAAAGGAACCAAAAACATTATCACTGATCTAAACTTATCAGGGACTCTTTCTCAGGATCCATCAGGTCAAACCAACCCTGGTGGTAAAGTGCTTGAAACTGATCCACAATCTAAATATGGTTCTCTGAAGGTTACCAAGGAAGTGTATCTCACCACTGGCGCCAAGGTGGGACACTTGCCTACGTTTGTTGTCAGCATGTCTGGGGATGATTTGGTGAAAGAACTAGGGTTCATTGAAAGAACTCCAGTCAATCTGGATGACAGTGAAGAAGAACATGCTGATACAACACAAACGCCATCCTCTCCCAGAACCACAAAGGTAAAAGAATTTACAAATCAAGTGTTGATTCTTAAATCACATGTGGCTAAACTAAAGGAAGAAAAGATGCTTGCTGACACTCAAATCTCAACACTCAGAGTAAGCCCAAGTCCTCTTTGTGCTGAACAAATCAAGGATGTCTTCCTTACTTCTTTAAAGCCTTTGGTTCAAGATGTGGCCACCACCTCTTCCTTACGGAAAGAAATGTCCTCACTTCTGGACTCCTTCAAAAAGGCTTCCACGGAGTTTCGACCAGAATTCACACAAATGCCTGGCCAAATTAATACTTTGTCTGATTTTGTGTCTAAAATCAAAGACAGAGTGGCGTTGCTGGAGAAACAAAAACTGACCATATCTAATGACGTCCAGAAGAAGCTACAAACCCTTGAAACTGAGCCAGCCATACTGACCAAGGTTCAAGCCACTCTTGACCACCTTTGTGGCCTCTTCTCTCATGGTTGGTCAGCAGAAGCTGTTGGGCAATCTTCTGATGAGGGGGAGAAAAACACCATTCAGGCGCTCTTTCATAAACATGCCCAAAAGAAGGCTCAGAAAAAACATGTTGTCTATGAGTCACCTATCACTGAAAAGAGCCCAGCAAAGGGTAAGGGGGAGTCATCAGTCAAGAATGACTATATAGATGGGATGACAACAAGTGGTGATACAACTGATAGTGGATCACCTCCTTTTATACCCAAAAATAAAGGTGACTTCACTCGTGATGATAAACTGATCAAAGCTGGAGTGGTCACTCAAGAAGAACTAGACAGACTCCACAAGCTTCATGAAGAAGAAAAACTAAGAAATCTGAAGCTGGGCTTATATGAACAAATAGGGAATGTTGAATTTGAAAGTCTTTTCAAGAAGAAAGTGTTATATGAAAAGTTCTGTATAACAACGCTGAACAGAAGGAATGTCTCACCAATCACCAATGTTGATATGCTGACAAGCAAAGGAGATATTAATATCAAGATTTATAAAGGTGATGGATCTGATGAGATCATCAATGACTTCCAAGGAAAAGAACTTTCTTACACTGAGTGGTTTGAAATGAGTGAGAAGATTGAGGAAAGAAAATCCAAGAGGTGGGATGAAGTCCGCACCAGAATTGAGCACATTATGAGTAATCATAAAAGACTAGGTGTGATTCTGAACATCGACACTCATATTTTTCTAGAGGATCAAGATCCTATGTTGGAGCTAAACAAAAGGGCAAATCTGGTACGACCAGGAGTAGACGAACCCGAACTAGGAATGATTATGTTCAATCATCAAGAGCGTCAAGACTGTGTAGGTATAAGTGATCTAGATGAAATGAACAATGAACTTCTCTCATTCGTTCAAAGGATTTTTTACTCTCAGCATAAAGGTCCAGGACGTATTGATGCTGCTAAAACCTTCAACATGTGTTTACTTGCCATATTGGACCACATGAACTCTAATCCATCAACTCAGACTTCCATAATCGAAGAACTTAGGCCTAAGGAGAACTAAATAATCATTTGTACTATTTTGTTGTAAGTTGTAATATTTCAAATGAATGATTATTGGATGTTTATAAGTTATTAATTGTTCAGTGAATGTAAGAAGAAGTTGTTATGCTCACTTACTACTGACATTAGACTTAGGCTATTTGTAGATCCAAATAAGGGGAGATTGTTGGGTCAGTATTTACTGACCATGAAGCAACTCTAGGATTTGAATATAAAATCCCCCTAAGTGTTTATGCTCAGCAGTGAGGCCAGTCTGCTGAAAGATGACCAGAGGAACAAAGTTCCTACTGAAGACTTTATAGCTAAATAAAGTTCAGCCCTCCCCTTCCAGTGAATCCTTAGAAGACAAAGGAGCCTTCACTTCAAATACTAGACGGTCTAGTTGCTGAAGAACAAGCACTGAAGAAGGGCTTTCAGTTCAGTTTGGTTTGACAATACCAAAGTGAATGATGTCGATCTCCTCTAGGATACTAAAGACTCTTCAGTATTCTGATGTTTTGCATTAGGCGGGAAAAGATTACTTTATGTCAAAGTAGGTTGCTTGTAGACTTAGATATAAGTACAACCTTTATCTTTTCCTAGAATTGATTAATATGTACTTCGTACTGTTTATCCAGCATGGTCAGTCAACCACCCACTGGATAAACCTTAACATTGAAACATGCAAAATGCAAACCCTAGTTTTACACTGCCTATAAAAGGAGTGTACATTGAGACGAGAAAAGTAACCAAAACAAGAACATAAACTCTAGAAAATCTTTCTCTCTCGATACCAACTAAACCATATATCCAAGATGCATATAAACGTTTAGATTGGAGCTTAGAGTTTAACTTTGGTTAGATGTCTAAGTAGAGGAGATCAAACCTAATGTTGAAAGTATATTGGTATTGTTGTTTTAATCTTACATAGTTCTTATCTATTGTTAAAACAACACACTTGAGTCGAAGTAAAGAGTTATTACTTAAGTTAATAAGTAATAACGAATTACAAGGGACCAGCAACAACATACGTGAAGAAGTGTCTGACATGTGCTAGAATGAAGACTGAACACCAGAGACCGTCAGGGCTACTAGTCCAACCTGAGATACCAAAATGGAAATGGGACAACATCACCATGGACTTCATCACCAAACTGCCTACTTCATCTCACGGTTACGATACAATTTGGGTATTCATCGACCGAATCACAAAATCCGCTCATTTTCTACCCATAAGAGAAAATGACTCGTTGAGCAAGTTAGCAAAACTATACCTAAAGGAAGTCGTGACTAGACACGGTATACCAGTCTCAATTATATGTGATCGAGACGATAGATTTACGTCAAACTTTTGGAAAGCTTTTCAAAGAGATTTAGGAACAAACTTTGATATGAGTACCACTTATCACCCACAGACCAATGGTCAGAGTGAAAGAACAATCCAAACCTTGGAAAACATGCTGAGAGCATGTGTGATCGACTTTGGAAAAGGATGGGTCGAACATATACCTTTAGTTGAATTCTCCTATAACAACAGCTACCATGCCAGCATCAAAGCCGCACCATTTGACGCTCTCTATTGTCGCAAGTGCAGATCACCCGTGTGTTGGGCAGAAGTAGGGGAATTTCAGCTTACTGGTCCCGAGTTAATCCAAGAAACGACTAAGAAGATCACTCTCATCAGGCAGAGAATTAAAGCTGCACAAGACAGACAAAAGAGCTGTGCAGATCGCAAACAGAAACATATGTAATTCAAAGTAGGTGACCGTGTTATGCTTAAGGTATCACCTTGGAAGGGCGTTGTATGTTTTGGGAAACGTGGGAAGCTAAACCGACGATACGTAGGACCCTTCAAAGTGATTGCCAGAATTGGTGAAGTTGCTTATCGTCTAGAGTTACCCCAGAAATTGAGTCGGGTACACTCTAGCTTCCATGTTTCAAACCTAAAGAAGTGCTACGCAGATGAGCCATTAGCCTTGCCATTTGAGGGAGTTCATTTTGATGACAACTCCAATTCACAGAAGAACCCATAGAAGTCATGTAGAGATCAGTCAAGAAGCTGAAGCGCATCGAAATTTTGTTGGCTAAGATACGTTGGAACTCCAAGAGAGGTCCTGAGTTCACTTGGGAACGCGAAAACTCGTTTTGAGCTAAGTACCCACACTTGTTCACCTGAGAAGTAACGTCACCTTAAGCTTTGAGGACAAAGGTAAAATAACGGGATAGTTCTGTAAAACCTGCAGTTTTTAGGTTTTGACTATGACATCATTGTACACGTCACATCATGATATATATATATATATATATATATATATATATATATATATATATATATATATATATATATATATATATATATATATATATATATATATATATATATATATATATATATATATATATATATATATATATATATATATATATATATATATATATATATATATATATGGCTTAGCTCAATTGGTTTGCATGTTTACGGTGGTAGTTGCAGACTCGAAGTTATTTATGAGTTTCAGTAAGTATAGTTTGAGAGAGAATATTTCAACCTTGATGGTCAACTGGACCTCTGGACCACATGGAGACCGCAACGCCACAACAGGCAGCCAACAATCACATTCGCAATCGCCAGTCACTGAACGCCAACAAAGGATGGATCAAATCACTGAACGCCAACAAAATATAAAATCATTAAGCAAATCAAACCCACCAAAAACCATCTCACAATTGAATAAAAAAACCCAAATTCGCAAAAGAAAAAAAGAAAAGCAAATAAGAAACTAACCATCATTCATCTTCATGTCCATCTATTCTCTTCGCTAATGTAAACCGCTTCTTTAAATCTACCACAAAAATTAATGAAATTTATGATAGTGTATGAGACAAGAATCCTCAATGAAGGAGAAGACCTGATTGCGAAACACGTGTTCTTGACCACAAAACACTCAAAACGAATCAAGAATTATATAAACATTCGGCTTGATTCCTTAGACTGAATTAATTGGGTATTAGAAATTATTGATTCGATGATAGAAGGTTTATTATTTAGGTTTTTCTAATGATTTTAAGCCCGGGTACAGGGACATGACCCGAATGATGATTCCGGCCCACAATGATGCTGACGTGGATTAATGGTTGCTTATGTGGCATATCCCTCCTCTTATATATAATGTAGATATATATATATATATATATATATATATATATATATATATATATATATATATATATATATATATATATATATATATATATATATATATATTCAACTTTCCATGAAACTTTGTACAATCATATGCATCATACATGAGCATACATCATTTTGATCACTAGAGCTTTAAGAAATTTATCATATCTAGGAATAGTTGAAACATTTGAGCAACAAGAACTTTTTAACAATACATTATGGTTCTGAATAATATATTATGATTGTGAATATTCAATCAATGGATCACAGGAACAACATGTATGACTACCTTTTTATGAGCATACAGACATACTACATTTCATTAAACATTAAGTATGACTACATCTTGATGAGCATATAGGACCTACAAACCATCATTTTTGGGACTATTAAGTCACCTGTAAACACATGAGCATATTCATACATCATTTTAGGTTTATAAAGATCTAAAACCATGATCACAATTAATAACGTTTAACTAGTACCACATTACTACAAAATAAATATATCCTATATATTTTCTATACACTATAAGTGTTACTTCAAGTCAATAAAAGCTATTGCAATATTATAATTTGGTATCTAACAAATTTATAATATTTTATTTAGTGTCATACACTTTAAATAAATACAACTATACGTTTATTAATTTATGACTATACTTTCACCAAAAACCCTAGAACCTAACCAAATCGACTTAGACTCAAACCCACACTCACATTACATTACTTAGACTCCTAGTAACTCTACCAAAACACTAGACTTGAACCTAAAACTACCCTATACACCTTATTCTAGCCAAATACTACATAAATCACAATTACACTAACTTAAAAAGCTTACATTAGACATTAAATTAAACATGTACAACACATTGTATTTAGAACTAACACTATACATGCATCACTTGTGTCCCCTTGACCACGGTAGGCGACGACTAGGAAGCAAGACAAGGGGCAAGTGTACTTTGTTGCATTTAAACCTTATACAAACAAATCTTACAACTAGATCACCTAGTACTAACTTAGATTACCTAAATCTTACTCATCCTTCTCTCTTGTCGTGTCTACAAGCCGAACCACACACATATCCCAAGTTTGAGTATAAGCTTAACTTCAACATCCTCAAATCTCATTTACAACTCTTCTATTTTCGGATCACATATCACCTAAACACGAAACACAAATTCCCTACATCATTTACTACACAAATATTTGTCTCAAGAACATTAAGTGCAAGCATTGAACACTACCATACAATTATTGGCTCACAAGGAAATTCAAGTTATCCTTAGGTCACGGTTAAGAGCTTAGATGTGTAGATACATAAAGTATCCTAGCTAGTCTCGTTCATTTGTCACAACCTTCATTAAACAAGTAAGTAAAAACCTCCATATCCATATTCTTTCCTTTTACATCATCAACTTATAAACATATAAACCCATGCTTGGAAACCTAATATAAAACGAGATAAGATGAACATGCATACGTAAAACTTGCTAGAACTCGAGCCACAAGGACACTAGAAGCCCACGGCTTGGACTTCTTTAGTGGTAAACGTGCTTAAGTCATAGATCTATGGAAACTAGTTAGAAAACCTTGCTGTAAAAACCCTAGATAAGATATATTTAGTAAGCTAAACGTGTACACTAAAATATAAAGCCATAAGGTCTTGACTTATTTAAATAACTGAGTATAAGTCATTAGTTTAATAAGCCCGTAGCTTAAATTAATGATTTAGGGTTAGATTAATGCCTAAAATTAAGTTAGAAGCTTACATAAGCCATATATAAGCCATGAATAAAATAAGTTGTAGCGTATACAATGCTTATTTGATAACCCGAATGTTTAGCAAGCCCACTAAGGCCCATGTAGTTAGTTGGATTAATTAGTAGGCTTGGTAAATGTGAACAACTATTAAACAAGCCCAAGTGTGTCCCCATAACACTCAAAAACCCAATCCGGTCCACTAATGGGCCTAACGAGCCCATTTAGCTCCAAAACTACTATTAAGAGACTTTTCATGCCGAATTTACCAAAGGGTGAAAGTATAAGTCAAAATGGTAATATGTTACCTCAAAATATTGATTCAAACAAGAATGATCGGTCATAGGTTTATTATGTATCATATTTTAGAAAGTTGTAATAGGTAGTAGGTTAGTCGTGTTTTACGGGTTTAACTTTAAGCTAAAGTTCATTCATAAGTAACTAAAGCCTAATGGAAAGCCCGACCCATTAGTATAGTCCATAACAAGCCCACATGTAGGACTATAAATACCCCTTCCTAGCATGTTAGGAAGGGTGTTGGTTCATTTGTTATTCTCTCTCTATTCTAATATTTCCTATGTTTCACCATTCTCTCTCTTTTCTCTCTCTACTTTCTCTCTCTAGAATTCATCTATCTTCTCCATATATTTTCTTGTTTAATCATTCATAAACTAGGGACAACAATTGGTATCAATCGCCATGGGGTAGATTTGTGATTGGTTGTTGTGTTTTTATTTGATTCATATGATATAATCTATATATCCTCGCACGAATTCATTTTTTTGTGTTTTCCGTGCTCTAAATCTTGCTATAAATCTCCTACATAGTTTTGGTAGGGATTTGGTTGTTTTGGTTTCATTCAAATCACGGATTTCTTGTCAAAAATCTCTAATTTTTACCTAAAGTTTCGGAATTGTATAAGTATTCCGACAGAATTCCATCGGAAAAGGGTTTCATATTCCGATATACATTCCGACAGAATTCCATCGGAAAAGGGATTAATTATTCTGATACATATTACGATACGTATTCCGATAGTATAGCCATCAGTTATTACACCAGGTATTCCGACGGGTATTCCTACATGCATTCTGATATGATATTCTGATTGCACATTCCGATAGATTATTCCGATTGAACATTCTGATAGGTTATTTGGATTGAACATTCCGATAGGTTATTCCTATAGTACATTCCGATAAAACTTTCTGATAGTCCAAAAATACACTTAAAAATTTTCGAGAACATTTTTCCGATAGGTTATTCCAATAGAACATTTTTTTGGTCTTGGAGATTTTTTTTGGTTTTTCAAGAACATTTTTAAGGGATTTCAACACTTTTCTCTTCAACAACAATCACTATAACATCTACTTAAGATCCATATTCACTTCATTACTTGAGACAATTTTGAGATGGATTCTACTACAGAATATCGTATGACGAATAACAACATAATGGTGGCGGGTAACAAAGAAAGACCACCAATGCTTGTGTCTGGTCGATATGATCAATGGCAATCTCGTTTTCTACATTATATTGACACTAAATCGAACGGTGATGCTTTAAGAAAATGCATTTTTGAAGGACCCTATAAATTTTCAAAGGTACAAGTTCCTGCAGTACCAGCTAATGAGATGGCATTTATACATGATCTCATCGTTCTTTTCGGGCTTTTAATGCATAAAATGTCACCATAATACCATATATATATGCTTGTGTTTTTGCATTTGTGTATTTTAGGTATGGATATCGTGAAAAAGACAAAAGATCACAAGAATCAAGGAAAACCGAACACGAGAAACGAAGACGCACAATGAACCGGGCTTTAGTTATGATTTCTCAAAGAAAAGACCTTGAAAACTTGAATATGTACAAGAATGATCCCTCATTTATGAAGAAATGACACTTAAAACCCTTGTATATTCATAATTACAAGTTTTGTCCCTTAAGTTTGTCAAAATTACAAAAACGTCCTTCAACTTTGAAGATTTGGCAAGATTAGTCCCTCAAATATTCAGAATTGTCACCAATGATCCGTTATGAAGTCAAAGATCAATTTAAGTCCTTCCAAGATGAAGAATGTCCGAAATCAGTCCTCGAAATATTCAAAAGTGGCAAAAACAACCCTTGAAACCTTTTCACCAAAGTTTTGTGGCCAAAACATGAAAATGTAAACTTTATTTACAAAGGAAAACGATTTGTTAAGCTGAAATTCTTGTTTTACACCTTTTCCCAAAGTCCAAGGGCCACTATTGCCAATTCCAAAGTTTAAACTTAAACAAACACGCGCCAAACACTTAATCCTCACTAACTTCGGATTAAACCATGCAATGTTCACACGTATGAAACCCATTTTTTACTTTTTAGCATCAAAGGGGAAACTGAAATTGGTTGTTTACCCGCGTGATTCACCTCACCTAAAACCCATCCAAACAATTAAACCCTTCTTCTCCACTCACCATGTGACCCCACACCCAACCCCGTTGGCCAATAGAAACTCATCTTCCTCTCCAAGCAATGCCACGTGGCCAAATCAACGTCCCATACTCTTTGTTTGGCCCCAAAGATAAAATGAACAACTAGGATTGAATTTGACAGCTCACATCACCTCAAGCATCTAGAAGCATTCAAGGTCATTTTAGGGATTTTATAGCTAGTGTTTGCTTGTAATCTCAGCCCTTGTGGCCTATATAAGGACTCCTCAACTTGTGTGAGAGCCTTGTTCTAGATTTTAGCAAATTTTTGTAATTCCTTTTTATGAAATAAAAAGTTTGATTTTCTGAAATTGTGAAATTCCTTTTGAGTTTTTGTGAAAGTTTGGTGTCTGTTTAGCTAAAGTCTGAGTTGAATTTTATGTTATAAACCTGCCTTAATCTTGTGGTTAAGGTACGTTTATATTTTAGGTTTTCAACTTTTGGAAAGTGTGAAAATCTTATATTCTGTTTGCAATTTTCGTGTACTAACCCCTAGCCAAAAGTCTAAGGCTCTCACAAGGTTGTTGAAACCAAGCCTGTGAAGGGATTTAAGCATTTGGGTGGGCTGTTTGTTGGCTTGTGTTGAAGATCATATAGATCAAAGTCTGGTTCTACTTTGAACCACAACAGACTTTGATCCTTCTTGTTTGAAGGACCTTGGTCACTCTCTAGTTGTTGAGAGTGGTCCAGGGAGCATAGCTAATCTCCCAAGGAAGTTAAGGGAGATAGGTATAAGCTCTTGTTAAGTTTCCCCTAAAAAAGTTTGTGTTTAAGTCTGTGAAGAATTTTGCATGTGATTTGAAGTTCTTGTGTTTGTTCTTGGTGTTTTTCTGTTTGAGTCTACTAGTTGTCATCTAGGTTAAATGTTTTGATCATAAAATTAGTAGGTTGTTCTTTAAAATCAAGAGTTGGTTTGAAAAAGTATACATAAAGGAGTGTTTGGGATAACTGTTTAATCTGGATTTGTGTGGAAGTTATTGTGTATTGTGTTTGTTTCTGTTTCATAAGTGTATTTGGTCATTTATCTGCATAGTGTGTGGTTTGAATCACCTAAATCCATCATAGGGCTTTAAAATCTGATTTACTTGGTAAAATTGGCTAGAATTTTGGTGACACCTAGATCTAAGCATAGACTAGGGCTAACAAGTGATAAGTTTTAGTTAACACAACCAAGGAAAGAGATTTAGAGTGTTGAAATTAGATTGGTGGTCATTTAGATCAGCAAAAGGGTTTTGGATATTGTCTTTGTTCATCAGCAATCTGCATAGGCTTGAATCTGCTTCTAATCTTTGATCCAGTGTTTGAAACAAGTTTATTTGTGCTTATTGTAAGTTATTATAGCTTGTGTATGCATATGGTTCATTTTAGGTGGCTTATTCATGATTAAACCGCTTTTTAGTTCATAACTGCTTATTTGCATATCCGTGTGGTATCTGTGCACTATTTGCTTATTATGTGCTTATTGGCTTGGTGGAATTGTGATTACTTGCTTGATATTGACTCCTTACAACTCACTGGTTGTAAGGGTGCCCTTGTTATCCATTGACTCAAAGTTAATCTCTCACAAATCAACAGTAAAAAAGTCAAAGCGGTGGAAATCCTTTCCTATTGAAACTTACATCTACAAGTGTAATTTTTGGTTCAGCTTATCATTAAGCTATTCTAGCTTATCAAAATGTGCAACAACTTTATTTTTGTAATAGGTGTTCCTTATTTGCCCATTTGTTCATACTGGAGCATTTGGAAGGTTGACTTTAAGCTTTGACTAGAAAACCAACTTATTTGACTTTTTCATAAGTGCTTATCAATTAATCCAGCGTATTTGGCTTTGATTATTGAACTTTTCTTGATTGAATTGGCTTATTTAAGTCATTTAGAGTCTTTTGCAAGTTGAATCAAGTCCTAAGGTTGTCTAGAACTCTAAGTCGACTATTTTGTCTTTTAGTGAAATTCTACTTGGCTTATTTTTAGCTTATTGGTTGTTTTTTATCAAAATTTCTTTTCACAGATCTCTTAGGCATCTCAAAAGAAGGTTGTGTGTCAAATTAGAGCTTATGGCATTGGCTTATAGCTTAACGGGCTGATTGGCCCATTAAGAATAAGCTGTTGACTTATTAAGTTGTGATAAGCTCAAAACCAGCTTTTGGGCCTTCAGAATTTGGTGTTTAGAATTAAATTTTGAGTCAGATAGGGCTTTTTCAGGTCATTTGGGCCTAATTGGAGTTTTTGGGCCCATTAAGCCCATTTGTTGGACTATTTTGGATTTTAGCCCATTTGGGGGCCCAATAGGTGCTTTTTGGTAATTTCACTTTCATTTTCTGATTATTTAAGATAAAATAAACTAGTTTGCAACTTTTTATAATTTTTCATAATTTTTAGATTTTTAATATTATTTTATTTTTAAATTTCATTTTTAAGATTTTTGCAAGTTTTATATTTTTCCTAAGTTTAATACATTAAGTAAGGATTTTTACAATTTTTATATTATCTTTAGAGCCATTTAATTATTTTTTAGGATTATTTTAATATTTTAATAGTTTTTAATCATTTAAAAATAGAATAAATAGTTTTTAAAATTTGGAAAAATAGTTTTTAGTTTAAGTAAGTTGTTTTAGGGTTTACAAGTAGAAAAATCTTTATTTGGGATTTTTATTAATTAATTTTATTTTTAGGGCTTTAATTATCATTTAAAAGTTAATATCTAATTAAATATTTTTGGTAACTTTTTGAGAATTTTTAGAATTTATTTTTATTATTGCATTTTTTTACGATTTTACATTTTTCACGTCTTAGCCTAATTTTCACGTATCCGTCATTTTCTTTTCTTCTAAGCAATATTAATCCAAAGCTTACAAATTATTAAAACACATATACCTCCTTGGGAAACGAATTTTGTTTTTACACTTTGTGGGTCATTAGTGCACGATTTTCCTAAACCGTCGTACTTACTTCTTTCCGGTTTTACACCTTTTTCCTAAAGGGTGTAATTTACCTCCAACCATTTTGGCTCCGCTTCCGGGGAAGTGTGTTGTGCTTAATTTGGAAACTTTTGTTTTTAGTATTATCCATAAATAGTATTTGTGTTAATTGGAACTCCATTAACACATATTATCGGTTTTTCGGTTTCTTTGTGAATATTATTACTATATTGTATACGTATCACAATAAAAATACAATATCTCCAAAAGTGTGAAAACAAAACCTTGAAGCACTTAAGTACCTAGATTCCCTTTAACGGCCTTTTATAGCACGTTGCCTATCTATTCACCTTAAAGTTCGTATTTTTCAAAATCGAGCTTCATGAAAGTATTTATCTATTTTTGCCTTTTTCTTTTTGTTTCAAGATCGAATGGCAACCATGTTTGAAGCCATAATGTGTAAACCGTCTTCCTTGGGTGGTCTTCCTAGTCATACCATCGCAAACCCGAAGGGTGAAATGAAGGTTATTACTACTCGTAGTGGTAAAACTTTCAACGAACCCATTTCTCGTGCTAATATCTCTAAGGAGAAGGAAATTGAAAACGAACCCGAGGTAGTGGTTGAAAAGGAGCATATATCAAGCCCGCGAAGTACCGCTCAAACCACACTTACGGTCGAACCCATACCAATTGTGGAACCCGAGATTCTAAGGCCGTTGCCTACGCCCCAACCCATACCACCCTTGCCTTATCCGTCGAGACGTAACAAGGAGAAATTAAATGAACGTAACAAACAACAAATCGAGATTTTTATAAAAATGTTTCAACAAGTTCATTTTGACGTAAGTTTAGTCGACGCGTTGTTATATATGCCTCGTTTCACCTCCACTTTAAAAAGTATGATGAACGATAAGGAAATGCTTTCAAAGCTTTCTAATTGTTCTTCGGTTTATCTTAACCGAATACCGGAAAAAGTGGGAGACCCCGGGAAATTCCTTATCCCGTGTGATATTCAAGAAATGGAAGAATGCCTTGCCTTGGCCGATCTTGGCGCGGGCATTAATTTGATGCCGTTTTCGATGTGGAAATCGCTATCACTTCCGGCTCTTACTCATTCGAAAATGTCCATCGAAATGGCCGATCATTAAATAATTCTCGCATGCGGATTAGCCGAAAACGTTTTCGTGAAAGTTGGGAAATTCTACTTTCCGGTCGATTTTATCGTTGTAGATATTCCCGCGGATCCACAAGTTCCTCTAATTTTGGGCCGTCCATTTTTAGACACCTCGAGATCAATTATCAACGTTCACGCAAGAAAAATTACGTTACGATTTAACGAGGAGGAACTTGTCATAAACGCTACCAAAAATTCGACACCTTCTCATGTTTACGCTATCGCTACTATAAATCACGTTGATTTAATTGACGTAGTTTGCGATGAATTTTCAGAAGAAGTGTTAGAATTTTCTGAAGGTTCAATTAGTGGCAATCCCACTATTTTAGATCCTATTGTTGCTAAAAATTCACATTCTCTCGCTCCATTCGAAGGAGGCGAATTTATCGACAATGAAGAAAATGTGCATTATAGTAACGAAAAATTCCATCATATTTTCCGCCGGTGGAAATTATGAGTGTTGAACCGAAATCTTCAATCGAGGATCCACCAATCCTAGAATTGAAAGACCTTCCACCTCATCTAGAATACGCAATTTTAGAAGGTGAAGATAAGTTGTCGGTAATTATTACGAAAGATCTTTCCGATAACGAAAAAACCGCACTCATAAAAATCTTGAAAGCTCATAAAGGGGAAATTGCGTGGAAAATATCCGACAGTAAAGGAATCGATCCTAAATTTTTTACTCACAAAATATTAATGGAGGAAGACTACAAACCCGCAATTCAATCTCAAAGAAGGGTAAACCCTAAAATTCACGATGTCATTAAAAAAGAGGTTTTAAAACTTCTCGACGCGGGAATGATCTATCCTATCTCGTATAGCCCATGGGTGAGACCAATCCATTGTGCTCCTAATAAGGGAGGAATGACCGTTGTGACCAACGAAAACAACGAGTTAATTCCAACTAGTTTTGTGACCGGTTGGAGAGTATGTATCGATTATGGTAAACTCAACGATGCAACTCGAAAAGACCATTTTCCTTTGCCCTTGTTGGAGCGACTTTCGGGAAACGATTTCTATTTCTTTCTAGATGGTTTTTCCGGTTACTTTCAAATCCCTGTCGACCCTCGTGATCGAGAGAAAACTATGTTTACGTGTCCTTATGGAACGTTTGCCTATCGTAGAATGCCTTTCGGACTTTGTAATGCACCGGGTACGTTTCAAGGGTATATGATGGCTATTTTCCACGATATGATCGAGAAGTTGATGGAAGTGTTCATGGATGATTTCTCCTTATTTGGTGATTCGTTTACGTCATGGTTAAATAACTTAGAAAAAATGTTAAAACGATGTGAAGAAAACAATCTCGTACTTAATTTGGAAAAATGCCACTTTATGTGGAAACAAGGAATCGTCTTAGGACATAAAATATCAAAAGCGGGGATTAAGGTCGACAAAGCAAAAATCGACGTCATTTCAAAATTACCTCACCCCAAAACCGTCAAAGGAGTTCGAAGTTTCCTAGGCCACGCGGGATTTTATCGACGTTTTATCAAAGATTTTTCGTAAATCTCGACCGATGACACATCTACTTGAAAAAGATGCTCCTTTTATCTTTAACGAAGATTGTGTCCGAGCTTTCGAAACTCTTAAAGGGAAACTTACCGAAGCTCCTATTCTCGTAGCTCCAAATTAGAATCTTCCATTTGAGCTAATGTGTGATGCTAGCGATTACGCAATTGGAGCCGTTTTAGGGCAACACTATGAAAAGCACTTCTGTCCTATCCATTATGCTAGTAAGACGATGATCGAGGCTCAGATGAAATATACTACAACGGAAAAGGTATTCCTAGCCGTAGTATACGCTTTTGAAAAATTCCGACCTTATCTCGTCTTAACTAAAAGCATCGTGTATACGGACCATTCGGCTATTAAGTACCTTTTGGCTAAACAAGACGCTAAGCCAAGGTTGCTTCGTTTGATTCTCCTCCTCCAAGAATTTGATGTCACCGTGCTTGACAAAAAAGGAGCCAAGAATTTAGTGGCCGATCATCTTTCTCGTTTAGAGAATCCTCACACCGATGTATTCGAGAACAAGGAAATTACCGAAAATTTTCTCTCAAAACACTTGGTGTGGTGAACTCTAAAGACGACACCCCATGGTTTGCGGACATTGCAAATTACCATGCGGGAAACTTCATAATCAAGGGTATGACGACACAAAAAAAAAATTCTTTCGTGACGTCAAGTTCTATTTTTTGGACGACCCTTATCTATTTCGAGTATGTGCGGATCAACTCGTTCGCCGTTGTGTACATGGCACCGAAGCTACTAATATCCTTAGAGCTTGTCACGAGGGACCCACGGGTGGTCACCATGGTGCTATTCTCACGCTAAGAAAGTGTTCGATGCTGGTTTCTTTTGGCCTACGATTTATCGTGATGCAGACATACTTGTGAAGTCGTGTGATTCTTGTCAACATAAAGGAAAATCCTCTCAAACGGATGAAATCCCACAACATATAATTCAAGTTTGTGAGATTTTCGACGTTTGGGGCATAGATTTTATGGGACCGTTCCCATCGTCTCGAGGAAACAAATATATCCTCGTCGTTGTCGACTACTTGTCCAAATGGGTAGAAGCTAAGGCTTTACCTACAAACAACGCGCGTGTTGTTGTAAAATTCTTGAAACAATTGTTCTCTCAGTTTGGAACCCCTCGTGCTATTATAAGCGATCGTGGAACCCTTTTTTGTAACGACCAATTCAAAAAAGTCTTGAAAATATATGGAGTTACACATCATCTTTCTACGGCTTATCACCCGCAAACGAGTGGGCAAGTCGAGGTTTCAAACCGAGACTTGAAGAGAATTTTGGAAAGGTCAATTGGAGAAAACTGTGCGTCATGGTCCGACAAACTCGACGATGCTTTATGGGCTTTTCGTACCGCTTATAAAACACCTATCGGTTGTACTCCGTATAAGTTGGTATATGGAATGAATTGTCATTTGCCCATCGAACTAGAACATAAGGCATATTGGGCACTTAAGCATGCTAATTTTGACTTGAAGACCGTGGGAGATCACCGGGAAATATAATTAAATGAATTGGATGAATTAAGGGATCTTGTTAATGAAAATTCATTAATTTTTAAAGAAAAGACTAAAAAATTTCACGATGCTAAAATTAAAAATCGGGTTTTTTACGTTGGAGATCAAGTGTTACTTTTTAACTCTCGTTTGAAAATATTTTTTGGAAAGTTGAAATCCCGTTGGTCCGGTCCGTTCACCGTTAACACAACTTTTTCCATATGGGACCATTGAGCTGGCTCAAAATGATGGTCCTAATTTCAAGGTGAATGGACATAGGCTTTATAACACTTTGGGCGTTATTTCATAGCACATCGCACACAGTCACAGAAAACGACCTCAAAAGAGACGTTTAAGATAAACATAAAAGATTATTTATAACCATTGTCTAAAACGTTTCCAACCAAAAAATGATGTTTTCATCAGAGTAGCGTTACTTGTCCCCAAATATCTCAACCCAAAACATAACAACATATTTTTACCAAGACATGAAGTTTTATAATTTGTTAAAAAGGGAAGGAAATCCTAAATTTTAGACCAATAAAGCACCAACTCCCTCCATGCATGCTCCGCTACTATCAATCTTGATTACCTGAAATACATGCTTTAAATTGTCAACACAAAGGTTGAGCGAATCTATAGGTTTAGCAAATCATAAGTTGAACATAAGTATTAAAACCAATCATGACCATTCAATAGCATTATCGTACTCACAATCTATTATTCTAGGATATTATCTTTAGCAATAGCTAATAATTGTGTTTAATATCGTGACACTAATCCGGTAACTTAATCACCCGCGTACATAGACCGGCATGATTTAAGTGAAACTAGTGCCCCTTCTAAAGGCATTAGTTGTAATTATACCTTATTTCTTATCACAAGTTATCCGTTCGTAGAGGGTACTCAACGTACTATCTCTCGTCTCGGATAGGGTCGTCAACCCCATAGTACTATCAATTGTATAAGCTGCTATCTCCAACCCACACAAGGGCAATACAATATTAATAGTTCACGAATTTAGGGACTTTTACAACTAGGTACTCAACACAATTCAAGGCAACATTCGGGTCCAACAATCATTCATGACTTATGTTCATTTTCATTTAAATAGCATGTATACCCCTCGCGGGTAAAAACGTTTGAAATAAGTAAATAGTGAGGCTATAGACTCACCTTAGGTAGTAGTGGTAGTATTAGTAACTACGGCGTAAACGAAATTGATCACCGACGATGTGGATGCCCGGGTAACTTGATCACAACACCTAACGAACAAACGCGTTATGAGTCAACTCATTACATTACATTAAGTACTAAATAAAATAAATAGAGTCACATGAGACTATTATAAACTCACGCAAAAACAAACAAGTGATATTTACTAGACTGGAACCATTTTTCCATTCTACTAAAAGTATTACCTCATTTTACAAAACTGCCGGTACATACCAAATGTGCAGGCTGTTTTCCTATACTTAACCACCTCTAAAAATTATGAGAAAATTTGTAAAAATCAATTGCATTCTGTAGAAAGACCATACTAAATTTTATAAAAAGTTTTCACTTCTACGACTCACTGCTCAACACATTTCTAAACTACAAAATTCGGACAGAATTGTACTTTCGCGTTGTAAAACCAATTTGACCTTCTTAAAGCATTTTCGTGTACAAATATGACTCTTGATTATGAAAATAGACTCAAAATGCTAAGTTTAGGGCCTGACAACAACCTCTAATCATTTTTAAAACTCAACTTATGGTCCCCGAGATTTGACCTAAAATCGAACACAATTTCGGATTGAGTCGACTTTCATCTCCCGGTACACGAAAACTTCAAAGTATCATAACTTTTGACTCGTTTGGAGTAAAAGCTCTACTTTATATCAAAACAAAGCTAGAAAGAAGCTCTACAACAATATCCTATTATACTAACACTTAAAGAACATCTACTGTACGAAAAATGCCCTTAAACCCACTGTTTCAAAATGACTCTTTCAAAACCATATCAACACAACATTTTGACCCATTGCCTCTATTCCTAAACCTCTAATAACACTATACAATCATCCTAAACCATTATAATCATTCCTAATCACTTGTATGATTAACCATTAACAAAACCCAAATAAAAAATTACACATTCAGTGTAATTAAATGAATTTAAAATGACAATAACATGAATCTAGAACCATACCCATTCTCAAAATAGATCAAATCCAAGAAAAACAAGCATCCCTTGTTTGGCCGTGGGTTTTGGGATCAAGAACACCAACCAAATCTTTTCTAAAAGCTTTAATATTCCAAATGGAGGCTCCTAAACACATTTAAACACAAACCCATTGATTGAATTAGATAAAATCATAGTATTTTTCAAAATCTATAAAAATTAAATCTTGAAAAAAAAATTGTTGCATGTTGAATTTTTGCAGTGGGATTTACTTACAATGATATTCTAAGATTGGGTCTAAGCTTATTTTCTTCCAATTCTAAGTAAAAAAATTTTTGTATGGATTTTTGTTTGGTGTTGGTTAGCCGTGGGTTTTCAAGAGAGAGGAGGGAGGAAGACAAAAATTTTTGTTGTAATAAAATGAATGTGTGTGTGAATTTTAGGCTTATATATAGTGGTGGAGGGGTTGAAATTGTAATACTGGTTTTCTTTTGGCCTTACTAGTAAAACTAGTTATAAAAAGTGAGATTATGACATACTAGTCGGTTTTGAAACTTTACGGGAGTCAGGATTCGTCCCGGCCATCTCAAAATAGCTTTAAATGGTTCAAACGCACACAAAACAAATATACACATGGTTCCGACTCGACTTAAAATGTAATAAAAATAAAAACTTCGAAAAACTCAAATATCGATCAATCGATAATAAAAGATAAATTTTGGGCATCCGTCGGTATCGTAGTCGTTATCGGTACTTCTTAAATCGTCAAATATTAAAATTAAGGCCTCGATCATTGGTTTCAGATTAAACCGTCAAATATATAATAAACGAAATTTCTTAAAAATTTAAAAAATATTCGTAAAATAGGATTAAATAAATGACGTTGGGCTCGGGGTATCACATCCTAAAGTGAGTCACAACTTAAGAGAGATGCCCATACTGAACAGCTCTTGAGACAATAACTTAGCACCATACGGCACATTCACCGGTATCACATCCTCCCCTCCTTAAGGGAGCGACGTCCCGGCGCTCTCCGGCTCTTATACTCGCATTTCCTACTACTTGAAAGATGAGGGTACTTCTTCCTAAAGAGGTCTTCACGTTCCGATGTGGACTTCGGTTCACGTCTCGGGTTCCATCACACCTTCACAATGAGTATTATACCTTGCTTCAATCTCTTAACATCTCGATCCATGATCTCCACTTCAATTTCCTCAAATTCTTCCTACGATTATCAACACATCTCTCCTCACGGCTTCTCGCGGTTAACAAGTGATTCTTAATCTACACCATCTCTTTTGTATCTCGAATCATTTCAAGTCCATTCAACTGACTTTTTCCTACTTCATTCCATCCAACTGGCGATCTATATTTTCATCAACATAATTCTTCAAATGTTGCAGCTTCAATGCTAACATGGTAAATGTCGTTGTACAAAGATACTACCAACGGCAAGTGTCGATCTCAAAAACTACCAAAATCAGTCACACACGCTCGGAGCATGTCTTCCAACGTTCGAATCGTCCTTTCACTTAGTCCATCAGTCTCATAAAAACAATTAATCATAAAGGAAAATCACACGGGCCACACATAACCCCATCGAAACTGTTCAAAATATATAAGACGAAGTAATTAATACTAGTCGTACAAAACACCTTATTTCAATAGTATGTACATACAACCTAGTTCGTCAAAAACGAATTCATCGATATGGAAACCATTCGACGTATACATAACTCTATCGAAGATATCACAATCCAATCAAACTCAAAAACCATAATAAAACACATACAACCATATAACGACATGTTTGCAAAATAGCCAAATCAGCCAAGCCATGATAAAATAAGAATATTTGACGGGATTTCGGACGAGTCCAGTCAAAAGAAAATTGCAAGTTAAAGAAGGTTCACGAGCTTGCTAGCTAGGAATGCATATCCATAAAGAAAGAAAATACATACATATGTCATCGCACGGTGCTCACACATGGATCCATACCCAAAAGAAAAATATATGACAAGAACACCATCTCACTTTCATCCCAAACGTGGTCAAAATCTCAGTAAGAATCATCGTTCACAGCTAAAAATATATTACATGGCACATGTTTTCCATGATCGGACGTTATTGAACAATGTCGTCTCAAGTTTCCACAACTTTCGATCACTTGACTAGATCACATACCACGTAAATACATAAAAGGCAAGGGTTTACCACAAAAACATTAACTAGGTCTACCTGTCGTTTAACCATTGATAATCAAAGATGGTCTAGTCAAGCAAAGAGGATTCCTCACTTGAATAAACGAAGACGGCAAATGGAATTGTCTTCCAACTACCTATGCACAGTTGGTAAACTTCAACAGTTTTTCGCGTGTCGTTGACATATCAAAAGAACGAGAAAAGAAAATAAATAAAGTACGACACATTTGATGTAGGAGAAGTCTTCTTCATCTCTCTTAGAGTTACTTGAACTCGGATTTCCTCTACTTCGGTACTCTTCTATTATTGTTAAAATTTCTTCTCAGTGTCGGTACGAGCCCCTTTTGTATTTCAGCAACACCCTAGTGATTCCGATGGAATTCGCACATTACATACAACACATAAAACAATTTTTTTTTCAGAATTACTCGGTCACGGTGACTTACTAAGTCAACGCAAAACAAAAGAAAAGATTTCAAGGAACACAATAAAATTTAAAATTTTTCTTTAGGAATAAAAGAGAAAATGATTACTTGCATAAGGATCCACCATTTTAAAAGCGTTCTCATCCAAACATTTATCAAAAACACTACCAGTTTAAAGATGGCCAATTGATTTGAAACGACGTTGCCCTTCCTAAACTATGCATAAATAGCTAGATCATGCATAATTGAGGATCAAGCAACAACAATCAACAAAACAAAGTGTGACAACCGTGGTTTTGAGGTTCGTCACTTGGTCTTACTTTTAGGTTATTTTTATGTGTGCTTATTTTATTTGTGTGTTTACGTGTTTATTTTGTGTGAACGAGGTTGGTTTGGTTATCGTTTATGAGTATAGAGTACTCATAAGTAAATCGAGGAACGGTTATTTCATGTTCATGAGCTCACAAGTGGTGACTATGAAATGAAATAGTGATATTTTGATGTTTACGTATGCGTATATGTATTATAGAAAATCGTATTTTTTTACGATTTACGATTTAGCATTTAGAGGTCTCGGATGAGGTAATTAGCCATATGGATATTTTTTGGGATGGTTTTAGGTCATTTAGGACTTAATTATAAAGTTTATTTCAAAATTTGAGATTTTTTATAAAAGTGTATATTTTACGTCTTTTACGGTAAATCGCGTAAATTTGACTAGTTTTACGGTTTTGAGGTTTTGGGAGTTTTAGGAGCTGAAATAAATTAAGGTAAATTAAGGTAATATTAATAAGATATTAATTAACAATTAACAAAAAAAAAAATAAAGAAAAAAACGAAATTAGGGGTGTTTGGGTCGGTTTAGAAGAGAAAAAAAAGGAAAAAGAGGAAAAAAAAGGAAAGTGGACTTATACTTGGACTAGGATTTTATGTACACCCTATATATTATATTATTTACTACCAAAAAGATCATAAATCCTTGGAGATAAATAAAAATTCGTGAGTTTCATAGAGGAGAATTAGGGTTCTTCATAAAAATTAGGTTTTCTTCATTTTCCATTGTTCTAAAGGTAAAACCTTCAAAACCCTTTTCAATTAAATTGTTTTTATGTTTTCTTTAATCATCTTATGATGGATTAGGGTTAGGGTTTATATAAAAACAGTAAATTAATGTTGAATTAATCATTATATGATGATCACATAAATTAGGGCTTGTAGTTAGAGGGGTTAGGGTTAATTAATGAGGTTGATTTTCTTAAACCCGTTTTTAAAAACTGGGCAGAATTTTGAGTCAATTGTTTTGATCATATCTAGAGTTCTAGGGACATTAAAGATGCTATCAAGCTAGCCCTGAAAATGTATTTGAAGTGGCTTTCCAATGCAAGAAACGAGAACTAAATTGGAGGTTGGGAAGTGGGTCAAAAACAGGTTACAACAGTCGGAGGTCAAAGCAGTTTTGAATTCAGCCTGTTTTCTTTTTAAGTTTTGGGTTGTTTGGGGTACTTAGGATTGCATTGGGATCTTCTCACGAACATGAGAGATGGTTTATATATTGTAGTAAGTATCTGCACTTGGGCTAAGGTTGTGGTTTAGGGTAAGACCCCTTAATGGTAACAAACTTTTAGTACGTTTAAAATCAGGAAATCTGGAATGATAAAAGTAGATATATGTATATCGGGCCCTTAACAGTAGCTTTAAGGTTAGGGCAAGTGAGAGGTGTTAGCCAACATATGTAAGGGTATGAATATTCATTTTACAGAAACCATGGATATGTTTAGGTGGGCGTTTGGCTTATAGTTTGGAGACCTAAAACTGGGACTGTTTTTTGGTAAAATGATAACGGGATGTGTTATGGAGTAAAACGAGTTAAGGGCTTTATAGAGGGGTGTAATGGGATGCTTAGAGAATTTAAATGAGGTATATATATGGTAGTAGGTTAGATGTCCATCATAGGTTGATGAGCCATCTTAGTGATTGGGTCATGTATTGATTGTGTGTTTTTGGTTTGTTAGCTTGTTGCTAGTGCGAGGACTCGTGAAGAAGCTATCAGGTGAGTTTCATAGTCTCATGTTTACTATTGATTTTGACTTCCAGATGGGATGGAAGAGACATTGTGTTGAATTATTTTCTAAATTAATGCTGTGAATGTTTTAAGGTTTGAGATGGACTTGTGTGTACATTTATGTGATTAACTGCTATGTGATTCTTGTTTGTGTATGATCTGGATTGGAAAGGTACATAGGTGTATGGGCGCCTATGGGACCAATGGTTTGACAAGGTAGTGTCCTTGTGGTTTGAAAAGGTAGTGGCCTTGTGGTTTGACAAGGTAGTGGCCTTGTGGTTTGACAAGGTAGTGGCCTTGTGGTTTGACAAGGTAGTGGCCTTGTGGTTTGCCAAGGTAGTGGCCTTGGGATAGGTACATAGTGTGATCATCTATGGTACCATGTTGTTTGGCAAGGTAGGAGCCTTGGTTTTGGTTTGAAATGTTTGATCTTGAATTGTTAGTTGTTAATACATAATTGTAGCGCATTGTCCATATGTTTATTGCTTATGGTATTCACAGCTTATGACTTGTTTTGTGTTGGAGTCTAAACCTATGACTCTCACCAACTTTATGTTGACGTGTTTTAGTGTCTTTTTCAGGTGATAACGTGGTTAAGCATGAGAACTTATGTGGCTAGGATTGGAGTCGAGTAGGAATGCATTTAGAAGGAGATCCCCGTTCCTTCTTAGTTTATTTTGTTGTTTGTTTCTTTGAGTGATGCTATGAACCTATATGTTGTATTGTTTGTATTATTTGTTTGTCTTGGGTAAGACGTAGGACTATTACCTACTTACCTAGACGCCTGCATTGTTTGAGATATTGTCATGACATTGTGTCACCTTTTTATGACATTTCTATTTCATTTAGTTAACTCTATAGACACGCTATTGTTGTGATGATATCCAGACGTCGCGCCCCATATTCCGCCATGGTGAGGTGTGACAGAATGGTATCAGAGACAATGGTTATAGAGAATTAGGTTTCCTAGTCGCGTAGCCTAGTCTGTAGCTTAAGGGTCCCTGCATATAGGCGTCATAGGAGTATGTGTGCATTTTATATAAATTGATGTGTTTGGATGTTATTTATTGTGATGTTTTGACTAGTATGAATTGAACCATAGTAAGTTCATACTTAGCCACATGTTATTTTCTTTTCGGGTTGTGAGTAGTGCGGGTTGAACCATAATCATCCACGCTAGTCATTGTCGTATTTTGCTTATATTGTACATTATAGTACATAATTTGTTACATAGTAGTTTCTAACTTTTATTGGGTTATTTTATGTACTTGAGGTATGTTTTTTTGTCTTTTGATGTTTAAGTCATGTTCCCTAAGAATCATGTGGTTGTTCGAGTTAAGAGGAGTAGGTGGATATGAAGGATTTTAAGCGGTTTCCACTCTTATGGGCGACATGACTTATAACTGATTATGTTTTGTTTTGGATTTAGTCTATACTGTTTTAGCTAGACTATGGATTTTTGTATTCCAAGAGTTTTACTTTGTTATTTTAATAAATGGAGTTTTGGATCTTATTGGTTATGTGGTTATGAGCTTATGTGAGTAGATGGATTTATGTGTTATATGTTGTATTGATTCTTATAAGTGTCATCATAGGAGGGAGTGCATTGGGGAAAGGGTAATTGTATAAGTATGGTGGCCAACATAGTTATACAAGTACCATAACTTCAATGGGTTCCCAAGTATGGTTGCATGAAAGAGGGTTAGTACATGCTTGTATATGATGAGATGTAGATTTTGGGTATACGTATAATATATGGGTTTATGTAATGGCTGCCTATGATATGGCTATTGTTCTTTTTGTCTTATATGTTTTGGGTTATAGTTGTGTTGTGTGATTATGGGGTCACACGATATGGTTTGGTTTTGGAGGTGGGATTTATGCCTTGTTGTGGCACGGTGAGATGGTGATTACTCGTATGGAAAAACGAGCGTATAAAGCGATTGATTGACTTACGTGTATGATAACGAGTATGTTTGGAGGATTCAATAGGTATACATATGCGGATGTATATATACTACTGTGTGTTAAGTTATGGTATATGGTCGTTCACTAGTTATTATAACTTGAACGTACCTTGTGTTTGTTCGTGTTTTATGGTGCTGGAGTTTGGTGGAGTTTCAATGACGGTTTGAATCTTTTGAACCGTGTCTTGTAGTGTGTTCTTTGAGTTTCGTATTTCACGTGTACGTTTTAAACGGTGTTCTTGGTTTTAACTCTCTTGAAATAACTTGGGATTTCTTTTGAGATAATGAAATCTTTTGTGTTGAGTCTTACATTTCTTTTGGTTGGTATATGGAAAAAGGGGACTTGGAAATCTAGTATAGGGTTAGATAGTTGGTCGTATTCGGTAAAATAAGGGTAAGGTGTTGGGGTCGTGTTTGAAACAAGATGTAACGTAAGATTTCTTTTAATCAACACTTATTTATTTCAAATTCTAAAAGACATTCTTTAAAAATAAAGCGAAGTAAAATTTCTTTCTACTTATATAGCTTATATAAATGGGTTTAACCGATTCACGTCATTTATAATTATTAATACAAGGTTAAATTGAGTTAGGAAGATTTCACATACAATTATATCTTTCATTTAAATGGATTGCATTAATCACTAAGTTTATTCTTTAGTTTTTAAAACAACTAGTATAAAATTGTTTTGGTAGTAACTTGTTCGTTTTTAAAGCTTTTTCGGTGATTCAAAAGCCTAAAATTATGTACTCGGAACGTACTTTTCAAATATTCAGAATGTATAGTCATGGGAGGTCAGTGGACTGGTCGGAATTATTGTACAAGTGTCGGGTTCAAGGTTGAGTTTGAATAGTAGTTTTATTTTTATGATTTGGGATGCACGGGATGCCTAGTCTTTAAGTTGAGTTTGGAGTTCGTCAAGAGGGTTGTTAGTAGATTGTTTGAGTCACATAGAGGTGGGGAGGTAAAAAAAAAGAGCAAATAAAATAAATAAAAATATATTCTTTTGGAAAAGCCGATCTTTTGCACGGTTTAAATAATATGTCGCGGGGCGTAATATGTTTGGTTGCCATTGGGTGTTTCTTGGATTATTTTTCGTTTTCATGGGTCATTTGAATTGATACACGTTTTGGGTTTGAGTTTCCTTTTGAGTCTCGTGGTTTTTGACTTGTTTTAACTGGTGCACGTGAAATGTCGTTAAGTTATCCGTGGGTTTGATTCGTTGATCGTATCTGGTGGATTCAGGATGTACTTTTGGTTACGTATTGTTCGGGAGCGTTGAGGTAGTCGTATGAAAGACTTGGTTGCGCATACACGATTTAGTAGGTGACCATTAGAGAACGGTCGGAATGCCCTTAGTGGGGAGGAAAGAAGTTCGTAGACGAACTAATGTGGTCATGAGGTCTCTTAGGAGTGTCAAGGGAGATGAATAGAGGTTGCATAATGTATGGTTATTGGCACAAGTAACGCGCCATAGAGAGTGTTGGAAGGGGATATGGTTCGTAAGGTATGTATGCTTTCTGAAAATTTCCTGAAACTTAGTAAGGTTGCCTATTACTTTGAGGTAGAACGATGAATAGAGCAAGTAGGAGAGGTGAGAAGAGTTGTAGTTAGTGCCTTTCCAAGGCAAATCGTTGATGGAGTGATTTAAAAACAAGAGCTGTTAGAAATTGCAAGAAATTTATTCGTGTTGCCGCTAAGAGAGGGTGTGAGGAGGACATAGTTGAAATTGCTAAGGATGTTGTATGAACGCTTTGGGTTTACGGTTATGCATTTGGCTTCGCCAAAGCACTAGCGGTTCTCATGGAGTTAATGAACCGAGTGTGCATGAACGTATATAAACGAGTTGTCATCGGGAGCATCGACGACATTTTGACCTACTCAAATCTTAGAAGGAGGATGAGGCGAATTATGTGTTGGATCTGGAGTTGTTAGGAAAGGGAGTTATACGTGAGATTTTCAAGAGTAAGTTTTAGGATTAAGTTTACGAGGATGAGCAGTAGAGGTGGTGGCATATCATGGAACCAGCAAGGGTGAAGTGAAGAAGGATGAGGGAGCGTTTTGGAGGCTGAAGAGGTGGATTGGATAATGAGCCGATCTTGGCATTATCCGAAGGACCGGATGAATTCGCGAAGCATGACGATACGTGGAGCAAGGATTTGGACGCGTACGAGGACGACAAAGAAAGGCGATCGAATATACGTTGCAGGAACTGAATATTTGGAAGAACTGGATAGACTTAGTTAGTGGAGCTGGACTGTTATATCTGCCTAGAATGTTAGAGGCATTTTGGTGTACGAGACGTAGAGAATGATCTATACAGATCATGAACGTCTCCAACACATATTTAATCATCTTGATTGAACATTTGGAAAAGGTGGTGGGTGGAGTTAAGTGATGAAAGAAAATTGCAAGGCCAAGTACCACCTGGGAAAGGCAAGCATGGTTGATGAGGCGTGGAATAAGAAGAATGAAGTGAAGCTGAGACGAACTTGAACTATAGGGATGGCGTATTAGGGCGGTTTGGATAAAGGATATAGGTTGCAAAAGTTGAGTTGTCTAAAGCAGAGAACGCGTCAACGTGTATGTTGCGTGGCTTGGACAATCGTATGGAGAAAAGGGACGTAGTCGATAAATGCCATTTGAGGCACTGTATGAAAGGATAGGGTGAGTTGTCCCCAATGTGGACTAAAATTGGTAAAAGAGGCTACCGATGTGGAAATGGTGTTTGTGGAAAGAATAAGAGCAACAAGGGATGTTATGTAGAAAATGAGGAAACCACTAGAGCTAGTGACAAAGTATGTAGGAAGTTTCACCCATAGTAACGGGTGGTACGTTTTGGTAAAGTGGAAGAGTTGAGGTAGAGTTTTGTAGGTCTATTTATGATCATTGGAAAGATCGGACCATTAGCGTATGAGCATAGAATTACCTGGGGGAAATGAGTTGTATACATGATACATTTCATGTATTAAGATTGGTAAAGGTTGTTTGAGAATGCATTTTGCATGAACGGTTATTCGGGACTGGTATTAATAAGAGTCTTTGTTTTTATCAAAGAATCATCTGTGAGATTTATTGACCGTGAGGTCAAGAGTTTGGCGATGAGTTTAATTATTTTTGGTTTGTATATGTGGTATTTTGAAACATGAACTGAGGTTTACGTGGAAATGAGAGGAGTTCATTTAGAACAAGTATCCTCATGTGATTTGTGGTTGTGTGTTTGATCCTAAGGAGTAAATCTCGGGACGAGATTTCTATTAGGAGGGAGTGATGTGACAACCGTGGTTTTGAGGTTCGTCACTTGGTCTTACTTTTAGGTTATTTTTATGTGTGCTTATTTTATTTGTGTGTTTACGTGTTTATTTTGTGTGAACGAGGTTGGTGTGGTTATCGTTTATGAGTATAGAGTACTCATAAGTAAATCAAGGAACGGTTATTTCATGTTCATGAGCTCACAAGTGGTGACTATGAAATGAAATAGTGATATTTTGGTGTTTACGTATACGTATATGTATTATAGAAAATCGTATTTTTTTACGATTTACGATTTAGCATTTAGAGGTCTCGGATGAGGTAATTAGCCATATGGATATTTTTCGGGATGGTTTTAGGTCATTTAGGACTTAATTATAAAGTTTATTTTAAAATTTGAGATTTTTTATAAAAGTGTATATTTTACGTCTTTTACGGTAAAACGCGTAAATTTGACTAGTTTTACGGTTTTGAGGTTTTGAGAGTTTTAGGAGCTGAAATAAATTAAGGTAAATTAAGGTAATATTAATAAGATATTAATTAACAATAAAAAGAAAAAAAAATAAAGAAAAAACCGAAATTAGGGGTGTTTGGGTCGGTTTAGAAGAGAAAAAAAAGGAAAAAGAGGAAAAAAAAAGGAAAGTGGACTTATACTTGGACTAGGATTTTATGTACACCCTATATATTATATTATTTACTACCAAAAATATCATAAATCCCTGGAGATAAATAAAAATTCGTGAGTTTCATAGAGGAGAATTAGGGTTCTTCATAAAAATTAGGTTTTCTTCATTTTCTATTGTTCTAAAGGTAAAACCTTCAAAACCCTTTTCAATTAAATTGTTTTTATGTTTTCTTTAATCATCTTATGATGGATTAGGGTTAGGGTTTATATAAAAAAAGTAAATTAATGTTGAATTAATCATTATATGATGATCACATAAATTAGGGCTTGTAGTTAGAGGGGTTAGGGTTAATTAATGAGGTTGATTTTCTTAAACCCGTTTTTAAAAACTGGGCAGAATTTTGAGTCAATTGTTTTGATCATATCTAGAGTTCTAAGGACATTCAAGATGCTATCAAGCTAGCCCTGGAAAGGTATTTGAAGTGGCTTTCCAATGCAAGAAACGAGAACTAAATTGGAGGTCGGGAAGTGGGTCAAAAACAGGTTACAACAGTCGGAGGTCAAAGCAGTTTTGAATTCAGCCTGTTTTCTTTTTAAGTTTTGGGTTGTTTGGGGTACTTAGGATTGCATTGGGATCTTCTCACGAACATGAGAGATGGTTTATATATTGTAGTAAGTATCTGCACTTGGGCTAAGGTTGTGGTTTAGGGTAAGACCCCTTAATGGTAACAAACTTTTAGTACGTTTAAAATCAGGAAATCTGGAATGACAAAAGTAGATATATGTATATCGGGGCCTTAATAGTAACTTTAAGGTTAGGGCAAGTGAGAGGTGTTAGCCAACATATGTAAGGGTATGAATATTCATTTTACAGAAACCATGGATATGTTTAGGTGGGCGTTTGGCTTATAGTTTGGAGACCTAAAACTGGGACTGTTTTTGGTAAAATGTTAACGGGATGTGTTATGGAGTAAAACGAGTTAAGGGCTTTATAGAGGGGTGTAATGGGATGCTTAGAGAATTTAAATGAGGTATATATATGGTAGTAGGTTAGATGTCCATCATAGGTTGATGAGCCATCTTAGTGATTGGGTCATGTATTGATTGTGTGTTTTTGGTTTGTTAGCTTGTTGCTAGTGCGAGGACTCGTGAAGAAGCTATCAGGTGAGTTTCATAGTCTCATGTTTACTATTGATTTTGACTTCCAGATGGGATGGAAGAGACACTGTGTTGAATTATTTTCTAAATTAATGTTGTGAATGTTTTAAGGTTTGAGATGGACTTGTGTGTACATTTATGTGATTAACTGCTATGTGATTCTTGTTTGTGTATGATCTGGATTGGAAAGGTACATAGGTGTATGGGCGCCCATGGGACCAATGGTTTGACAAGGTAGTGGCCTTGTGGTTTGAAAAGGTAGTGGCCTTGTGGTTTGACAATGTAGTGGCCTTGTGGTTTGACAAGGTAGTGGCCTTGTGGTTTGACAAGGTAGTGGCCTTGTGGTTTGCCAAGGTAGTGGCCTTGGGATAGGTACATAGTGTGATCATCTATGGTACCATGTTGTTTGGCAAGGTAGGAGCCTTGGTTTTGGTTTGAAATGTTTGATCTTGAATTGTTAGTTGTTAATACATAATTGTAGCGCATTGTCCATATGTTTATTGGTTATGGTATTCACAGCTTATGACTTGTTTTGTGTTGGAGTCTAAACCTATGACTCTCACCAACTTTATGTTGACGTGTTTTAGTGTCTCTTTTAGGTGATAACGTGGTTAAGCATGAGAACTTATGTGGCTAGGATTGGAGTCGAGTAGGAATGCATTTAGAAGGAGATCCCCGTTCCTTCTTAGTTTATTTTGCTGTTTGTTTCTTTGAGTGATGCTATGAACCTATATGTTGTATTGTTTGTATTATTTGTTTGTCTTGGGTAAGAGGTAGGACTGTTACCTACTTACCTAGACGCCTGCATTGTTTGAGATATTGTCATGACATTGTGTCACCTTTTTATGACATTTCTATTTCATTTAGTTAACTCTATAGACACGCTATTGTTGTGATGATATCCATACGTCGCGTCCTATATTCCGCCATGGTGGGGTGTGACACAAAGCTCTTCCCGAATTATGCATAGTTAGCTAAGTTGTGCATAATTGAGGACCGAAGGACGACACGAACATTATTATTACACACCAAATATGGCTATGAAAGTTTTCGACCTATACATCAAAATAATTAAATCATTTGAAATAAGAAAATATTATTACCAGTGTTTCAAGGAACACATCAAACATTTTTAATCTATTTTGGAAACATACTTTTACTTTGCCTTTTCATGAGGGAAATAAATAAATAATTAAATAAATAATTAAATAAATAAATCGACACCATTTACATTTTGTTTAACGAAACATTTGACACACTCATACATATTTTCGAAATAGATTGTTCACAAAGTAACGGTAAGGTGGTTCCAGATTAAAGATCATTGCAAGCATAACGAGGATTAAAAATAAAAAATCAGTGAGATCAATTAAGATAAACGAGCAATATATTTTCCAACCGAAATTAACTACATTAGAAATGAAAATACTTCGAATATATGACAAGAGTTTCGGGATGACAACAACGATCTATAAATACATGCAGTAAACATCGAACATCAACACAAGCGTCAAAAATAGGACAACGATCATAATTCCCATCGTCTCGAGTTACACATACATTCAACCAAATTTTTGGTACCAATAACCAAAAGGAGAAAAGTTACGTCATCCATGAAGAGGAAAAAAATACACCGGGTGACATACCCTTATTATCATGTACTTGCGAAGTAGCAATTCAAAAATAAATAATGGTCTCATACCATTGACAATATTAAAACGAAAAATCACATGACTTCCCAAGTTCAGATATAGATTCGCAAAATCGATGAAGGGATGCCGTACGATCGAACCATCGTGACTCAAAACATTATATATATATCTTTATAAAATAATATACAACTAGGCGTGTGTTAGGTAATCCATCTTCATATTCTAGTTAGTGTTACCTTGTACATTGTAAAAGCGAACATTTTCATATTTTTTATTTATTTATGTTATATTGTTTAAGACTCATATCTCTCATTTTCAACTTTACAAAGTTTTTATTTCTGGAAAGTTTTCAATATCTATGAAATTAATAACATTAGTAGATGCGGTGACTCGGTTATCATAATCGATAAAATAATTAGGTTTGAAAGTCTCGATACTTGTGTCAAAATCTATTTAATGTTTATACCTTAAGTACCAAAAACGTACATAGTAAGAATTTTAAAAGTTTTACGTTATTATTATTACGACTTATCTTATCACATATATACACGTATCCAACATGACTCAAACTAGTCCAATTAACTCTTAAAATTAACCTTGACTTTTTATTATAAATAAGTCATCCTTAGAATTGGTATGCTATATTTTATTCACGCGACTCGAGTCAGGCGTTAAAGATGTTTCACGAAGTACTATCTTGGATAAATTACTGATTTTAGTCTGGACTTGAATCTCGATAATAATAGAATAGATAATCAAAATGCTTATTTCAATAATTCTGAAATGTAGAAAATTTCAAATTTTAAATCTTTAGCCAATTATCAAGTGATTTTTAACATTAACACATCTCATAACAGAATAAAATGGCGTTCCATCAACGTTCAATAATTTGTCTCTAGCGTTAGAATTTCTCACTTAAAGTGTATCTTTCGATATTTATCCCAGTTTATTCACTACAACAAGTGACGAGTTCTAGTTTAAATGACCTTATGGTTAAGATAAAACCAATTTTACAAAGTCTTTAGCTCCAAAATACGTGGTCAGTTTTTCTACTCATGTTCTATATTACAAAATACGCCAAAAGTTTGCTATATTGACCCAAATATTAATTCATAATAAACCCAAAGCTACATATACTCGATAGTCATATCGTTAATTTTATTAATAACTCCTTTTTCAAATTAAGTTAAGCAAATTTTGACAGTTCTATCACAAGCTTTTAGTATCAAAGTATTATTATATGAAAACAAGGATTTCACGAGTAATATAAATTACTTATTATGATTTACCAACCAAGGTTAAAGGAAAAATAATTTCTTTTTGTCCATTTATTCTCTACACATATTTTACTTGTTACAAGACGCCTCATACGTCATTTTTAGTCAAAAATTTTGTTCACCATATATTTAATATGTAAAACACTTTAGGTTTAAGTCATTCAATTAATAAAACTCAATGCTTATTTAACTGACACAAGTGTCAGACCTCGTCATATATAATATCGAATTCAAAATAATGAAACACAAAACGAATGAAATAAACAAAACAAGAATACGTATGTCAACTAAGTGTTGTTATCGGCCTCGGATGAGTCTCAAAACCGTAGACAATAAAGCTAACACAAAACAACCAAACTTCAAGCTATCATGCTTGATCACAATGCTAGTCTCTTTAAAACACATCTTTAAATTCAAGTAGGATGATAAAAACGATTAAATGGCGATGCGCCTCAACCACGATTTATAATATACACATATGATTTGTCGCTACGATGTATACATCTGTGATTATACGTCGGCTATGTTATAGTTACGCGAACTAATATATCAAACCCACAAGGAATAAAGGAAATAAAATAGTACGTAAGTAAATTACGTTTCAAAAGAAGATGTCCAAGAATGACACATCACGGTGCGATAACGGCGATCAAGATCAATCTAGTGGATATACAATATGTTACGAAGCATTATTTACGTATCTAGAGTATCAAACGAGGTTCACATTCGGTTATTCGAACAATAAATTAATTATCAAGATTGATAATTAGCGGTGACGCCGAATTATCAACAAAACCGCATTTTAAATGTACGATAACCACGGAAGGACCATTGCTTCGCGTGCAATGCCTCAAAATACCATAGTATATACATACCTATACATACAATCATTCCTACATACACATAGCATCACAACGTAGTGTTGCCATGTAATGCAATGTAGCCCGTATGCCAATTACATGCAACATATATGATAGTCGTATAAATGTTTGCAAATTACGATATTAAGTACCCGACGTACAAAAAAATATATCTCAATATATTATCATAGTATTTACTTACTAAATACTAGGGAATTCATATCAGTTTTGAGGGATACATCTAAAATATAAATCAATGCTAAAGAAATCTTACCGGAGCCATGCGGAGTAGTTGCGTGCTTTAAAACTTTTTACGACACACCAAAAGTTATAGTTTAGGTTTTTCAAAAATCGACCTAGTTCCCTATAACTTGTGGCTCTGATTACCAATCTATAACACCCCCAATTTACCACGCAGCGTAATTCCACTTTGGGCGTTATTTCATAGCACATCGCACACAATCATAGAAAACGACCTCAAAAGAGACGTTTAAGATAAACATAAAAGATTATTTAAAACCATTGTCTAAAACGTTTCCAACCCAAAAATGATATTTTCATCAGAGTAGCGTTACTTGCCCCCAAAGATCTCAACCCAAAACATAACAACATATTTTTACCAAGACATGAAATTTTATAACTTGTTAAAAAGGGAAGGAAATCCTAAATTTTAGACCAATAAAGCACCAACTCCCTCCATGCGTGCTCTGCTACTATCAATCTTGATTACCTGAAATACATGCTTAAAATTATCAACACAAAGGTTGAGCGAATCTATAGGTTTAGCAAATCATAAGTTGAACATAAGTATTAAAACCAATCATGACCATTCAATAGCATTGTCGTACTCACAATCTATTATTAGAGGATATTTTATTTAGCAATAGCTAATAATTGTGTTTAAGCTCGTGACACTAATCCGTTAACTTAATCACCCATGTACAAAGACCGGCATGATTTAAGTGAAACCATGGCCCCTTCTAAAGGCATTAGTTATAATTATACCTTATTTCTTATCACAAGTTATCCTTCCGCAGAGGGTACTCAACGTACTAGCTCTCGTCTCGGATAGGGTCGTCAACCCAATAGTACTATCAATTGTATAAGCGGCTGTCTCCAACCCACACAAGGGCAAGACAATAGTTAATAGTTCACGAATTTAGGGACTTTTACAACTAGGTACTCAACACAATTCAAGGCAACAATCGGGTCCAACAGTTATTCATGACTTATGTTCATTTTCATTCAAATAGCATGTATCCCCCTCGGGGGTAAAAACGTTTGAAATAAGTAAAGAGTGAGGCTATAGACTCACCTTAGGTAGTAGTGGTAGTATTAGTAACTACGGAGTAAACGAAGTCGATCACCGACGATGTGGATGCCCGGGTAACTTGATCACAACACCTAACGAAAAACGCTTAATGAGTCAACTCATTACATAACATAAAGTACTGAATAAGATAAATATAGTCAAATGCGACTATTATAAACTCACGACAAAAACAAACTAGTGATATTTACTAGACTCGAACCATTTTTCCATTCTACTAAAAGTATTACCTCATTTTACAAAACTGCCGGTACATACCAAATGTGCGGGCCGTTTTCCTATACTTAAACACCTCTAAAAATTATGAGAAAATTTGTAAAAACCAATTACATTCTGTAGAAAGACCATACTAAATTTTATAAAAAGTTTTCACTTCTACGACTCACCGCTCGACACATTTCTAAACTACAAAATTCGGGCAGAATTCTACTTTCGGGTTGTAAAACCAATTTGACCTTCTTAAGCATTTTTGTTTACAAATCCGACTCTTGATTATGAAATAGACTAAAAATGCTAAGTTTAGGGTCTGAGAACAGCCTCTAATCATTTTTAAAACTCAACTTATTGTCCACGATATTTGACCTAAAATCGAACGCAATTTCGGATTGAGTCGACTTTCATCTCCCGGTACACGAAAACTTCAAAGTATCATAACTTTTGACTCGTTTGGAGTTAAAAGCTAGAAATAAGCTCTACAACCATATCCTGTCATACTAACACTTAACCAATATCTATTGTACGAAAAATGGCCGTAAACCCACTTTATTAAAATGACTCTTTCAAAACCATATCAACACATCATTTTGACCCATTTCCTCTATTCCTAAACCTCTAATAGCAATATACAATCATCCTAAACCATTCTAATCATTCCTAATCAATTTTATGATTATCCATTAATAAAACACAAATAAAAAAAGTTGTTGCATGTTGGATTTTTGTGGTGTGATTTACTTACAATGATATTCTAAGATTGGGTCTAAGTTTATTTTCTGCCAATACTAAGTAATAAAAATTTTGTATGGATTTTTTTGGTGTTGGTTAGCAGTGGGTTTTCAAGAGAGAGGAGGGAGGAAGACAAAAAATTTTGTTGTAATAAAATAAGTGTGTGTGTGAATTTTAGGCTTATATATAGTGGTGGAGGGTTGAAAGTATAATATTGGTTTTCTTTTGCCTTACTAGTAAAATTAGTTATAAAGAGCGAGATTATGACGCACTAGTTGGCTTTGAAATTTTACGGGAGTCGGGATTCATCCCGGCCATCTCAAAATAGCTTTAAATGGTTCAAACGCACATAAAACGAATATACACATGGTTCTGACTCGACTTAAAACATAATAAAAATAAAAACTTCGAAAAACTCAAATATCGATCAATCAATAATAAACGATAAATGGCATCCGTCGGTATCGTAGTCGTTATCGTACTTCTTAAATCGTCAAATGTTAAAATTAAGGCCTCAATCATTGGTCTCAAATTAAATCGTCAAATATATAATAAACGGAATTTCTTAAAAATTTCAAAAATATTCGTAAAATAGGATTAATTAAATGACGTTGGGCTCGGGGTATCACATCCTCAAGTGAGTCACAACTTAAGAGAGATGCCCATACAGAACAACTCTTGAGACAATAACTTAGCACCATACGACACATTCACCGGTATCACAGGCTTAAGCACTACTTCGGTGGGGATGTTCCTCTTTCGAACGACCTCGACCAAGTCACCTTCCCCAATGATAATTAAACGTTCAGGGGATCGAGTCGAGCTCATGACTCAGTAATAAAAAACGAGGTGCTTCGTGGGAGAGTTCCCATGTTTATCCATGTTTATATTATCGCTTTCTAATGTAGTTAATGAGAGGGATTTGTGCCCTTCCAACTCGTTGTCTCATGGTTGTTTGTGATTGTGTTATCAAGATCATCATCACGTTCGAAGCCTCTCGTGTTCGTTTCACTCGAGCTTCGATCGTTTGCTTTGAAGGAATTTTTCACGAATCCAAGACATATATCCTTTATCGCTCTAACAATAGTCTTGTAGAATAATTAATAAACGTCTTTAGATTATTTGTTTCTTACCCTTTCCATACTAGATCCTAAGCATTCGACTTTTCGTCTCTAGTATGGGGGTAATCCACCCTTAGACTCGAAACATTGAGGACAATGTTTACTTTTAGTATGGGGGTGAATAGATACTTACCTTGGCCACGGCTTTACGCACTCCAAAATTTATCATTTTGTTTTTGTTTTTAATAAGGCTAAAAATGACCAAATTTTAAAATTTTTCGTAGTTTTTCATAAGTGTTTTTAAGACACAAATGTTTATTTTCCGCTGGGTAGAATAAGAGCTATTTTTTGACTTGATGGGAATTTGGAACCCCTAACATTCCTTAACCCGCTTAAATCAAGTTTTGCTAGACTTTTATATAGGGGACTTTAAAACGCGAAAGTCTTAATTCATACGAGTTAAGAACAAGAACTTTTCGCAAGTTCCTATAATTGATCCTAGAAAGTCATCTATCATAGGAACTTTAAAACGCAAGATCTAAACTTACCCAAGTCTAAGAAATTGCGAGATCCTATAGTGGCTTGAAAACCTAAAACTTTGGTTTAAATAGTCTTAATAAAAGCTAATCCAAATTTCGCTTAATTTTGACTTGCATGGCTAAGTATTCACGAGTCTCTTTAATTAGAGGTCTTTATATAGTAATGAACGAGAGATGATAGAGTTAGACAAGTGATCATGCAAAACGTAGAACATGAAAATGTTCTTTCAAAAACTCATGTGTTTTTAATTGTGGCTTTATCTCCCATAAGATCAATGCATTAGGAATACATAAATTTAATAAATAAGGTCGTACGATTTAAAAGAATTACTTAGCTTCTAGCACAAGATCGTTTAAAAGTTGCTCGTGTTCGAATAGAGTTCATAGCTGAGGCATAACTTATTGAAGCGGGACGCGAAGATTGGCGAAGTACGAAAAGGCCCTAAAAAGGCATGACGATTCTATTTTGTTGCTACAGATCCAAGATGATGTGAAGTATCATTATTCCAAAATCAATATGAAGGATCAAGACACACGACTAAAAGCAATATACTCCCCTAAAGATCATGGAGAAAATCTATCCAAAAAGACTCTAACAAAGTATGAGGATAAATATATCCAAGTCCGAAAAAGAAGCGGATCGTTGAAAATCAAAATCCAAAATAAAGATTGAAGAAAAATGATGAAGTCGTGGTCCAAGTTTGAAGAAATCTCTCAAAAACGTCAAGTGAAGAAAGTCCATTTATAAAGAGAAGACCATAATTTCAAGAGCGTCTTCCAAGATTTGAAGTATGATGTACATGCCAAATATCGGTCCGAGAAAGGTCTCAAATCGAGAAACGAGTTATGTATATGAACTTAAGGAGATTACGAGAAGCCGTTTTAAAAGATTTGGTCCTTTAGCTAAATATTAATTAAATCGTCCTACTTTATTTTCGGCCTTAATAAATACCGAAATAAGTCAATATGAATCATTTGTGATCCATGACAAATAGTTAAAAAATTCTATAAACATTTCTTTTCCTTTAATAATTAGGATTGCGGTGAGAAAAAGTATTACACAATTTGAATGCATGACTAGTGTTAGCATTGTGACTTGTACCAACAATGATCTCGTTTTTGCACTTAGCATGGAATGTGTGACAATCAAGGATGAAGAAATTTACTTTATGGAACATTACTTGTTTCTATTCATTGACCCTAAAAGTCACTTTCGTGATGAAAATGATACAAATGTCTTTAACACATCATAGTTGTACTATAGCTTGTTTTTCTTTCAATAAAGGTTAATAAAAATGAATTTTGGAGATGTTTAGATACTTTATTCTAAGCATTGTGTGAGGGCACGGCAATGGTTTAGTATGGGGGAGTGATGAGATGGCATTTATACATGATCTTATCGTTCTTTTCACGCTTTTAATGCATAAAATGTCACCAAAATACCATATATATGCTTGTGTTTGTGTATTTGTGTATTTTAGGTATGGATATCGTGAAAAAGACAAAAGATCACAAGAATCAAGGAAAAACGAACACGAGAAACAAAGACGCACAATGAACCGGGCATTAGTTATGATTTCTCAAAGAAAATACCTTGAAGACTTGAAGATGTATAAGAATGATCCCTCATTTATGAAGAAATGACACTTAAAACCCTTGTATATTCATAATTACAAGTTTTGTCCCTTAAGTATGTCAAATTTGCAAAAAGGTCCTTCGACTTTGAATATTTGGCAAGATTAGTCCCTCAAGTATTCAAAATTGTCAACAATGATCCCTCATGAAGTCAAAGATCAATTAAAGTCCTTCAAAGATGAAGAATGTCCAAAATCAGTCCTTGAAATATTCAAAAGTGGCAAAAACAACCCTTGAAACCTTTTCACCAATGTTTTGTGGCCAAAACATGAAAATGTAAACTTTATTTACAAAGGAAAACGGTTTGTTAAGCTGACATTCTTGTTTTACACCTTTCCCAAAGTCCAAGGGCCACTATTGCCAATTCCAAAGTTTAAACTTAAACAAACACGCGCCAAACACTTAATCCTCACTAAATTCGGATTAAACCACGCACTATTCACACGTATGAAACCCAGTTTTTAATTTTTACCATCAAAGGGGAAACTGAAATTGGTTGTTTACCCGTGTGATTCACCTCACCTAAAACCCATCCCAACAATAAAATCCTTCTTCTCCACTCACCATGTGACCCCACACCCAACCCGTTGGCTAATAGAAACTCATCTTCCTCTCCAAGCAATGCCACGTGGCCAAATCAACGTCCCATACTCTTTGCTTGGCCCCAAAGCTAAAATGAACAACTAGGATTGAATTGGACAGCTCACATCACCTTAAGCATCTAGAAGCATTCAAGGTCATTTTAGGGATTTTGTAGGTAGGGTTTGTTTTATAATCTCAGCCCTTGTGGCCTATATAAGGACTCCTTAACTTGTGAGAGAGCCTTGTTCCAGATTTTAGCTAAATTTTGTAATTCCTTTTTATGAAATAAAAAGTTTCATTTTCTGAAATTATTAAATTCCTTTTGAGTTTTTATGAAGGTTTGGTGTCTGTTTAGCTAAAGTCTGAGTTCCATTTTATGTTATAAACCTGCCTTGATCTTGTGGTTAAGGTACGTTTATGTTTGATAGGTTTTCAACCTTTGGAAAGTGTGAAAATCGTATATTCTGTTTGCATATTATTGTATACTAACCCCTAGCCAAAAGCCTAAGGCTCTTACAAGCTTGTTGACACCAAGCCTGTGAAGGGATTTAAGCATTTGGGTGGGCTGTTTGTTGGCTTGTGTTGAAGATCATATAGATCAATGTCTGGTTCTACTTTGAACCACATCAGACTTTGATCCTTCTTGTTTGAAGGACCTTAGTCACTCTCTAGTTGTTGAGAGTGGTCCAAGGAGCATAGTTGATCTCCCAAGGAAGTTAAGGGAGATAGGTATAAGCTCTTGTTAAGTTTCCCTTTAAAAAGTTTGTGTTTAAGTCTGTGAAGAATTTTGCATGTGATTTGAAGTTCTTGTGTTTGTTCTTGGTGTTTTTCTGTTTGAATCTACTAGTTGTCATCTAGGTTAAATGTTTTGATCATAAAATCAGTAGGTGGTTCTTTAAAATCAAGAGTTGGTTTGAAAACGTATACATGAAGGAGTGTTTGGGATAACTGTTTAATCTGGATTTGTGTTGATTTTATTGGAATTTATTTGGTGTATTGTTTTTTTTCTGTTTCATAAGTGTATTTGGTCATTTATCTGCATAGTTTGTGGTTTGAATCACCTAAATCCATCATTGGGCTTTAAAATCAGATTTACTTGGTAAAATTGGCTAGAATTTTGGGGACACCTAGATCTAAGCATAGACTAGGGTTAACAAGTGCTAAGTTTTAGTTAACACAACCAGGGAAACATATTTAGAGTGTTGAAATTGGATTGGTGGTTATTTAGATCAGCAACAGGGTTTTAGATATTGTCTTTGTTCATCAACAATCTGCATAGGCTTGAATCTGCTTCTAACCTTTGATCATGTGTTTGAAACAAGTTTATTTGTGATTATAGGAAGTTATTATAGCTTGTGTATGCATATGGTTCATTTTGGTTTCCTTATTCATGCTTAAACTGTTTTTTAGTTCATAACTGCTTATTTGCATATCTGTGAGGTATCTATGCACTGTTTGCTTATTCTGTGCTTATTGGCTTGGTGGAATTGTGATTAGTTGCTTGATATTGACTCCTTACAACTAAATGGTTGTAATGGTGCCCTTGTTATCCATTGAATCAAAGTGAATCTCTCACAAATCAACAGTCAAAAAGTCAAAGCAGTGGGAATCCTTTCCCATGGAAACTTACCACTACTAGTGTAATTTTTGGTTCAGCTTATCAAAACGTGCAACAACATTAATTTTGTAATAGGTGTTCCTTATTTGACCCATTTGTTCATACTGGAGCATTTGGAAGGTTGACTTTGAGCATTGACTAGAAAACCAACTTATTTGACTTTTTCATAAGTGCTTATCAATTAATACAGCTTATTTGGCTTTGCTTATTGAACTTTTCTTTATTGAATTGGCTTATTTAAGTCATTTAGAGTCTTTTGCAAGTTGAATCAAGTCCTGAGGTTGTCTAGAACTCTAAGTTGACTATTTTGTCTTTTAGTGAAATTCTACTTGGCTTATTTCTAGCTAATTGGTTGTGCTTTTTCAAAATTTCTTTTCACATATCTCTTAGGCATCTCAAAAGAAGGTTGTGTGTCAAATTAGATCTTATGGCATTGACTTATAGCTTAATAGGCTTATTGGCCCATTAAGAATAAGTTGTTGACTTATTAAGTTGTGATAAGCTCAAAACAAGCTTTTGGGCCTTTAAACTTTTGTGTTTAGAATTAAATTTTGAGTCAGATAGGGCTTTTCAGGTCCTTTAGGTCTAGTTGGAGTTTTTTGGCCCATTAAGTCATTTGTTGGACTGTTTTGGATTTTAGCCCATTTGGGGGCCCAATAGGGGCTTTTTGGTAATTTCACTTTCATTTTCTGATTATTTAGGTTAAAATAAACTAGTTTTCAACTTTTTAGAAATTTTTCATAATTTTTAGATTTTTAATATTATTTTAATATTATTTTATTATTAAATTTCATTTTAAAGATTTTTGCAAGTTTATATTTTCCCTAAGTTTAATACATTAAGTTAGGATTTTTAGAATTTTTATATTATTTTTAGAACCTTTTAATTAATTTTTAGGATTATTTTAATATTTTAATAGTTTTTAATCATTTAAAAATAGAATAAATAGATTTTAAAATTTGGAAAAATAGTTTTTAGTTTAAGTATATTTTTGAGGTTTACAAGTAGAAAAATCTTTATTTGGGCTTTTTATTAGTTAATTTAATTTTTAGGGCTTTAATTATCATTTAAAAGTTAATATTTAATTAAATAAAAGGATTGGAAAAGTTTTGATCATTTGTAAACACTTAGTTTATTTTTAAGTATTTTTGGTAATTGTTTGGGGATTTTTAGAATTTATTTTTATTATTGCATTTTTTTACGATTTTTCATTTTTTACGTCTTAGACTAATTTTCACGTATCCGTCATTTTCTTTTCTTCTAAGCAATATTAATCCAAAGCACACAAATTATTCACACACATATACCTCATTGGGAAACGAACATTGTTTTTACACTTTGTGGGTCATTAGTGCACGGTTTTCCTAAACCGTCGTACTTAATACTTTCCGCATTTACGCCTTTTTCCTAAAGGGTGTAATTTACCTCCAACCACCAGACTCAGACACAAATGACAGCGCACCTGCATATATGAACGTGAGGAAAAGAAAAACGATCTCAATCCAGAGAACCGTGCTTGGTTTGATGCAGAAAAGGAAGCAATTTACTTAATTCTCAGTGGTATTGGAGATGATATTTACTCCACGGTTGATGCATGCCCTACTGCTCAAGAAATGTGGACAGCCATTGAAAGATTGCAACAGGGTGAATCACTCAACAAACAAGATATGAAAACAAAGATGTTTTGGAACTTTGGCAAGTTTACATCAAAGGATGGGGAATCCATTGATTCATATTACTCCTGATTCTACAAAATGATGAATGACATGACCTGAAACAACTTGCAAGTTTCCACCATGCAAGTCAATGTCCAATTTCCACAGCAACTTCAACCAGAGTGGACACGGTTTGTCACCTTAGTGAAACAACAAAAAAAGCTAGACGAAGTTTCATATCACACGCTCTTTGACATCTCGAAACAATTTCAGAATGAGGCAAACGAATGATGTAGATTTTTACACTCCCCTTTAGGAAAAGTGGATGGTAAATAGGGCAAGTGTAATTAATATGACGATCTAGGAAAATCGTGTACAAATGACCCTATGAAATGAGTTCGTTCTCAAGGAGGATAGTGTGTTATGTGTGTAATGATTTGGATTAATTATTTGAGATTAATATTACCAAAGAAGAGAAGAAAATTGAAGACGGATAAAGGAAAATTACACTAAGACGTGAAAGACGTAAAACCGTAAAAAGGGCTAAATTAAAATTTTATTCTAGAAAATTACCAAAAATCACTAAAAATCCACTAAAATAATCTAAGGGTTTACAAAATATCAAAACTTGCTAAACCTTTTATTTAAATAATTATTAATTTTTTAATGCTAATTAAAGCCCTAAAAATCAAAATTAACTAATAAAAAGTCCAAATCAAGATCTTTAAGTTTGTAATCATCTAAAATAACCTAATTAAACTAAAAAGTATTTTTCAAAATTTTAAAACCACTAAAATCTATTTTAAACACTTAAAAACAAATAAAAACTATTCAAACTTAAATTAATTCTAGAAATTAATCGAAAGACTCTAAAAATACTTGGAAATTTGTAAAATTCCTAATTAAGTGTCTAGAACCTAGGAAAAATATAAAAACTTGAAAAATCGGACTTTGAATTTTTAATAATAAAATAATATTAAAATATTAATAAAAATCCAAAAATCCTAAAACATTCTAAAAAGTTGCGAACTAGCTTATTTTAACCTAAATAAGATAGAAATGAACTTGAAATTACCTAAATACCCCTATTGGGCCTAGAAAATGGGTTAAAGTCCAAACAGACCCCTTAATGGGCTCTTTGAGGCCCAATAAGAAAAATGTTGTCAAATTAAGCCCAAAAACCACTACTTGACTCAAAATTTGATTCTGATCAACTTTTTCCAAAGGCCCAAGAGCTGAAAATGTGATATAAGCTAGCTTATTACCAACATCTTATTCTTAATGGGCTTTTTGGTCCATTAAGCCATAAGTTGATGCCATAAGATGAAATTAAACACACAAGCTTCTCTTGACCTAATTAAGCTGTTTGTAAAAAGAAATTTGAAAAAAGTCCAAGAAATAAGCCCGAATAAGCTAAAAGCTATCTTCACAAAACGACAAAATAGTCGTTTTCGAGTTCTAGGCTATTTCAAGAGCTATTCAAATTGCTTTAGGTTACAAATAGCTTAACTAAGCTTATGGACCAAAAAATTTTCAATAAGCACACTCAATAAGCTGGATTAAGTCAATAAGTTGTTTGCTAAATTTCAAAGTAATTTGTTTTCTAGAAAAAAGTCAAAGTCAAACCCTAGTAAGCTCTAGTTCAAACAAATGGGTCAAATGATGAAGATCTATTACAAAAAACAAGTTGTTGCAAGTCTAGATAAGCAAATACAGCTTATTGATAAGCTGTTTGATTTTTAACACTAGCAGTGGTAACTTTTTCCAAATTTTAGTGGGAACTTTTCCCACTGTTTGACTATTTTAACTATTTGTCTTTAGTGAATTTTTGTTGGATTCAATGGAAGCAAAGGCACCCAAGTGATCAGTTAATCACAATGAGTCAAGAACAACAACAAAAACATAAATTCAATCAGCCAGTTAGTATAGTTAATTCAATTAAGCACCAGATCTAGCCCAGACATGAACAAGTTAAGCAGATTTCACCAATAAGCTGTTTTAGCAAGAATAAGCTAACCAAACTTCACCAAAAGCATACACAAGCTATAATAAACTTAAACGAACAAGTTTAAACAGATTTCATGCAATGGTTACAAGTTTTGAGCAAGATTCAAGCACTTAAATATCACTGAAGAACAAAACACAAGAAGGTTAAGCACTTGTTGATGTACTTGACCAATAAGCCAACTTCAAACACTCAAATCTTACAAACAGGTTATATTAACTTTGTTTAAACCAGTTTTAGCCCTAAGCATGCATACACTCTAAGTGTTCACAAGATCCTAGGTCAAAACAGTCAAGAACAAAGATTTTATAGCAGATTGTTTAACATGGTGTTTCAAAGCTGAAAACTTGCAGGTTTTAGCATGCAAACAAGTGAATAGCAGATACCAACTCAAAACACTAAAACTTAACAACACAATAGCACTTTATGATCTATAACAGATAATCCCAAACACCCCTTATCTTTTTTAAGTCAAATTTAAAAAAGTATAAATGTATTCCAAGACTACCCAAGCACAATCAAACACATAAACACATGTAATATGCAGATTTGAACAAGATTGAGCCACAAAATCAGCAAGAACACAAGTTACACACAAAATCACCAAAAATCAGATTTTTGACAGATTTTTAAGGTTTTAAGCCAAACCTCATGGACGTACATCAACACCCACGAATTTTAGAGCTTATGTGATAGCAAGAACAAGCACAAGCTTCCACAAACAACCCTGCTAAGATTCAACAAAGTTAGAAGCAAAAATATCAAAACAGAAAAGTGACTTTTTGGAAAATAAACTTGATTAATGCAACTTCTTGTACCCACTCTTGATTATCCCCAAGTTATAATTTTCACAACACCTTAATATCACAATTAGGGTGCATAGACGATCTTATAGCCCAAAAATTCCAAGATGTACCAAGAAACTTAGCAAAATGTCAAATTTTAGTCCAATGTGCAATTTCTTACACAAGGTTTAAAAACACGTTTTAGGATTCAATTTTAGTTAACATTAAACAATAACAAGCAGAGAATTAAATGGCACTTGGTCTTTCTTCATCAAACTCAAACTCAATTTCATAAAACTGAATAAGGGATATAAAGGTTTGTGAACAAGGAAAAACCAAAAAGCCAGCTGGAATGTTATGACCTAAAGGCTTTATATATAGCCTTACATGTGTTAAGAAGCTGAATAAAACATAAAACCCTAATATATGAAGTTCCAAATGTGCCCTTGGGATTTTGAAATTTGAAGACTGAATTTGGACCTCTTGGCGTTTTGTTGGGATGCCAGTGGGATAGAAGTGATCTTGGACGTCCAAATAGTGCTTGGAAAGTAAGCAAGTCCTTGGGGCGTTGATTTGCTGGCTGGTTTTGTTTGGACGTGAAAGGTGGGGCAGGGGAAGGGTGGTGAGGCATGTGAGGTGATGGTGATGGGGGATTAAGGATTGGGTTATGGTAATAAGGCCCCTAATCATCATTCTGGAAGCAATTAGGTCTTAATTCATTGTGTTTAAGAAATACCCAAATCTGCTTAAGAACATGAAGAGCAAGATTTTGATATGTTTTGGGTTTTAAATGGGATGTTTAGGCGTGAGATTAATTAACTAATGTAATTAGTTAATAAACGGCTGAGTGGGGTGTGACGTGGCAACATAGGAGATTCTGATTAGTTGAGAGTGTTGAGTGGGGCACGTGGCATGTTATCACTGGTTAAGGTAAGTTTCTTGTCTGCCCCATTTGAACCCTTCTTTTCTTCTTTCCTTGTCATTTCAAGTTTTAATACCCAAAACTGAAATTCCCTTTATAACCAAGTTTCAGATTTATACTTTGGCCACAAAAAGTTTTGCAAAAGTATTTCAAGGGTATTTCTTGCCGTTTGATGATACTTGAGGGGATGTTTTTGGCATTTATTCAAAATTTATGGTTTTGACTTGTATGATTGACTTTGTGGAGGACTAAAAGTGACAAGTCTTCATTTTTGAGGGACCATTCTTGCCAAATGTTGAAAGTCTAGGGTCCTTTTTGCAAATTAACATATTTCAAGGACCAAACTTGTCTTTTCTTGTTCTTTGAAGGACTTCATGATATATTTGACTTTGAGGATGATAATGGTTGACAATTTAGCTTTGTTGAGGGACTAAATTTGCCAATTCTTCAAAGTGGAGGGCCCTTTTTGCAATATTGACAAACTTTAGGGACCAATCTTATAATTATGAAGATACAAGGGTATAAAGTGTCAATTCTTCAATATTGGAGGACGCTTCTTCATAAATCTTCAAATCTTCAAGGGTTTTTTCTTGGGAAATCTTCATTAGGGCTTGGTTCATTTTGCGGCTTCGTTTCCCGTGTTCGTTTTTGTATGATTCTTGTGATCTTTTGTTGTTTTCTCAATATCCGTACCTAAAATACACAAGAAGAAAATACAAGCATATATATGGTTTATTTGATGATGTTTTATGCATTTAAAGCGCAAAAAGAACGATGAGACCATGTATAAAAGCAGTCTCATCACTCCCCCATACTAAACCATTGCCGTGCCCCCACGCAATGCTAGAATTAAGTATCGTAGCACTTCCAAAATTCATTTTATGTACTTTTATTCAAATGTAAACTAGCTATATTACTACTAATTTGTGTTTTAGACATAATGTATGATTTACATCGCAAAATGGGACGTTTAGGTTCATAGAATAAGAACATGTAAGTGCCTCATAGAGATAAATTTATCGTCCTTGATTTTCACCCAATTCCATGCTAAGTGTGTAACGAGATCATTGTCATTATAAGTTAGTAATGCTAACACTACTCATATGCTCTAATCACATACTTAGACTCCCATTATTCCTAAGTTGTATCTCTTTTATTTTATTTTGTCTTTGAATGATCATGAAGATACATTGTTTGACTTATGCGATGATAGAGATTAAGGTCCAAAAAATAGAAACGAAACGGTGTAATCAAAACCATCAAATTAATAGCCTTCCCTAATAGACAACGATGTCAAAAAATTAAGTTAACAAGTGAGAGTCGATAAACATGGTTTTAGAACAGTTTTGAACATGAGACTTATTACCATGACTTTTATATGCCCCCTACCGGATGGGCCTTATTATCAGAGGTTTACCTTCACCCTTGTGGAATCGGTCTTGCCTTGCCTTTTATTTAACCTTGTCACAAGGTGTTTATTATGGCCAAAGACGTATATCCTCACGCTAAAAGCGAATTTTGGATCTTTAAAGCTTCAAATATTAAGGCTTGATTCACTTCAATTTTTGCATAAATTTTTCGGCTTTGTGGGCTTCAAATTGTTTGCTTGATTTAGGTGAGCACTTGGAATGTAACACCCCACTAGGATAAGTGGACCGTTACGTGTATTTATGGCGTGTCATCAAAACATAAGGTAAATGTCCTAAAACATTAACTGACCATAAAGGAGTTACCGGAATCAAACACGGTAATCCAAACATAAGCTCAAACATGAAAAGTAAAATACTGAAGGAAGGACTAAACAATGTCCAAATAAGCCGAATAATATAAGAAGTGCATAAAGTAAGAAGTCTGGATAGCTTCCATCCAAACACATGCTCTCAGAATCCTAAGAGCGTCCTGGTGTACCTGCCGTTAGAACATGAAAGGAACTACGGTTGAGCATAACGCTCAGTGAACGGATAAAATGCATGATAAGAATATACTGAAAGAAACAGATGATAGAATACTGAAGCTGTAAGACTGATAAGTAAAGTTGCAGCGGAAATTTGTAAATAATCTGTAAAGTTTGTTTTATCAATAATGAAACTGAACTGTTATCTGTTAAATCTGTAAAACATGCATTTACTATATTTTAATTGCCAAGAGCTTATATAGGTCATGTGCTGTAACAACTGCTGCATGAATACATAGAGGGGTGACCTCGTCATGCTGTAGAGGGGTGACCTCTAAATAACTGTAGAGGGGTGACCTCTAAATACTGTGTTGGGTGGAGGGATCAGCTCCAATGTGAAGGATGTAGAGCACACACCACATTCACCCTGATAACTTGTAAACTGATAAGCCTAGGATGCATCCATACGCCCCACTAAACATACTAATAAAATGGCCTAACTGAACATGAGTGGGACGATGCAGGATATCACTCTCCTGCATGTGAGTCACGACACCGGTGCCTCTAGTGCCATGGTTACGGTACCTCCGTAAATAGTACATAAACTGGTCATGCTTGTATATAATTCTCAGGCAATTTATTTAGTTATTAACATGATTACTGTTAAGCTTAAACATATACTGGGGAAACATTTGGCTGAAGACGGGAAATCCTAATCATGCATAGAAAGGAAGTCCTTACTGAAAGGACGAAAATCCGTACCTCTTGTCCAGTAACTGACTGAATGGAAGACTGAACGAAACTACTCAGGCTTCACGTAAACTACAATAATAATAGACGCGAACGTGTTTTGATATTATTCAATACTATAATAATTAACTCGTTAACACATAAAGTTTCTAATTAGAAAGTTTCTAAAACAATTTAACTTATGTAATAAATTTATACCCTTTTAAAATATTAAAACTATTTTAATTTAATTCATTTAATACAGTTTAAACATTTATAAAACAAGTAATAAAAAGGTATAATATAAAAATCTTCATTTTTATTATTATAATTATGCCCCGAGCCTACAAAGATTTCCCTTCTCGGTCGCACTAAACAATTCAACAACTATATTAAAATCTGTCTAAATGAATTAGTGACAGAAATCCGAGTCACTAAAAGTGTCGCTAAAAGCTGCACTTTAAAAATTGTATAAAACTGTCGTGACAATCTGTGACAATCTGCGACAGAAAAACTGTCGCAAAAACTGTCGCTAAGCTTGAAATAAAACTTCCCTTTTCTGCCCAACTCTTCCCACTGCTTTCTCTATACGTTCCCACTGCTTTCATTGTTTTATTCCCACTGTTTTTGTTTAAGTTCATACTGTTATAGCAATCCCAAACACCCCGTTTTCTGAGTTAATCCCAAACACCCCATTTTCTGAGTTAGTCCCAAACACCCCCTATTGTTCTTTTACCCACTGTTTTACATAAAACAGCCCCGAATCGGGTGTTTGGTTGCGGCCTGATTAAACAATACCACTGAGACATGGTGATGTCTTGGTTTTCGTGCAGCCACACCAATCCGAACCCCATGATTATTATCTCTCGATCATTAGTTTAAATCTAAAAACGTTTTTCATTGATTATTATAATTAGGGTTCGTGATTATTAAAGAAAAGGGAAAGACAGGAATTACCTTTATGATTTTTAGGATGAAAATACACAACACGAATTACAATAGCTCCCCATAGGATCGATCTCTTTTTTTTTGTTCTTGAAGCTGGCGGCTCAAAACCCTAGTATCTTTTCTTCGTTTCTTTTTTTTCCTGTGTTTTGTTTCTACTCGTCTGGTACAACAAAAGGGGTTACCCCCGTTTTTCTTTTGTATCAAAATGGGCTTGGCCCAACTCCATTTCTTTTCTTTTCTTTTTTATTTACAAACATAACTGGCCCCCCTTTTTACTTTTCTTTCTTTCTTTTCTTTTTTCTTTTTTTTAGCCGGCTCCTTAGATGTACAAACTTTTCATTTTTATTTTTTTTAAACGTAATTGAGTATATTATTCCCGCGTGTTTTTAGTTTTCAAAACGTTAGTTTCTGCGTATTTAATATACAGGTAATTAAATACGGGTTTTACAATTCTTCTCCTCTAAAAAGAATAATTCGTCCCCGAATTAACGATACGACTATACTGGGTTTTACAATTCTTCCCCTCTAAAAAGGAAAATTTGTCCTCGAATTAACGATAATCTAAGCTGAATGGGGTGAAAGCTGAAAATACTCATAAGGTGAAAGACGTATAATCTGAAAGGACACATAGGCTGAAAGAACATGAAAGCTGAAAAAGCATATGAGCTGAAAGAATAATTTTTCTTCTAGTTAAGACATAATGTTGTTTCAAGGTATAAACATGGCATGACTGAAGTGATCATGTACACGACATGGCTGAAGAGGTTATGGAACGTAACCTAACTGAAGAACTTAATTAGGTTTATTGAAGGGAAAATGATGAGAGGTATGAATGGACTCCTCCGTTCCAAGTGGCTTCCTGCTCAAAACGGTTTCTTCAAGATCTAAACACAATGAAATCTTGGTCTTGATGACTCTGTCCTGACGATGCTGAATAGTTTATGGTTCCATAATTAAGATGGATTCTCTAAATCTGATAAAATGAATAAGCTATAGCATATAGTATACATGAAACGGTACGTACAATTATCCTGAAAAGATAACATTTATATCTCTGAGCAAGCTGCTGAAACATATAGGGACGAACTACGTGAACAATTGTGAACGTACTACGTGAGCAATTGTGAACGTGGTTCACGATTATATGAGGAACGTTGTGCATGTAGTATATCATGAATGTAATGCGTGAAACATACTAGGGACGTGATACTAGAACATATCATGAACGTATGCTAACTGAGGAAAGTATGTTTAAACGATACGGTCTAAGATGTGAAACATGTGTCTGGTTATGGAACAGTTGTGCTAAACCTGAGTCTGGTTTCTTAAGCTTTCTGTATCCGTATTTGGTAATAAACTGTGAAACGCGTATCGCGAGATGGAACACGAATATGATCGTGAAGAATGTCATGAACGCGAATCGTGAATTTAAATCATGAGATATCATAAAACATGAACTGAAAAAGCATCATACTACGACTGAGACGTAAACGTGAAAGTGAAAATAAACATGAACTTAAAGTGGGCGTAAACATACACTTGATCATGAACATGAATTTTGTCTAATATGATGGTCGATGGAATGCCTTGAATTCGTACGATTTACTGCTGAATTTCTAAATTTTTTTGCAGATCTGCTACTGCGTGATCCTTTCGGATGAAGGGAACACGCAGGCTGATTACATGGTTGACGATAACTTAGATAGTATCATACTTTCCCTGAGCTTGTGGTAGCTGATAACAATTTCATGGAATTTCGTCTCATTTCTGTTCAGAAATTTCTAAGGGTTGTAGTAACTCACTAACATGACGGTGTTCTATCTTGAATCTGTAGTAGGTCAGGCATCTAGATATGATGGTGTGATGCGGATTCTATCAAGTTTTGTCTGAGATTATGGAATATTCTAGTGGAAATCTGGTTGAATAGTCATAAAACATTTTTAGTGAGAACTGTCGGCAGTTTCTGCGATAGTAGTCAATTGAGTTCTAGAAAATTTTGTACTTCGTTCACAGTCGTCGGTCGGGACCATCAGGTGATGGCCTTCACCTTCGCAACATTGTTTGAAATTTCTTGTTCAAAAATGCCACTTTGTTCAATTAGAATTCATATCTAGAAAGCTGTATATAAAATTTTATCCTATCAAAGATTTTGTACAACTATGAGAAGATGATTCTCGTGTTCTTCTCTAGAATTTAGCAGATCAGAATGTGATCAATGAATATACTGACGATTTTGTCTGCGAAGTCGTAAAAAAAATTATTCATAAATTTCATACTATAGCTGGGGCATTAGGGAGCCCAGACGTATAAGTCAAAATTTTATAGAGACTGGGACGTGTTCAACAGAAATCTAAAAAACATCATGTTCTTCTCTCACCACTTCTGGTGGCATGGTCGCGAATTGTTCTGGAAAATATTTAAGATATCGTAGCAGGTCAGGTAAACCTGCTATTTATGGAATGAGCATTGATTAAGAATGGCGATCTTGAAAAAAATTTCAGTGGTCAATACATGATCTCATGATACCATTATTCTTCCTGATAGACAGAAACGACACACTTCCTGGTGGTACGCCAGGGCGAATAAAGCCTCATTCCGGTAATTCTTGCAGCAAATTATGCAACCCTTTTAACTTAGATGCAACTCTGGAATAAAGAGTTTTGGAAACAGACACTATTCTTGAGACAAGCTCGATGTTAAATTATGTCTCGGAGTTAGGAAGGAATTTCTGAAATGACATCTGGAAATTTCAGTGTAATCTGCTGATCATGGATTTGAGGAATTTTAGAAGTAAATTCATAACTGGTAGCTAAAAGTCTTCGTAGCTATGGACTGATAAGTCACGCTCTTGTAAGGCGGAAATAATTTGTACTGATTTTTCTGACAGAAAGTATAATGAATATATTTGGGATTTAGTAAGACGGATCTCGTCGTTAACTGAAAATAAGGCTTTAATAAATATGGTGATACCGTTGAGTCCTTTCTGGCTGAGAGGTAGGGGACTACCTGATTTAAGATAAAGCTGACATAGGAATACGTGAAGTGAACATGGTGACTTTTCACTGAATGTGTTGGTCTGTAACCTCACAGAGTGAATACTGCGTGCTTAACCTGAATCATACTCTAGTGATGGTGACTAAAATTTTCAAATGATCTGGTTCATGTGTGGCATAATAGAACGGGTATACCCCTTTCTGAAAGGTACCCTGAATTACTGAGGGTCTCGCTTGGAAACATACTGGAGTTAGGAGTTCTGACTCGTACTCTAAGAAGATATTCGTATGACGTGTATCATGACTGGTGTCCTAGTGTCTTCTGAAACGATACTTGAGAACTGTTTCTTGACTGTTGTCTGGACATGTATTTTAATGGATGTACATGGACAAGGCGATAAATTTTTGGTAACTGCTAGGATTGGCAGATCGGTTAGACTACTGACCTCTTGTATTTCTGGTCACGTCCGTGCCGGAGTTCCGATGGTTACTGACTGATTAATTATAAGTACGATAGTTGTCACTACTACTTTGTCTGTCACTTTATGACAGTCATTATCATGACCGTGATTCATGTAACTATTCTGTTGAGTGGCCGGCTGGGTTCTGGTTCCCACTCTTCTGAATGAACGGTTAGTTGAGTGAAGTGTGAAATCTAGCTGAGAAAGTAAAAGCCTGGAATAGAATGGTAGTGTCAGATGGTAGAAGTTTATTCTCGTCAAAAATTTCAAATTTATAGTTTTCGTCCTTGTTCTGCAGAGTCTTCATAGTATAAACAACATCAGCATCTTGAGAAATCTCCAAAGTATCAGCAGCATCAGCATTTGTGAGGTCTTCAATATGTTAGCGGCATCAACATCTAGCAAAATCTTCGACTCACGAGCAGCATCAGCACTTGGTAGAATATCGACAAGTGGAAACGCCTGAGATGATTGAGGATCGATTAGCAATATCCATAGAGTAGGGTACCTGGAGTACACCTGGACTACTGTACATGAAGTACAAAATCAATACTACACATGGAGCATATCTGAGACACTGTACGTGGAGTACACGTGAAATACTGTACATGGAGTATAACTGAGACACTGTACATGGGGTACATATGGAATACTGTACATGGAGCTGGTGGAAATTCTATGGGATGATCGATACTGGTGTCGCTTGTCTGACATTATCAAAGAAATAAATTGATTTAAACGGTAGTAAACTGAACTGAAACGGTTAACATGATAGGCTGATAATTTATGCGTAGACTTAATGATGGTTGTATAAAGGCTAAAAAGTATGATTAAACGGAGTTTCATCAACGTTCAGTATAAAGACATGATTGATAAAGACTAAAACATGATTTATCATGAAATAGTATTTTACTGTAATCCTTCTGTATCTTAGCATGAAACATTATCATTTTGTTGAAAACATAATCCTTGTAAGGAAACATGAAACTGAATCCGCCTGAAGGCGACATCAACTTTAGATTGTGAAAACTGGATTGCTACAAGAACATAAGAGTGCGATCATCTGAGGTTTAACAACAACTGGTGTGGATGGCTATATTTCAATCCACGAAATTCAAGGAACAAAACATGTGACTAAGTATGGGTGATTCTGGTTCGATCCATACTTGTCAAAATTTTCTGAGAACTGTCATGTATAGAAATTTATAATCTGTGACTAAATATGGTTGGATGTAATCCAATCCATACTTGTCAAAGTTTATGAAATGTCTTGATATGACAAAGGTGAACAACTGTGTATCGGTTCACAAAACATCATTCGACTGAATAGTACGAAACTTTGACCTAAATAATGGTGAACGCATATGGCTGGTCCACCAAGTAATATTTTATTGAAAACATGAATCTGTCATGAGTAAGGGTAAACGCCTATGGTCGGTTTACCAATATAAAATCTGAACGGCAAGGGTGAACGCCTGTGGGTCGGTTCACCAAAACAAAATTCGTAGAAAAGCACATGTGAATAAATATGGCCACTCCTGTACCAACATTTTACTAAGTCAAAACTTTAAGAAAACAGACTGATAACTGAAGAAAACTAATTGATAAATGCATGAGAACATGAAAGATAACAACACCAAAATCTGGGAAGTTCCTGGTGACTACCCACTAGTCACAGGTCAAGTTTTAGAGCCTACAGGTCGAACCTTGCTCTCTGATACCATAATTGTAACACCCCACTAGGATAAGTGGACCGTTACGTGTATTCATGGCGTGTCATCAAAGCATAATGTAAATGTCCTAAAACATTAACTGACCATAAAGGAGTTACCGGAATCAAACATCGGAAATCAAAACATAAGCTCAAACATGAAAAGAAAAATACTGAAGGAAGGACTAAACAATGTCCAAATAAGCAGAATAATATAAGAAGTGCATAAAGTAAGAAGTCTGGATAGCTTCCATCCAAATGCACATGCTCTCAGAATCCTAAGAGCGTCCTGGTGTACTTGCCGTTAGAACATGAAAGGAACTACGGCTGAGCATAACGCTCAGTGAACGGATAAAATGCATGATAAGAATATACTGAAAGAAACAGATGATAGAATACTGAAGCTGTAAGACTGATAAGTAAAGTTGCAGCGGAAATCTGTAAATAATCTATAAAGTCTGTTTTATCAATAATGAAACTGAACTGTTATCTATTAAATCTGTAAAACATGCATTTACTGTATTTTAATTGCCAAGAGCTTATATAGGTCATGTGCTGTAACAACTGCTGCATGAATACATAGAGGGCTGACCTCGTCATGCTGTAGAGGGGTGACCTCTAAATAACTGTAGAGGGGTGACCTCTAAATACTGTGCTGGGTGGAGGGATCAGCTCCAATGTGAAGGATGTAGAGCACACATCACATTCACCCTGATAACTTGTAAACTGATAAGCCTAGGATGCATCCATACGCCCCACTAAACATACTAATAAAATGGCCAAACTGAACATGAGTGGGACGATGCAGGATATCACTCTCCTGCATGTGAGTCACGACACCGGTGCCTCTAGTGCCATGGTTACGGTACCTCCGTAACTAGTACATAAACTGGTCATGCTTGTATATAATGCTCAGGCAATTTATTTAGTTATTAACATGATTACTGTTAAGCTTAAACATATACTGGGGAAACATTTGGCTGAAGACGGGAAATCCTAATCATGCATAGAAAGGAAGTCCTTACTGAAAGGACGAAAATCCGTACCTCTTGTCCAGTTACTGACTGAATGGAAGACTGAACGAAACTACTCAGGCTTCACGTAAACTACAATAATAATAGACGCGAACGTGTTTTGATGTTATTCAGTACTATAATAATTAACTCGTTAACACATAAAGTTTCTAATTAGAAAGTTTCTAAAACAATTTAACTTATGTAATAAATTTATACCCTTTTAAAATATTAAAACTATTTTAATTTAATTCATTTAATACAGTTTAAACATTTATAAAACAAGTAATAAAAAGGTATAATATAAAAATCTTCATTTTTATTATTATAATTATGCCCCGAGCCTATAGAGATTTCCCTTCTCGGTCGCAGTAAACAATTCAACAACTATATTAAAATCTGTCTAAATGAATTAGTGACAGAAATCCGAGTCACTAAAAGTGTCGCTAAAAGCTGCACTTTAAAAATTGTATAAAACTGTCGTGACAATCTGTGACAATCTGCGACAGAAAAACTGTCGCAAAAACTGTCGCTAAGCTTGAAATAAAACTTCCCTTTTCTGCCCAACTCTTCCCACTTCTTTCTCTATACGTTCCCACTGCTTTCATTGTTTTATTCCCACTGTTTTTGTTTAAGTTCACACTGTTATAGCAATCCCAAACACCCTGTTTTCTGAGTTAATCCCAAACACCCCGTTTTCTGAGTTAATCCCAAACACCCCCTGTTGTTCTTTTACCCACTGTTTTACATAAAACAGCCCCGAATCGGGTGTTTGGTTGCGGCCTGATTAAACAATACCACTGAGACATGGTGATGTCTTGGTTTTCGTGCAGCCACACCAATCCGAACCCCATGATTATTATCTCTCGATCATTAGTTTAAATCTAAAAACGTTTTTCATTGATTATTATAATTAGGGTTCGTGATTATTAAAGAAAAGGGAAAGACATAAATTACCTTTATGATTTTTAGGATGAAAATACACAACACGAATTACAATAGCTCCCCATAGGATCGATCTCTTTTTTTTGTTCTTGAAGCTAGCGGCTCAAAACCCTAGTATCTTTTCTTCGTTTCTTTTTTTTCCTGTGTTTTGTTTCTACTAGTCTGGTACAACAAAATGGGTTACCCCCGTTTTTCTTTTGTATCAAAATGGGCTTGGCCCAACTCCATTTCTTTTCTTTTCTTTTTTATTTACAAACATAACTGGCCCCCTTTTTACTTTTCTTTCTTTCTTTTCTTTTTTCTTTTTTTTGGCCGGCTCCTTAGATGTACAAACTTTTCATTTTTATTTTTCTTAAACGTAATCGTGTATATTATTCCTGCGTGTTTTTAGTTTTCAAAACGTTAGTTTCTTCGTATTTAATATACAGGTAATTAAATACGGGTTTTACATGGAATCTTGTTATTAGGTAGAAGCTTTCGATTATTCGGGTTGCAAATACTTCAAAACCGTGACGCTGGCGATTCTCAAATGTTTTCCCAATTTAATTACATGGAAACTACTAGAAAAAGCTAGAAACCAACAATTAAGACTAAACCGCTAATACTTATTAGCATCATTTATATACAAGCAAAGGGAGAATAAGCAAATAATTAGGACACATGTGTTTTTGAAAGAATACGAATACTCTACGTTTAGCATAGTAACTTATAATTAACGCTATCATTTCTCGTCCTCATTTAAGAGACTTAGCCTAATATAAGTTATGGAATCGAAGCTAAGTGCTCTACACGCACGGTCGGGTCAAAAAGTACTCTTATTCTCGTCATCGGAAAATCTGCATTCGTGTCTTAAACACTTATAATAACATGAGAAAAATTTAAAATTTGGCCATTTTTAGCCTTATTTTGCAACAAAAATAGAGACAAAAACAAAAATTTTGGAGTGCACGAGGGCGTAAGCAAGGCACGTATCTATTCACCCCCCATACTAAAGTTAAACATTATCCTCAATGTTTCAAGTCTAAGGGTTGGAAACCCCCATACTAGAGATGTAGTCGAATGCTTAGTCTAGAATGGAAAATGTAGAACCTTTAAATTTATAGCCGTTTATGAAGTGTGCTAAAAACCTAAGGTTAGAACGATAAAGGATACATCATGTGGATATTGAGAATGTCTTAAACGATCAAGGCTCACGTAAAACGAACACGAGAGGCTTGAATTGTGAAGATGATGATGACCTAATAGCCACAAGTCACAAACAACCACGGAACAAAGGTTGGAAGGGCACACATCCCCTCATGTTACTACATTAGATAGCGATAACATGTACATGGATAGACATGGGATCTCCCCATGAGGTACCTCTTTTTTTATTATCGAGTCATGAGCTCGACTCGATCCCCTCAATACTGGTTATCATTGGGGAAGGTGATTTGGTCGAGGTCGTCCAAAGAAGGGACTTCCCCACCAAAGTAGTGCTTCAACCTATGTCCATTCACCTTGAAGTTAGGACCATCATCTTGAGCTAGCTCGATGGTCCCATAAGGAAAAACTTGTGAGACGGTGAATGGACCGGACCAACGGGATTTCAACTTTCTGGAAAATATCTTCAAACGAGAGTTAAAAAGCAACACTTGATCTCCAACATTAAAAACCCGGTTTTTTATTTTAGAATCGTGAAACTTCTTAGTATTTCTTTGTAGATTGATGAATTTTCATAAGAAATATCACGAAGTTCATCCAATTCATTCAATTATATTTTCCTATGATCCCCCGCAGTCCTCAAATCGAAGTTAGCATGCTTTAGGGCCCAATAAGCTTTGTGTTTGAGCTCAATTGGTAGATGGAAATTTTTCCCATACACAAGCTTATACGGAGTGCACCCAATGGGTGTCTTGTACGCGGTACGAAAGGCCATAAAGCATCATCTAACTTATCCGACCAAGATTGTCGGTTTTCACCAATGGATCTTTCCAAGATCCTTTTCAATGCTCGGTTTGAAACCTCGACTTGCCCACTTGTTTGGGGGTGGTAAGCCGTAGATAGACGATGTGTAACCCCATATTTCTTAAGAACCTTTTCAAATTGGTCATTTCAAAAATGGGTTCCACGATCGCTTATGATAGCACGAGGGGTTCCAAACCGAGAGAACAATTGTTTCAAAAACTTGACTACCACACGAGCATCATTGGTGGGCAAAGCATTGGCTTCCACCCACTTAGATAGGTAGTCAACGACCACAAGAATTTACTTATTACCACGATACGATGGGAACGGCCCCATAAAATCAATGCCCCAAACGTCAAAGATTTCACAAACTTGGATTATATTTTGAGGAATTTCATCCTTTTGTGAGGACTTTCCTTGACGTTGGCATGCATCACACGAGTTGATAAGTTCGTGCGCGTCTCGTTAAATAGTTGGCCAAAAGAAACCGGCATCAAAAACTTTCTTAGCTGTGTGATTAGCACCATGGTGATCACCCGTGGGTCCCTCATGACAAGCTCTAAGGATGTTAGAAGCTTCGGTGCCAAAGACACAACATCGAATAATTTGATCCGCACAAGTCCCAAAAATAGAACTTGACGTCACGAAAGAATTTTCGGCTTTTGTTGTGTCGTCATACCGTTAATGATGAAGTTACCCGCATGGTAATTTGCGATGTCCGCAAACCATGGGGTAGAAGAATCAAGCTTAGAATTCACTACACTAAGTGCTCCGAGAGGGAATGATTCATTAATTTCCTTGTTCTCGAGAACACTTTGGTGAGGATATTCCAAACGAGAGAGATGATCGGCCGCTAGATTCTCGGCTCCTTTTTTGTCAAGAATGGTGACATCAAATTCTTGTAGGAGGAGCATCCAACGAAGTAGTCTTGGATTTGAATCTTGTTTAGCCATGAGATACTTTATATCCGAGTGCTCCGTATACACAATGCTTTTCGTCAAGACGAGATAAGGTCGAAATTTCTCAAATGCATAAACCACGGAAAGGAATTCCTTTTCGGTTGTGGTATACTTAAGTTGAGCCTCGGTCATCGTCTTGCTAGCATAGTGAATAGGCAAGAAGTGCTTTTCATGACGTTGCCCCAAACGGCCCCAATAGCATAATTGCTAGCATCACACATGAGCTCAAAGGGGAGGTCCCAATTTGGGGCAACAAGAATGGGAGCTTCGGTAAGCTTCCTCTTAAGGATTTCAAAGCCTCGTACATAATCTTCGCTAAAAACAAAGGAGCATCTTTTTCAAGAAGATGTGTAATAGGTTGAGGGATCTTTGAAAAATCCTTGATGAAGCGACGATAAAAGCCCGCATGTCCTAGGAAACTCCTAACTCCCTTAACGATTTTGGGATGAGTTAATTTGGCGATGACGTCTATCTTAGCTTTGTCTGCCTCAATCCCCGCTTTGGATACTTTGTGCCCTAAGACAATCCCCTCTCTAACCATAAAATAACATTTCTCCCAATTAAGCACTAAGTTGGTCTCCTCACAATGTCGTAACATCCTCTCAAGGTTTCCTAAGCATGAAGTGAACGAATTACCAAACACGGAAAAGTCATCCATGAAGAATTCCATCGTCTTCTCGATCATATCATGAAAAATAGCCATCATACACCGTTGGAAAGTTCCCGGTGCATTGCAATGTCCGAATGGCATTCTACGATAGGCAAACGTTCCATATGGACGCGTAAATGTAGTTTTTTCTTGATCACGAGGATTGATGGGTATTTGAAAGTAACCGGAAAAACCATCTAAGAAAAAATAAAAATCATTTCCCGCAAGACGCTCCAACATTTGATCCATGAAGGGCAAGGGAAAGTGGTCTTTTCGAGTGGCGTCATTTAACTTTCGATAGTCAATGCACACCCTCCAACCGGTCACAAGTGTAGTGGGGATTAACTCGTTGTCATCATTTGGCACAACGGTCATCCTTCCGTTTTTAGGGACACAATGAATGGGACTCACCCAAGGGCTATCAAATATAGGGTAAATCATTCCCCCATCTAGTAGCTTAAGAACTTCCTTATTGATGACGTCGTGCATTTTTGGGTTTACCCTACGTAGGCATTGTATTGCGGGCTTGTAGTCATCCTCCATTAAGATTTTGTGGGTAAAAAATTTCGGATCGATCCCCTTAATGTCGGATAATTTCCACGCAATTGCCCCTTTGTGATTTTTTAGAACCTCGATAAGTGCGGTTTTTTCGTCATTAGAGAGATCCTTTGCAATAATAACTTGAAACTTATCGTTTTCCCCCAAGAATACATATTCTAGGTGTGGGGGAAGCTCTTTCAATTTGAGGGTTGGTGGTTCCTCGATTGAAGATGTAGGCTTAAGAGTCATAACCTCCACCGGCGGAGGAAATGGGAAATCACTTAGAAAATCTTTGATAATCAAGAAGTCCTCATCGTCATCGAGGTCTTCGTTACACGTACGTACAACATCATATTCCTCCAACGTAAAACCACCTCCTTAAATGGAGTGAAAGAAGGTGTCGAATTATCAAGGATTGGATCAAGCATTGTGGGATTGCCACAACTAGCTTCATAAAAAAAACCTAAGATTTCTTGTGCATATTCCTCACAAACAACATCAATCATGTCAATGTTAATGTCATTCATGGAAGCAATGGAATAAACATGAGAAATTATAGAGTTTTGTGTTGCGTTTATAACAAGTTCCTCATCATTGAATCGTAAAGTGATTTTTCTAGCATGGACGTCGATAATCGCTTTCGATGTGTCTAAGAAAGAACGTCCTAAAATAAGAGGAACTTGAGGATCCGTGGGAATATCGACAACGCTAAAGTCTACGGGATAGTAGAATTTTCCCACTTTCACAAAAACGTCTTCGGCCACCCCACATGCGGGAATCGTAGAATGATCGGCCATTTCGATAGACATTTTTGAAGGAGTAAGATTAGGAAGATTGAGCATCTTGAAGATTGCACGAGGCGTCAAATTAATGCTAGCACCAAGATCGGCCAAGGCATAGCATTCTTCCATATCTTGAATAGCACATGGAATCAAAAATTTATCGGGGTCATCGACTTTTTGAGGTATACGGTTAAGATAAAGCGATGAACAACTAGAAAATTTTTGCAATTTATCCTTGTCATTCAACATACTCTTAAAGTTGGCGGCAAACCTAGGCATCATGATTAGTGCGTCGGCGAGACTTATGTTAAAGTGCAAGTCACGAAACATTTTGATGAAAAGCTCAAATTGGTAATTGCTTCGTTCTTGCATATTTTCCTTTTGAAGTCTCGAAGGGTAAGGAAAAGGAGGTGTGGGTAAAGACTTTGATGATTCAAAGGAAGAGGGTGGTGTTGGGTGGGGCATAGGCATAGCCTTAGGAATCTCGGGTTCCTTTGTTGGTGAAGGGTCAACCGTAGGTGTGGTATGAGCGATACTTCGTGGGATTGAGATATGCTCCTTTTCAACTATCACCTCAGGTTCTTCCTTAATTGGATCCTCCGTAGGAGCATTTGGTCGAGGAATCAGATCTTTGAGATTTTTACCACTACATGTAGTAATAACTTTCATCTCTCCCTTAGGATTCGACACGGTGTTACTAGGTAAACCAATCAAAGACGGCTTGCACATTATAGCTTCAAACATGGATGAAATTTTATCCTTAAACATAGATTGCCTCTTATCCGCCTTAAGCATCTCTTATTTTATCTCATGTTGACCTTGTTCCACCTTTTGTTGGTTTTGTTGCAACCTAGTCACATTACTTTCCATCTTGTTGGTGTGAATCTTAAGTTCATTAGCAAGTTCGGTTTTTAACTCCTTTTTCAAATCGTTCTTAAACTCGGATCTCAAACAAATTATCTCCCTTTGAATATTATCAAACCTAGCATCATTCCCATTAGCATATTCAAGAAATTCATTTGGAAGATCTTTTAAGTTTTGCAAACTTTTGTTGTTGTTTTGAAAATCCTTGTTTTGAACTTGATTGTTTGCCCCTGGTTCCCAAAGTTGTTACCCTTGTAATTGTTCCTTTGATAGCCTACTTGGTTGTTGCGATAGTTGTTATTAGCATTTTGATTTGATGAAAAACCCGGTGGAGTCAATTGATTAGTGCGGGTAACTTGACCGTTATGGTTATAAGTTCCCGTGGCCGCGTAGGCACTCGAAGTGTTACCACCGTTGGTAATGCACTCGAAAAATCATGACCTCCACCACAATACATGCACGAAAACTCAACCGCTTTAATCGTAGCGGGAGCGGGTTGCTCACCAACCTTAAACTCAACTAGCAAACCCTTAAGCTTATCTAAAATCTTGTTTTCCAAATTAGCCTCAATTTGCATAGCATCAATGGTACGAGACGAAGATGAGGATGGTGGTGTAAAAGATGCCTTGGCAACACTCGATGTGTTACGAGGAGTATAAACCTTAGACCTATTCTCAATTATCGTCAAAGCTTCCTCAACCGTTGTACACAAAAAATTACCACCCGCGGCGGCATTTAGATAGACACGTTCATGATCATTTAGTCCATTGTAGAACGTGTCAATTTGATGCAAGTCCGAAAAACCGTGATGAGGACACTCATGCAACATCTCTTTAAAACAATTCAAAGCCGTTGAAAAACTCTCATTAAATTATTGTGAAAATTTTGAAATCTCGTTTTTCAAATGCGTAGTCTTAGAGGGCGGGAAAAATTGGTTCACAAACTTAGAAACGAGATCCTTCCACGTCAATATAGAATTGGGTGGCTCTTTCTCTAACCAAATTTTAGCGGGACCCGCTAAGGAATAGAGAAAAAAGCATCATGTTAATCGAGTCGTTTGAAACGTCCTTAAACTTGCAAGTGGCGGTGAGACGATTGAATTGGCGGATGTGGTTGTGGGGGTTGTCCTTTTCGCCACAACGAAACTTGTTGGCTTGGATCATGGACAACAAACCCGTCTTGACCTCGAAATTCTCCGTAAGGATTGCGGGAATCACAATGGCCTCTCCATAACCCTCGGTGGGTGCTTGAAGTAACTCTATCATAGTACGATTAGCCATGGTGACTACTTGTTCTAAGATGGGTTCGTCAATGGGAGAGTCTTCACTAGAAAACGTTGGTGTTGTTTCCTTACGGTTTCGACGTTTACGTGCACGTTTTGCTTGGTTACGAGTTTGCATAAACGTCACGTACAGCGAGGGGATGAGCAAAGAAGATTCTTTTGGGTGTTTTTACTTTTTTGATTTTTTTGGTTTTTGATTGTTTTTATATTTTTTGGATTTTCTGATGTGTTACGTAGACAGAAATCTACAAATCTCTCCTCAAATCAAACCTCGTGGTTAAAGGAGCCTTAAGGAATGAAAACGATAACGTGAAGTGAACGCCTTCGACGACTTTAGAACGTTGGTGGAACACCAAAACGTTCAAGAGGGTTTAATCAATGGAAACCAAGAAAATATATATGATATGTAATAATACTTTGGGCGGCAAAACCCTCGATTAGCTTTCAATCTCAAAAACTCACAAGCAAGCGGGGAAACGAGGCGGCGCGAAGCACTTAAGAGCCTTTTTCCTCAGGTCGTGAAATACAACCACCTTATACCCACCTTATAGTTTGTATTTTTCAAAATCGAGCTTCACGAAAGTATTTATCTATTTTTGCCTTTTTCTTTGGTTTGAGATTCGAATACAATGATTGGGTAATGACCTCCAAAGTCAAGGTTGTGTTTTCACACTTTTAGAGTACTTGTTAATTTTTTGTGATACGTATACAATATATTAATAATATTCACACAAAAAAACGAAAACCGATAATACGTATTAGTAGAGTGCTACTAATACAAATAGTTATTATGGCTATATAAAAACAACATTATCCAATTCAAAACACAACACGCCTCCCCGGCAGCGGCGCCAAAATGATGTAGCTTTTTACACACCCCTTTAGGAAAATGGATGGTAAATAGGGCAAGTGTAATTAATACGACGATTTAGGAAAACCGTGTACAAATGACCCTATGAAATGATTTCGTTTTCAAGGAGGCTAGTGTGTTATGTGTGTAGTGATTTGGATTAATTATTTGAGATTAATATTACCAAAGAAGAGAAGAAAAGTGAAGACGGATAAAGGAAAATTACACTAAGACGTGAAAGACGTAAAACCGTAAAAAGGGCTAAATTAAAAATTTATTCTAAAAAATTACCAAAAAACCACTAAAATATTCTAAGGGTTTATAAAAAATCCAAACTTGCTAAAACCTTTTATTTAATTAATTATTAATTTTTTAATGCTAATTAAAGCCCTAAAAATCAAAATTAACTAATAAAAAGTCCAAATCAAGATCTTTAAGTTTTTAAACCTTTAAAATAACCTAATTAAACTAAAAAGTACTTATCAAAATTTTAAAACCACTAAAAACTATTTTTAAACACTTAAAAACAAATAAAAACTATTACAACTTAAATTAATTCTAGAAAATAACTGAAAGAATCTAAAAATATTTGGGAAGTTGTAAAATTCCTAATTAAGTGTCTAAAACCTAGGAAAAATATAAAAACTTGAAAAATCAGACTCTGAATTTTTAATAATAATATAATATTAAAATATTAATAAAAATCCAAAAATCCTAAAAATTCTAAAAGTTGCAAACTAGCTTATTTTAACGTAATTTAGACAGAAATGAACTTAAAATTACCTAAATACCCCTATAGGGCCTAGAAAATGGGCTAAAGTCCAAACAGACCCCTTAATGGGCTCTTTGAGGCCCAATAAGAAAAATGTTGTCAAATTAAGCCCAAAAACCACTACTTGACTCAAAATTTGATTCTGAACAACTTTTTCCAAAGGCCCAAGAGCTGAAAATGTGATATAAGCTAGCTTATTACCAACAGCTTATTCTTAATGGGCTTTTTGGCCCATTAAGCCATAAGTTGATGCCATAAGCTGAAATTAAACACACAAGCTTCTCTTGACCTAATTAAGCTGTTTGTAAAAAGAAATTTGAAAAAAGTCCAAGAAATAAGCCTGAATAAGCTAAAAGATATCTTCACAAAACGATAAAATAGTCGTTTTCGAGTTCTAGGCTATTTCAAGAGCTGATTCAAATTGCTTTAGGTTACAAATAGCTTAACTAAGCTTATGGACCAAAAAACTTTTCAATAAGCACACTCAATAAGCTGGATTAAGTCAATAAGTTGTTTGCTAAAAGTCAAAGTAATTCGTTTTCTAGCAAAAAGTCAAAGTCAAACCCCAGTAAGCTCTAGTTCAAACAAATGGGTCAAATGTGGAAGATCTATTATAATAAACAAGTTGTTGCAAGTCTAGATAAGCAAATATAGCTTATTGATAAGCTGTTTGAATTTTAACACTAGCAGTGGTAACTTTTTCCAAATTTCAGTGGGAACTTTTCCCACTGTTTGACTATTTTGACTATTTGTCTTTAGTGAATTTTTGTTGGATTCAATGGAAGCAAATGCACCCTAGTGATCAGTTAATCACAAGGAGTCAAGAACAACAACAAAAACACAAATTCAATCAGCCAATTAGTATATTTAATTCAATTAAGCACCAGATCTTGCCCAAACATGAACAAGTTAAGCAGATTTCACCAATAAGCTGTTTTAGCGAGAATAAGCTAACCAAACTTCACCAAAAGCATAACAAGCTATAATAAACTTATATGAACAAGTTTAAACAGATTTCATGCAATGGTTCAAGTTTTGAGCAAGATTCAAGCACTTAAATATCACTGATGAACAAAACACAAGCAAGTCAAGCACTTGCTGATATACTTGACCAATAAGCCAACTTCAAACACTCAAATCTTACAAACAGGTTATATTAACTTTGTTTAAACCACTTTTAGCCCTAAGCATGCATACACTCTAAGTGTTCCCAAGATCTAGGTCAAAACAGTCAAGAACAAAGATTTTATAGCAGATTCTTTAATATGGTGTTTCAAAGCTGAAAACTTGCATGTTTTAGCATGCAAACAAGTGAATAGCAGATACCAACTCAAAACACTAACACTTAACAACACAATAGCACTTTATGATCTATAACAGATAATCCTAAGCACCCCTTTATCTCTTTTTAAATCAAATTTAACAAAGTATAAGTGTATTCCAAGACTACCCAAGCACAATCAAACACATAAACACATGTAATATGCAGATTTGAACAAGATTGAGCCACAAACTCAGCAAAAACACAAGTTACAAACAAAATCACCAAAAATCAGATTTTTGATAGATTTTTAAGGTTTTAAGACAAACCTCATGGATGTACATCAACACCCACGAATTTTAGAGCTTATGTGCTAGTAAGAACAAGCACAAGCTTCCACAAACAACCCTGCTAAGATTCAACAAAGTTAGAAGCAAAAATATCAAAACAGGAAAGTGACTTTTTGGAAAATAAACTTGATTAATGCAACTTCTTGTACCCACTCTTGATTATCCCCAAGTTATAAGCTTCACAACACCTTAATATCACAATTAGGGTGCATAGACCAGCTTATAGCCCAAAAATTCCAAGATGTACCAAGAAACTTAACAAAATATCAAATTTTAGTCCAATGTGCAATTTCTTACACAAGGTTTAAAAACACGTTTTAGGATTCAATTTTAGTTAACATTAAACAATAACAAGAAGATAATTAAATGGCACTTGGTCTTTCTTCATCAAACTCAAACTCAATTTCATAAAAACGAATAAGGGATTTACAGGTTTGTGAACAAGGAAAAACCAAAAAGCAAGCTGGAATGTTATGACCTAATGGCTTTATATATAGCCTTACAAGTGCTAAGAAGCTGAATAAACATAAAACCCTAATACATGAAGTTCCTAATGTGCCCTTGGGATTTCGAAATTTGAAGACTGAATTTGGACTTCTTGGCGTTTTGTTAGGATGGCAGTGGGATAGAAGTGATCTTGGACGTCCAAATAGTGCTTGGAAAGTAAGCAAGTCCTTGGGGCGTTGAGTTGCTGGCTGGTTTTGTTTGGACGTGAAAAGTGGGGCAGGGGAAGGCTGGTGAGGCATGTGAGGTGATGTTGATGGGGGATTAAGGATTGGGTTATGGTAATAAGACCCCTAATCATCATTCTGGAAGCAATTAGGTCTTAATTCATTATGTTTAAGAAATACCCAAATCTACTTAAGAACATGAAGGACAGGCTTTTGATCTGTTTTGGGTTTTAAATGGGATGTTTAGGCGTGAGATTAATTAACTAATGTAATTAGTTAATAAACGGCTGAGTGGGGTGTGACATGGCAACATAGGAGGTTCTGATTGGTTGAGAGTGTTGAGTGGGGCACGTGGCATGTTGTCACTAGTTAAGGTAAGTTTCTTGTTTGTCCCTTTGAACCCTTCTTTTCTTCTTTCCTTGTCATTTCAAGTTTTAATACCCAAAACTGAAATTCCCTTTATAACCAAGTTTCAGAATTTATACTTTGGCCACAAAAAGTTTTGTAAAAGTATTTCAAGGGTATTTCTTGCCATTTGATGATACTTGAAGGGCTGTTTTTGGCATTTCTTCAAACTTTATGGTTTTTACTTGTATGATTGACTTTCTGGAGGACTAAAAGTGACAAGTCTTCATTTTTGAGGGACCATTCTTGCCAAATATTGAAAGTCTAGGGTCCTTTTTTGCAAATTAACATATTTCAAGGACCAAACTTGTCTTTTCTTGTTCTTTGAAGGACTTCATGATATATTTGACTTTGAGGATGATAATGGTTGACAATTTAGCTTTGTTGAGGGACTAAATTTGCCAATTCTTCAAAGTAGAGGGCCCTTTTTGCAATATTGACAAACTTTAGGGACCAATCTTATAATTATGAAGATAAAAGGGTATAAAGTGTCAATTCTTCAATATTGGAGGACCCTTATTCATAAATCTTCAAATCATCAAGGGTTTTTTCTTGGGAAATCTTCATTAGGGCTTGGTTCATTGTGCGGCTTCGTTTCCCGTGTTCGTTTTGTATGATTCTTGTGATCTTTTGTTGTTTTCTCAATATCTGTACCTAAAATACACAAAAAGGAAATACAAGCATATATATGGTCTATTTGATGATGTTTTATGCATTTAAAGCCCAAAAACAATGATGAGACCATGTATAAAAGCAGTCTCATCAACGAACTTCGAGCTGAACGAGTTGCAAAGGTTGCAAATCCATTTGCTTTTATATCTACCACACAGCAATCATCGTCACCTTGATCTTCCATTGTCTCTAAGTCATCGTCACCTTCAAAGACCTAATCTACTCAATCATCGTCTCCTTGATCTTCCATTGTCTCTAAGTCACATGCTTCAACAAGATCCTGAGGCAAAGAAGTTGCAAGAGCACCATCACCATCACTTGAGCAATCATCCAAAGAGGATAGTGACGAAGAACATGCTCAAAAGGATAGGGAATTTAAGCAACACATGGCTTTCAATATGAAGCAATACAATAAAATCTATCCATCCAACAACAACAATCTTCGAACATCATCCAACACGAGGAACAGCTACACTCAAAGTCCTCCAAGGTATGACACACGAAGGCGTGCTGAGACTCCTCCAAAGTATTATCGACATACCGCTAGGAATGATAATCAGAGGGTTGCTACTGTTGTTGGAAATAGGGAAACTGTTGGTACTCAAGTAGTGCAACAAAGTGGGATTCAGTGTTTTAACTGCAGAGGGTTTGGGCATCTGGCTAGGGAATGTAGGCAGCCAAAGAGGGTTAAGATTATGGATATCATAAGGAAAAGATGTTGCTATGCAAGAAAATGGAAGCTGTGATCAAGTTATCAGCTGAGGTATTAGAATTTGGGACAAAAAGTGTTTCGGTCAACACAATCGACACTACCAGAACATACGTGTTTATCCAATCCCATATTGAACCCTTTACCCAACTCACCCATTTTGCCACCTCTAACAGAGTGTAATGGAAGTCGCCTTGAATCACTGCAACACAATTACCAAAGATAAATGATATGCATGACATTTACCTTACAAGTTGCACAGAGTCGAGTCCAGTTACCAGCTAAAAAAGCAGGGTCACGAATCTCAATCTTTAATAATGGCTCCTGCCCAATACAAAAACTATGAATTTCCGTAACTGACTGGAGAGTATACTTGTTTTCGTACACAAGAAAAATAATCTTGAGTCCAACACTTGCTGCGAATTTGAGACCTGCTGCATTTTCCGCTTGTGTATGGCTGATTTTTTATTAAGATTTTTCTTCTACAAGTGGATGTCAATCAGGAAGCTGAAATGAAAATTTTTTATGGAAAAGACAACCATAAATATGAACATGTTGTGAATCTCGTTTAACACCTCAGATTAAGCCATCCCAACATAGAAACATAAAACAATCAACGCCCTATTAAGTATAAGCATAAAAAATGGAAACCTTACACTTTTTGCGGCGGCTGAGAATGGTCGCCGGTGACGATAGGGTGGTGACTGGTGGCGGGTGAGTGGTGGGAGGTTGCGGTTGATATGGTGGATGGTAGGAGGTGATGTGACGGATAAAATTAGGGTTGTGACGGATGAATTGGTTGTGTTTGAGTTTGAGAGAAAAAATATGGAGGCGTGTGTGTATAGATTAGGCCTGTTTGAGAGAAAAAGACAACCACTACTGATTGCAGACTATGGGGATGTTTGGACGTGCATTTAAACTAATTATATGATACTAAATGATCAAGTTTATTTATAATCAGATAGTGTTTTAATGCGTTTCTATTGCTTGAAGTTGTGATGATCAAAGAATGAGTTTTCCGCGTGCTCTTCAAACTTCTTTTTGTTCTATAGTTAACAACATTGATAATGATAGAAACAAAAAAGGGGATAATAAACTAATTTTAGCAAAAATCATTTAATTTATCGCATGAGTGAAACTGATGGTATCCAAACCTGGCTAGGTTACCCCTAAACAAGCATATAATCGAGATCAAAATCCTTTCATTCAAAACTGATTATATTAACTTTAGACACAATAATCAGATAGTCAATTTTCTGTGTGACGTAACCAAACTCCTCATCTGACTAACTTTAACAACTCATTCCATTTCATCACATGTGTAAAAACTATAACAGTGACAATTCTAAGACAATTGCTGGTTAATTACACAATAACAACATTATAAGATTGTTTTTCTTAACGTTTAAGTAGATATTAGCTAATCATGGAAATATAGGCTTACCTTTCCTTTGGATGAAGAACTGAAGCCTTGAAAATCAACAACCAAGTGAGCACACGTTATCGTACCATCACCATCTATAATGATTCCCGATCCAATGCTCTTTCCCACAATCATCCCGTGTAAACCTTCAAACAACTATCATTTGTTTAAAAAGGATACCAAAATCTTCAAGCTGTAATTTAAAATCTCAAGAACAAACCTTTTGTAACTGAAAGATTGACAAAAGCCGGAACCATTTTAGCAGCTGCATTGGTAATTGTGTCTCGACCTAAATATCCACAATAGGTTTTTGGCGATTCGCTAGCCTCTTTGAAGGGTGCTCCTTTATTTACATCAGCTGCCGGAGGGGAACTAACACTAAGAAATGATAAAGGCGGATTCCCTACAAGGATACCATACAGCACATAAAATGACGAAACAAGTAAATAAATGAAATGACATACCATGTACCTAGGGAAGGAATCGGATAGTTAGAAATAATGTATGGCAAAATCCATGGAGAAGATACAAAGATGAGTTGTATGTATGCACTAGAACATATGTAACTGCTGGTTCTGCAACTTTGGGTAGATTGTCTGATTTATCCTGAAATACATTCATAGGTTATCATGATAATAGTAAGTATTAGAGTAGTATAACCTAAAACAATAACTCGCATTGTTTCAGGGTACAAATAAATATGAATTTGTTTGTGATTTTAATCTAAGCTAGGCCATGCACGATGGTTAGAAGAAAGAAAAGTATAAAAGAAGAACAAGTGACATTTTCTTACATCAGGATAAGAAAGCTGCGAACTGATACGTTGAGATTAATACATATACCATATAGGACAAATTTAAGCAATTACCCTTAGGAAAAGGTAATTAACCATAAATAAGTCAAAGACGGATATGATTAAACACGTGAGTGAGTCGAGTTCGTTGTACACGAAGATCTTATGAATTTGAGACGTTTTGCTTTGATTTGGACAATCGATTTGAAAGTGTCGTTGGTTTTTAAACTACAATAAAAATCTACCAATTTTAAACTATATAAATTAAGCCTAAAGTGCATGAATCGTTTAACCCCGCTAATTTTAAAAATCTACAAACAATTACTTAAAATTAACACACTAATTAAAAATTTAAACTAATTTAATTATCTATGAAAAATTAAACTATTTAATTAAAATCACTTTTAATCTAATTAAAAATCTAATAAACTATATTAAACTAATTTAACTTTATTAAAAGTATTACCTAAAAACAAATCTACTTTAAAAACTACTCACTTTAAATCAATTTTTATAAAAATTCTAATTAAAAGAAAATAAGCTAATTTAATAATCTAAATTTAACTAAAACATTTTTTTTTGTATTTTTTTTTAATATTTTCTTTTATATTTTATTTAACTATTTTTTTTATTTATTAAGATTTTACTAAAATTAACTTTAACAAAAACATTTCTTATTAAGAAGTTTATTTAAAACGAAAGGAAAATAAATCAAAAGTTATTTAAAAGAAATCTGCCAAAGTGAAATAGTCTTTATTAATTAACAAAAAAGAAATAGAAATCAAACAACCAACTAGCTCAGTTGGCTGTCACGTTGGTCCTACAAGCGAAGGGTCTCGAGTTTGAAACCCGTTAGTGACATATTCTTAGATTATAATTCTTTTTGACAGATTAGTAACAATAGTCTCAGGAGAGACTTAAATGAGCTTATTAGCTTTAAGTTGTGAGGACACAACTTCTTGAGCATTAACAGATCGTTGGATCTGATAAGCTAATACTTAATTAAGCAGTAAAAATAGCAAAAAAAAACAAACGACAAACCCACAATCCGCAAACAAAGAATAACAACTAAACTGGCAGATACACTACCCTCTGAAACTACTAGCAGAAATATAACCAATTCCAATTATAACAGCAGACTTCACTAGCTCAAAGCACTCAGCATAATGCAAAATTTAAATCACGTTTAATCTAAATGAATCAGATCATCAAAAACCTCTAAACAGAACCCTATAAATCAGTAATCTTATACGAATTACAAGCAAATCAAACTTTTCATTAGCAAAACAATACCCAACAAAAGCAAATTCGCTCAGTACACATTTCCAATGAAAGCAACAAAAAACTCATTCTAAAGATTAAAAATTGCTCAGATCTGTAAATAGCACTGAATCAAATCAAGTCTAAACACTTATCTAAAATAGCATAAAACTGAGATTCATAAAGTGTTCAAACAAAAAGCCAAACACTTTACTTAATCAAATAATACTTTCAGTAAGCTTAAACATCACGTAGACAGTCATTACCCAGCATATAAAACAATCTGATAAAAATTTAACTCTTAAACAGCAATGATCTCATAAAATTAAAATTCAGATTCAGTAAACATTAAGTAAACAAGATTTTAATCAAATAAACATATCATCATACTTTTAACTAAAATCAAACTAGCAAACTTAAACATAACAAATTAAACATAACAAGCAAACTTATCAAATTAAACACATAAACAATAAAAGTAAAAGAGAGTGCACCCTGTTGAAGATAATCTTTGAGAAGAAGGTTTGCGCTGAGCAACCTTATGACCCGGTAAACGAACCCACCATCATCTTATGAATCGAACCACCAAGTCGAACAATCATTCAATCAACAAACTTACGAACCAAATACCTCATTCGAATCAAGCAGATTCTTTTATGACTTTTCCAGTGGGGAAAAGTTCTTTAAATCCTTTTTACTTTTGATGTTAAAAATACAAGCTATTAATTAGCTTGAATCCAACATAACAAATATTATTTTGTGAAACAGTGATTAGATTTAACCCATATATCAATTGAAAGCAGTAAAAAGAATTAAAATAAGACACGAATCAGAATTAATTCAACTAAACTTTTATTAATTTTCAGCAAATATTACAAAGCTTTAAAAGGAAATACAAAATTAAATCCAAATCTATTTCTACAGCATAATATTAAAGTAAAGAAAGGGATGGATTACAAGTAAAAATTCGGGGTATTTATAGCCTCCCCCAAGGGCTGTTGATAACGAATATCCGAATATTTCTTGGAATATTCCACTTGATTTCTTGGCCATTGATCTTCAATTCCTTATTCTCTCTCATGTGAAGCTTCAATCGGATGGTTGATATTACACTAACTATCACACGGATTGCCAACGTGGCATCCGTGTGCTAGTTGTGTTTCTTTTACAGCTTGTGATTGGTGGGATTGGAGGGATGAGCTGTTAACACCAATTGAAATTATCCACGTAGCCTCTCCTCTCCATGCGTTCTCTTCCTTAAAATTGGGTGGTTTTATTCCCCTTTTCTTGAATTAACAGAATAAATAAAAAGCCCAATGTTAATTTAATTATTTGGGTGATTAGGGTTTGACACAGTAACTAAAAGTTACTGGTTTTTTGTGTGAGGAAGAAAAGTGAGATGGGGAAGATGATGGTTTACCTAGGTTACATCGAAAAGATTTAATATGTGTGAGTGGGGATAAAAAAACGAGTGGGTTTTATTTATTGTTGTGAGAAACGAATGAATGGTTTGGTGAGTGGATTTTGTTAATAAATGTTTAACAGACCAAAAACCTAGGTCCATATCTCTTTATTCGTTCCTTCCAATTGTGGACTGTTGGGCTTGAGCCCAAAACTCACCCATTCCGTTCCATTCTTTGTTTTTGGGCCACATATGGGCTTTCAACCAACAAGTGAATTAAATCTTGAATTATAAATGGGCTTTTGAGCCCATTTCCCAAATGTGGGACCCACTAAGCCCGTTTTCTCGATAAATGATTAAATCCTCTAAAGTCGAACTCGATTTTGGCTTCTTTGATCTTTTTCTTCATTCTCGTGTCGATTTTTGTCGGTTTTCGCGAACTTGGTACCTACACACATGAAAACAAGAAACAAGCATATCCAAGGCATTTTTGATATAAATCATGCATAATTTCATTGTTTTAAGCTACAAATGATATGAGTAAAAACACTCATATCAAAATCCCCCATGCTAAGCAATTGTCGTGTCCTCACGCAATGATAAAATAAAACTACAACTACACCATTTTTTTCAACTTTTGACATTTTATTTTGCAAAGACATAATGTATTGCTTTCATTATTGAAAAATAACTTTAAGGATCATAAAACTCAAATAGATTCATCGTCCTCCACTTTTCACTCATTCCATGCCAAGCTTAAAATAAGATCATTGCCAATCATAAGTCCCTTTATTAAGATTACTCATACAAGTCATTTGTGTAAAACTCAATCTCCATTATTCCTAGTGGTATCTCTAGATTTTAACTTTTGTCATTCACCCAAAGGCTCATTTGACTTATCTGATATTTATTAGTCCAAAAATGAAGGCAAAAATGGTGTAAATCCAAAACTCAAAACCTAACCTCATCTTCAAAAACCGTTGTCACTAAAGAAAGCCCACATCAAGGATAATTTAACACGATTTAGGGAATAAATTCCCGGACCCGAGATTTGGCCATTTATTACTAATTATTAAACCTCTAAAGGAGTTAAGCAAGATTACATCATATACCCTTTAGGCTCTAAAAGATGTAAAAATACTCCTTACCCATGATCCACACCCTAAGGCTCCTTGAACCATAGACAAGGGAATTGACATTCACCACCATTTTTTCACCCTAAGGCTCATTTAGATGATGAAGCAATTTTTATTCAACACTTACCATGCCATACACCCTAAGGCTCTAATGACAAGGTTCGTGCTACATGTCCCACACCCAAAGGCTCCTTGCGATCATGTTTTTATTTATTCTTCTTTTATTTATGATACATATATTAGGCCAAATCCCGTGATCCCATGGTCTGAAAACCTCCTACAAGTGAAATCAAAAAGTCGACTAAGAGTTAAATTATGAACCTAAACCGCCCAATTCTTCATTTATTAAACAATTTATTTATATACAAGCGAAGGAGAAAAAGCCACAAAGAACTTATAAGAGGAACCATTAACTCAAAACCTTATGATCAACTCTATCATTTCTTATTCTCCATAAAATCTCAAAGATATGAAATTAATGGAAACTTAGCCCAATAAACCACAAAAGTCTCATGGTTAAGGAACGAGCTAAGGTAGAAACCGGTCGAGTCAAAAACTATTCTTATTTTCTCCAACGAAAAGCCTACATTTGTGTCTAAAACACTTATTTAAAACACAAAAATACACTAAAATTTTTAAAATTTGACGAAAAATGAGAAAAACGATTACGTTTGGACACGACAAAAGCAATTACAAGCGATTATATCGATTGACTCCCCCATGCGAAAACCAAACATTGTTCTCAATGTTTCCTAGCTCAAGACTAACACCCCCTTGCTAGAACATGAAGAGTCGAATGCAAAAGTCCTAACATGGAAAGAGCACGCAAATCTATAAGCCGTTTATTAAGTATGCCTCAAGATAAAACGTTAGTCGATAAAAATCAAAGGATATAGAGTGTGCCCCTTTTGAAAATCAAAGAGTAGAAGCTCGAGTGGACCGGCAAAAACCGAACACGAGAGTCTTCAAAGATAAGGGTCATACCTAGGATTCACATCACCACAAAATACGAACACGAGCTTGAAAAGATCAAGCCTTATTAGTGTTAGAAAATAGAAAGAAGATAGAATGTATGGGACTCCCCTACAAGTCACCTCGTTTTTGTTGACCGAGTCATGAGCTTGACTCGATCCCCGCATTCATTGGTCCTTAGGGAAAGTGGTGAAAACCGGCATAATAGAATTAATTCCAACATAAAGCGTGATGCGGGTCAAAGATCACATCCTCGTCGTCGGATGACAAACGAATGGATGAAAGTCCAACATAAATCTATAACAAGAGATGGAAGTCACAAATCACGAAATGGATGTAGCATGCTCCCCGAGATAAACTCGCACCAAGATGATTAAAAAGTCTTTCAATTATTGCATCGGTGAAAGTCCGAGATTTCCCTAAATCAACGATTCCGGGGTCGAATACCTCGTCCTCGGTGGAGAAAGGAATGGACAACACGGTGTCGTCCCCCCATGCTAATCCTAAATCATATGTAGCACATGGTAAAGATGGTGTAAAAGTCTCAACCATAGTGGTTTCAACTTGCATGACTTTGTTGACCTTGTCACTCTTATGAATGTGAACAAAGGGGTCATGATACTCAAAATGAGTCGCATGAAAAACCCGCACATTAAGATCAAAGCGAGTGGGAAGAATAATAGGAGCAAAAGTAATTTCTCCTTCCGGGTCAACATCGTCATCATCATAAATCGGGTGATCAAACCAAGTATCTTCATCACCGTAATTAGACTCTTCCTCAAATTCCGAAGGAATGTCTATATAAAGAAATTCATCAACCTCCTTCAAGAAAAGATCATCATCACAAAGGTTGTGAGATGTAGGAGGTATGATGCTCTCAAAATCCTCTTGAAACAATGGATTATTATTCATTGAAGCTTCAAAGAGAGGATTTGAGTAAGTCACGAAAGTGTCGTCATCCTTGTCATCACAAGACATATCCGACAAAGTATCGAGTGTGTCACACTCGGATACAAGATCATCATTCTCATTGGAAGGAAATTCATCGGCGAATTCCTCGAGAATGGTAGGTAAAACATGAGAATCACGTTTGATCTCGTGATCAAGAACGTCTTCACTTCCCCGTGGAAGTGGATCAATGATAGCAAAAAGTTCATCGATGAACTTATCACATGAATAGTCACTAACCTCACTCGGTGTGAAGTTAGGAATCAAAGGCTCTTCAACGGAAGATTGTGCCTTAGGGACATTAACATGATTCTTAGATGAGGGTAAAAATGAATCCATTTTCAAAGATTGTTCAATTAAAGAAATATCACTCTCGGGATCAAAGTTCTCACTATCAAACTCACTAACGTCAAAAGGTGCACTCTGTTGATCCCAAACTTAGATCGATTAAGCTTTGTGTATACGAGATTAGATCAAGTACTACACGTAGAGAAACCTTTGCTTATGAGTAAAGTAACAAAGTGTTATGCGGAATTAACACTTGATCTAAAACACAATGATGTTAAACAAACTTTCACTTGTATTAGAATAATCGTGTTGATTACAATGAAAGGTTTAACTTGCGAATACTATGAAAACTGATATTAAACATTAACCTAAAAGATCTTCTTTTATAGAACAAGAAGTCTTGTACAATAAGCTACGAATCAACTATTCTAGGTAAAGATAAACATAGAAAATACATTGTCGTCTCTATCCTTACTAGAAGTAATCTAGAATATAATAAACGTGTAGCTCACATCTTCCATCAGTGCTTGTCTTCAATCTGTCAACGCTTGACTTTAACTTGTCAATGCTTATGCTGTCAGCGCTCACTTTGCTCTTGTCAACGCTTAAGTTGTTCTTGTCAGCGTTCAAGTGTTCTGGCCTAAATTTATTCCCAACAATCCTCCCCTAAACTTGATATCCACTCTTATGATCAAGTTTCTGAATAAACACTAAGAACTTGGAGGAGTCTGACAAACCTTGTCATATTGATGATAAATAAATCTGATCAAATTCTTTGCCACATCACTTGTATAGTCTATTTCCAACTGGGTGTCCTTCATCTTCTCCAAAACAGCCTTGGATATGAAATACTGAGCATCTACAAGTAAATACTCAGCAAACTTTGTAGAACTCAAATGGTATACACCTGCAGCTGAATATAACCTCCATTGAAGACCACTGAGGTCATCTTCAAGATCCTTCCATATTTCAGGATCTTCTTCTTTTGTCCCACACATTCTTTTGAATGTGGTCCAAAGTTTTATTCCATTGGCTGAAGTTGGTGCTTCAGCCTCATACTTGGTCTCTAGCAACCTCCAAAGGTCTACCAAGTCTTCTCTGTCACAACTTGCAAATAAAGATATGAGAGTGGTAAAAGTGTGTACCTCCTTGCCAAATCTTCCAATTTTCCAGAATCTACATTCATCTTCCTCATAACTTACCATTGGATTCCTGGAATCTAATGGTAACACATGAACCATATCTGAAGCTTCTAATGGGGAGAGCTTAAGGCTCTTTCTAATGATTGCTTCACTTGGATACAGTTGAGACATATCTTTTGGAAACTCAAGAATAAATCCCTTCTTTACTGGTCTAGGGACTATCATAGCTTTCTTGATTGCCATCTCTTCTACAAGTTGCTCCTTTCTTTCATCTGAAAGAAGTCTGAAAGTATTTTCTTCCTGCACTTTCACCCAAATAGGATAAGCCCTATGTTCCAATTCATCAAATGTCAAAGCCTTCAGCTTCTGATGTGTCCATCCAACTCCATGACATTTGAGCAACATAAAGTAGAGCTTCCTTCTATCCCTTTTCAATTCAGAGAGAATGTTGCTTGCCTTGTACTTCAGCATCACCTTACAATCCTGCTGAACTCTAAGAAGAATTTCCAAACCCCATATTTGATCTGAAATGGTCAAGTCTGGATTATCCATACAGCTTTCTTCCCAAGAATTGTACATCTGAACTACCTCTGGCATATCAAAATCAATTTGCAACTTCAAATCTCTCAGCCTTTCCTTAGCAAGCTCATCACCATACTCAAGTCTTTCTGGTTCAACAATCATCACACTTGAATCTGAGCTAGCTTCATCACTTTCTTCTTCAGAAGTCACAACAAATGGTGACTTTTCTTTTTCACCTTGTTCCATCATTTGCTCAGCCAATCTTCTATCAAATTCAACCTGAGCTGCATTCTTTGGAACAATTTCTTCTACCAACTTACCCTTACCCTTATCTGTTGGTTCAATTGTTGGTAGGGTAGATGATAATACCTGAGTAGGAACATCTTTGATGATAGATGATGACTGGAATACATCACCTCCATATGCAGATCTGTCAACGCCCAAATTTCCTCTATCAGCGCCCAAAATATTTCTGTCAGCGTCCAAACCTGCCTTGTCAACGCTCAAATATTTTCCCTCAGCGCCTTGTGTAACCTCCCTCAACATATCTGTAAATGATAAATTTAAATTTGTTGGAGAGATTAAGGACGTATCAAAACCTTTTTGTTCCTTCAATGTAGTAAGAGCTTCAGCAATATCCAATGATTGACCATCTTGACTGCTCTTATCACTCAGATTTCTTTGATCTTCCTCCCCTTTGGAAGACTCCTCCATACCTCCCCTTGAATGAGCACTCTCCAAAACAACAATCCTCTCCCTCAATTCTTTGAGTTCAAGGCCTTGGTTACTGACAATTTGTACCAAGTCTGCATTTTGCTTTTGCAAGCTAATGCAGACAGCCGTCAATTCTAAAAGCGTCAGTTGTTCCAGTCTGCCCTCTTCCAAAATGGGAATTTGACCTCCCAAGTTAGGTTCATTGGGCATGGATGAGGACTTAATTATGGTGGGACTGTCTTGGCCAGCTTCTAAGCCAGAACCAATAGTCTCAGCCTCATCCAGGTCACCAGCCACACTTGTGGTGGTGGTTCTCTCTGTTACATGGCTAGGACCACCAGAGGAGAACACTCCAGCAGTCCTTTGGCGTTTAATCAACCTATATTCTGGTGGTGTGGAAGATGGTGTAGAAGAAGGTGTAGATGTAGGTTGGTTAAGGGGTGTTTGGAATTATGATGGTTGGGTGTCAGCGGTGGAAATAGGCATATCAACGCCCACATTAGATGTGTCAGCGTCGAAGGGATTTTGGTCTATTTGCATTTGGTCAGGTGAAGGTAAAGGTTCAGGGATAGGTTCAAGTTGTGGTTGAGGGTCAATATGAGGTTGGGGGTCTGGTTGGGGTTGTGCTGCTGCAATAACAGCAAGCATGGCTGGGGTTAATGGTAGGTCTCTATGAGGTGGTGAATTCATCTTGGTAAAAATAGCCTTCTTTTGTTCAGGGATCTTATAAAAATCATTGTGATCCCTTGAACAATATCTTTGAGCATCAAAAACCATTTGCAGAAAACGGGGATAAGCCAAAGTCATTTTTGTCCCCTTGTTTTTACACATTCCTTCAAAAATCATTTTAGACCAGTTATAATTTTGCCCTGTTGTAATACACACAATAGCAGATGCAATGGATCTATTGATCTCATTGTGTGCAGTACATTTGGGACTCAAACATTGAAGGAGAATGTGAATTAGGTACTTCCAGGCTGGGGGAAATTCCTGCTTATGGTACTTATTAAGAGTACCTTCATCAGGAATAGGGTATCCCAAAGCCCTAAGCCCTTGTTCTATTTCAGATATGGGAAGCATGGTTATACCATCAGCATCATTAAGATGCAAGGCCTGGCGTACCAAGGCCTCAGTAACCACCCAAGGTCTCCCATGTACAATAGAATTCAATGTTGTCACTCCATTAACTGTTGAGGAACTGACAGTGTTCCAAAACTGTTTAATGTGTGTGACTGGAATGAGTGGTGCATGAGAAAGAGCATACCTTAATGGGGATGCATTCAAATACTCCACCATCTCTGTGTATTGAGGGAACAAAGTATTATCAGCAACAAGATAAGCAATCATGTTGTGTTGAGACTTGAACCCCAAATCTAATTCTGCTGAGTTAAATCTTGGTGCCATTGATGAAAGCTGTTAAGTTGATGTATAAAAGATGAAGGTTGATAAGAGAAAAGTGTTAGACAAGAATTATAGATACCCTGTTTAAAATAGGAGCCAAATTTATAGGAGTGGATGAATGCACGTGATTGGCCCAAAAATAGGCAAAGATTTTCAAAAATCAATCATGAAAATATTGAAAAAGTTTATAAGTTATCTCATGCATTTAATGAAAGTAACAACTCCTAAAATTACGGCTTGAAAATATGTCAAAAAGTTACAACTGGGTAGGTCCCATTGATTGTCAACGGTCAAATATAACCCATCAACGCCCAACGGCTATAATCTTGTCAACGTTCGCCTAAAGCCATGTCAGCGTCCATTTTGGTCACAACAACGCTTGGAAAAATCTTGTCAGCGTCCAAAAATAAAATTGTTTTAAAAAGTGAAAAATGACCTTAACAAGTAATTTATCCTAGAGAAGATAACCAAAAGCTGATAATTATCATAGGGCGGCAAGCACTGTCCAGTTATGCACACTTGCATAAGCAAGATAGACATAACAGTCCTCTAGTGTCCCTTGCTAACCAAAATTCTTAACAACCAAGTTACCTCATAAAATCCTTGTTACTCCCAGGTAAAACCCATATCAAAAGGATTCCCAAGCCTCCCAACAGACCACAACCAATTCTAGGCCAAAAATGTCTTGGCAGCATGCAAAGTTGATATACTATGCATGCTACAGTGCCTCATGGTTTAGTAAAACTAACCCATACTCACCAGTGGACACAATCTAGAATTGTGATGAGAGTATTCTAAGAATACCCAAGAGTCCTAAAGGTTCCTTAAACCTCCCCTCAAACTATGATACATGAGTTCTCAAAATATATATATGAACAATAAACATTTATGTCAAGATAGGAATATAAATATTCCAACCATCATCCATAAACAAAGCATGTCCAAATAGCTCTTCAAAGATCCATAAGCAACTCTGTATCCAATGGCATAAAGCTACCATTATCTGCACATTTAGATGAAAACCACAAAACTAACATTTGTTGCTGACAGCGTCCCGACAACACTTAACAGCGTTGAAGGAACTCTTGTCAGCGTTAGACAATAATATCTCCAACAACGGCAAAATAACACTTGTCAGCGTTGTATTTACCTTTGTCAGTGTTAGAAAAATAATGTGGAAAATCTAAATCATCACAAAGACCAATAACAATGCATTATCCTGTACATACTTTTACAAAAAGGTTCCAAAACACATATTAAGTGAGATTAACCATTCCAATATTTGTTACCAAATATTGAAATCTTCCAGCATCAAAAGGTTTAGTTAATAAATCAGCCACATTATCTTCTGTGTCTACCCTATCTGGTTGTATTAAACCTTTCTCAAAGCAATCTCTTATAAAATGATGTCTAATTTCTATGTGTTTGGTTTTAGAATGATGTACAGGATTTTTAATAATGCATAAAGTACTGTTATTGTCTACAAAAATCTTGGTATGCATAAAATTATACCCATAATCCAACAGCTGGTTCTGAATCCATAAGACTTGTCCACAACAAGCAGCTGCAGCAACATATTCTGCTTCAGTTGTAGAGTTTGCCACCACTGTTTGTTTCTTGCATTGCCAAGATATTAATCTGCTCCCAAGAAATTGGCATCCACCAGTTGTGGATTTCCTATCAAACTTGTCACCACCATAGTCACTGTCTGAATATGCAATAAGATCCAAGGGAGAATCTTTTGGGTACCACAATCCAAGATCTGGGTAACATCTTAGGTACCTAAAAATTCTCTTCACAGCAAAAAGGTGACATTCTTTGGGAGTCACTTGATGGCGTGCACATGCACACACAGCAAACATGATGTCAGGTCTTGAGGCTGTAAGATACATCAATGACCCAATCATTGATCTATAGTGCCTAACATCCACATCCTTTCCAGCTCCAATTTTTCCCCAAGGGTGTTGTCTATCCATAGGAGTGGAAGCCTCCTTTTCATGTGGAGAAAAACCATATTTCTTCAAGATTTCAGCTACATACTTGTCTTGGGAGATGAAGATACCATCTTCTTTCTGCTGAACTTGTAAACCTAGAAAGAAGTTCATCTCACCCATTGCACTCATCTTGAATTTATCTGTCATGAGCTTGGAAAAGTCCTCACTCATTTTTGGATCAGTAGACCCAAAAATGATATCATCAACATAGACCTGCACAAGCAACACATGTTTTCCTTTCTTCTTTGTAAACAAGGTCTGATCTATGGTGCCCCTCTTGAAATCATTTTCCACCAAGTAGGTGGACAATGTACCATACCATGCTCTTGGGGCTTGATGAAGTCCATACATTGCTTTCTTCACTCTATAAACCTTGTCTGGATTCTCAGGATCTTCAAAACCAGGAGGTTGCATTACATAAACCTCCTCAACAATTGTGCCATAGAGGAAAGCACTCTTCACATCCATTTGATAAACAGTAAAGTTCATGCAAGAAGCATAAGCTAAGAAAATTCTGATAGCTTCAATTCTTGCAACTGGAGCAAAGACTTCTTCATAATCTATGCCTTCCTCTTGTGTATATCCCTGAGCTACCAAACGTGCCTTGTTTCTGACCACAATGCCTCTTTCATCTTTCTTGTTCCTTAGAACCCATCTTGTCCCAATTGGTCTTACATATCTAGGACAATCAACCAGCTCCCAAACATCCTGTATAGCAAATTGGTGAAGCTCATCCTGCATTGCTTCCACCCAACTTGGTTCCTTGAGAGCATCAAAAATTTTCTTGGGTTCTTCCTGTGACAGAAAACAGGCAAACAAACATGCTTGTACAAGAGGAGTATCAACCTTCTTGTGTATATTGGCAATAAATCCACCAAGACCTTGATGGGATCTTCTTGTATGAACTGGAGCCATAACATCACCAATGATTTGAGATGTGGGGTGATCCTTAGCTGTTGAAGTGAGAACCCCTCCTTCAAAAAGTCTGGTGTCCTCAACTTCACGCTCCATGTTGCCAATATCTTCTTCCTCAGATTCTTCTTGGTCAACAGAAATCCCTTCATGAACATTGGAAGGTCCACCTTGTTCAAAATGGGAAGAGAAAAGCTGTGTAAAGGTGTCTCCAAAGTCTGAACCTTGTTTGTCAGCGCTTGGGCTAACAACGCTTGAACTGTTGTTGTCAGCGTTGGAGCCATCAGCGTCTGAATTGGTCGTGTCAGCGCTTGATTTCCCTTTGTCAGCGCCTGAAGAATCATGCATGTTTGTATTTGGTGGTATTTGAACACCACCATTATCTTTCCTTGCAGCAGTAGCAGCAGCATAATACTCATCTGTCCATATAGGAAGTGTAACAAATTCTTGTGTGGGAGATGATTTAACTGCTGGTGGTCCATCCTCCTTAGCAACCTGTATACCTGAAACATTACCAATTCTCTTTTCCAAAACACTTGAAGTTACCTTCACAATGTCTGGATCAGTAACAGGCATATAATTTAAAGCTCTAGACAAAGGTTCTAAGTCAAACAACCAATTTGGACCACTCTCAGGATCACTAGGTTTACTCTCTAAAAACCTAACATGTACTTTTTCAAGTATACGTTTTTCCTTTTTAATGTAAACCCTATATCCTTTACTCTGCACTGAATAACCCATGAAGTAGCCTTCATCACCTTTTGAATCAAATTTACCTAGGGCCTCACTAGTTTCTAAAACAACTACATGACAACCAAATGGCTTGAGAAAGCCAATATTGGGCTTCCTTCCCCAAAGTAATTCATAAGGTGTCTTATTATGTATCTTGTTGACCAATGCCCTATTCTGAACATAACAAGCTGTGTTAACAGCTTCAGCCCAAAAGGCTATAGGAAAGTGGGCATCAGCCAACATGGTTCTGGCTGCTTCAATAAGGGTCCTATTCTTCCTTTCAGCAACCCCATTTTGCTATGGGGTTCTAGCTATGCTAAACTGCCTAGTAATCCCTTTCTTGGCACAAAAATCATCTAACAACTGATTTCTAAACTCACCCCCATTGTCACTTCTAATAATTTTGACCTCATTACCATTCTTCTTTTCTATCTGGGTAATGAAATTAATCAGACTTAGGGCAGTTTCACTTTTCTTGGCTAAAAAGAAAGTCCATGTAAACCTGGAGTAATCATCAGTAATAACAAAACAATATGATTTACCCTTCAAACTTTCTATATTAGTTGGACCAAAGAGGTCCATATGCAATAAGTGAAGTGGTTTAGAACTAGAGTGCACCTGTTTAGACCTGAATGAGACCTTGTGCTGCTTGCCCTTAAGGCATGCAACACAAGAGTGGTCATTGTGGAAAGCCTTTTCAGGCAAACCATCAACTAAACCAAGCCTCACAAGCCTATTAATATTCTTAAAGTTTATGTGCCCTAGTCTCCTGTGCCAAAGATTACTTTCATCTACTGAGGCTTTAGCATACAGACATGACATTTTATTATTTACCTTAATTCCATTAAGATTCACATTATATATGTCTTTATGCCTTGGTGTTCTAAAATCTATGTATTTCTCCTCAGGGAGCTTATAATCCTTGCTTAACACCAAGCACTCAGTATCTGTGAAAAGAACCTTATTTTTGTTATCACACACTTGTGATACACTAAACAAATTATAATCCAGATCTTTTACCAGGAAGACATTCTCAAATCTTAGATTGTTGGTGACAAGGGTTCCTTTTCCTGTGATGGTGCCGTAGCCCCCTCCAAAGTATACCTTATCACCATCTTGAATAGGAGAGAAATTGGTCAGATAGTCTTCCTTTCCTATCATGTGCCTTGAGCATCCACTATCCCAGTATCCATAATCATTGATCTTCTTCTGAATGCCCTGCACATAAAGAAAACACATTAGTTTTCTTTGGGAACCCAAGCCTTGGAAGACTTGGATTCATTTGGTTGTTCAACAAGAACAGACTTGGTTCTCATAACAACCCCATTTTCATCCCTGTTTGAATGAAATTCCCAGTTAACCCCAATTGGTGTTGACAATGCCTTTGAAATATAATGAAACCTGTTGCATGTCATAGAAATACCAGTAGAATTAGGGTTTTGGGCTTGTTTTGGTCTCCATGTTAAGCTAGTAGAAGCTTTAGACCTATTTCCCTGTGGTTGCAAATACCTAGGTTTAGCAGTTTGTCTGTCAGCGCTGAAATTTCTCTTGTCAGCGCCCCGATTGCTCTTATCAGCGTTGAACCTAGGGTTTGCTACAGGAACCCATTGCCTATTGGACCAAGTGTTTGACTTTTGAAAAGGTCTTAGGCCTTGTGTGTTAGACCCTCTAGAAAAGAATGGGGCTGGTCTAACAACTTGTGAACTTTTGTTCACAAAGGTATTGGGTCTGACAGTGTTTGACCTATGTTGACTTTTGTCAGCGCTGAGATGGTTCCTGTCAGCGTTGACATTGGAAGCGTTGACACATTTGTAAGCCAAATGTGAGAAGCTACCACATGTGTAACAAGCTTTTCTAGACATAGTCTTAGGTCTAGAAGCAAAGAAGCCTGTTCCATGGTTACTAACTTGGCTTTTTGGTGACCTAGAATTTCTATACATCTCTGCATACTTAACACTAGGTTTTCTAACATTTTGTGAGCCAAGGTCAACAGCTTTGCCAGTGGTAGGGTGTGTGATCTTAATAGGTTTAGGATCAAGGCTCGTGATTGGTGTGGGCTCATTTGGACTTTCACACAATAACCCTACCTTAACAAACAAGGTGTGGTTAGCTTTCTTCCACTCATCAAGGTCAGTCAGTTTTTGTTTGTATTCCTCAACTGGGGAAATCACTCTAGGTGGAGGAATGAATTCCTCCTCTTGACATTCTGGCAAGCCAGTCCAAGATAAGTCCTTTGATTGGACACCATAGAAATCCCCAGCTGGTGGTGGGACAACAGTATAATTATTCATCCCAATCCCACTCATATCCTTAGAGTCTCTCTGTTTGCTAACACACTCTCCAAGGGATTGTGTGGCCTTATCAAATCTCTGGATTTTAAGACTCACATTATCTTTATTTTTGTTAGCCTCTTCTAACTGAGCTATCAAATCAAGATTAACCCTATTTACTATATCTTGAACATCTTTACTCTGAAATAACTCATGTTTTAAGATGTTTATTTGATCCTTTAAATCAAACTCCATTTTCTTATACTCAGCTACTGTCTTTTCTGTTTGGGTAAGAGCAATTTGATAATTAGATACTTTGCATCTTTCAGTACTTGCCTCATCTAATAATTTAACTATCTCTTGTTTTAATTTTTCAGTATTTAAACGACAACCCTTAGAACAGAAAGCATCATCATATACCTCATTATCTGATGAAGAGGAGGAGTGTGCCATGAGAGCATATTCAACATGCTCTTCTTTAACTTCAGCAACCAAAGCTCTGTCCTCTTCTTCATTCTTAGCCATCCAGCTCCAATCCCATTCTCCAACACCATCAATTTGTTGAACAGCAACCATAGCCTTGGGATCTGGGCTCTTAATCATTTGGCTTGAAGGCTTCCCAGCATCAGATCTCCTTGTAGATCTACATTCCCTCATAAAGTGCCCCATCCTATGACAGTTGTAGCACTCCACCTTGGATTTATCAAATCCAGCAACATCCTTAGCATTAAAGGTCATCTTCTTCTTGAACCTTTTATTGAACCTGTTTGCTCTTAAACTTACAAGAGCCATAGTCCACTTGATGTCTATCTCTTCCAATTGTTCATCACTTATCTGCTCAAGATCTTCATATGTAATCCTTGAATCACTGGGCAAAGAAGCAATGAATGCACACACAGTATCAAGATCAAAACCAGCAGGTTTAATTCTATCAGCGCCATGATTGTGTGTGTCAGCGCTTGAGTACAAAGCGTTGACAGGATATGATCCAGCGCTGACAGATTGACATCCAGCGCTGACACCTTGAGATCCAGTTGCTGAATGTCCATAGAAGTTCATGGAATCAAATTGGCCTTCACTTTGTGAAAAGAAGGCCATGTTGCTGCTGGAAGATTTGTTATCACTTTCCAATTGCCATTCATTCTCCAATAGTCTTAACTTGTTGAAGATGTCATCAAACCTGGAAGTCTTGTGGGTATTATTGACAAGAATGGATCTTGTCTCAATCTTCCATACATCACCAAGGCTTTTGAGAAAAGTAGCATTCAATTCAGGATCATCAATCTGTTTTCCCATGAAGGAAAGTTGACTTGTGATGTCAAGAAGTCTACTTCTCACACTGCTGAGATTCTCATTAGGTTGAGCTTTAAAGACAGCATACTCATGCAATAGTTGCTTCTTCTTTTCTTCTTTAGTGTCAGCATTGCCACCATGTGCTACTTCAAGAGCTTCCCAAAGCTCTTTTGCAGATTCAAATCGTTTGTACTTGTGCTGATTCTCATGACCTAGGGCATGTTTCAAGATATTCAAGATTTTCATGTCCACCCTCTTCTTGGCTATATCTTCAACAGCAACAGCTCTCCCATCTTCAGGCTTTTCCACCTTATCAGATTCAGGACAATTAGGAACAGCTGTCCTTGTGGCAATAGCAGCAGTAATCTTTGCTGCTTTATCGAATGTGTTCCCATATTCGATAATTTCCCAAAGAGTGTAGTCATGAATAGCTATGTATTGCTCAAAATTGGACTTCCAAAGCTCAAAGTTCCTGGCATCAAACATGGGAATTTTGATACTAGGGTTTGAGAAGTTGTTTTGTAGCAAAGCAGGAGGTTGATTTGTGCCAGACATGATGTTTTTAGGGTTTTGAGAATTTTAGGGTTTTTAGGGTTTTTTGGTGTTTTAGGGTTCTTGCGTTACTTAAAGATCAAAAGTTTCTCAACAAGCTCTGATACCACTTGTTGATCCCAAACTTAGATCGATTAAGCTTTGTGTATACGAGATTAGATCAAGTACTACACGTAGAGAAACCTTTGCTTATGAGTAAAGTAACAAAGTGTTATGCGGAATTAACACTTGATCTAAAACACAATGATGTTAAACAAACTTTCACTTGTATTAGAATAATCGTGTTGATTACAATGAAAGGTTTAACTTGCGAATACTATGAAAACTGATATTAAACATTAACCTAAAAGATCTTCTTTTATAGAACAAGAAGTCTTGTACAATAAGCTACGAATCAACTATTCTAGGTAAAGATAAACATAGAAAATACATTGTCGTCTCTATCCTTACTAGAAGTAATCTAGAATATAATAAACGTGTAGCTCACATCTTCCATCAGTGCTTGTCTTCAATCTGTCAACGCTTGACTTTAACTTGTCAATGCTTATGCTGTCAGCGCTCACTTTGCTCTTGTCAACGCTTAAGTTGTTCTTGTCAGCGTTCAAGTGTTCTGGCCTAAATTTATTCCCAACACACTCAAGTATTCATCAATTTCCTTTTCAATCTTAGAACTATCATCCTCGTATGGAGCGAGTGGAGATGAAGAAAGATTACAACATGACTCAACAAAGCAAGCTTCTTTCTTTGAATTAGAACTTTCACTTTCACAAAATGAGGTTTCCAAAATTGGAAAAACACCTTTATCAAAAAGAGCTTTCTTATTACCTTCCAAAGACTCAACAAGCTTAACACTTTCCACTTTCTTAGAAACAAATCTTGGAATGTTTTCCGGTTTAAAAACAATGCTTTTATCTCCATAAAACAATTTAATCTCCTCTTTCCTCATATCAACTTGAACTTGAGCCGTGCACAAAAATGGTCTTCCTAAAATGATAGGCACACGAGGATTAGTCTCATAATCGACTATAGCAAAATCGGCTAAGTACAAAAAATTTCCCACTTTCATAATGACATTTTCCGCTATACCAACCGGTCGAGTGGTGGTTCCATTAGCAAGCTCAATGATCATACGAGTGGAACTAAGAGGTGCATAATCCAAAGTTTTCCAAATGGCTAGGGGCATTAAGTTAATGCTAGCTCCTAGATCGGCTAGGCCTTTGCAAACCCCAAGCTCATTGAAAACACAAGGTATCAAGAATTGACCCGGATATTTATATTTATCGGGAAAGAAATCAAAGAAAACCGAGGTACTAATCACATTCAAAGTAGCCTTGGTGACCTTTAGAAAAGTTTCCTTAGGTGGAGGATTAAACTCAATCACTTCGACTTCTTCTACATCATCACAATCATCATAAACCGTGATAGCTTTCATCTCTCCCTTCGGGTTTGGAATGGTGTTGCTAGGTAAGCAACCCGAAGAAGAGGATGGTTTGGACATGAAAGATTCAAACATCGAAAGCAACTTGTTTTGATTTTGTTCTAAACTTTTTTGCAAACGATTTTGACTTTGCTCTATTTGTTGCTCAAAAAGGTTTTGGTTTTGCTCTAATCTTTGTTCAATTCTTTGTTGATTAAGCTCAATCTTGTTATTTTGCCCCTTAATCGTATTTTGAAACTCATTTTTCAACGTTGCCATTTGTCCTTGAATATTGTTTTGAAAAGCTTTCAAATTCGCCTCATCCGTTTTGATGTAACTTGACAAATCGTTTTGATTATTGCTTTGAAAACCTTGATGACTTTGATTAGCATTAAACCCATTTCCTTGGTTAAAATTCCCTTGGTTCCCACGGTTAAAATTATTCCCATTTCTCCCATTGTTGTACCTATTTTGAACCGGTGGAAATCCCGGTGGAGCAACATGACTTTGACGAGGAACTTGACCGTTGGGGCCATAAGTTCCCGTCGCGGCAAAAGAACTAGCTTGATCAAACCCCGTGTTTAAACAAGCATAATTAGGATGTGCTCCACCACATGATACACAAACATTCTCAACCATATTAATCGATCCATGAGGATTCTTCCTAATCTCACTCAACAAAGTCGCAAATCCACTATCAATCTTAGAATCCAATCTAGCAATCTCGGGATTCACATTAGAAACACCCGGTGTGTTTCGTGAATATTGTTCTCTAGACTTATCCTCAATTATGCACCACGCGTCTCTCGGAGTTTTTCTTAAAATATTACCACCCGCGGCGGCGTTTAAAGAATCTTGTTCATTTCTATTAAGCCCATTATAAAAAGTATTTATTTGATGCAATTCCGAGAAACCGTGGTGTGGACATTGTCTTAACAAATCCTTAAATCTTTCCCAAGCAACCCCAAACGATTCATGCACTTTTTGTTCCAATCTAGTTATCTCATTCTTAAAGTGTGTTGTTTTGGATGGTGGAAATAAATAATTCATGAATTTAGACACTAAATCATCCCATGTCAAGATTGAACCCGGTGGTTCTTTCTCATACCAAAGCTTAGCATTACCCTCGAGCGAGTACGGAAAAAGCATGAGCTTAATCACGTCATTCGGCACATCTCTAAACTTGAGAGTCGAGGTAATTCGATTAAAATTCCGAATGTGAGAATGCGGGCTATCGGCCTCATTGCCACGAAATTGGTCGGCACGAATGAGCGATAAAAGACCTGTCTTAATCTCAAAATGATCCGCCAAAATAGCCGGCACAACAATTGCTTCCCCATACCCTTCGGTGGGTGCGCGGAGCAATTCCTCCATTGTTCGGTTATCGGCCATCTCTACAACAATAGTTGGAAGCTCGGGTTCCACTACACGTTGTTGACGATTTCTATTTCTACGAGGAATGTTTTCAAGCATATCAAAATTAATCAATAAACGAATAGAACGAAGGTGCATACACTACAATGACGAGAATTTAGAGGATTGAAGAAAAGAAAATAGATGTGAAAGAAGATTATTTTTGGGTTTTTTCTTATTTGGTATTGCTCAATCAAAAATGATCGATAAAAACAAGGAATAAGGATAACTACTATGGAAGTAATCTACCCTCGGTCGACTTTGAAATGATAGGTGAAAACCTAAACGTCTCGAGGTGCAATAAGTAAACAACAAAAATAAGATTTATTACTACTTGAGTTGGCAAACCAATAATCGGTTCTCCCTCTCAATATACGCACAAGCAAGCGGGGAAATGAGGTGGCGCAAAGCACTTGAAAACCTTTTTCCTTAGACGGCCTTTTATAGCACGTCGCCTTATACCCACCTTATAGTTCGTATAAATCGAGTTCAAACTTTTTATTAGTATTTATCTATTTTGCTTTTTTTTTGTTTTGGATTCGAATAAAATAGCTAGGTGATGAAATCCCAACTAAGGCCTTATTTGAAAAGTAGGTAAATTTATTGTGCTACGTAATACAATATATTATTCACAAAAAAAACGAGAAAAACGATACATACTATATAATAGAAAAATAACAAAACTTTCCGAGGACGGAAAGGGTCTTCAAATCAACGATCAACAAATCTCCACGAACGAATCATACACAAGATCCCCGGCAGCAGCGCCAAAATTTTTGATACGTTGAGATTAATACATATACGATATAGGACAAATTTAAGCAATTACCCTTCGGAAAAGGTAATTAACCATAAATAAGTCAAAGACGGATATGATTAAACACGTGAGTGAGTCGAGTTCGTTGTACACGAAGATCTTATGAATTTGAGACGTTTTGCTTTGATTTGGACAATCGATTTGAAAGTGTCGTTGGTTTTTAAACTACAATAAAAATCTACCAATTTTAAACTATTTAAATTAAGCCTAAAGTGCATGAATCGTTTAACCCCGCTAATTTTAAAAATATACATACAATTACTTAAAATTAACACACTAATTAAAAATTTAAACTAATTTTTATCTATGAAAAAATAAACTATTTAATTAAAATCACTTTTAATCTAATTAAAAATCTAATAAACTATATTAAACTAATTTAATTTTATTAAAAGTATTACCTAAAAACAAATCTACTTTAAAAACTACTCACTTTAAATCAATTTTTATAAAAATTCTAATTAAAAGAAAATAAGCTAATTTAATAATCAAAATTTAACTAAAACAATTTTTTTGTATTTTTGTATTTTTTATTTTATATTTTATTTAACTATTATTTTTTTATTTATTAAGATTTTACTAAAATTAACTTTAACAAAAACATTTCTTATTAAGAAGTTTATTTAAAACGAAAGCAAAATAAATCAAAAGTTATTTAAAAGAAATCTGCCAAAGTGAAATAGTCTTTATTAATTAACAAACAAGAAATAGAAATCAAACAACCAACTAGCTCAGTTGGCTGTCACGTTGGTCCTACAAGCGAAGGGTCTCGAGTTCGAAACCCGTTAGTGACATATTTTTAGATTATAATTCTTTTTGACAGATTAGTAACAATAGTCTCAGGAGAGACTTAAATGAGCTTATTAGCTTTAAGTAGTGAGGACACAGCTTCTTGAGCTTTAATAGATCGTTGGATCTGATAAGCTAATACTTAATTAAGCAGTAAAAATAGCAAAAAAAAAACAAACGACAAACCCACAATCCGCAAACAAAGAATAACAACTAAACTGGCAGATACACTACCCTCTGAAACTACTAGCAGAAATATAACCAATTCCAATTATAACAGTAGACTTCACTAGCTCAAAGCACTCAGCATAATGCAAAATTTAAATCACGTTTAATCTAAATGAATCAGATCATCATAAACCTCTAAACAGAACCCTATAAATCAGTAATCTTATACGAATTACAAGCAAATCAAACTTTTCATTAGCAAAACAATACCCAACAAAAGCAAATTCGCTCAGTACACATTTCCAATGAAAGCAACAAAAAACTCATTCTAAAGATTAAAAATTGCTCAGATATGTAAATAGCACTGAATCAAATCAAGTCTAAACACTTATCTAAAATAGCATAAAACTGAGATTCATAAATTGTTCAAACAAAAAGCCAAACACTTTACTTAATCAAATAATACTTTCAGTAAGCTTAAACATCACGTAGACAGTCATTACCCAGCATATAAAACAATCTGATAAAAATTTAACTCTTAAACAGCAGTGATCTCATAAAATTAAAATTCAGATTCAGTAAACATTAAGTAAACAAGATTTTAATCAAATAAACATATCATCATACTTTTAACTAAAATCAAACTAGCAAACTTAAACATAACAAATTAAACATAACTAGCAGACTTATCAAATTAAACACATAAACAATAAAAGTAAAAGAGAGTGCACCCTGTTGAAGATAACCTTTGAGAAGAAGGTTTGCGCTGAGCAACCTTATGACCCGGTAAACGAACCCACCATCATCTTATGAATCGAACCACCAAGTCGAACAATCATTCAATCAACAAACTTACGAACCACATACCTCATTCGAATCAAGCAGATTCTTTTATGACTTTTCCAGTGGGGAAAAGTTCTTTAAATCCTTTTTACTTTTGATGTTAAAAATACAAGCTATTAATTAGCTTGAATCCAACATAACAAATATTATTTTGTGAAACAGTGATTAGATTTAACCCATATATCACTTGAAAGCAGTAAAAAGAATTAAAATAAGACACGAATCAGAATTAATTCAACTAAACTTTATTAATTTTCAGCAAATATTACAAAGCTTTAAAAGGAAATACAAAATTAAATATAAATCTATTTCTACAGCATAATATTAAAGTAAAGAAAGGGATGGATTAGAAGTAAAAATTGGGGGTATTTATAGCCTCCCCCAAGGGCCGTTGATGACGAATATCCGAATATTTCTTGGAATATTCCACTTGATTTCTTGGCCATTGATCTTCAATTCCTTATTCTCTCTCCTGTGAAGCTTCAATCGGATGGTTGATATTACACTAACTATCACACTGGCATCCGTGTGCTAGTTGTGTTTCTTTTACAGCTTGTGATTGGTGGGATTGGAGGGATGAGCTGTTAACACCAATTGAAATTAGCCACGTAGCCTCTCCTCTCCATGCGTTCTCTTCCTTAAAATTGGGGGTTTTTATTCCCCTTTTCTTGAATTAACAGAATAAATAAAAAGCCCTATGTTAATTTAATTATTTGGGTGATTAGGGTTTGACACAGTAACTAAAAGTTACTAGTTTTTTGTGTGAGGAAGAAAAGTGAGATGGGGAAGATGATGGTTTACCTAGGTTACATTGAAAAGATTTAATATGTGTGAGTGGGGATAAAAAAACGAGTGGGTTTTATTTATTGTTGTGAGAAACGAATGAATGGTTTGGTGAGTGGATTTTGTTAATAAACGTTTAACAGACCAAAACCCTAGGTCCATATCTCTTTATTCGTTCCTTCCAATTGTGGACTGTTGGGCTTGAGCCCAAAACTCACCCATTATGTTCCATTCTTTGTTTTTGGGCCACATATGGGCTTTCAACCAACAAGTGAATTAAATCTTGAATTATAAATGGGCTTTTGAGCCCATTCCCAAATGTGGGACCCACTAAGCCCGTTTTCTTGATAAATGATTAAATCCTCTAAAGTCGAACTCGATTTTGGCTTCTTTGATCTTTTTCTTCATTCTCGTGTCGATTTTTGTCGGTTTTCGCGAACTTGGTACCTACACACATGAAAACAAGAAACAAGCATATCCAAAGCATTTTTGATATAAATCATGCATAATTTCATTGTTTTAAGCTACAAATGATATGAGTAAAAACACTCATATCACGAACCCCACGGGAGTGCACGTAAAAAAGACTTCCTGTTTCAAAAGTGTCGAATGAAAGTAATCTTTCAATGTTAACTTATTTCCAAATGCCATGTCTCTGTCACACCAGAAAAAAGTCAACTTTGAGAAATTTATTAACAAGATAACTGCCACATCGTAATTTTCTATAAAACTCAGTTTGCACTAGATCAAGATTTCAGATTTAAAATTTATCTATGACACTTGTCACACTTCTTTGTGTAGGCTCACGACTCAAGTTATCTATCTGTATTATTTGGTAAGTGATAGTTGTAGAATTAGATTACTTGCTTTAGGAAAAACAAGCAACTAAAATATAGGGTAAGCACGACGATTTAGGAAAACCGTGTGTAAATGACCCTAAAAGTGAGTTCGTTCTCTCGAGGAGGCACGTGTGTTGTGTAATGAATGATGATTTATGTTTTTGATTATTAATGAGAAGAAAAGAAGAGAAAATGACGAAGACGAAAAAATTAGAAAATTAAGGCTAAACACTACTAGAAAGTTACGACGTAAAATGTAAAAAAACACAAAATTTAAAATTTTAATCTAAAAATTCCTAAAATTTACTAAAAATCCACAATAATATTCTAAGAGTTTACAAAAAATCCAAACTTGCCAAAACCTTTTAATTAATTTAATAATGACTTTTTAATGCTAATTAAAGCCCTAAAAATCACTTTTAAATATTAAAAAGCCCTAAACAAGATTTTATAGTTTGTAAACCTCAAAAATGACCTAATAAAACTAAAAACTATTTTTAAAAATTTTAAAACCAAATTAAACTATTTTTAAATTCCTAAAAACTATTAAAATCTATTAAATCTTAAATTAATTCTAAAAATTAATTGAAAAGCCTAAAAATTATTCTACAAATGGGAAAAGTCTTAATTAATGCTATAGAATCTAGGAAAAATGAAAAATAAAGAAAAATAAAACTTTTTATTTTAATGAATAAAATAATAATAAAATATTCTAAAAAATTAAAAGTCCTCAAATAAATTCCAAAAAATTCTCAAAAATCCTAAATAATCTAACTAAGAATAAAATGTAAATTAATGTTTCTAAAACCTCTTAGTTAATTTTATATTAATTTTTAAAGTTTAATAAAAAACCTAAAATTAAATAAAATCAAAAATTAAAGTTTCTGAAAACTTTTTTTATTGTAAACCTCAAAAATAAGAATTAAAACCTAAAATTATTTTTTCGTATTTTTTAATTACTGTTTAATATTTTTAAATGACTTTTTAAATTTAAAACTAAAAATAATCCTATTAAATAATTAAATAATGAGAAAAATAAAATTTTTAATCAGAAAAATCCTAAACCCTATTTTAATCCTAGGAAAAATGAAAAGACACCAAAAAGCTTAACCAATAAGCTGAAAATGAATAAATAAGCCACAGCTTATTTATGAGAAGCCAAAACAAATACTCCTTAAATATTAAACCTGGTAAACTCTTACCAGTCAAAGACCCTAGGGCAGATGGTTAGAGCGTTTGGTTGTGAGAGGAGTGGCGCAGGTTCGAGTCCTGGCCACGTCCTTTTTGGAATTTATATATTTTTTTTTTTAGCTTTTAAATGCTTGATTCCAGTACTTTTCTAAGCTCAAAAACACAAACCAAATCAAAAATAAACAAGGATTAAGTGATTTATGAGCTAAAAAAAAGCCCAGGTCTGCTGGATTTCTGATGAACAAGTATTAGAGACCAAGAGGACATGGTTTTGCTTTGTTTGGTGGTGATTACTTGGGACAAAGGGCACCCCTACACTCTTTCTGAGTGTAGGGAGTCACAATAAGCAGAAATCAACAACTAGCACACAAAGAGTTCACACACACAAGACAAAATCAAGCAAACCATGGCAATTTGAGGTTGCTGTGATAACTTAAGCAGGTCTGTGGACTTAAGACTAAGCTACTTGCAACCTAGTGAGATTCAAAGACCCATACTTAGCATACCAACTTACCAAATGATGCACAAACAAATTCCAACCTTAAATCACTCTCATACTTAGCAGATTTCAAGTTCTTGCACCAAAATCACATGAAAATTAAGCAAAACAGGCCTAAGCAGATTTTAAACACACTTTTCACTTTTTTAATGCACAAACTTGCTCTAAACTTGACCCAAACTTATCTAAAACTGATAAGTAACTTAACACAATACTAATCAATTACTCTAACACTTTTTTAAGAGACAAATCAAAATCTTTATCCTGCTAAAACATGAAACCAAACACCCCTTTAAAATCTATAAACCAACTTTTAGCAAATCAAAACACCTTAAAACTTAACCAATCTGATCAAAACAGCATCTAACATACCTATCATCATAAAACAACTCAAATCAAACAATATTATCAAACAAAGAACACTTATCATGCAAAATCACCAAATCATCACTTTTTCTGAAATTTGAAAAAGGAAAAGAATTTTGTACCTAAGAACCCTACATCCAGGGTTCTTTGTGACAGCTTTGTCACCTCCCTACCAACTGGGGTTGGTGCTGAACTGAATTAACAAACAATCAACCTGCTAAGAAAAATCAAAGCAAAACACAAATATTGGATATATTCTGTTTTCTCTTTTTTCTTTCTTAAAACCTTCCAAAAACCTTTAAACCTTCTTAAACACGTTTTAAAAACACTCAAACTTCAGAAAATCAAAGGGATCAGTCCACTTTCACTTTCCAATTCCTTTAAACTTTCTGAAAATTAAAGCACTTTTCAAAATCTTTTGAATTTTGAAAACTCAAACAACTCTTTAACAATTTAAATGGAACTCAGAACTTAGCATAAACACAACACACAAACTTTTTAAAAACATAAAAGGAATTACTCTTGCATTTCACAAATACCAAAATTTATTTTTTTAAAAAAGGAATTACAAGTGATTAGCTAAAATTCTGGAACAAAGCTAAATGTCTAAACTAAGCTGCCTTTTATAGGCGTACAAGGAAGGTTCTAGTTCCTAAAACCCTAGTATGGAAATGCCAGAAGTGCCCTTGAGTCTTGGTCTTCATCTTGGTCAAAAGCTTGCCCATGTGATATGCCAGCTTGGAATCTTCAATATGGAACGTTGGATGAACCTTTGGGACCAAGGGGATGATCTGGAGTGTTAAACTGGTCGGGACATAGGGTTTGGGGGAAAATGACTTGAGCAGGGGAGGTCTGGGGTGGGGTCTATAGGCCATGTGGGTTGTTGTTTTGGGTGGGAAAAGGTGGTGTAAAGGTAAATTGATGATCTGGATAGTTATAGGGGAAAACCCCTTGATTTGGGTGTGATTGGATTTGGGGGTGTTCTAGGGTTTATGTGGGATTAGCCAGTGTTTAATCTATTTTGGGTATAATCCGTTTTTAAATAAATGTTTAGGAGGGAAATGGGTAAGTGGTTTGACTTGGTTGACTGGGGTTTATTTATTAAACCGGGTTGGGTAATGGGTAATGGACGGGTAGGGTTAAGGGTTTGGGTAGGATATGGGTTGGTGGGTGGGTAGGGCTGAGGTGTCGTGTTTTGGTTGGGTGTAGTAGTATGGTGGATTGGCAGATTTGGTCCCCAAGGTTTATACATTCTTCCACTTTGTAATAAATAGCTATCAGCGCCCAATCCCTTCTTATCAACTTTTGATAAGTTGTCAAATATGGCACAAATTCTTCCAAAAACTTTTCCAAGGGTATTAAGTGTATATTCTTCAAATTCCAGGGACTGATCTTGTACAATCTTCAAACATTAAGGATTATACTTGTACATTTGATATTTTGAGGGTCAAATGTGACAAGTTCTTCAAAGATGAGGGGCCATTTTTGCCAATCTTCAATTCTTCAAGGGTATTTTAGCAAAATCCAAACTTGGGCCCGGTTCATTGTGCGACTTCGTTTCCCGTGTTCGTTTTTGATTGATTCTTGTGATCTTTTGCCAATTCCTCAATATCCGTACCTAAAAATACACAAGTAACAAACACGAGCATATATTTGGCATATTTCATGATTTTTAATGCATTTAAAGGCCGTTTTGGACGATGAGACCATGTATAAAAGCAGTCTCATCACTCCCCCATACTAAACCATTGTCGTGCCCTCACGCAATGCTAGAATAAAGGATCAAAGCATCTCCAAAATTTAATTTTATTCACTTTATTGAAATGGTAAACTAGCTACATTACACTATTGCTACTACTTGCGTTTTAGACATAATGTATGATTTTCATCGCAAAATGGGACGTTTAGGTTCATAGAATAAGAACACGTGAATGCTTCGTTAGAAATAATTTCGTCGTCCTCGATTTTCACCTTAATTCCATGCCAAGCGTGCAACGAGATCATTGTCATTATAAGTTAGTAATGCTAACACTACTCATATGCCCTAATCACGTACTTATTCTCCCATTATTCCTAAGTTGTATCTCTTATATTTTATTTTGTCTTAATGATCACGAGGATACATTGTTGACTTATGCGATAATAGAGATTTAGGTCTAAAAATAGAGTCCTAACGGTGTAACTAAGACCATCAAATCAATAACCCCTCCTAATAGACAACGATGTTAAAAAATTAAGTTGACAAGAAGAATCGATAAACACGGTTTTATAACGGTTTTGAACATGAGACTTATTACCAAGACTTTTATACGCCCCCTAACGGAAGGACCTTATTATCTTTGGTTTACCTCCATCTTTTATTCAACTTCGCCATGAAGCTTTTATTATGACTTCGGTCTTGCCTTGCCTTTTATTATCCGCCTCATCGGTGGTTTTATTAGCCAAAGACGTATATCCTCACGCTAAAGCGAATTTTGGATCTTTAAAGCTTCGAAGATTAAGGCTTGATTCACTTTCAATTTTGCATAGATTTTAGGCCTTGTGGGGCTTCAAATTGTTTGCTTGATTTAGGTGAGCACTTGAAATCTTATTATTGGGTGAAGCTTTCGATTATTCGGGTTGCCAATACTTCAAAACCGTGACGCTGGCGATACCTTAATGTCTTCCCAATTTAATTACACGGAAGCTACTAGAAAAGACTAGAAACCCAACAATCAAAACTAAACCGCTAAATCAATATTTATTAAGCAAAAAATATTTACAAGCGAAGGGAGAATAAGCAAACAACGAGAACACATGAGTTTTTGAAAGAATACGAGTACTCTACGTTTAGCATAGTAACTTATAATTAACTCTATCATTTCTCGTCCTCATTTAAGAGACTTAGCCTAATGTGTAGTTAAGGAATCAAAGCTAAGTGCTCAACACGCACGGTCGAGTCAAAAATTACTCTTATTCTCGCCATCGGAAAATCTACATTCGTGTCTTCAAACACTTATGAAACATGAGAAAAATTATAAAATTTGGCAATTTTTAGCCTTATTTTGCAAGAAAACGATAAACAAAACGATAAACTTTGGAAAGCGTGAAGGTTTGGCAAGGCAAGTATCTATTCACCCCCCCATACTAAAGTTAAACATTGTCCTCAATGTTTCGAGTCTAGGGGTGCAAACACCCCCATACTAGAGACGTAGTCGAATGCCTAATCTAGCATGGAAAGGGTGTAACCATTAAGTAATAGCCGTTTATGAAGTGTGCTATAAACCTAAGGTTAGAACATAAAAGGATATCATATGTGGATATTGGGAAAGGCCTCCATAGCAAACGATCGAGTGCTCCCATGAAACGAACACGAGAGGCTTCCAATCGTGAAGATGATGATCTAAAAGACACAATTCACAAACAACCACGTAACAAAGGTTGGAAGGGCACAAATCCCCTCTCATTACACTAATTAGAAAGCAATAATATGTACATGGATAAGCATGGGTCTCCCCCACGAGGCACCTTGTTTTTGATAACCGAGTCAAAAGCTCGACTCGAATCCCCATAAATGTGATCATTTAGGGATAATCATGGTATGGTCAATTTTTGGTGGGGCTTACATGATAAACAAGGCCCAAAAGTACGTGGAGTACTTTAAAAATCCGATAAACGTATACCGGGGTCAAAGATAGCGTCCTTGTTTTCGGATGAAAGACGAGACAACACAACTCCAACACAAATCCCAATGGGATAGAAAAAAGTAGGAGAGAAGAAATAGAAGGGTGGGACAATGGGTAAGGCAAAACATTGAGCTACTCGAGGTAGACTCGCACCAATCAAATGAAAAGATTTTCCATTTATTGCATCGGTGGAAGACCGAGATTTCCCTATATAAGCAATTCCAGGATCAAATATCTCGTCCTCGGTGGAAAAAGGGGAGGGAACATAAGGGGCTTCCCCCACACTAGGTCTACACAAAGCATCGTCAAAAGGAGAAGACGAGCTTGTAGTACTCAATAAACGCGGTGATGACGGAGTTAGAATTGTAGAAAAATCTTTTAAATTAGATTCAAAATCTTTTCCTTTTTCATCTTTAATACTCTCCTTGTGAAAACCCGATTTGATTATGTCAAAAATATTCGGTGTTTCTAAAGCAATATTAGTCACACTAAAAATTCTCACATTTTGAAAGCGTTTTGGTTTAGGTGGTGGAAAGTTTTCAAATCTTTTGTCAACAAAGAAAACCTCCCCATCGGGATCAACGTATTCATCATCCGAAGAATCACTCGAGATTGGAATCATAGGCTTAACACTCTTAACCTCCATCGGCGGAGGGGATGACATTGTACAAAGATGTGATCGAATAAACATGAGAAAGAGTGGTGTTTTGGGTTGCATTAATGACGAGTTCTTCCTCATTGAAACGAAGAGTGATTTTTCTTGCATGCACATCGATAAATGCTCTCGAGGTATCCAAAAAAGATCGACCTAAAATTAACGGAACTTTAGGATCGATGGGAATATCAACAACAATGAAGTCCACGGGATAATAGAATTTCCCAACTTTCACAAAGACGTCCTCGGCAACTCCACAAGCTAGAATCGTAGAATGATTGGCCATTTCGATTGACATTCTTGAAGGAGTGAGATTTGGAAGATTGAGCGATTTAAAAATCTCGAGAGGCATCAAGTTAATACTAGCACCAAGATCGGCCAAGGCGTAGCATTCTTCCATGTCTTGGATAGCACATGGGATTAAAAACTTTCCAGGATCACCGACTTTTTGAGGTATGCGGCTTAGAAAAACCGAAGAACAACTAGATGATTTTTGCAATTTTTCTTTGTTATTCAACATACTTTTGAAGTTCGCGGCAAATCGAGGCATCATGACTAAGGCGTCGGCAAAACTTATATTGAAATGCAAGTCACGAAACATTTTCATAAAGAGTTCAAATTGATAATTATTTCGTTCTTGTGCCTTTTCCTTGTCTCGTCTTGATGGGTAGGGTAAAGGTGGTGTGGGTTGGGGCAAATTAGGCATAGGCATCGGCCTTGGAATCTCGGGTTCCATTATGGGTATTGGTTCAACCGTAGGTGTGGTTTGAGCGGTACTTCGTGGGCTTGTAATGTGCTCCTTTTCAACCACAACCTCGGGTTCTTTCTCTTTTTCCTTCTCCATAGAAGTACTTGGACGAGAAATGGGTTCTTTGAAAGTTTTACCACTACGAGTGGTAATAACCTTCAATTCTCCTTTCGGGTTCACGATGGTATCACTAGGAAGACCACCCGAAGAAGAGGGCTTACACATGATAGCTTCAAACATCTTAGCCATACGGTCTTCAAACTTAGATTGCCTAGCATCCGCTTTCAACAATTCTTGCTTAATCTCATGTTGTCCTTGCTCCATTTTTTGTTGATTTTGTTGGAGTCGTGTGACATTTCCTTCCATTTTATTAGCATGAGTTTTAAGTTCATTAGCAAGTTCGGTTTTAAGCTCGTTTTTCAACTCGGATCTTAAGCTAACCATTTCACGTTGCATGTTGTCAAACTTAGCATCATTAGCCTTAGCATAATTCAAAAATTCTCCTTGAAGATTTTTGGTGTGATCGTTTTGAAAACCTTGGGTATTAGTTTGAAAATCACGGTTTTGGTTTTGGTTTAAAATTTGCCCATTTCCACTTTGGTAATTACCTTTGTTATAATTCCTTTGATTTCCTTGGTAATTTCCACCTTGGTTGTTGTTTCGATAGTTATTAGCATTTTGATTGGGTTGAGCTTGATTTGAACGTGAACCTTGACCGATTTGGTTATAAGTTCCCGTGGCTACATAAGCATTCGAAGTGTTACCATCCGCAGTAATGCACTCGGAAAAATCATGAGCTCCACCACACGAAATACAACTCTTAGCAACCGCTTTAACCGAAGCGGTGTTTGAAGCTTCTTGAGCTTTCCAATGAGACATAAGAGTCGAAAACCTATCGAAAAACCGATTCTCCTCATTTGCTTCATCTTGCAAGGCATTAATGGAACGAGACGATGACGAGCCCAAATTGGCAACACTCGGTGTGTTACGAGGGCTATAGACCTTAGACCTATTTTCTATGATTTTCAAAGCCTCATTGGTCGTTTTGCACAAAAAATTACCACCCGCGGCGGCATTTAAATAATCTCGTTCATGTTCATTAAGCCCATTATAAAAAGTGTCAATTTGATGCAATTCGGAAAAATCATGGTGTGGACATTCATGTAACATTTCTTTAAATCTCTCCCAAGCCATTGAAAAACTTTCATTTGGTCTTTGTGTAAAACGTGAAATCTCGTTTTTCAAATGTGTTGTCTTAGATGGTGGAAAAAATTGATTCACAAATTTAGACACGAGATCGGCCCATGTCAAAATCGAATTCGGCGGTTCTTTCTCAAGCCATATCTTGGCGGGTCCATCTAACGAGTAAGGAAACAACATCATCTTAATGGCATCGTGTGGTACATCCTTAAACTTGCTTGTCGCGGTGAGACGATTAAATTGCCTAATGTGATAATGTGGGTTGTCTTTTTCATGACCGCGAAACTTGTTTGCTTGAAGCATAGACATTAAACCCGTTTTGATTTCAAAGTTCTCCGCAAGGATGGCGGGGATCACAATGGCCTCTCCAAAACCCTCGGTGGGTGCTTGAAGCAACTCCATCATAGTACAATTAGCCATGATAGCTTCTTGTTCTACAATAGGTTCCTCACTTGGAGACTCCTCACTAGATTGAGTGAGTGATTTGTTTCTTCGTTTACGAGCACGTCTAGCTTTAGAGCGAGTTTGCATAAACGTCACGTACAACGAGAAGGCGAGCAAAGAAGATTCTTTTTGGTATTTTGTGTTTTTTCAATTTTTTTGTGGTTTTTGATTGTATTAACTTTTTGGAATTGGTGAATATATTAAGTAGACAATGAGTCCACAAATCTCCTCACTTAATCAAATCTCTTGATTAAAAAGGCCTCAAGGAATGAAAACGATCACGTGGAGTGAACGCCTTCGATGACTTTAGAACGATGGTGGAACACCAAATCGTTCAAGAGGGTTTAATCAAATGAAACCAAGAAAATATATATGATACTTAGTAATACTTTGGGCGGCAAAACCCTCGATTCACTCTCAAAATCAAATACGCACAAGCAAGCGGAGGAAACGAGGCGGCGCGAAGCACTTAAGAGCCTTTTTCCTTTAGGTTGTGAAATACAACCGCCTTATACCCACCTTATAGTTTGTATTATCAAGATTAAGCTTCACGAAAGTATTTATCTATTTTTGCCTTTTTCTTTGGTTTGAGATTCGAATACAATGATCGAGTGATGAAATCCCGAATCAAGGTTGTGATTGCTCACGTATTTGGAGTACTTGTGTATTTATTGTTCTACGTATACAATATAGTAATAATATTCACACAAAAACCGAAAAACGATAATACGTATTAATAGAGTGCTATTAATACAATTATATTTATGGCTAATATATAAAACAACAATTGTTCAATCAAAACACAACACGCCTCCCCGGCAGCGGCACCATTTTGATAGTTGTAGAATTAGATTACTTGCTTTAGGAAAAACAAGCAACTAAAATATAGGGTAAGCACGACGATTTAGGAAAACCGTGTGTATATGACCCTAAAAGTGAGTTCGTTCTCTCGAGGAGGCACGTGTGTTGTGTAATGAATGATGATTTATGTTTTTGATTATTAATGAGAAGAAAAGAAGAGAAAATGACGAAGACGAAAAAATTAGAAAATTAAGGCTAAACACTACTAGAAAGTTACGACGTAAAATGTAAAAAAACACAAAATTTAAAATTTTAATCTAAAAATTCCTAAAATTTACTAAAAATCCACAATAATATTCTAAGAGTTTACAAAAAATCCAAACTTGCCAAAACCTTTTAATTAATTTAATAATGACTTTTTAATGCTAATTAAAGCCCTAAAAATCACTTTTAAATATTAAAAAGCCCTAAACAAGATTTTATAGTTTGTAAACCTCAAAAATGACCTAATAAAACTAAAAACTATTTTTAAAAATTTTAAAACCAAATTAAACTATTTTTAAATTCCTAAAAACTATTAAAATCTATTAAATCTTAAATTAATTCTAAAAATTAATTGAAAAGCCTAAAAATTATTCTACAAATGGGAAAAGTCTTAATTAATACTATAGAATCTAGGAAAAATGAAAAATAAAGAAAAATAAAACTTTTTATTTTAATGAATAAAATAATAATAAAATATTCTAAAAATTTAAAAGTCCTCAAATAAATTCCAAAAAATTCTCAAAAATCCTAAATAATCTAACTAAGAATAAAATGTAAATTAAAGTTTCTAAAACCTCTTCGTTAATTTTATATTAATTTTTAAAGTTTAATAAAAAACCTAAAATTAAATAAAATCAAAAATTAAAGTTTCTGAAAACTTTTTTTATTGTAAACCTCAAAAATAAGAATTAAAACCTAAAAACTATTTTTTCGTATATTTTAATTACTGTTTAATATTTTTAAATGACTTTTTAAATTTAAAACTAAAAATAATCCTATTAAATAATTAAATAATGAGAAAAATAAAATTTTTAATCAGAAAAATCCTAAACCCTATTTTAATCCTAGGAAAAATGAAAAGACACCAAAAAGCTTAACCAATAAGCTGAAAATGAATAAATAAGCCACGGCTTATTTATGAGAAGCCAAAACAAATACTCCTTAAATATTAAACCTGGTAAACTCTTACCAGTCAAAGACCCTAGGGCAGATGGTTAGAGCGTTTGGTTGTGAGAGGAGTGGCGCAGGTTCGAGTCCTGGCCACGTCCTTTTTGGAATTTATATTTTTTTTTTTTTTAGCTTTTAAATGCTTGATTCCAGTACTTTTCTAAGCTCAAAAACACAAACCAAATCAAAATAAACAAGGATTAAGTGATTTATGAGCTCAAAAAAAAGCCCAGGTCTGCTGGCTTTCTGATGAACAAGTATTAGAGACCAAGAGGACTTGGTTTTGCTTTGTTTGGTGGTGATTACTTGGGACAAAGGGCACCCCTACACTCTTTCTGAGTGTAGGGAGTCACAATAAGCAGAAATCAACAACTAGCACACAAAGAGTTCACACACACAAGACAAAATCAAGCAAACCATGGCAATTTGAGGTTGCTATGATAACTTAAGCAGGTCTGTGGACTTAAGACTAAGCTACTTGCAACCTAGTGAGATTCAAAGACCCATACTTAGCATACCAACTTACCAAATGATGCACAAACAAATTCCAACCTTAAATCACTCTCATACTTAGCAGATTTCAAGTTCTTGCACCAAAATCACATGAAAATTAAGCAAAACAGGCCTAAGCAGATTTTAAACACACTTTTCACTTTTTTAATGCACAAACTTGCTCTAAACTTGACCCAAACTTATCTAAAACTGATAAGTAACTTAACACAATACTAATCAATTACTCTAACACTTTTTTAAGAGACAAATCAAAATCTTTATCCTGCTAAAACATGAAACCAAACACCCCTTTAAAATCTATAAACCAAATTTTAGCAAATCAAAACACCTTAAAACTTAACCAATCTGATCAAAACAGCATCTAACATACCTATCATCATAAAACAACTCAAATCAAACAATATTATCAAACAAAGAACACTTATCATGCAAAATCACCAAATCATCACTTTTTCTGAAATTTGAAAAAGGAAAAGAATTTTGTACCTAAGAACCCTACATCCAGGGTTCTTTGTGACAGCTTTGTCACCTCCCTACCAACTGGGGTTGGTGCTGAACTGAATTAACAAACAATCAACCTGCTAAGAAAAATCAAAGCAAAACACAAATATTGGATATATTCTGTTTTCTCTTTTTTCTTTCTTAAAACCTTCCAAAAACCTTTAAACCTTCTTAAACACGTTTTAAAAACACTCAAACTTCAGAAAATCAAAGGGATCAGTCCACTTTCACTTTCCAATTCCTTTAAACTTTCTGAAAATTAAAGCACTTTTCAAAATCTTTTGAATTTTGAAAACTCAAACAACTCTTTAACAATTTAAATGGAACTCAGAACTTAGCATAAACACAACACACAAACTTTTTAAAAACATAAAAGGAATTACTCTTGCATTTCACAAATACCAAACTTTATTTTTTTAAAAAAGGAATTACAAGTGATTAGCTAAAATTCTGGAACAAAGCTAAATGTCTAAACTAAGCTGCCTTTTATAGGCGTACAAGGAAGGTTCTAGTTCCTAAAACCCTAGTATGGAAATGCCAGAAGTGCCCTTGAGTCTTGGTCTTCATCTTGGTCAAAAGCTTGCCCATGTGATATGCCAGCTTGGAATCTTCAATATGGAACGTTGGATGAACCTTTGGGACCAAGGGGATGATCTGGAGTGTTAAACTGGTCGGGACATAGGGTTTGGGGGAAAATGACTTGAGCAGGGGAGGTCTGGGGTGGGGTCTACAGGCCATGTGGGTTTGTTGTTTTGGGTGGGAAAAGGTGGGGTAAAGGTAATTTGATGATCTGGATAGTTATAGGGGAAAACCCCTTGATTTGGGTGTGATTGGATCTGGGGGTGTTCTAGGGTTTATGTGGGATTAGCCAGTGTTTAATCTATTTTGGGTATAATCCGTTTTTAAATAAATGTTTAGGAGGGAAATGGGTAAGTGGTTTGACTTGGTTGACTGGGGTTTATTTATTAAACCGGGTTGGGTAATGGGTAATGGACGGGTAGGGTTAAGGGTTTGGGTAGGATATGGGTTGGTGGGTGGGTAGGGCTGAGGTGTCGTGTTTTGGTTGGGTGTAGTAGTATGGTGGATTGGCAGATTTGGTCCCCAAGGTTTATACATTCTTCCACTTTGTAATAAATAGCTATCAGCGCCCAATCCCTTCTTATCAACTTTTGATAAGTTGTCAAATATGGCACAAATTCTTCCAAAAACTTTTCCAAGGGTATTAAGTGTATATTCTTCAAATTCCAGGGACTGATCTTGTACAATCTTCAAACATTAAGGATTATACTTGTACATTTGATATTTTGAGGGTCAAATGTGACAAGTTCTTCAAAGATGAGGGGCCATTTTTGCCAATCTTCAATTCTTCAAGGGTATTTTAGCAAAATCCAAACTTGGGCCCGGTTCATTGTGCGACTTCATTTCCCGTGTTCGTTTTTGATTGATTCTTGTGATCTTTTGCCAATTCCTCAATATCCGTACCTAAAAATACACAAGTAACAAACACGAGCATATATTTGGCATATTTCATGATTTTTAATGCATTTACAGGCCGTTTTGGACGATGAGACCATGTATAAAAGCAGTCTCATCAGTAAGGCTAGAACTTGATTTCAAAATTTTAAAGATCATTCATTCGGACCTCGACACTTGTCACACTTCTTTGTGTAGGCTCACGACTCACGTGTGTTAATTAAAGAAAATAAAAGAGAAAAAGAATAAGACAAAATCGACGATGGACCAGCTAAAGTGCTTTATTCAGCTTACTCGGCTTGATTCATATTAATATTCCTTTACATGTCGCGTATAAAGCACTCCACTTGGCTCGTAAAGTATCCCATTGAGAGACAAATTTGCATATGCTTTCATTGGAATCTATTACAATCATCAGCTTATATTCTTTGTAACCATCAATCACCTCAATTTCATTTACTGAATCCATCCATATCAGATATGACAAATATCTAAGTACTGTGAATCATATCAACTCACATATAAATCAAAACTAACATTTTTAGGACAAATTTGTTTGTATATATCTTCTAGACAAGTAAATTGATTGATAATCAACACTTTCTTACTAAACCACAAAAAGAAGAATTCGAATTAACCTAGAACATAAAGGAGATATACTGAAGTCCGAAAATGGAATGGGGCGTAAAAAGGCAGTACCTTTATTCTTGATTTGCAGTGTATTCTTTGTAAGCCAATAAGTATTTGACATGATAATTTCTTGATTTGGAAAAAAGGATCTATTAAAACAAATACGAATATGGTAGTGCATCTCGTTTAACACCTCAGATTAAGCCAGCCCAACTCTTAGATTTCATAATCTATCTCTCCCCCAGTTTTGGTGTCTATAGAAGGGACCTTGCACATTATTTCATACACATACTAAACAGATTTTCATATAAAAACAAATAATGATTTGATACCTAAATCATCTTTCAGTGATACAACAAGAAAAACCCAGAAACTTATGAAACATCGTTTAATAAAAGAAACCCAAAACATAGAAACGTTCTATAAAAAAACATAGAAACATAAAACAATCAACGCCCAATTAAGTATAAGCATTAAAAAAGGAAACCTTACACTTTTGCGGCAGTTGAGAAGGGTGGCCGACGACGATATGGTGGTGATTGGTGGCGGCTGAGTGGTGGGAGGTTGCGGCTGAGATGGTGGATGGTAGGAGGTGCTGTGATGGATAAAATTAGGGTTGTGATGGATGAATTGGTTGTGTTTGAGTTTGAGAGAAAAAATATGGAGGCGTGTGTGTATAGATTAGGCGTGTGTGTTTGAGTTTGAGTTTGGGTTATGAGATTGTGAAATCTGAAATTGAGATGGAGGATAATTTCAATTTTGGGGAAAAATTGGGGCGGGACATGTATGAAAATTTTAGATTTTGGAGCTAATAAATCTTGAATCGAGCCGAATCAACTGATCGAGTAAAAGCGAACCGATTATTCTTTATTAGGTTTTAGGTTTTATATATTTATCAAAGTTGTCAAGATCCCGATCTTTATCTTAGCATCTTATGAAATATTCGTATAGTTTTGTGTTTACAATGTGTATTAATTTGTAAATTTGTAAAATATGGCAAAGACTACTAAGAAAATTACATTATACGGATCTTACGATCCGGATCCTACTTTATGATATCGATCTTGTAAAGACGAAAACGATCCTAAGTAAGATACCGATCTTGAAAACCTTGTTATTTATGTTGATATTGCTCAGTTCAGTTCGGTTTCGGGATAAAACCAAGTAAAATACCCAGTGGTCGAACCCGGTGACTCGATCGGGTTGACTTTTTGGTGATCTCGTGAACCGGTTACTCGACCGTGTTGAGCCGATGGTCGATCTCGTGAACCGTTGATTTTGACCATGTTGACCCGAAGGTCGAACTCGTGATTTGGTGGCTCGTATCATAGGCAGCGATACCCTATCGAATCATATTGTGTGCAACGATACCTTATCGACTCATATCGTGTGCAACGATACCTTATCGACTCATATCGTGTGCAACGATACCCTATAGACTCATATCATGTGCAACGATACCCTATCGACTAATATCATGTGCAACGATACCCTATCAAATCATATCGTGTGCAAAGATACCCTATCGACTCATGTCGTGTACAACGATGCCTTCGACTCATAGCGTGTGCAACGAAACCCTATCGACTCATATCGTGTGCAACGATGCCTTCGACTCATAGCGTGTGCAACGATACCCTATCGACTCATATCGTGAGCAACGATACCATATCGGCTCATATCGTGTGTAACGATACCCCATTGACTCTTACCGTGTCCAACGATGAGGAGGATGATTCTGGTGATGAGGTCGTAGAAGTTATTTATCTTAGTTCAGGTGAATCTGATGTTGAACATGATACCTGTATATGATATATAGTACGTACATATGTCGGTTCATATATAAGTTTTACACAATTTATGATTCTTAATTTTTTATATATTAATGGTCCTTATACTTTAATCACATATATACTTTATAAAGTCTAAAAACGTAATATGTTATAAAAACAGGTATGTACCGTATAGTCCTTATAATTTTAAGTTTAAAAAAATTAACCACAATCTATTAAAATAAAACAAGACTCATTTTTTAAAAACCAATGTCTTAAAATGTGTAAAGACATTGGTTTTTTTAATAAAAAATGGTGTCCATAACAAACACATAGAGACATGTTGTTATGTAAAAACAGTGTCTTTACTTTTATAAAAAAGACTGGTTGCATCTTAAAACCCGGTTTCTTTAGAATTCACATTATGAAGGTTGGTTTTTTTTCAAGAAAACCAGTTTCCATGCATTCCCTTCCCACCATTTTTGGTCATAGAGACATGTTTTTTCATAACCAGTCTTTTTAAGGGGGTCTCTTTAGCGTTTTGTGTAGTAGTGAATGCTTGACGACACAGATGATGAACTCTCTGACCAAGAACTCGAGGCACATTACTCATACATGGCAAAGATTCATGAGGTTCTCACTGTCACTAAAGATGACAATGGTCCTATCTTTGATACAGAGCCAATTGCTAAGGTACAACATGATGATAATGAATATAATGTATTTGGTGATACCCATGAGCATAGTGATCTACCAACAACAGTTACTGACACATGTATGATGGAAACGGTTGATAGCAATACCACACCTGATTCAGCAGACATGTGCAATAATGAGTTTGAGGATGATCAACATGCAAATGAGTATGATGATGAGGAGCGTGTCGCGCTTGCTAATTTAATTGCTAGTTTACAAAAGGATGTCACTGAAACTAGAAAGAGTCAAAAGCAATTAAAGAAAGCAAACGCAGCGCTCACTCAAAACTTTGAAGAAAGCAAAGCCGCTCTTATAAAATATAGTGGGACCATTGATAGTTATAGGGATCAACTTCTTCAAAGAGAAAAAGATCTTGAGGGGTACAAAAGTCGGTTAATTAACGTTAAAAAGACAAATTTGAAAATAAATACAACGAAGCTCTTGCCTTGTTAACTAAAGAAAAACGTCAATTTAATGTTTTAATAAGTGACGAACGTCAAAAGACGTACCTTGCCACAACAAAAGTTAATGAACTTGAACAACGGGTTTCTATGAATGCGACCGATTCTACTAAAATTCTTGAGGAAAAGAAACAAGAGGTTGAAACGTTAAAAAAATCTTTCAAATATAAACAAGGCAAAGTGTTGGAAATACGTTTTACGCATTTAGGAAGATTCGGTCACTCTGACAATATATTAAGTAGTAGCTCGTAGTTTGGTTACTTTACATTAAACTAACAAGGCCAAACCAAGCCTATAACTTGTATAGGTAGGCGGCCCATTGTAAGCCCAAGCCTATCCATAGGCTAGGGTATATAAACCCTCTCCTTAGTTGGAGAGGGTGTGGTTCACTTTAGTTTTTCACATAGTAAGAAGGTGTTTTCATTCACTTTCTCTCTCTAAGTGTGTGTGTTCTTGATAGGTGTGAAAACACCCATCCTTTTACCACTTAATTACAATTAAAACGAGACCGAAACGTATATTTTATGTCGTAAATGTCGGAATTATGCGTGGTTTGTGTTTTTGTTGTGATTTAGGACCAAAATGTGAAAAGGGAGGAAAACATGGGCTTTCACGGGCTTTTATCGAAGAAAAAGACAAAAGACGAAGTCAAGAGATCAAGAATGCAAAAAGAACGGAAGTCCAAGGCCTATTCTGAAGATTTATCGAAGAACTCAAGTCTAATAAATGAAGAAATTATAAGACGAGTTCAATTAATCCCGAGACAAAGTCGAAAAAGTCGAAGAGTTTAAAAGATGAAAAGACGTGAAGAAAGAAAGAAAGAGGAGGCAACACATGCACCTCCCCAGTTCCTATAAATACCCTCCTAGACACATTAGGAGGATTGGTTAGTTAGTTTTAGTTTTAGTCATTTTTCATTTTGTAGCTTTAATTTTAGAGAGAGAAAGTGACAGTTTCTCTCACTAGGATCTTAATCTTTCATCTTCCTTTCTTGTTTTTAATCTAATTTTTACTTTTATAGCTTAAATCTTGTTTAAGTCTTTATCTCATTCTACTTTTCTTATTAGTATTATCTTAATAATAATCTTTTTCATCAAATTTTTACATAAAGTTTAAATCTTTTTAATTTTCGTGGCTTGATTTTTATGTTTTTATAAGTTTTAGCATTAATCTAGGCTTTTTAGTTAGCTTATTAGTGTTTTATTTTGCTTACTGTCCTTAAAAAGTTAAGTTTTTAGTGCTTATTTTCGTACTTTTTCATTTTCCTAGTTTTTAGGAATAACTGTTATAATTTCGCAACTTTAAGCATAATTGCGGAATTGAACTTCATTTGGATTGCGAATTTGAATTTCTTCAAATATTGCGAAATCTTCTTTCTTCCCAATATTGCGAAATCGTGCTTCAATAGCATTGCAGAATTAATTCCGCAATGTAATTGAGGAATCTTGGTTTCTCTAGCTTTGCGAAATTGAATCCAATCTAGCATTGTGGAATTGTTGTTTCTAAATATTGCGGATTTATTTCACGAATATTGCGGAATTAATTCCGCAATATAATTGCGGAATTAGGGTTTTGCTAATTGCGGATTTATACATTTTTTTGCATTAATTAATTGTTTTTATTTTAAATCTATTTTTCAAATTTATTTTTCCCGCCATTTTTACTTAGCTTTATTTAATCGTCTTGTCTTATTTTTACGTAGATTTATTTTTACTTGTTTTGCCCCATTTAATTCTTTCGTCATTTACTTTTCAAGTTTTTAATTTTACGTCATTTAATTAATTTACTTTTTAAGTCTTAATTTCTCGTCATTTATTTTTATTTTAATTACTCAAAGACGCCTTTTCTCTTAATTAGTTTAAGAAAACGACAACCCTTTTATTTGGTTCACCAAGAATGACTGAGTCTCACTTTCAACCGGAGATCAATTCGAGGAGAATCGAGACGATATCAACCTTATTTTTAATACGAAAAATCCTAGTATTAGTTCTCACCATCTTTCTATCTCTTTCTCTCTCTAGAATATAAGCAAGATTTACAATATTTTACAAATGGTATCAAAAGCCATGGGATGATTGTTTGGTTTTTGTGTTTGTGTTCTTGATTCATACGCCTACTTTGATCCATATTAATTTGTACCAATTTTTTTTGTGTGTTTTTATGGTTTAATCTTGATACAAATCATCAACATACTTGTGGTAGTGATTTGGTATTGTTACTTTGGTTAAAAACACAAAATCTTTTGGTGTTTTATTCGTTTTTAGGCTTAAAATTTCGAATTTGTTATGTACTATCCGAGAAAAGTGGTACTTTTGTCTCCATCGCAAAGTTGGTTTCCATCGCAAAGTAACCAGGGTTCTAATTGCGATCGAAAACCCTAGGGTTTCTACATTGCGATCGAAGAGTATTCCGACACTTATTCCGATCGTGGATTGCGATAGCTCCTTGCATCGTACATTGCGATCAGGTATAGGAAATATTGCGACGTTACTCTGTCCAAATTTTGTCAACATTGCGATATGTATTGCGATCAAACATTGCGATAGGTATCATTCCGATAGGTATTGCGATCAAGTATTGCGATAGGTAACATTGCGATAGGTATCATTCCGATAGGTATTGTGATCAGGCATTGCGATAGGTAACATTGTGATAGGTAACATTGTGATAGGTATTCAGATAGATATTTCGACAGTGATTCCAACACTTATTCCGACAGGGTATTCCGATAGAGTGACAAGTTTTTCAAGATTTTTCAAAAACGTGTTTTTGAAATCATGTGTAATTTTGTCTTGAAATTTTTGGTTTTTCGAGAACCTAATTTAGGGGATTTCAACATTATTTCTCGGCTTCTACACGCAACAACAAACACATTAACTTTCTCTCATTGTTCGATCAACGTTTGTAAATCTTAACTTATCGAAATGGAGTACACATCTCTTACGGATCAGTGCATCCTCTCGGGTACGGATAATCGTCCACCAATGTTGGAGAAGACTATGTACGAGGACTGGACTTCCCGAATGGAACTTTACATGTTGAACAAAGAGAATGGACATCTGATTTGGGGATCGGTGCTCAATGGACCATTAGATTATGGTACAGTGACGGAAGGTGTAGTCACTCGTCCTCGCACAACGTATGAATTGACTGGAGATATGAAGATACAAGACAAATGGGATAAGTATGCTACCAACCACATTCTCCAAGCCCTTCCTTCAGATGTCTACAAACTTGTGAGTAAACATAAAGTTGCCAAAGAGTTATGGGATAGACTTCGTCTTCTGATGCAAGGCACCTCGTTAACTAAACAATAACGGGAGTGTAAACTATATGATTCGTTTGATAAGTTTGCATACGTTCCCTGGGAGACTCTCATTGATTACTATTTGAGATTTACTCTATTGTTGAATGAGCTCAATATCTATGGCATGGCAATCCCTACGTTTCAATTAAACACCAAGTATTTGAACACCCTTCCATCAGAATGGCGTAAGTACGTGACGGATGTTAAATTGGCTAAGGACTTGGATAACACCAATGGGGATCTACTTCAAGCTTTCCTTCAACAACACGAATGCCATGTGATCGAGGCTTGATTGTCTACACCACAAGTTCGTGATCCACTTGCCATGTATGCTTCTCAACAAATGAACCCCCAACAAAACCTGGCTTACCCTTATCAACAACAATCATACTTTCAGCAGCCACCACAGCACACATATCAGCAACCACAACAACCATCTTATCAACCATTGATGATGCCACATCAAGCATATCAACAAAGTGTTCTTCCACAGCAATCAGCGCATCAGGCATCACCATCACAAGCTATCACTTCTCCAATGGGCTATACTCCTCAGCAAGGATATTTTCAATTGAAGCACCACAAGCACAAGACTTATACTCCAATGAACTTCCACCACTTCAAGCACCGGTATTTACTCCAAATGATTCACCAACTGATGTCTTGAACCATCTCACTGCCTACTTGTCAAAACTTGTTGCAACTATAGGATTTCCACCAACGAACAATCAGCTCCGCACATCTTCAAATCCTCGCCAACAAGCCACTATTCAAGATGGTCAAATAACGGTTCAATCCATTCAAGGAAGGCAAAATTCATATGGACCAACTCCAAGGACTGTGAACGCCCAAGTTGTAGGACTGTGAACGCCCAAGTTGTGAACTCTCAAGCAAGTGGAAATGGAAGTCCTATTGGTCCTCAAAAGGTTGTGACTTGCTACAATTGTCGAGGACAAGGTCATATGGCTAGGCAATGCACTCAGCCAAAAAGGATAAGGGATGCAACGTGGTTTCAAGAGAAGATGTATCTGGTCGATGCTCAATCTAAGGGGAAGATTTTGGATTCAGAGGAATTAGCATTTCTTGCAGACCCAGGGGCACCAGATAATGAAGGAATTGCAGTCGTCTCTACTTCTAATGCAGCATATTAAGCGGACGATCTTGATGCATATGATTCGGATTGTGATGACATTCACTCAGCCTCAGCTGCTCTCGTTGCTAATCTCTCTCACTACGGTTCTGATGTCGTCAGTGAGGTACCAACCACAACCAATATTGTTAATGATAAACCACAGCAAGTTGGGCATGAAAATGACAACCTCGAACAGCATTCGGGAACTAGTAACTCAAATGATGTAGTACCCAATCCTACAGATTTGAGTGAACCTCAACCAAAGGCTACGACGGGTATGGAATCTTATGCTCAACATTATTTGGTAATTGTGCCTAAACATATTATTGATGACTTGAATATGGCTGTCCGAGAAACCATAGATACAAATACCACCCTAACAGTTGAGCTTGCGTTGTATAAGGAAAAGGTCAAAGTTTTTGAAAAGGTCCCTCTAGCAGAGAAAATAACTCTTTCTGAATTTGACCAATTTCGCTCTGAGAGGATAGAACACTTAAACTAAATAGAACCATTAAGAGCTAACCTTTCCAATGAATTAATAGAAAAAGAGTTGGTTGTAAATGATTTTAAAAAAATTAAGAAGGATTTCGAAACTCTCGAGTCTAAAAAGTTTGAATCGGAAATTAATGCTACCAAACTTCTTAAATTCAAGGAACAACAGCTTTTTAAACAATACGCTTCCGCAGAAAAGATTCATCTTTTATCTAAATTGTTTAAAGAACTCGAACTTAAGCGTCTTAAAGATTTACCACCTAATCCCGGTTATGCAAAACAAGCTCAGGAATATATTTCTTGTCTTTATGATATGACCCTAATTGGAAAATCGAAAGAAGCACCTTATGTTCGTAGTGATGAGCAGACACAGTCACTTGCGGATGAAACTTGTTCTAAAATGCTTTCAAAATTTAATAAGATTGATTATGATAAGCATAATAAAGATCATTTTGACAAAAAGACCCGTATTCGACTACAAAAGGAATTATCTCAATTGTCAGCTTTTGTGCCCCCAAGTTCGTCAAATGAAAACCTTCCTAGTACGGTGTCAGATAGCTTAAATGCGGTACACCAATACTTTGCCGATTTTAAAAAGGTCATTTTGGAACGTACGACGGCTACGGCCATAACGGAAGGTGAATGGAATTTTGAGCATACTAGAGCTGTGTTTCGAGACGAAATTGTTCCATTTGTAAATAATGTTAAATCGTGTCTTAGCACTATTGATCAAGATTTGGTTTTGGAAATCGAAGAAGTTAGACGTGTTTTCAATGAAATGGACGATGATTATGAAAACGGTTTACTTGAAAGAGAACGTATTTTACGCCAAAATGATCAGCTTCTGAAGCAAGTGCTGTCGCATGATATTGTTTCTGTCTGTCTGAATAATAGTGTTGATAATGATTTTCTATTGTGCATAATTTTAAATCTGTGGATAATATGGTAGATAGTACTTGTCACAAATCTGACGCAGAATTTTTAAAGCTTCAAGATTGTTATACTTCGCTTTCAAAACGTTTTTATGAGATTCAAAAATATTGTATTTCTCTTGAATGTAAGCAACAATTTATTTAAGAGATTTTTGAAACGTCTTTTGAAGGTGTTAATATAGATGATCAAAATTTTCAAAAGGGTTTTCGATTGAACTTAAAATCTAAATAGCGTCAGACGAGTGATAAGGTTGCTACATCAGTGCCAACAGACATAGAAAAATCTAAGGAGATTAACTGTGTGAACGTACTTGAGGCCGCTGATAATTTTAAACTTGATCTAGATAATCGAGTTTCCAAAATTTTGTCCAAAGTTGATAACTTAAAACAGAAAAATACACAACTCTTCGATTCAGTAAAGCCCGCATGTGCTAATACCACTGCACAGACTCAATCATTGATTGAACGACTGAATCAAAAGTCGCTGGAAATATCTGATTTGAGGGAACAAATTTGTGATAAAAATTTGGATTTAGCTGAGTTAAAGGAAACAATTTGTATCCTTAAAGGTAAGAATGTTGTGGATAACGCAGCACTGTCTCAGCATTATCCTCTAGTGCAATTAAAAGGAACCTTATAGCCGTCACACCAATTAACAAGGGCTCTAGAACTAAACCATCTCAAACATTGGTCAATAAAGATAAGGAAACATCAAAACTAGCTTCTAATATTCCCTTGTTGCCTTCTACAGGAGTAAACACCACTACTAAGGCCCAAAGATCTAAGCTTAAAAGAAACTTGAAGAATGATAGGATCTTGCCCCCAGCTAGTAATCAAGTGAAGAAGAAAGTAGAAGCCCACCCTATGAATGTTATTTCTGTTTTGAATAAAGAGAATCATGTAGCTAAACCTAAAGGCTCTGCGGTTGTGCAACATTTTCTAAGCCCACTGTGAATTCTAATTTGAAATGTTGGAATTGTAATGAATGATTGTTTTCTAGTCATCATGATTCTTGCCTTATTGACCATGTGAATGAGATGAATGCCCGAAAGCACCAGTTAGAATGGAAACCGACTGGGAAAGTTTTAACCCAAGTTGGATGGATGTGGCGTCCCACTTGTAGAACCTTCACTATATTAGGAAAAGCGTGCCCTTTAACTAGGATCACTCCCACTAAAACGAAGAAAGCGTGACCTTTAACTAGGAGTACCAAGGCTACCAAAACACAAGCGTGTCCTTTAATTAGGAACACCAACACTACTGTAGGAACAAAGTGCCCTTTAAATAGGTCTACTCCCACTGTAGTGCCCGCTAAAAATCCAAAACCTCAGAAAGTTGGAACAATAAAACCTGTTACTAAACTTAACACTAGAAAATGCTGGAAACCTAAGGATAACACAAATGTTAGTAGTTCTGATAATTTTATCTCTATATATGCTAACACTCCAGAACTAATAGTTTCCAATGCATTGTCTACTGTTATTGCTGAAAACAGGTGGTCCAAATTGTTCTCTGGTATTTGGACTCAGGTTGCTCCAAGCATATGACTAGAGATCGCTCTCAGCTCATAAATTTCGTCAGCAAGTTTCTTGGTACGGTTTGATTCGGTAACGATCATATCGCAAAAATAATGGGTTATGGTGAATATCATATTGGGAATGTTATTATTTCAAGAGTGTATTACGTGGAAGGACTCGGTCACAAGTTATTTTCTGTGGGACAATTTTGTGATTCAAACCTAGAAGTAGCTTTTCGTGAAGATACATGCTTCATTCGTAATTTGGAGGGGGTTGATCTATGAAAGGTACTCGAGGGAATAATTTGTGTAGAACTAGAAGGGGGGGGGGTGAATAGTTTCTCTTCGATTGGCAACCTAATTAAAATTACTTTCAATTAGGTTTGTATCAAAACTATCTTTTACTTGGAGCTAATTTGCATAATGATTAAGTTCAATTCAAAGGCATTAGCAATGATAATACGTAAGTGTAATGATAATGAAATAAGTAAAGAGTAAGGAAAGAGACAACCTAGTGGGAAGACACCAAGATTTATAGTGGTTCGACAACGAGGCTCTATCCTCGTTTCTACTCCACTCCTCGAGTACACCTACTCGAGATTTCCACTATATCCACAAGCTCCCTTCTAGGCGGAGAAAACCTTACATCGTCGGTTACATTATTTTCCGACACTAAGCTAAATGTCGAGACCTAATCTTTAGCTAGGACCAATCTACACTGTAGAAATTGATAACCTATGAATCTATGAAGTGGGTTGATGTTTTTCTAGTGAGAGAAACTAGAGAGAGAAAGTGAGAGAAATATGTGGAAGATTTTATTACTATGAAATGTGAATGAAACAACAACCAACCCCTTTCCTTAGTGGAAAGGGGTATTTATAGTGCCAAGCTAAACATGGGCTTGGGCCGGTCCATGACAAGCCCATGGACCGGTTCTTACTTAAGTTAATAAGTAACTAACAACTATTATCTAACTACGAGCTATTACAACATGAATATTATTGTGGAGTGACCGATACTTCTAATATACGTAAAAACGTATTTCTAACAATCTCCCCCTAAGGGAGGTCACTCCACGTTTACAAAGTTCTAAACCTAGCATACTATACTAAGTCTTCGTTCTTTAGCTCGTAGTCTTTTCTTCTTTTCTTTCTTTTGTTGTGAATATGTTGATTTGATCTTTTTGGCTTTGACTTGAGAGCATTGTTCTTTGGCCTTTCACGTGCGATCTTTGCCTTTCTTGTGAACTTTGCCTCCTCGTGACTTCATGTTCCACACACTTACGTCTTTTTGTTGAATTCTCGAAAGCTTCAGAGTTTGGTACAGCGGAAGACTTTATCTTGTACTTTCTTGAATTTTTGCTGAACTTTGTTGCAAAAGACATAAGCATGTGGGAACGACTTTTACAGGTACACCGCAACACCACCGTCTTCACTGGTACACAGCACGCCACCGTCTTCAACAGGTACACAGCAACGCCACCGTCTTTAGCAGGTGCACAGCTAACGACACGAATAAAATGGCTTTGAACATTTTATTCTAATTCGGTAGCATTTTACCTCCGGTCGGTGAAGACCGTTGGACGATATTAGATATCGTACCCGTGACGGATAGTTTCAATTAAGTAACTTCCTGACAGGATTTCGCGGGTAAACCCGTTCTCTTTACTCGACCGTCCAAAGCTGACTGCGAACATAAAGAGTGAATCACTTGGATAAATTATCCTTGTGATTAAAAGCCGTCAATTCATGAAACCTGGAACAAGTGAATTTCAATTAAGATTTTCACCATCGTTGCTTTCCAGTTGTCACGAGCTCAATTCATAAAGAATCTTGCATGTTACCTACCAAGTGCTGTTTGATGTTGACACTAGAAGGATTTCTACTCGTCACTGTGGTCAATAAAGAGTCACTCTGAGTGTTCTGGCAAGATCATATGATAATGCGAAGAGGCCTGGAACGAGTTTAAGTTCAATTAAGAATTAAACCACTGTTACCTTCCAGTTTTTCACAAGATTGGTTCTAAAAGAACCGCACGTGTAACCTACCATGAGCTTGTTTGATGTTGGCTCAAGCAGGATTTCCATCTTCATTGTAATACTTGCGTATTACTCGGATGTTCTGGCAATATTACAGGAATACTGCGTAGGACTCATGAAAATCTCTTACTTTTCACAGTGTGTGAGAAAGCAAGGAATAAATGGAAAGTGTCCTAATGAGACTTTTGATGATCTCTTGGCTCTAGACTCGATTGTGCGTTTTGATTTAGTGAGCGATGGCTGGAGAGGAGTGCCACCTTTTCAATACCAGTCTATTCGGAGTGAATAAACCAATAGATAACGTGTTGATCTCCGTGTGATTAAAACAAATACCTTTTGAGAGATATTTGAGTTAGCTGGGGAAGGGTTGTGCATTGCATCACTGGGTCCATGATGTCTTTCTTCAATACCGAGAATCATTAGCAAAAATGACCTCAATAGCATACGTATTGACCCGGTTTCTGCCTAAAGTTGTAAGGAGGGCTTCTTTCTTTACACCCTTTATCTTTACATTTCTTTTTCATTCTTCAACCCCTTCAATGCTTACCAATACGTCATCACTAGCACCTTGTTGTGATTGTTCCAGTGCTAGCTTAAGTACTTGGTCGGCATTCAGCTACGTTCACATTCTTTCTCCATCTTTCCTAGGACTTCTAAATCTATCTAGGGAATTGTCCTTGGGAAGATTCCATCGGCTCTGATGAATCATTGGACTAAACCTATTCCTACCACCCTTTTGTCACCACATCCGTCGTGAATTAAGCGTGTTTTGGGAAGGAATTGCCACCATGAAAAATCATTGAAAATCACCTAAAGTACTTATGATATTGAAATCAAAAGTTTTGTACCTTAGGTGTTTTGTTCATAAAAAACGCTCCCCCTTAACACGTGCTTTTACACATATTAAGTTGGATAATCTTTAAGTCTTTTTCATTTTAGCCAAGTATCATTTAAATCTCCTTAATCCCATTTTCTCCCCTTATCCAAAATGTTAACCATTAATATTTGGGATATTGAATAGATTAACCGGTCTTTGGGTAAAAATGAAATTGATGTTTGGCCATAGAACAAATGATTGCTCCCCCTTAAGTTAATAAGGGGTAGTTGTAGTGCTTTAGTATGATATATTTTGAAAGATTTAGAATCTCGTGAGAAATTCTTGAAAAATCATCATACCTTAACACTACAACAAGCCATTAAAGCACATTATTCACAAATATACATATTCACAAATAATACCAATATAGAGTGACCTGAAATGTACGACCCTTCAGATGGATCGTTGCAGTGTCCTGTAGTGCACTCCATATGGTCTACCACCCACGAATCTTTCCAAGCTCCTCATCAATCTACGTTCACGGAGCTTCTGATCGATCTTCTTGATGACATACTTCGCCATCTTCCGGTAACCTGGATGCCAATCCTCCGTCATTTCTGGCAAAGTCCCACCCGAGTTCAGATGCTCCAACTTGTCTCTGACTTGTATAAGAGTGCCATCACTATACTTGTGGAGCTCACCCACCCTCATAAACTTCATCAAACCTCGACTGTTCAAGTAGAAGATGCCGGAATTCGGAACAGAAATGCCGGTATATGGACATCTTGCTACATGTTGAGGTAACACTTTGTTCACAGGACGGGTTAAATTGAGCTTCCTCTGATAGCTTTCGACTCCCAATTGAAGATCTTCAACTCGTGTTTTGATGACAACGCTTCGTGTGAACATACGAAGTGCTGTATTCAACGCAATCAGATCTTCACGAGGAATATGTGTCAGTTGATCTCTGGTCATCAGAAGCAGCATATCTTCGATATCCTCAAGGCGAATGATGGAAAAATCTCCCTGCTGGATTCTGTATTCCCTGTCATCCTCCCTTTTCAAGCGAATCTCCGTCACATGATAATAGCCGTTCTTGGCTTCTGTTTTTATCCCTAAAATGCTGGAGATGTGGATATCGGATCTCACTGAGCTTCCAGAATTGACTAGGCAGCAACCCCTGTACGCCCTTCTGACTCGTTCGTCCCAATGAGATGCACCTATGACAGCATACATATCATAATTACGATTAATCTTAGGGACCCAGAGTCGGTTTACCTTTTCCTCGATAAAGGGTATTGTCCCCCAGTTGGCAGCTTTTAGCAAGGTCAGGGATGTTGCGTACTTCGATGACCCCTTCAGCAGATATACCAGATCATTGGTGACAAAGAAGTCAAGAGCAATCTGATTATCTTGATCCATTGGAGGTGGAGCTCTTTCTGATTCGTGAAGACCTGGCCGTTGAACGGTATTCAGAGCCTTCAGTATCTCCTCGGCATAATATTCGAACTCCATTTGGGTCAACCGGGTTTTGGCGCGAAGTCTTTTATCCGTCAGTACTTTCTTCACCAATGAAGGTGTAACCGAAGTCTTATACTCATGAGCAAGAAATGCACATAAGTCAATCGGACTTCGGATACGAAGGTACAAGACTTCTTTGTCAGCGTCGGTGATCGGATCATACTGCGCTGCTACCGTGATCCAAGCCTGTGGTGGAGCAGTCTCGTCGATTTCCAACGTGTCCTCCCAGTTCCTTGTGCTTGGTTCAGGAATAGTAGATTGTGGGTTTTGTTGCAGAGGAGTAGAGACGTGAACATCTGCTTGTTCAGATTCAGGCATTTCAGCAGTGTCATGGACGGGTGAGTGTTGTGCAGCTTCTGGTTCGGTAACCGATTCTGCAATCACAGGAGTAACAACACAAGAACTAACGGGGTTAGTGGTAACAGGTATTGATTTATGGATAAATGTACCAGGAATAGATGACCCTGTAGTGGCATTCACGTCATGGCGCCACTTCGATCGTCTGGATTCCGTGGATGTAGACTTCTCCTTTGGTGCTGCATCTTTCTTTGACTTGGTGCCAGACTTAACCACTTTCTTTGAGCTGGCGCCCTTATCCCCTTTCTCACGCTGTTCACCTTTATCCGCATTGCTCCCCTTAACACTCTCCTGGTGACCATCACCACCATCGTTACCATCATTATCATCATCATCTGCATCCTCATCATCATCATCCTCATCATCCTCATCATCATCTTCATCATCCTTATCATTATCATCATCCTCATCATTCTCATCATCCTCATCATTATTCTCATCCTCATCCTCCTCCTCGTTCTTATCTTCTTCTTCTTCTTCTTCCTCCTCTCCACCAGTACCCTCGTCTTCCTCACTCTCTTCCCGTTCTTCTTCAGGGAGAATGTGGTAGGGTACCACACTTCCAAACGTCTTGAACAACCTATCATCCTCCATGATAGCGTCATTCAGGGATTTGAAGAGAGCCCGTTGTTTCCTCGATTTATCAAACGAACCAAGTTCCTTCATTCGAGCCTTAAGGATCTTCTTCAGTTCAAAATCCGTCAAGTCATATGCGATCTTGTAGGCGGCTTCTGAAGGATTGGATGACTTGATCATCAAGTTATCAGCAGCAAGCGTCTTCAAGTCATCACGCAGTTTAGGCATTAATGATTCAACGGAGTCTTTTACTTTCTGCTCAATAGTAGCTTCAAGAGCGTCTTTTTGCTCTTTAAGGTCATCCTTAATAGCTTTAAGTCTTGCTATTCGTGCTTTATGCCTATTAGCTTCATCCCTTTTTACCTGAGCAAGTTCCTCTGCATGAGCTTTACGTGTAGCTTCCATGTCTGCAGCGAACTTGGCAATCAACTCTTCTTGAGCCTTCTTAGATGCTTCTTCACTTTGAGCACGTCTTTGTAGCTCTTGGCGAAGTTCATCCATTTCGCTCTTTTGTTTATCCATGTGTTTATCCAACATCTCGGCCATCACTATTGCTGCCATTGCAGATGTTGCAGAGCTGCTCTGGGTTGAGGGAATAGGCTCGGTTGTGACTGCGGTGCTAAGGATGGGCTTTGGTGGTGGTGGAGGAAGTGGTGTAGAAACCTGTTTGGTTGGTAAGGGTTGAGTTGGTGGAGGTTGAGTTGTTAAAGGTTGAGTAGATGCCTTTTCAATACCAGCTGAAACAGGGATTGATGGCTCCTTCGAGGTGGAATAATTTTCAGGTGACCCAAACTCATCAACATCTTCAGGTTCAATATACTCATCCTCAACGTCTACTCTTACACCTGAACCACTACCACCAGTATCTTTCCTACTCCTTTTAATGGCTATCTTCATCATTTGTTGTTCAGCTTTATCAAGAGTAGGATCAACAATGTTTTCTTCGTCACGCAGACGCATCTCATCAGCCTTACCCTTTCCTTTCTTACCCTCTGTCTTCTTCTTCTTGGTTTTGGGCTCAGGTAAATCTGCTTGCTTCCTTTTACCTTTGCTTTTAACCGTGGTAGATGAGTCTTCACCTGCTAGAAGGCTTGCTCGTTGTTTCTCAATTTCCGTGAGCAAGTTCTTGTAATCATCAGATTCAATAATCTCATCGGTCAGAAGATGACTGGGAATGGGACCAGGAATAACCGTATTCGAATGAGTCTCCTGCCTTAAGTCTACCAAATCATCATCATCTATCATGTGGTGACGACTACCTGCAAGCTTGTTAATGGATGCATCGTTTTCCATAAAGTAATGTATGATCAACTTAATAAATCTAGGGTACTGGTAAGTTTTAATTTTACCCTTTGTGTTAGTGAAGAGTTGAAAAGTAAACTCCTCCCACAGCAGTGATGCATAATCAATACCCATACCTTTGAACATACCATAAAACATCTTGATGATTGGTGGACGAACAGCATCATACCCAGTTGTTTTGGGTGTCAAGCATCGGCTGAGAATCCCAAAAATAGCTTTCCATGGTTGGCCGACTTTGGCGGTAGTAAACTCAGACGGGGTTCGTATGTCAAGACATCCAATAGCGGTGAACATCTCCATGATCTGGTCCTTGGTTGGGTTGGGTGAGTATGATGGTAGTCCTTTGAGAATCGGACGAAAGCCAAAGATCTTCCTGAAATCTGACACAGTAAGCGTCTGCTGCTTGTTGTCCAAGGAAAAAGTGATCTTGTTCGACGTCCTCTCTTTGGTAGCCCAGAACTCGTAAAGGTAGTCATAGGGCACCGAAGCACTTCTCCTTAGCGCATACTTGAAGTGAGATTTATCAAGCATGGCTGTAGCTACCTTAAAGCCATTATGGGTAGAGTGAGATACCTCCTTCAGACGGTAGTTGTTTGGAACAAACTTTAGAGTTTTGGCTTCGGCAATGGCGGCGGCTCTGTTGTCTTGTAGTTGTTGTACGGTAGGGTTAGTCATCGTCTCTGCTTAAGATAAAACACAAAGGTTGATACAAACAAGTATGAATATCATTATGACTTTAAACCTAAGCATTGTACATATGACATAATCCCTTAAGCTTTGAAATCATGCAAACATCTTCTATTCGGAATATTCACTCAATTCGGAATAATAGTCCTATGCTGAATATAAGTCCTATTCGGAACATATAGCTTATGCGGAAAAAAATCCTATTCTGAATAAAAAGGCTATTCGGAACATTTGGGCAATGCGGAATAAATTCCCCATTCGGAACTTTATCCCTATTCGGAACTTTATCCCTATTCGGAACTTTATCCCTATTCGGAACTTTATCCCTATTCGGAACTTTATCCCTATTCGGAACTTATCCCTATTCGGAACTTATCCCTATTCGGAACTTTATCCCTATTCGGAACTTTATCCCTATTCGGAACTTATCCCTATTCGGAACTTTATCCCTATTCGGAACATTTGCCCTATTCGGAACATTTGCCCTATTCGGAACATTTGCCCTATTCGGAACATTTGCCCTATTCGGAACATTTGCCCTATTCGGAACATTTGCCCTATTCGGAACATTATCCCTATTCGGAACTTTATTCCTATTCGGAACATTTGCCCTATTCGGAACATTATCCCTAATCGGAACTTTTGCCCTATTCGGAACATTTGCCCTATTCGGAACATTTGCCCTATTCGGAACATTATCCCTATTCGGAACTTTATTCCTATTCGGAACATTTGCCCTATTCGGAACATTATCCCTAATTGGAACTTTTGCCCTATTCGGAACTTTTGCCCTATGCGGAATTTTTACCCTATGCGGAACTTTTTGCCCTATGCGGAAAATTTTCCCTATGCGGAACATTTGACCTATTCGGAAAAAATGTTCTATTCGGAAAGTTTTCAATCAGTTACGATTTTTCTATTTAGGCACTTAATCCGTTTGAGTCAAATGTTCTAAAGGCCAATTTAGTGCAATTAGACCTATTCCGAGTACAACCCAAGCAAAACCCCCAAATTAATTAACCCTACTTAGACATTAATTTGATTCGTTTTGATTTACCAATTAAGCAGTTAATTAACTTGATGTTCATGAAAAATTAAGCCGATTTAATACCTTTTGTGAAGATCTGAACTAGAAGATAACTGATTGATGCAAGTTTGAATGATTATCGTGAGTTTTTGTGTGTAAGGTAATCAATGGCGGCAAAGGGATTGTAAACAGTGAAGGGATAGAAACAAAACGGGGGGGATGAATTTGACTAAGTCAAATTTTTCACAAGTTTGACATAATGTCAACTTTTACCCCCTCAATTTTCCTCTTTTCAACAAACAAGAAAATTCTTTTGTGTTTCCAAGTTGATTCTTGTCATTTTGACCCTATCTTAAGTTCGTTGCCCTAGCCTGAGTAATTAACCTATCTTAACACAATCACAATCACAAAACTATTCAAAACACATTTATAAGCAATCAACAAGATAATTCCAAAGCAATCCAACCATTTACCATTAAGTTTTGTGAGTTTCCTTGAAAACTTTTGAAGATCTTTTTGAAATGAAAGATGATGAAACATTTTCTCCCCCTTAAACGATGACCCGTTTTCTATTTAAAGAGCTGTAGTCATTGTTTAATGAGGCACATGATGATGAAAAAACATTTCCCAATTAATATCTTGAAAAAGTTTGATTCGTGGTGTCAATAAGATTTCTCTTATTTTAACAAATTAATGCACTGAGACGTACACAAATTCGTGTTAGACCAAGTTGTAAAGTAAACTTGATCCCTTTGCATGATTTGGCTTGTAAATCACGCCCGAGAAAATTAATTCCCGTTCTGAGCCAACGTTTTCCAAGGAAATACGTGACTTTAATATGAAAACCGGGTTGCAGTCTGAAATAACTACAAGCCATAATGGGCATGTTTTAAAAAAGTACAACTTTTATACGGACTCTATTTATGGCACCGTGTCAATATTGATCGACATTTCTAAGGCCGTAAATATTACCGTACTAAAAGACATGCCCGATTTAAAACGAAAAATATTTTTGGTTTTTCTTGATTTTATAATTTTTATGGTTTTTCTAGGTTTTATATTTTTTATGGTTTTTCTTGGTTTTATATTTTTGTATTTTTCTTTTGTGGTTTATATATTTACGATAATATACATGATCACAACCAAAGGATACTCTGAATAGTTTACCACGACTATTCAGCTGATTCTTCTGCCAACTCTTTGAGAGTCGCTGGAGTGAATGATTTCATGCCAAGCTTATCGATCAAAAACGCGATTCGTCCTCGATCTAAGGCTTTGGTGAACATATCCGCCAGCTGGTACTCAGTAGTGACAAAATACAGCTCGATCACTCCATTCTCCACCTGCTCCTTAATGAAATGGTAGCGAATGTCAATGTGCTTGGCCCGGGAGTGTTGAACATAGTTGCAGCAAAGGGCAATGGCGCTCTTGTTGTCACAATACATCGGGATTTTGTTAAATCCAAGACCGTAGTCAGTTAATTGTGATCTCATCCAAAGGACTTGAGCACAACAACCGGACATGGCGATGTATTCAGCCTCCGTGCTTGATATTGCAGCGCTTTTCTGCCTTTTTGAAGACCAACTGATCAATCTATCTCCAAGGAGTTGCACAGATCCAGAAGTGCTACGCCTCGTATCTTGACATCCAGCATGATCGGCATCTGCGTATGATATTAAAGCAATCGAGGAATCTTTCGGATACCATAGACCACGATGAAGTGTTCCTTTTAGATACCGAAAGATCCTTTTCACAACATGTAGGTGCTTTTCGGTAGGCCGAGCCTGATACCGGGCACACATGCATACAGCAAATTGCAAATCAGGCCTGCTAGCAGTCAGATAGAGAAGGGTGCCAATCATTCCACGGTAAAGTTTCGGATCGACAATAATCCCATCCCTATCTTCATCTAACTTGGATTTCTCCACCATTGGAGTGTCTACGGGGTCACAATTCTCAAAGTTATATTTCTTAAGTGATTCTAGAGCATATTTGGATTGATTTATAAAGATGCCTCTGGGATTCTGAGATATCTGTAATCCTAAGAAAAATGAGATTTTTCCCATCATCGACATCTGAAAGCGTGTGGACATTATCTTCTCAAATTGTTTAGACAATTCTATGTTAGTGGCAGCAAAAATTATATCATCAACATAAATTTGTACCAGAAGCATGTCGTTGCCGTCCTTGAGAGTGAATAGAGTGGGGTCCACTTTGCCTTTGGAGAAGCCTTCCGACATGAGATATGCTGACAGGAGATCATACCACGCACGTGGAGCTTGTTTCAACCCATAAAGAGCCTTCTTAAGCTTGTACACATGATTAGGAGACTCCGTACTCACGAACCCATCCGGTTGACTAACATAAACTTCTTCCCTTAGTTCACCGTTCAAAAATGCCGTCTTAACATCCATTTGATAGACGATCATGTTCATATGAGCAGCAAACGCAAGGAATAGTCTAATCGCCTCCAATCTAGCCACAGGAGCAAAAGATTCCTCAAAGTCTATACCCAAGGCTTGTTTATATCCTCTAGCGACCAATCTTGCTTTATTCTTTAATACCGAACCCATCTCATCAAGTTTAACCTTATAAACCCATAACAAGGTAAGGATGTTAACCTTGTCAGGGCGAGGAACCAATTCCCATACTTCTAATCGTTTGAATTCATTGAGTTCCTCCTGCATAGCTTCAATCCAAGATGATTGGGTCATAGCCTGCTGCCAATTTTTGGGTTCAACTTCAGAGAGAAATGCATCAAAGTAACAATAAAGTGCACTCTCTTGTAATTGATGGCGTGTAGAGACTGGTCGATCTAGATCTCCAATAACATTCCTAATTGGGTGATCTTTTGTCCATTTAGTGCTATGGTTTTCAATCCTAGGTGGTCTGGAGTGAACAATAGAAGGAGCTTCTTCTGAGGTAGACGCGGCTGAAGGGTTTTCAGGGATCGCTACACCAAAGAAAGGAAGCTCTTGCAAGTGAGCATATTCCAAGTCGTGATCAGTAGTATCCTCTTCTACATCATTAGGCACAAGTAGGGGTGATGATTCAGGTGTAGTTTGAGAATCACTTGGTGAAGGTGCATCCGGTTCAATGTGAATTGAAGATACATTAGATAAAGGTTCATTAACTTGAGCAACCACTTCAGGTATTGGAGCAATTACTACAGGTGCTGGAACTTCATCAGTCGGGGGATCGAAGAATTCATCAAACAACGGTTGAAACAGTTTATCCCACTCGGGCCTTGATGGTGGTAAAAATGATGTAGAAGTAGGATTGTTGGGAACTAATCCGGAACTTATAGCACCGGGTCCCATCTCATGAAGCGCGGGTTCAGAGCTGTGTTGCTCAGAAGCCATCGCTGTCAGCTCGTCGAAATCAGCGTCCATAGTTTCTACAATCTTGCCAAGACGACGGTTATATATTCGGTATGCTCTTTTGGACGATGAGTAACCAATGAAAATACCTATGTCGGCTTTTGGTTGAAGCTTACCCAAGTTCTCACTATTGATGTTTGGATAACACAGAGCACCAAACACATGGAAAAATGAAACATCGGGTTTGCGGTCATGTAGAAGCTCATAAGGTGTTTTTCCATGGCGTTTCCGAATGATAGAACGGTTTTGGGTGAAACATGCAGTAGAAATAGCCTCTGCCCACAAGAACAATGGAGCGTTCGCATAAATAAGCATGGTCCTAGCAGCTTCCATAAGTGTGCGATTTCGTCTTTCAACGACACCGTTTTGTTGTGGAGTGCGTGCAGCGGATGTTTCATGTGATATACCAACTCCTTCATAATAATCACGAAGAGTCTGGTTGACGAACTCTGTACCATTGTCTGTACGAATACGGCGGACAGTGGTATTCAAACGTACCTGAATGAACTTCAGAAAAGTGATGATAGCTTTCGGTGCTTCATCCTTTGTACGTAGAAATCTAACCCATGTAAACCTGGAAAAATCATCCACAATGACGAGAATGAATTTCTTACCGCTCACACTTTCAGTTCTCATTGGCCCACAAAGATCCATATGCAAAAGATGAAGTTTTTCTTGATTGGTGTCTTCAGCTTTGGGCTTGTAAGATTTCTTGGTGCTTTTCCCTCTTGAACACGCGGAACATAAATGGTCCTTGTGAAATTTAAGCTTTGGAAGACCACGAACTAACTCGTTTTTAGCCAGATGATTAATAGCATCAAAATTAAGATGAGATAATCTGCGATGCCATAACCATGACTTGGTCTTGGATGCTTTAGAGAGAAGACATACTGGAGAGGCGGCCATCATATCTTGTAGAGACAACGTATAAAGATTTGCACCACGAGATCCCTTCAACAAATCTTTTCCTTCCAAGTTGCGGATGAAACAAGTGTGTTGTCGAAAAGCAACCTCAAGGTTGGAATCACAAAACTGTCCTACTGAGAATAAGTTATGACCAAGACCTTCAACATAGTATACCCTAGAAATCGTCACGTTTCCAATCTGATATTCACCATACCCCATAATCTTTGCTATATGATCATTCCCAAATTTAACCGTACCAAGAAACTTGCTGACGAAATTTCGGAGCATCGAGCGATTTCCGGTCATATGTTTTGAACAACCGGAGTCCAAATACCACAGGATGATTTGGACCACCTGAAAATATCACCACACAAAGACAATGTAGAGGTATCGGAATCTGAGTGTTCCTTGTTATTAGCAGGTACAGATTTAATAATCTTAGATTTGCTAACTCTAGGTTTCTTAGATTTCCTAGCCTTCTTCTTCTTAATTGGTGGTGTAGATTCTAATTGGCTCAAATCCTGAGGTATTTCTACACTGATAGGCACTATAGTGGGGGCAGACCTAATTAAAGGGCGCTGTTTCCATACTTGAGTGCGAGTGTTCCTAACTAAAGGACGCTCAGACCTAACCTCAATGGATGCATTCCTAGTTAAAGGGCACATTTTACCATCTAGTGTAAAGGTCCTACCAGTGGGACGCCATTGCCAGCCAACTTGGGCACGAGTTCTACCCGTTGGCTTCCATTCAAGACCATTCTTAATAGCATTCATTTCATTAACGTGATCAATCAGACACAAATCATGACGCTGGGAAAACATACATTCATTACAATTCCAACAATTTAAATCAGAATTCACGAATGGTTTAGGCTGCTGCACAGGCGCAGAGCTTTTAGTCTTAACATGATTCATTTTATTTAAAACTGAACTAGCATTCCTATTGTGGACTTCTACTTTCTTCTTTGTGGCACTACTAGTGGAGGGCTTGATCTTAGCTTTCTTGAGTGGCGATCCTTTAGCCTTAGTAGTCTCTTTTAATCCTATAGAAGGCAAATTGGGAACATTAGCAGCAGATTTTAAAGGTGTCTTACTTGATTGTGCCAATGACGGTTTCGCTCCTGGAGTCTTATTAAATGGAGTGACAGCAATGGGCTTATTATTAAGTAGTGCAGAACCTGGTGTACCTATGTATTGCAAATAAGCCAAGCAATATTGAACTCGCTTAACATATTCATGAGCCGAATAATAGTCGCTACTTGAGGGATCTAAGGCATAAAGATCGTCTAAAATATCCCTAAGAAGATCGACATGCTTAATGGCATTCCTCATATAATCATCGTATACAACCGGGTTTCTCTTATGAAGCGGATTCTTATAAAGCACTACTGATTTGGTTGTTGGAGCACTAGTGGACGGTGCAGAGTCGGTAGCTAAGTTATCAACAACTTCTTGTCGGGTGAGAAGAAGTGTCTCCTTTAACTCAGCCAAAACCATATTTTTGTCTATGAGCAGGATGTTCAAGTCAGAGATTTCTTCGCACTTTTGGTTCAGTTGTTCAACATAATATTGTTGCTGTGCCGCATTAAAAGCGAAGCGTTCTTCTAGTGAACCATAAAGAGCGGATAGTCCCTGCCTTGTCCGATCCATCTCCCCTAGAACAGTTGATAGTCTAATTTCTAAGACCTGGTTTTTAGACTCTGCAGCCTCTAGTTCCATTCTTAATGTTTCCTTTGATGATATCTCTCTCTTCAATCTCATGATTTCTTCCTCTAATGTCTTAACAATTGCAATCATCTTGTCACTATTCTCAACACCGTTTTCACAAACATTTGATATCAAAAGATTTTCATTTTGATTTTGTTGTTTTAATTCTAACGATATACAATGTTGTTCTAGTTGATTAAAGCGTTGTGAAAGTAAATTATAAGAATCTTGTAGCTTTAAAAACTCAGCGTTAGATTCGTGACAAGAATGATTTTCTACCTCATTTACAGTATCAGCAACATTTACAGAAAGATTACAACCATCATCACAAATATCCTCACAAATATTCACAGCATCACAATTAATCATAGTGGATGTAAGCTCATTCGAATAATTAACATTTACAGTAGTAAGCACATCACACGAGATTACTTCAGACAAGAATCGGTCATATTCGGTTAAAATCTTTTCCTTTTCAATTAGTTGCAGTTCGTAAGCGGTGTCCATTTCATAAAACACTTTTTGAACTTCCCCAATTTCAAACTGAAGATTTTCCTTAAGAGATGCAAAACTTCCTTTTAGACTTTCGACAAACGGATTGATCTTAGTTTTAAACACCTCGTTCATGTGTTCGAAAGCCCATTCTCCGGCGTTTAAGCCATTTGAAGTCGTACATTCCAAAATGACCTTGTCAAAGGTAGTAAAGTATCGGTTAATCTCTTTCAAGTTTAACCATACAGTGCTAACCGGTGGAAGATTCTTTGGAATTTCCTTAGGATCTTCCATGTTGACAAGTGTAGGAAATGTACTAGGGCGTTCTTCCTCTAACATGTAGGTCGGTGCTGTGATGAGATCTTTATCCATATGGAATCGAACTCTAAAATCAGTTTTAGCAAGCTCCTTATTCATTTTAAAATAATCACAATCGGGATATTTTGCTGAATTGTATGACCGATCCTCATCAACTAGATCCTTACTTGTTTGATCATTGGGAAAAACAATCGGGTCTAAAGCCAATCCTAATTGAGTTGCATTATAAAGTCTAGGACTATGTCTTAAAGCTTGTTTTGCATACCGTGGATTAGGGGGAAGGCCTTTTAGACGTGATAAGTTAAATTCTCTAAATGAGGCATCAAATAAGTGAACTAGTTGTGAAGCAGCGTATTGTCTTAACAGCAAGTAATCTAGACTTCTAATCTTATTAGTGGCATTAATCTCCATTTCAGTCTTCTTAGATTCGAGTAATTCAAAATCAGTTTGAAGTTTTTGAAAATTAGTGACCACTAACTCCTTTTCTTTAAGTTCATTAGACAGATTTGCTCTTAAGTTTTCGATCTCTTGCAAGTGACCCATTTGTTTGTTTCTAAAATGATCATATTCGAGATTTGTGAGAACACTAGACGAAGGCACTAATTCCAAAGTTTGTACTTTCTCATTGCTTAAGGCAAGCTCATCAGACAAATTCTTATTCTTAGCTAAGGTTTCTAAGAGTGCAGCATTCATTTGGCTAAGTAATGTAGCAGGAACCATGACTAAATCTTGTTGAGCAGGAGCAGGCGTATGCGAACTAGGTCCCGGTTGTGATTCACTCAAAGTCTGGGGACTCACATTGATATTGCTATCATTGTTTGTCTCCTCGTTTGAAGGACTCACCACCGAAGATTCATTCGAATCAGCACTCTCTTGCCCAACTTGATGTGGTTGAATACTAGCATCAGTGGCATTATCGGTGTTATTAATAAGTACCTCAGATTTCTTATCTGGCCCTAAGCTGGAGAAAGTTGCCATGAAAGCAGCCTTTGCAGTTTGAAAGTCATCACAGTCGGAGTCATACGCATCAAGATCATCGGCTTGGTAAGCTGCATTTTGCGTAGTGACAACGTCTTGTTCAGCAATCCCTGGGTCAGCAAGAAATGCAAGCTCCTCTTCATCAAGTTCCCTTCCTTGCGCCTGAGCATTTACCAGATAGATCTTTTCTGCAAACCACTGTCCATCCCTTCTCCTCTTGGGTTTCTTACAATCCCTGGACATATGACCCTCTTCCTTGCAGTTGTAGCATGTGATCATTCTCAACTTGCCTGTGTTAGCCCGTGGAGGATTGTTGACCATAGGAGCAGGAGCAGGAGTAATCGTGCGAGCATTGGTTGAAGTGGAAGATCTCCCCTGATATGGTTGAATTGGCTGAACCATTACTCTGCCATTCTCAATTGTAGCTTGTTGGCGAGAATTGGATGAATTCCTCAACTGATTGTTGGTAGGAGCTGATCCTCTGTATCCTCGTTTGCTTAAAGTTCTTGTGAGATATGCAGACATAGTAGTTAGCACTTCAACTGGGTCAGCTCCTTGTTGGAAAACAGGAACATGGACTTCTTCATCATCACAATACAGTGCTTGATCTGGATGAGCTGCATAATCAGTAGAAGGAATACTCATTTGATCAGGGTAGCTTGTTTGATATGCTGCATTCTCTTGATAAGACAAATATGAAGGCTGAGCATAAGGTGCAACATTTGCTGGATGAAGTTGTGAACCATACTGTGGTGAAGGTGCATTGAACCGATACTGTTGCTGATGTGAGGTGGGAGGTTGTGGTAAGATCGAGTATTGGGGAAAAGTTGGTGTCATGTAAGGTGATGCATGATAGGCTTGATGTCCCAAGATATAGGGTGTGTTGTTGTGTGACAAACTTGGTTGATTCGCCATCAAAGCTAAGGAATCTGGATACATACCACGAGGAGAACGGTGCATAATCACATGCTTCTCATGCTGCTGAAGGAAGGCATATATTTGATCCAAATTGCACTTGTGCAGATCCCTGGTTAACTTGACATCGGTAATATACTCACCCCATTCAGCTTGAGGTAGAGTATTCAAGAATTTGGTGTTAACCTGGAATGGAGCAATCTCAAGATTGTATACATTCAGATCATTCATAAGTGTGGTGAATCTGAAGTAATAATCATGAAGTGTTTCCCCTGGGTTGTAGGTGAATCTATCAAACAGGTCATACAACTGACATTCCCTTTCCTGTTTTGTGAGAGATGTACCTTGTAGCAACACCTTAAGACGTTCCCATAAGTCTTTTGCTACCGTATACTTGCTTACCATCCTATAAATATCATGGGGAAGAGCTTGAAGAATTGTTTGAAGAGCTTTTTCATCTGCATCTGCAACAAGTTGTTGAGCTGGAGTGAGTTCTTCAAATTCTCGTGGTCTAGTCACGTTGTCAACCGTAATGGTACCATAGTCGAGTGGACCATTCAAAATTGATTTGACCATAAGCCTTCCGTATGTCGGTTTCCCCTTTAGATATTGCATCATTCGACCTTGCCATGCCTCAAACACCTCTTTAATAAGCATCGGTGGACGACTATCAGTCCCCGTTATGATCGAGATATCCGTAAGAGATGTCATCTGAGGCATTAATGAACTTGGATTCATTGTGATCACTTAACAGACTCAAAGATTATCGTTTGATCGAGCAGTGAAGAAAGGTTGAGAATTTGTGTTGTGTTGGTTAAACTCAAGATTAAATCCACTAAAGATCGTTGAAAAAACTCAAATACCCCTTGAACTTGCTTATACGGAATAACCCAAACTCAGAATAAACCCTTATTCGGAATAATGCCTATTCGGAATAATCCTATGCTGAAAAATACCCTATTCGGAATAAACTCTATGCAGAATAACCCTTATGCGGAAAAACCCCTATTCGGAATGTTTTCTTCAATTCGGAATATTTTGGCAATTTGGCTTATTCGGAAAAACTGGTCTATTCGGAATGATGGCAATTCGGAATATTTCCTAATTTTGGCTATTCGGAAAATTGGTGTCTATTCGGAAAAGTTGGCTATTCGGAAAATTGGTGTCTATTCGGAAAAATTGGCTATTCGGAAAAAATCTTCTATTCGGAAAGATCTTCTATTCGGAACAAACTTCTATTCGGAAAAAATTCTCTATTCGGAAAAAAATTTTCTATTCGGAAAAAAATTATCTATTCGGAACAATTTCTTCTATTCGGAAAACTCCTCCTATTCGGAATCCTATTCGGAATAAACTGTCTATGCTGAAAATTCTCCTATTCGGAATCCTATTCGGAAAAATCTGGAAGAAATTGTTTCCGAGACTTAAAAAGAAGCTTTTAACCCCGATTTTTGATCCAAAACCACAAAAAGTTTTATGATTTTTACCAAAATAAGCTAAACCCAATCCTTATCAATCAATCCCAATAACAAAAACACCAAAAACAACAAGATTCAAGATTGTTTTTTCTTAAAGATCACTAATAGATTCAAAAACTAAAAAAGTAACACAATCCTTACCTTAAATCACCCCATAGCTCTTGATACCAAATGTAGAAATTGATAACCTATGAATCTATGAAGTGGGTTGATGTTTTTCTAGTGAGAGAAACTAGAGAGAGAAAGTGAGAGAAATATGTGGAAGATTTTATTACTATGAAATGTGAATGAAACAACAACCAACCCCTTTCCTTAGTGGAAAGGGGTATTTATAGTGCCAAGCTAAACATGGGCTTGGGCCGGTCCATGACAAGCCCATGGACCGGTTCTTACTTAAGTTAATAAGTAACTAACAACTATTATCTAACTACGAGCTATTACAACATGAATATTATTGTGGAGTGACCGATACTTCTAATATACGTAAAAACGTATTTCTAACATACACAACGTTGCCTACTTCACAATTTAACGACACAAGGCTAGATGTCGAGTTCTAATCTCAAGGTAGAACCAATCTTCACGACGTTGCCTACTTCACCATTTTACGACACAAGGCTAGATGTCGAGTTCTAATCCAAAGCTAGAACCAATCTTCACGACTCTTCACTTTGAAGCTAAGTGAGAACTTCACACAACAAAACAACTAATCACTTTCAAGTTAAGTGAGAACTCACAAGACACAACCACATCACTTTATAGTTTAGTGAGAACTACTAATCAATCTATTACAACTCAACTAAGCATATCCAAGTACACACATGTAGCTTGGATTTACACAACATAAATCCAAGCAAACACATATGTAATGTATGTACACAACAAATCCAAGTATTCACAAATAGCTTGGATGAACACAACTAGTCCAAGTATTCATAAATACAATGGATTAACATAAAACAAAAAGGGTATCATGATGAACATGAATAGCTCATGGATTCATCTTTATCACAACACTAGTGAGTGAGTGATCTTCTCTTTGGACAAGGTAAAGGAGGGGATCAAGAGGATAATCCTATGTAAACATACTTAACACATTAAGTGATCATTTACTAATGATTATGCTATAGAAAAGAGAAAGGGGCTGAGGAAAACGTCCAGAGAGGCTTGTTGGAAAATGAGATTTGATCCACTATTTAAAGGAGACAATGTACAACGGCTATCTGGGCGCAATACCTTATCTAGCCCAGCGGTTCCTTATCGCTAGAGACCCGCCTAGCTACTTAAGGTACCGCCCGTAGACTACGCTCCGTTTTTTGTTTGTTAGTGGGGTAGGAATATCTGAGGTATTTTAAACCTTCAAAGGATATTTTAATGGCATATGGAATATGCTATTTTCAAATTTACATTTTCCATTTTAATAAAACATTTTGTTAAAAAGAAAGTTTATTAAAAAGTCTTTTGTCATATTAACTAAAGTGAGTTTTAAGGATAATCATTTTGATGATCACCAAGTATGGTTAAGAAAAGTTAGTGATATGATTATTACCTTGATGATAGTGTTAGTTGAATAATTCGTTTTATGTTTTACACTAAATGTGTTGTATAGTTTGTTGTGATCAAAACTAAGAAAGATTAGTTAACACTAATAATGTTTTTAGGTATCACTTGCATTAAAAATCTCCCCCTTTTTGATTACGACAAACTATAAACTCATTTACATAGAAACACAAAATGTCGAATTATTAACGAGTTTATCACTATCATTTCTCCCCCTTTGTCGTAGCAAAAAGGTTAGCACAAGTCTTTGAAGAAAACCGGACTTTGCTAGTAGCTCCCCCTTGGTGGTTGCTCCCCTTGCTTGGGGCACCAAGTATGTGAGCTAAGGTGACATGCTACACAAAGGTTAGTAGAAAGAAAAGAAACACCAATGTATATATGATCACTACCTACTAAGTAACTTGAGAGGGAGAGGGAGAAGAAATCTCTAATTAGAAGAAAGTATTTTGTTAAGTATGTCCAAAGAGGTAATTGACAAAATCAAACTTCAATCCATTGAAGATGATAAACTTGTCAAGGGGTTAAAGTTTAGAATTGATGGAATCACCCATAAGCAATTGTAAAAATTAACCATGATCAACTCAAAAGAGACCTAAAGAAGTAACACACAAACAACACAAAGGTTACATAAAAGAAAAGACACAACAAGGTAGATAGTCGTACACACAATATGAGTATCTAAAGCAAAAGATATGGAAAATAAACCACAAAGCATAAGCTATTCTAATAGTGATAATTTTCCAAGATTGCTTAAAAAAGTAAAAGACTCTAAAACAACTAAAGTATTAAAGAATCCAAGAGTGGTTAGTCCTTTAGTTGGAAAAATAAGACGACGATGCATCATTCGAAGTTTTGTCCACCGGAAAGAAAACTTGGAGAGGAGGTCGAGTGAGGAGGAATTCAAGGAAATTTAACTTCTCATACACATGAGCAAGTTCAATTTGTTGAAATCGAAAACAAGCACACGAGGATCCATGATGCAACACAAAGTTGGTTGATGGGGGAAGGGCATCAAACCTAGGGTTTGGTGGTGGTGGGGTGATTGGGTAGGAAATGTTTTCACAATGCCTTGTGAGGTTTGGTAAGGTTAAAAGGTCATTAAGTTGAGGGGTGTTGAAGGATTGTGGTGGTAGGGGAACATTTTCTTTTGCTCCGATGATGGGGTTTATGGTATATTTCTCATTCCAATACTTGATTGGAGAGAAGGTAGGGGTTTTGGGTGGTTTGGAAGAAGATGGTTCATTCTTCTTGATCCAAATAGGTCGATCTGAGATTTTCGGTTTCTTTGAAATCTTGGATGAGGAAGCTTTGGGTGAGGAGGGTTGTGACAATGAAATGTCAAGGTTATGAATGGAGGAGTTAGACATTGTGGAGGTGTGAGAATGAAATCTAAAGGTTGGGGTATAAGTAGAATGTAATCAAGGCAAGGATTTGAACACAAAATGTGAAGTGTCAAGGAATGTTTAGCCATATTGAGTAAACAAGGAATCTTGACATGGTATAGGGTTTAATTTTTTTTTACCAAAAACGAGTAAAAAGATGGTTATTGTCCGCGGTACCTTATAGGGACCGGTGGTTCCTTATCACTTAAGGAACCGCGCGACTTTAAAGAGCCGCGTGCAGTGGACTTGAAACCATGTTTTTCCAGGATTTTGAGAAAAAACTAAGACTTTTTCAAAAAGTTGCAAATCTTGGAATTTTACCTCTATTAGCACTAAATTATGCTAGGGTTGCATAAAAGCAACACATCCACAAAGAATGTCTTGACAAAGGGTGACAAAATATTTAGATAACATTTTGAACCAATTTTAGTCAAGTTTTAGAGGTTGTGATAGATTTAGGTTCAATTTTAATTTCAAATTAAAGTTGATTAATGTGCACATAAGGATAGAAACACACAAAGCTAAATCCATAAACCAACTTCATGAAAAACTCATGAAGGAAGAAAGTGCAATAACAAATGAAAAAGAAAAACAACTAACTAATACAAAGTTACCTTAACATTAGATCTAGATGAGTAGTCATCTTTGGCTTGGTTTTGTTAAAAAACACTTATTAAGAAAACTCATCATTCATTTCCTATGAGGAGGCATGGAGAACAAGGCAAGCAAGAACTCTTGCAACCTCCTATGTAGTCCAAACATCTCCATCCTAAGGTTATGGATGATGTAGTGGTTGTAGAGGCAACATGGACAATTAGGACCATTAGTCTCTTGGAACCCATAGTAAGGATCACCCATGAGGAGGGAAAGTGTAACACCCAAAGTTGGAGTGTTTTAGGGAGGTGGAGGTGGAGGAGGCATGTTCTCCAAGGGTGATGTGGGTGAGTGTGGAGGCAAGTTCTCCAAGGGAGAAATAGGTAAGTGTGGAGGTATGTTCTCCAAGGTTGGTGATGTGGGTGAGTTTGGAAGAGTAAAGTCACCAAGGTATCATCAAATTCATTCACAAAAGGAATGCTTTGGATTGGTTGTGGTTGGGTAGTCACATCCAAGGGTGCACTTGGAGTGAAGGGTAAAGAAAGCTCATTCATTCTTGAGTGGAATGAAGAGGAGGTAGAACCAAGAGAATGGTTAGTACCATGGGTGGAGGTTGTCTTGCATGGTGCAAGAGGTGGTGAAGGAGATGAAGAAATGAGGATTGGAACAATCTCATTTTTGGGTGTGTGAAAGGGTGAAGAGCTAAGCTTGGGTACCTTAATCCTAATCTTAAGGGTTTTCTTTGGGGTGGAGGTTTTGGAGGTGTTTGAGGTTTTTGTTGAAACCATGGTTGACAAAGGTGGTTTAAGGGTTAGGGAAGGATGGTTTGATGTTTGAAGAACATGACTAACAAGGTGGGTTTAAATGGGTGAGGGGATGATCCAAACTAGTAATGTGTTAAAATCATTTTAGGTGAATAATGAATTTAGGTAACCTAGTTTAGGAAATGTGCAGGTTTTTGCAAAGAATCATGCAAGGTTTACAACGATTGAAGAAAATAGTGTAAAGCAAAGATTCTGTCGGACACAGTAGCCGGCGGTTCCTTATCTAGGACCGGCGGTTCCTTATCGATAAGGAGCCACTGGTCGATATGGAACCGTGACCAATGGTATTCAAAAATATCACATCCTCAAATTTTGGTTAACCCAAATTTTTACCAAAGGATTCACAAGCCAAAGTTAACTACTGACCAAAATCTAGGAAGCTAACTAACATATAGGATGCACAAAGCTATGCAAATCACAAACATGATTGCATAGACAACATTTAGGATTAAAATAATTAGTAATCCAAACAAGTAGCATTAGTTAATACACAACCAAACCAAAGTAAAAACTAACAAATGTTTAAACATCACATGACAAGTATACTTTGAAACAATTCAAAGTCTTCACCTCCTTTTCTTGCCCAATCCCTTGATCATGTTTCCCAAGAACTTGAATCCCTTCCTTGACTCAACCCGATGTTCATGCAATTCACCTCGAGTTCTAAGATTTTCACGGTAGAGATGCTCCATGTTGAGATCTTCCCGTACTTCACTAGAATAATGAGGTGGAGGAGCTAAGTCTTAAATTCCATCTTCGAATGGATTTGAGGATGGATGGGAATTACTCAAAGAGTTGAAATGAGAACTAGTACCGATGCCATCACCATCACTTGTTGGCATATGGGTGTCCTCATCATCCGACTCTTGATGATTGGATTTTCGCGAACCTCGGTCACTTCTAGGCTTTCTTTCATATACCTCTTGAATAGGCAACATAACCCGATGAACCGGGTGAAAGCGAGAAAGGTCGAGATGGGGAAAATCATGAGCAACCCTTTTGAAAAGGCGAGTAAGAAGCATAGCATAGGGAAGGTTTGTTTTGGGCTTAGAAAGGGCATAATTTATTCGTCGAGCGATATAGAATGCCAAATTGTACTTGGTTGATGTAAAGATGCAAAAAAACATATGCACCATACAAGCCGGGATATGATCTTGGTTTCCACCAAGACAAAATACATTCTCCCTAAGGATATTTTCCCATTGAACCATAAAATCCTTAAGGTCGCTTAAGAGCACTTCATAGCGATTCACATTCCGCACATTAGTATGAAGGCTTCTCACAACGTTTCCATCATGCTCTTTCGAAATGATATCAAGGATGAATTCTAGATCAATTTCGGCGTGGTTATATAGAGGTTTGTCGTTAGATTCCAAGAGAGCATCAAGTCTCCATTTGTCCGTAAAACGACAAGTGCCTTCATATGGCACTCCAAGAATATCAGAAAAATCATCGAGGGAATACTGAATGATTTGATCATTCAACATGAATCGAATAAAGATTTCTCCATTGAATTCAGCATGGAGTAAGAGCTAAAGAATTCAAGAAGAAACAAGGGATATATATCTTCGTCTATGAAGAGCAAGCAATCAAACCCAATATGCCCAAACATAGATTTGATATAATCGTACCCCGTTATTCTTTCATCTACAACTCTACCCTTATGGAAATTTCGAGTTGAAAGAAATGGAAAGGAGTTTTGAAGTTGAGTGGAAGCAAAAGTTTGGGAAATGTTTAGCATATATTGTCTAGCGAGTTGATGATCCTTTTGGTATTATGAAGGCATGATTAGTACCTAAATACAAACAAGAAAATATATTTCCAATTACTCATATGAAAATTTAAAATCAAAAATTGAAAATATGAGAATGTGTTATATCAATTTCTTGACAAACAAATGATTGAATCCATATCATTCTCATGCTCACAATGTAACTATTCCATTATTTACCAAGAACATATGAACTATGTTGGATCAACAATGGACTAGAACATTGGTTTTTCAAAACAAGGTTTTTAGGTAAGCATTAACAATGTCATTACCTATTTGTTCATTGGTTCATCTCAAATCCATCTTTTAACAAAAATTATTTAATCAAAATTCGGATTTGTTGTACAAGTGGGTTTTAGTGAAATCTCAATGAATATGAACCTAAGGAATCATAGTAGAATAACCATGTCAACCCACATTCATATTAAGGTTCTAATTCAATTTCAATTTTAAAAATCCCTAATTATGAAAGGATGAACCCTAGAACAAAATAGATGAAATTGAAAGAAAATACTTACAATTAATTGATGTTAGATGAAGGATGAGTGAAACCCACAACTTGGTATCAATTAATTTGAGTGATTGAAGGTTTTTGAAGCTTCAACAATGGTGGAAAGAGGGTAACCCGTCGGCTGTGTGTTTTTGGGAGAGAGAGATAGTGGTTTGAAAAAGAATAAAATAATCAAACTGGCGCTCTGGCATGTTTTACTTCCCGCGGTTCCTCATCGATAGAGAACCGTTGGCTTGAACCGCCAGAGATAAAGAACCGCCTACAGAGGCCGGTTTTTATCAATGAAATACGCCAAATTTTTAAAACCAAGTTTTTCTAAGATACTTAAAAATATATCATAAAACTTTTAGAATAACGTTGGATCATCATAACACTAGGCAATATGCTTTAATGAAGGATTACGAGTTGAATCAAGATCGAAAAGAACCGAAACGGACAAACGACTACTCGTAGCAAAACAACAAAGTGGAGAGAAGTCAAGGGAAGTGAATCAAGACTAAGACCAATGCTCAAGGGATTAATGACAATCTTCAAATCGTGGAGACGAAGAGCTTGTGTCATATATAGTGGTTTAAGACGTGCCTTTCCGGCGAAGTGCAAACCATATGAGTGCAAACCATGGATATCATGCTCAATACTTTAAGCTACTACTAACTCACTATACATCACCATAGTGAGTCAAGTATCCAAGCAATGAAGGTTTGAGAGGATAAAAGAAAGGAATCACAAATCATAAGCAAATGTCAAGGCAAGGATTGCACTTGTAGAACAAGCACATAGTCAAGTAATGATCAAAAGATTGATCAAAGGGCGTGTGGAAGAACGAAAACGTACCTTGGCCACAAAGAGCATTCCAATCCATCAAGGAGTCAATGTGTAGAATATTGATAATCAATGAATCTATGAAGGGGTTTGTTAATTTCTAGAGAGAGAAAGTTAGAGAGAGAAAGTGAGAGAAAACTATGTGAATTTTATTAAGTGGAAACAAAGAAATGATAACAACCAACCCCTTTCCTTAGTGGAAAGGGATATTTATAGTTCCAAGTCATAAGTGGACTTGGGCCGGTCCATGACAAGCCCATGGACCGGTTCTTACTTAAGTTAATAAGCAAATAATAACTAATTACTAACTACGAGCTATTACAACATAAATCATATTGTGGAGTGACCGATACTTCTAATATACGTTAAAACATATTTCTAACAATCTCCCCCTAAGGGAGGTCACTCCACGTTACAAAGTTCTAAACCTAGCATACTATACTAAGTCTTCGTTCTTTAGCTCGTAGTCTTTTCTTCTTTTCTTTCTTTTGTTGTGAATATGTTGATTTGATCTTTTTGGCTTTGATTTGAGAGCATTGTTCTTTGGCCTTTCACGTGCGATCTTTGCCTTTCTTGTGAACTTTGCCTCCTCGTGACTTCATGTTCCACACACTTACGTCTTTTTGTTGGATTCTTGAAAGCTTCAGAGTTTGATACAGCGGAAGACTTCATCTTGTACTTTCTTGAATTTTTGTTGCAAAAGACATAAGCATGTGGGAACGACTCTTACAGGTACACCGCAACACCACCGTCTTCACTGGTACACAGCAACGCCACCGTCTTCAACAGGTACTCAGCAACGCCACCGTCTTTAGCAGGTACACAGCAACGACACGAATAAAATGGCTTTGAACATTTTATTCTAATTCGGTAGCATTTTACCTCCGGTCGGTGAAGACCGTTGGACGATATTAGATATCGTACCCGTGACGGATAGTTTCAATTAAGTAACTTCCTGACAGGATTTCGCGGGTAAACCCGTTCTCTTTATTCGACCGTCCAAAGCTGACTGCGAACATAAAGAGTGAATCACTTGGATAAATTATCCTTGTGATTAAAAGCCGTCAATTCATGAAACCTGGAACAAGTGAATTTCAATTAAGATTTTCACCATCGTTGCTTTCCAGTTTTCACGAGCTCGATTCATAAAGAATCTTGCACGTTACCTACCAAGTGCTGTTTGATGTTGACACTAGAAGGATTTCCACTCGTCACTGTGGTCAATAAAGAGTCACTCTGAGTGTTCTGGCAAGATCATATGATAATGCGAAGAGGCCTGGAACGAGTTTAAGTTCAATTAAGAATTAAACCACTGTTACCTTCCAGTTTTTCACAAGATTGGTTCTAAAAGAACCGCACGTGTAACCTACCATGAGCTTGTTTGATGTTGGCTCAAGCAGGATTTCCATCTTCATTGTAATACTTGCGTATTACTCGGATGTTCTGGCAATATTACTGGAATACTGCGTAGGACTCATGAAAATCTCTTACTTTTCACAGTGTGTGAGAAAGCAAGGAATAAATGGAAAGTGTCCTAATGAGACTTTTGATGATCTCTTGGCTCTAGACTCGATTGTGCGTTTTGATTTAGTGAGCGATGGCTGGAGAGGAGTGCCACCTTTTCAATACCAGTTTATTCGGAGTGAATAAACCAATAGATAACGTGTTGATCTCCGTGTGATTAAAACAAATACCTTTTGAGAGATATTTGAGTTAGCTGGGGAAGGGTTGTGCATTGCATCACTGGGTCCATGATGTCTTTCTTCAATACCGAGAATCATTAACAAAAATGACCTCAATAGCATATGTATTGACCCGGTTTCTGCCTAAAGTTGTAAGGAGGGCTTCTTTCTTTACACCCTTTATCTTTACATTTCTTTTTCATTCTTCAACCCCTTCAATGCTTACCAATACGTCATCACTAGCACCTTGTTGTGATTGTTCCAGTGCTAGCTTAAGTACTTGGTCGGCATTCAGCTACGTTCACATTCTTTCTCCATCTTTCCTAGGACTTCTAATTCTATCTAGGGAATTGTCCTTGGGAAGATTCCATCGGCTCTGATGAATCATTGGACTTAACCTATTCCTACCACCCTTTTGTCACCACATCCGTCGTGAATTAAGCGTGTTTTGGGAAGGAATTGCCACCATGAAAACATCATTGAAAATCACCTAAGGTACTTGTGATATTAAAATCAAAAGTTTTGTACCTTAAGGTGTTTTGATCATCAAAAACGCTCCCCCTTAACACGTGCTTAACACATATTAAGTTGGATTATCATTAAGTCTTTTTCATCTTTTAGCCAAGTATCACTTACGTCTCCTTAATCCCATTTTCTCCCCTTATCCAAAATGTTAACCATTAATATTTGGGATATTGAATGGATTAACCGGTCTTTGGGTAAAAATGAAATTGATGTTTGGCCATAGAACAAGTTATTGCTCCCCCTTAAGTTAATAAGGGATAGTTGTAGTGCTTTGGTATGACATATTTTGAAAGATTTAGAATCTCGTGAGAAATTCTTGAAAAATTATCATACCTTATCACTACAACAAGCCATTCAAGCACATTATTCACAAATATACATATTCACAATTGTAAACCAATATAAAGTGACCTGAGATGTACGACCCATCAGATGGATCGTTGCAGTAGCTTGTGGTGCACTAAATACGGTCTTCCACCCACGAATCTTTCCAAGCTCCTCATCAATCTACGTTCACGGAGCTTTTGATCGATCTTCTTGATCACGTACTTCGCCATCTGCCGGTAACCCGGATGCCAATCCTCCGTCATCTCTGGCAAAGTCCCACCCGAGTTCAGATGCTCCAACTTATCTCTGACTTGTATGAGAGTTCCATCACTATACTTGTGAAGCTCCCCCACCCTCATAAACTTCATCAAACCTCGACTGTTCAAGTAGAAAATGCCGTAATTTGGGACAGAAATTCCGGTATATGGACATCTTTCTACATGTTGAGGTAGCACTTGGTTCACAGGACGGGTTAAATTGAGCTTCCTCTGATAGCTTTCGACTCCCAACTGAAGGTCTTCAACTCGTGACTTGATGACAACGCTTCGTGTGAACATACGAAGTGCTGTATTCAAAGCAATCAGGTCTTCACGAGGAATGTGTGTGAGTTGATCTCGGGTCATTAGAAGCAGCATATCTTCGATATCCTCAAGGCGAATGATGGAAAAATCTCCTTGCTGGATTTTGTATTCCCTGTCATCCTCCCTTTTCAAGCGAATCTCCGTCACATGATAGTAGCCGTTCTTGGCTTCAGTTTTCATTCCTAAGATGCTGGAGATGCGGATGTCGGATCTAACATTGCTTCCAGTCTTGACCAAGCAGCAACCCCTGTACGCCCTTCGAACTCGTTCGTCCCAATGAGATGCACCTATGACAGCATACATATCATAATTACGATTCATTTTAGGGACCCAGAGTCGATTTACCTTTTCCTCGATATAGGGTATTGTCCCCCAGTTGGCAGCTTTCAGCAATGTCAGGGAGGTTGCATACTTTGATGACCCCTTCAGTAGATACTCAAGATCGTTAGTGACGAAGAAGTCAAGAGCAATCTGATTATCTTGAGCAGGATCCATTGGAGGTGGAGCTCTTTCTGATTCATGAAGTCCTGGCCTTTGAACGGTTTTCAAGGCCTTTATGATCTCATCGGCATAATACTCGAACTCCATTCGGGGTAATCGGGTTTTGGCACGCAGTCTCTTATCTTTCATCGCTTTCTTGACCAAGGATGGAGTAACCGAAGTCTTATACTCATGAGCAAGAAATGCACATAAGTCAATCGGACTTCGGATACGCAGATACAGCACATCTTTGTCAGCATCTGTGATCGGATCATATTGAGCTGCTGCCGTGATCCAAGCTTGTGGTGGTGCAGACTCGTCTATCTCCAACGTGTCTTCCCAATTTCGTATGCTTGGTTCAGGAACCGTAGATTGTTGAACTTGTTGTTGAGGAGTTGAAGTGCGAACATCTGTTGGTTCTGTTTCAGGCATTTCAGCAGTGTCTTGAACTGGGGAGTGTTGTGCAGCTTCGGGTTCCGTCACTGATTCTGCAATCACAGGAGGAACAACAGCAGAACTAATGGGGTTAGTTGTAACAGGTAAAGATACAGCGATAGAGATACCGGGAGCCGAAGACGCTGTAGTGGCATTCACATCGTGGCGCCACTTAGTTCGTCTTGATTCCGAGGATGTCGATTTGTCCTTCTGTGCTGCATCTTTTGTAGACTTGGTTCCAGTCTTTGTAGCAGTCTTCTTGGAGCTGGTAACCTTGTCTCCCTTTTTCGGTTGTTCACCCCCATCATCATCCTGATTGTCATCCCCGTTACTACCCCTTGCACTCTCCTGATTCTCATCACCACCATCATCGCCATCATCATCCTCATCATCCTCATCATCGTCATCATCCTCATCATCATCACCACCCTCGTCATCGTCTTTATCCTTTTCTCCTTCTTCTTCTTCTTCTTCCTCTTCTTCCCCCGTACCCTCTTCTTCACTCTCTTCCCTTTCTTCCTCAGGTAAGATGTGATATGGTACCACACTTCCAAACGTTTTGAATAATTTATCATCCTCCATGATAGCATCATTCAGGGATTTATATAGAGCCCGTTAAATCCTCGACTTATCATACGACCCAAGTTCCACCATACGAGCCTTAAGGATCTTCTTCAATTCGAAATCCGTCAGGTCATAAGCAATCTTGTAGGCGGCTTCTGAAGGGTTGGATGATTTGACCATTAAATTGTCAGCAGCAAGTGTCTTCATCTCATCGCGAAGTTTAGGCATTAAGGATTCAACGGATTCTTGCACTCTTTCTTTCACAGATGCTTCAAGTGCTTCTTTTTGTTCCTTATATTTATCCCTCATTGCTTGAAGTCTGGTAATGCGTGCAGCATGTTTATCAGCCTCAGCCTGCTTAATTCGAGCAAGTTCCTCTGCATGAGCTTTACGTGTAGCTTCCATGTCTGCAGCGAACTTGGCAATCAACTCTTCTTGAGCTTTCTGAGATGTTTCTTCCCTTTGAACTCGTCTTTGCAACTCTTGGCGAAGTTCATCCATTTCGCGTTTGTGATTGTCAAGCATTTCGGCCATCACTAATGCAGCCATTGCAGATGTTGCAGAGCTGCTCTGGGTTGACTGAATAGGCTTGGTTGTTACGGCGGTGCTCTGGATGGGAATTATCGGTGGTTGAAGAAATGGTGTGGAAGCCGGTCGGGTTGTTAAGGGTTTGATTGGTGGAGGTAGAGTTGCCAAAGGTTGAGTTGTCACCATGATCGTAGGAGCAACAGGTTCCTTTTCCACACTTGTTGAAATAGGGATTGATGGCTCCTTCGAAGTAGAGTAGTTTTCAGGTGACCCAAACTCATCAACATCATCCGGTTCGACGTACTCATCCTCAATATCTACCCTTACCCCTGAACCACTACCTCCTGTATCTTTCCTACTCCTTTTAATAGCAATCTTCATCATTTGTTGCTCGGTTTTATCAATAGTAGGATCAACAATATCTTCTTCATCACGTAGACGCATCAAATCCTTTCCCTTTCCCTTCTTACCCTCTGTCTTCTTCTTCTTGGGTTCGGGTTCAGGTAACGCTGCTGGTTGTTTGCGTTTACCTTTACTCTTAACCGTTGTGGATGAGTCTTCTCCAGTTTGAAGGTTTGCTTTCAGCCTCTGGATTTCTATCTGCAGTAGCTTGTAGTCAGCAGAACCTTTGATTTTGTCAGACAGAAGATAATCAGGAACAGGACCCGGAATCACACCAATAGACGGCCCTTCATGCCTCAGATCTACAGTATCATCAGCTTCTTCAGTGTGATAGCGACCTCCTGCACGCCTATCAATAGTAGCATCAAGCTTCATAAAATAATTTATGATAAGCTTAATAAACCGAGGATAAGGGAAGAAGTTTGTCTTCAGCTTCTTGTTGTAGAAGAGTTGAAAGGTGAATTCTTCCCATATCAACAGAGCATAATCTGAATTAGCAGCTTTGTACATCCCATAGAAGAGGTTTATTATGGGACTGCGCAGTGCATCATGGCCACTCGTTTTTGGCGTAAGACATTTACTGAGAATACCCATCAATGCTCTCCAAGGTTGTCCCACCTTAGCAGTTGTAAACTCAGATGCAACTCGTATCTCCGGACATCCAAGTGCGTCAAATAACTCCACGAGTTCATCTTTAGTAGGATCCCTTGAGAAAGACATGCCCTTGGGTGTATCCCTTATGCCAAGAATCTTACGGAAATCTAAAACGGTGAGTGTTTGCTGCTTGTTGTCGATGGTGAAGGTGATCTTGTTCGAAGTGAAATCTTTGGTTGCCCAAAATTCAAACATATACTCATAAGGTACCGAGGCTGTATTCCTAAGGGCGTTCTTGAAATGAGAGTTATCGAGGATGGCTATGGCTACCTTAAAACCATGGTGAGTGGACTTAGAGACTTGCTTCAACCTATAGTTGTTGGGTATAAACTTAAGGGTTCGGGCTTTAGCAATATCGGCTTCTCTGGATTCTTGGATTGCTTGGACCGTTGGATTAATCATTGTATCTGCTTAAGATAAGACATGAAAGGTTGATGCACAAAAGCATATAGATATATATCATTCTTATTTCTAAGCATAACACATTTCATAAAACACCAAGTACATAGATAGCATGCAAACAAGAATAATCAAACTCTTCATCCGGAACTTTTCCTCATTCGGAACATCTTCATCCGGAATATTTCCTCATTCGGAACTTCTTCTCATTCGGAACTTCTTCATCCGGAAGTTCTTCATTCGGAACTTCCTTCATCCGGAAGTTCTTCATTCGGAACTTCCTTCATCCGGAAGTTCTTCATTCGGAACTTCCTTCATCCGGAAGTTCTTCATTCGGAACTTCCTTCATCCGGAAGTTCTTCATTCGGAACTTCCTTCATCCGGAACATTCCTTCATTCGGAACTTCCTTCATTCGGAAGTTCTTCATTCGGAACTTCCTTCATCCGGAAGTTCTTCATTCGGAACTTCCTTCATCCGGAACATTCCTTCATTCGGAACTTCCTTCATTCGGAAGTTATTCATTCGGAACTTCCTTCATCCGGAAGTTCTTCATTCGGAACTTCCTTCATTCGGAAGTTCTTCATTCGGAACTTCCTCATTCGGAAGTCCTTCATTCGGAAGTTTTAAGCCATGTTCATCCGGAACTTTTACAAACTAAACTCAGATGATTAATCTAGCGCGTTTGTGAGTTTCTAAGGCAATCTAAGGTATTTAATCATCATATCTTGCTAATTCGCACAAAACCCACCACAAATCCTAATCAATTAAGCTTAAATTGGGCCGAACGAACCCTAATTCGATTTAAATGGATTAGCTGTATGAACCAGTTGGGTTTGCATGATTTAAACGAATTATAATTCAAGTAATTGATGTTATTTACCTTATAAAATCGAAAGAACAGGATCTTGATGAATGAAACGAGAGATTTGATTGTTTAGAGCGTGTGTGTGTGTTTATGCAACAATGGCGGCAAGTGATAAAATAAACAGTGAAAGGAAATAGTAGTGAGAGGCGGGTGGATGTGTTTTTTGACTTAGGTCAAAATATTTTGACAAGTTTCAATAAATCACACTTTTAGTCCCTCTAGTATCTATACTTTTCCTTTTTGTTTCTAATTTTTCATTTCACCTAACTCTTGTTAAACGTACACACAACTTAGCAAACGCATCTATTAGCATATCCTCAAAATCTAAGAGCCATGCCTATCACTTAGAACGAACACAAGTCGTTTTCTAAAGCAAAACCCCTCAATTACCATGAAGCCCTTAATTTTCACAATCACTTTTGAAGATCAATTTTAATGACGAAGATGATTTTACTATTTTCTCCCCCTTAAACAATGACCCGTTTTCTATTTAAAGAGCTGTAGTCATTGTTTAAAGAGTCAAATAGTGATGAAAGCATTTCCAACTTATCTCTTGAAAAATTTTGATTCGTGGTATTAATAAGATTTCTCTTATTTTAACAAATTAATGCACTGAGACGTACACCAATTCGTGTCAGACCAAGTTATAAAGTAAACTTGATCCCTTTGCATGATTTGGCTTGTAAATCACGCCCGAGAAAATTAATTCCCGTTCTGAGCCAACGTTTTCCAAGGAAATACGTGACTTTAATATGAAAACCGGGTTGCAGTCTGAAATAACTACAAGCCATAATGGGCATGTTTTAAAAAATGTACAACTTTTATACGGACTCTATTTATGGCACCGTGTCAATATTGATCGACATTTCTAAGGCCGTAAATATTACCGTACTAAAAGACATGCCCGATTTAAAACGAAAAATATTTTTGGTTTTTCTTGATTTTATAATTTTTATGGTTTTTCTAGGTTTTATATTTTTTTTATGGTTTTTCTAGGTTTTATATTTTTTATGGTTTTTCTTGGTTTTATATTTTTTATGGTTTTTCTTGGTTTTATATATTTACCATAATATACATGATCACAACCAAAGGATACTCTGAATAGTTTACCACGACTATTCAGCTGATTCTTCTGCCAACTCTTTGAGAGTCGCTGGAGTGAATGATTTCATGCCAAGCTTATCGATCAAAAACTCGATTCGTCCTCGATCTAAGGCTTTGGTGAACATATCCGCCAGCTGGTACTCAGTAGTGACAAAATACAGCTCGATCACTCCATTCTCCACCTGCTCCTTAATGAAATGGTAGCGAATGTCAATGTGCTTGGCCCGGGAGTGTTGAACATAGTTGCAGCAGAGGGCAATGGCGCTCTTGTTGTCACAATACATCGGGATTTTGTTAAATCCAAGACCGTAGTCAGTTAATTGTGATCTCATCCAAAGGACTTGAGCACAACAACCGGACATGGCGATGTATTCAGCCTCCGTGCTTGATATTGCAGCGCTTTTCTGCCTTTTTGAAGACCAACTGATCAATCTATCTCCAAGGAGTTGCACAGATCCAGAAGTGCTACGCCTCGTATCTTGACATCCAGCATGATCGGCATCTGCGTATGATATTAAAGCAATCGAGGAATCTTTCGGATACCATAGACCACGATGAAGTGTTCCTTTTAGATACCGAAAGATCCTTTTCACAACATGTAAGTGCTTTTCGGTAGGCCGAGCCTGATACCGGGCACACATGCATACAACAAATTGCAAATCAGGCCTGCTAGCAGTCAGATAGAGAAGGGTGCCGATCATTCCACGGTAAAGTTTCGGATCGACAATAATCCCATCCCTATCTTCATCTAACTTGGATTTCTCCACCATTGGAGTGTCTACGGGGTCACAATTCTCAAAGTTATATTTCTTAAGAGATTCTAGAGCATATTTGGACTGATTTATAAAGATGCCTCTGGGATTCTGAGAAATCTGTAATCCTAAGAAAAATGATATTTTTCCCATCATCGACATCTGAAAGCGTGTGGACATTATCTTCTCAAATTGTTTAGACAATTCTATGTTAGTGGCAGCAAAAATTATATCATCAACATAAATTTGTACCAGAAGCATGTCGTTGCCGTCTTTGAAAGTGAATAGAGTGGGGTCCACTTTGCCTTTGGAGAAGCCTTCCGACATGAGATATGTTGACAGGAGATCATACCACGCGCGTGGAGCTTGTTTCAACCCATAGAGAGCCTTCTTAAGCTTGTACACGTGATTAGGAGACTCCGTGCTGACGAACCCATCCGGTTGACTAACATAAACCTATTCCCTTAGTTCACCGTTCAAAAATGCCGTCTTCACATCCATTTGATAGACGATCATGTTCATATGAGCAGCAAACGCAAGGAATAGTCTAATCGCCTCCAATCTAGCCACAGGAGCAAAAGATTCCTCAAAGTCTATACCCAAGGCTTGTTTATATCCTCTAGCGACCAATCTTGCTTTATTCTTCAATACCGAACCCATCTCATCAAGTTTAACCTTATAAACCCATAACAAAGTAAGGATGTTAACCTTGTCAGGGCGAGGAACCAATTCCCATACTTCTAGTCGTTTGAATTCATTGAGTTCCTCCTGCATAGCTTCAATCCAAGATGATTGGGTCATAGCCTGCTGCCAATTTTTGGGTTCAACTTCAGAGAGAAATGCATCAAAGTAACAATATAGTGCACTTTCTTGTAGTTGATGGCGTGTAGAGACTGGTCGATCTAGATCTCCAATAACATTCCTAATTGGGTGATCTTTTGTCCATTTAGTGCTATGGTTTTCAATCCTAGGTGGTCTGGAGTGAACAATAGATGGAGCTTCTTCTGAGGTAGATGCGGCTGAAGGGTTTTCAGGGATCGCTACACCAAAGAAAGGAAGCTCTTGCAAGTGAGCATATTCCAAGTCGTGATCAGTAGTATCCTCTTCTACATCATTAGGCACAAGTAGGGGTGATGATTCAGGTGTAGTTTGAGAATCACTTGGTGAAGGTGCATCAGGTTCAACTTGAATTGTAGATGCATTAGATAAAGGTTCATTAACTTGAGCAACCACTTCAGGTATTGGAGCAATTACTACAGGTACTGGAACTTCATCAGTCGGGGGATCGAAGAATTCATCAAACAACGGTTGAAACAGTTTATCCCACTCGGGCCTTGATGGTGGTAAAAATGATGTAGAAGTAGGATTGTTGGGAACTAATCCGGAACTTATAGCACCGGGTCCCATCTCATGAAGCGCGGGTTCAGAGCTGTGTTGCTCAGAAGCCATTGCTGTCAGCTCGTCGAAATCAGCGTCCATAGTTTCTACAATCTTGCCAAGACGACGGTTATAGATTCGGTATGCTCTTTTGGACGGTGAGTAACCAATGAAAATACCTATATCGGCTTTTGGTTGAAGCTTACCCAAGTTCTCACTATTGATGTTTGGATAACACAGAGCACCAAACACATGGAAAAATGAAACATCGGGTTTGCGGTCATGTAGAAGCTCATAAGGGGTTTTTCCATGGCGTTTTCGAATGATAGAACGGTTTTGGGTAAAACATGCAGTAGAAATAGCCTCTGCCCACAAGAACAATGGAGCGTTCGCATAAATAAGCATGGTCCTAGCAGCTTCCATAAGTGTACGATTCCGTCTTTCAACGACACCGTTTTGTTGTGGAGTGCGTGCAGCGGATGTTTCATGTGATATACCAACTCCTTCATAATAATCACGAAGAGTCTGGTTGACGAACTCTGTACCATTGTCTGTACGGATACGGCGGACAGTGGTATTCAAACGTACCTGGATGAACTTCAGAAAAGTAATGATAGCCTTCGGTGCTTCATCCTTTGTACGTAAAAATCTCACCCATGTAAACCTTGAGAAATCATCCACAATTACCAGAATGAATTTCTTACCGCTCACACTTTCAGTTCTCATCGGCCCACAAAGATCCATATGCAAAAGATGAAGTTTTTCTTGATTGGTGTCTTCAGCTTTGGGCTTGTAAGATTTCTTGGTACTTTTCCCCCTTGAACACGCGGAACATAAATGGTCCTTGTGAAATTTAAGCTTAGGAAGACCACGAACTAACTCGTTTTTAGCCAGATGATTAATAGCATCAAAATTAAGATGAGATAATCTGCGATGCCATAACCAAGACTTGGTCTTAGAAGCTTTAGAGAGAAGACATACTGGAGAAGCGGCCATCATGTCTTGTAAGGACAAGGTATATAGATTTGCACCACGAGATCCCTTCAACAAATCTTTTCCTTCCAAGTTGCGGATGAAACAAGTGTGTTGTCGAAAAGCCACCTCAAGGTTGGAATCACAAAACTGTCCTACTGAGAATAAGTTGTGACCAAGACCTTCTACATAGTATACCCTAGAAATCGTCACGTTTCCAATCTGATATTCACCATACCCCATAATCTTTGCTATATGATCATTCCCAAATTTAACCGTACCAAGAAACTTGCTGACGAAATTTCGGAGCATCGAGCGATTTCCGGTCATATGTTTTGAACAACCGGAGTCCAAATACCACAGGATGATTTGGACCACCTGAAAATATCACCACACAAAGACAATGTAGAGGTATCAGAATCTGAGTGTTCCTTGTTATTAGCAGGTACAGATTCAATAATCTTAGATTTGCTAACTCTAGGTTTCTTAGATTTCCTAGCCTTCCTTTTCTTCTTAATTGGTGGTGTAGATTCTAATTGGCTCAAATCCTGAGGTATTTCTTCACTGATAGGCACTATAGTGGGGGCTGACCTAATTAAAGGGCGCTGTTTCCATACTTGAGTGCGAGTGTTCCTAACTAAAGGACGCTCATACCTAACCTCAATGGATGCATTCCTAGTTAAAGGGCACATTTTACCATCTAATGTAAAGGTCCTACCAGTGGGACGCCATTGCCAGCCAACTTGGGCACGAGTTCTACCCATTGGCTTCCATTCAAGACCATTCTTAATAGCATTCATTTCATTAACGTGATCAATCAGACACAAATCATGACGCTGTGAAAACATACATTCATTACAATTCCAACAATTTAAATCAGAATTCACGAATGGTTTAGGCTGCTGCACAGGCGCAGAGCTTTTAGTCTTAACATGATTCATTTTATTTAAAACTGAACTAGCATTCCTATTGTGGGCTTCTACTTTCTTCTTTGTGGCACTACTAGTGGAGGGCTTGATCTTAGCTTTCTTGAGTGGCGATCCTTTAGCCTTAGTAGTCTCTTTTAATCCTGTAGAAGGCAAATTGGGAACATTAGCAGCAGATTTTAAAGGTGTCTTACTTGATTGTGCCAATGACGGTTTCGCTCCTGGAGTCTTATTAAATGGAGTGACAGCAATGGGCCTATTATTAAGTAGTGCAGAACCTGGTGTACCTATATATTGCAAATAAGCCAAGCAATATTGAACTCGCTTAACATATTCATGAGCCGAATAATAGTCGCTACTTGAGGGATCTAAGGCATAAAGATCGTCTAAAATATCCCTAATAAGATCGACATGCTTAATGGCATTCCTCATATAATCATCGTATACAACCGGGTTTCTCTTATGAAGCGGATTCTTATAAAGCACTACTGATTTGGTTGTTGGAGCACTAGTGGACGGTGCAGAGTCGGTAGCTAAGTTATCAACAACTTCTTGTCGGGTGAGAAGAAGTGTCTCCTTTAACTCAGCCAAAACCATATTTTTGTCTATGAGCAGGATGTTCAAGTCAGAGATTTCTTCGCACTTTTGGTTCAGTTGTTCAACATAATATTGTTGTTGTGCCGCATTAAAAGCGAAGCGTTCTTCTAGTGAACCATAAAGAGCGGATAGTCCCTGCCTTGTCCGATCCATCTCCCCTAGAACAGTTGATAGTCTAATTTCTAAGACCTGGTTTTTAGACTCTGCAGCCTCTAGTTCCATTCTTAATGTTTCCTTTGATGATATCTCTCTCTTCAATCTCATGATTTCTTCCTCTAATGTCTTAACAATTGCAATCATCTTGTCACTATTCTCAACACCGTTTTCACAAACATTTGATATCAAAAGATTTTCATTTTGAGCTTGTTGTTTTAATTCTAAAGATATACAATGTTGTTCTAGTTGATTAAAGCGTTGAGAAAGTAAATTATAAGAATCTTGTAGCTTTAAAAACTCAGCGTTAGATTCGTGACAAGAATGATTATCTACCTCATTTACAGTTTCAGCAACATTTACAGAAATATCACAAACATCATCACAAATATGCACAGCATCATAATTAATCACAGTGGATGTAAGCTCATTCGAATAATTAACATTTACAGTAGTAAGCACATCACACGAGATTACTTCAGACAAGAATCGGTCATATTCGGTTAAAATCTTTTCCTTTTCAATTAGTTGCAGTTCGTAAGCGGTGTCCATTTCATAAAACACTTTTTGAACTTCCCCAATTTCAAACTGAAGATTTTCCTTAAGAGATGCAAAACTTCTTTTTAGACTTTCGACAAACGGATTGATCTCAGTTTTAAACACCTCGTTCATGTGCTCGAAAGCCCATTCTCCGGCGTTTAAGCCATTTGAAGTCGTACATTCCAAGATGACCTTGTCAAAGTTAGTAAAGTATCGATTAATCTCTTGCAAGTTTAACCATACAGTGCTAACAGGTGGAAGGTTCTTTGGAATTTCCTTAGGACCTTCCATGTTGACAAGTGTAGGAAATGTACTAGGGCTTTCTTCCTCTATCATGTAGGTTGGTGCTGTAATGAGATCTTTGTCCATATGGAAGCGAACTCTAAAATCAGTTTTAGCAAGCTCCTTATTCATTTTAAAATAATCACAATCGGGATATTTTGCTGAATTGTATGACCGATCCTCATCAACTAGATCCTTACTTGTTCGATCATTGGGAAAAACAATCGGGTCTAAAGCCAATCCTAATTGAGTTGCATTATAAAGTCTAGGACTATGTCTTAACGCTTGTTTTGCATATCGTGGATTAGGGGGAAGGCCTTTTAGACGTGATAAATTAAACTCTTTAAACGAAGCATCAAATAAGTGAACTAGTTGTGAAGCAGCGTATTGTCTTAACAGCAAGTAGTCTAGACTTCTAATCTTATTAGTAGCATTAATCTCCATTTCAGTCTTCTTAGATTCGAGTAATTCAAAATCAGTTTGAAGTTTTTGAAAATTAGTGACCACTAACTCCTTTTCTCTAAGTTCACTAGACAGATTTGCTCTTAAGTTTTCGATTTCTTGCAAGTGACCCATTTGTTTGTTTCTAAAGTGATCATATTCGAGATTTGTGAGAACACTAGACGAAGGCACTAATTCCAAAGTTTGTACTTTCTCATTGCTTAAGGCAAGCTCATCAGACAAATTCTTATTCTTAGCTAAGGTTTCTAAGAGTGCAGCATTCATTTGGCTAAGTAATGTAGCAGGAACCATGACCAAATCTTGTTGAGCAGAAGTAGGCGTATGCGAACTGGGTCCCGGTTGTGATTCACTCAAAGTCTGGGAACTCACATTGATATTGCTATCATTGTTTGTCTCCTCATTTGAAAGACTCACCACCGAAGATTCATTCGAATCAGCACTCTCTTGCCCAACTTGATGTGGTTGAATACTAGCATCAGTGGCATTATCGGTGTTATTAATAAGTACCTCAGATTTCTTATCTGGCCCTAAGCTGGAGAAAGTTGCCATGAAAGCAGCCTTTGCAGTTTGAAAGTCATCACAGTCGGAATCATACGCATCAAGATCATCGGCTTGATAAGCTGCATTCTGCGTAGTGACAACGTCTTGTTCAGCAATCCCTGGGTCAGCAAGAAATGCAAGCTCCTCTTCATCAAGTTCCCTTCCTTGCGCCTGAGCATTTACCAGATATATCTTTTCTGCAAACCACTGTCCATCCCTTCTCCTCTTGGGTTTCTTACAATCCCTGGACATATGACCCTCTTCCTTGCAGTTGTAGCATGTGATCATTCTCAACTTGCCTGTATTAGCCCGTGGAGGATTATTGACCATTGGAGCAGGAGCAGGATTGGCGGTGCGAACATTGGTTGATGTGGAAGTTCTCCCCTGATACGGCTGAATTGGCTGAACCATTACCCTGCCATTCTCAATTGTAGCTTGTTGGCGAGAATTGGATGAATTCCTCAACTGATTGTTGGTAGGAGCTGATCCTCTGAATCCTCGTTTGCTTAAAGTTCTTGTGAGATAAGCAGACATAGTAGTTAGCACTTCAACTGGGTCAGCTCCTTGTTGGAATACAGGAACTGGGACTTCCTCATCATCACAATAAAGTGCTTGATCTGGATAAGCTGCATAATCAGTAGAAGGAATACTCATTTGATCAGGGTAGCTTGTCGGATATGCTGCATAAGGTGCAACATTTGCTGGATGAAGTTGTGAAGCATACTGTGGTGAGGGTGCATTGAACCGATATTGTTGCTGATGTGAGGTGGGTGGTTGTGGTAGGATCGAGTATTGGGGAAAAGCTGGTGTCATGTAAGGTGATTGATGATAAGCTTGATGTCCCAAGATATAAGGTGTGTTGTTGTGAGACAAGCTTGGTTGATTCGCCATCAAAGCTAAGGAATCTGGGTACATACCTCGAGGAGAACGGTGCATAATCACATGCTTCTCATGCTGCTGAAGGAAGGCATATATTTGATCCAAGTTGCACTTATGCAGATCCCTGGTTAACTTGACATCAGTAATGTACTCACCCCATTCAGCTTGAGGTAGAGTATTCAAGAATTTGGTGTTAACCTGGAATGGTGCGATCACAAGATTGTATACATTCAGATCATTCATGAGTGTGGTGAATCTGAAGTAATAATCGTGAAGTGTTTCCCCTGGGTTGTAGGTGAATCTATCAAACAAATCATACAGCTGACACTCCCTTTCTTGTTTGGTGAGAGACGTGCCTTGTAGCAACACCTTAAGACGTTCCCATAGATCCTTTGCCACCGTATACTGACTCACCATCCTATAGATGTCATGGGGAAGAGCTTGGAGAATTGTTTGAAGAGCTTTTTCATCTGCATCTGCAACAAGTTGTTGAGCTGGAGTAAGTTCTTCAAATTCTCGTGGTCTAGTCACGTTATCAACCGTAATGGTACCATAGTCGAGTGGACCATTCAAAATCGATTTGACCATAAGCCTTCCGTATGTCGGTTTCCCCTTTAGATATTGCATCATTCGACCTTGCCATGCCTCAAACACCTCTTTAATAAGCATCGGTGGACGGCTATCAGTTCCCGTTATGATTGATATATCCGTAAGAGATGTCATCTGAGGCATTACTGAATTTGGATTCATTTTGTTTTTCTTCAAAGAAACAGAGATTATCGGTTGATCGAGCAGTGAAGTAAAGCTTGTGAATTGTGTTGTGTTTTTGTTGTAAGAAACCAAGATTAAATCCTCTAAAAAATCGTCGAAAAAACAAGCAAAATAACCCTTGATTCGGAACTTTTTGTTGATTCGGAAGTTTGATTCGGAAGATTACCTTGATTCGGAACTTTTTGTTGATTCGGAAGATTACCTTGATTCGGAACTTTTGGGTTGATCCGGAACTTCTTGGTTCGGAAGTTCTTGATCCGGAACTTTGGCTTGATCCGGAACTTCTTGACTCGGAAGTTCTTGGTTCGGAACTTTGGCTTGATCCGGAACTTCTTGATCCGGAACTTCTTGGTTCGGAAGTTTCTTGATTCGGAACTTCTTGACTCGGAAGTTTCTTGATTCGGAACTTCTTGACTCGGAACTCCTTGATCCGGAACTCCTTGATCCGGAACTTCTTGATCCGGAAGTTTTGCTGAATGAACAGAAACCCCCTCCGATGAACAGTAGAACAGTAAAAGTTAAGATTAAGCCCAGATTTTGACCAAATAACCCAAAAAGTTTTGTGCTTTCGACTAAAATAAGTAACAACTAATACTTATCCACTAATCCCAATCACAAAAACACCAAAAACACCAAGAATCAAGATGATTTTTCTTAAAGAACACTAATACAATCAAAAACTAAAAAACCACACAAATCACCACCTTAAATCACCCCATAGCTCTTGATACCAAATGTAGAATATTGATAATCAATGAATCTATGAAGGGGTTTGTTAATTTCTAGAGAGAGAAAGTTAGAGAGAGAAAGTGAGAGAAAACTATGTGAATTTTATTAAGTGGAAACAAAGAAATGATAACAACCAACCCCTTTCCTTAGTGGAAAGGGGTATTTATAGTTCCAAGTCATAAGTGGACTTGGGCCGGTCCATGACAAGCCCATGGACCGGTTCTTACTTAAGTTAATAAGCAAATAATAACTAATTACTAACTACGAGCTATTACAACATAAATCATATTGTGGAGTGACCGATACTTCTAATATACGTTAAAACGTATTTCTAACACAATGAAAGCCCCAAGAATGACTATGATGATTACTAAGTCTACAATGACTAGTATCATTCCCAATCATCTTGATGTCATCATTCAAGGATGTTGAAGATCGAAGAAGATGAATCTTCTACAAGTGCAAGTGACTCAATTCACAACCAATTAAATGATTGATCTTCATGAGTACCTACATAAAGCAAGATAGAAAACTAGTAGATACATTTCAAGGGTAGATATAAAATGCAAAAAATGCTACTAATGTAATAAGACCAATTAAAAGACCGATTTTCTAAGAAGAAATAGTTTTGACCAAAGAGAAACTTTAGTACAACTTTAACCTTCTAATTTGAGGAGACATTGGATGGATCCAAGTTTTAAAGTACAATATACTTCAAAGATCTTGGGTGACCATCTATCTGATACCAACTGTACAAACTAGAAGGGGGGGGGGTTGAATAGTTTCTCTTCGATTTGCAACCTAATTAAAATTACTTTCAATTAGGTTTGTATCAAAACTATCTTTTACTTGGAGCTAAGTTGCATAATGATTAAGTTCAATTCAAATGTATTAGCAATGATAATACGTAAGTGTAATGATAATGAAATAAGTAAAGAGTAAGGAAAGAGACAACCTAGTGGGAAGACAACAATATTTATAGTGGTTCGACAACGAGGCTCTGTCCTCGTTTCTACTCCACTCCTCGAGTACACCTACTCGAGATTTCCACTATATCCACAAGCTCACTTCTTGGTGGAGAAAACCTTACATCGTCGCTTACATTATTTTCCGACACTAAGCTAAATGTCCAGACCTAATCTTTAGCTAGGACCAATCTACACAACGTTGCCTACTTCACAATTTAACGACACAAGGCTAGATATCGAGTTCTAATCTCAAGGTAGAACCAATCTTCACGACGTTGCCTACTTCACCATTTTATGACACAAGGCTAGATGTCGAGTTCTAAAATCCAAAGATAGAACCAATCTTCGCGACTCTTCACTTTGAAGCTAAGTGAGAACTTCACACAACACAAAAACTAATCACATTCAAGTTAAGTGAGAACTCACAAGACACAACCACATCACTTTATAGTTTAGTGAGAACTACTAATCAATCTATTACAACTCAACTAAACATATCCAAGTACACACATGTAACTTGGATATACACAACATAAATCTAAGGAAACACATATGCAATGGATGTACACAACAAATCCAAGTATTCACAAATAGCTTGGATGAACACAACTATTCCAAGTATTCATAAATACAATGGATTAACATAAAACAAAAAGGGTATCATGATTAACATGACTAGCTCATGGATTCATCTTTATCACAACACTAGTGAGTGAGTGATCTTCTCTTTGGACAAGGTAAAGGAGGGGATCAAGAGGATAATCATATGCAAACATACTTAACACATTAAGTAATCATTTACTAATGATTATGCTATAGAAAAGAGAAAGGGGCTGAGGAAGACGTCCCGAGAGGCTTGTTGGAAAATGAGATTTGATCCACTATTTAAAGGAGACATAATACAACAGCTATTTGGGCGTGGTACCTTATCTAGCCCTACGGTTCCTTATCGCTAGAGAACCGCGTAGCTACTTAAGGTACCGCCCGTAGACTACGCTATGTTTTTTGTCTGTTAGTGGGGTAGGAATATCTGAGGTATTTTAAACCTTCAAAGGATATTCTAATGGCATATGGAATATGCTATTTTCAAATTTACATATTCCATTTTAATAAAACATTTTTAAAAAGAAAATTTATTAAAAAGTCTTTTGTCATATTAACAAAAGTGAGTTTTAAGGATAATCATTTTGATGATCACTAACTATGATTAAGAAAAGTTAGTGATATGATTATTACCTTGATGATAGTGTTAGTTAAATAATTTGTTTTATGTTTTACTGATAGGTGTGAAAACACCCATCCTTTTACCACTTATTTCTTGCTAAAACGAGACCAAAACACGTATTTAATATCATTTGTTTAGAATTATGCGTGGTTTTTGTGTTTATTGTGTTTTCAGAGTCAACCGGATGAATTTGGAGAAAACATGGGATTGCACGGGTTTTATTGAAGAAAAAGACTCAAGACGAAGTCTACTGTCCAAGAGATGCAAAAGATTTGAAGTCATTGGGCCTATTTGAAGATTTATCGAAGAAAAGGACCAAAGATGGAAGATTCATATATGTCGAAGAACTCAAGTCTATTAAACTTAAGATTAAAAGACGAGTTGAAATTATTCACCGACGCTTCTCAAATATCCTAAGTCAGAAACTTTTATTTAAAGAGACGTGAAGACTAAAGAAGAAAAGAGAAGAGAAGCCCATGAAGAAGCCCATTCACAAGCCCACAAACCCAAAGTATAAATAGTCTCTCCTTCACACTTTTGAGGAGTTAGTTAGTCTTGTATTTTTACTTTGTAGAATCTAGAGAGAGAAAGCTTAACTTTCTCTCACTAGAAAACGTTCATTATTGTTTTTAAATTCTTGCTTTTTATTTTTAATCTTAATCTTTCAAGCTTAATCTTTTGTTAATCTTCATCCTTAATCTTTCTTGTTGATTTTGTTCTTGATTTCATAATCTTTTTCATCAAGTTTTTCAATTAAAGTTTTGATCTTTTTGAATTTTCGTGAGTCAAGTTGATGTTTTGACAAGCCTTGATCTTTCCCTTAGCTTATTCATAGCTTATTGGAGTTTTCATTGGCTTATTATCATTGAAAAGTTGCTAAAAAGTGCCTAAATTCGTCCTTGTTCCGGATTTGATCCTTCATGGTCGGCTTCCATTAATTTCGCAATATTAATTGCGAAATCTTATTCTTTGCGAAATTATACTTTATTGCGGAATCATCATTGCTGCGAAATCAATTGCGGATTCTTCCCCTATTGCGAAATTATAGTGTTGCGGATTCTTTCTCTTTACGAAATTATATTGAATTGCGGAATTCCTTTTAAATTCGCAACAATTGCGGATTTACTCGTTGAATATTGCGAAATCCTTACTAGTTCCGAAATCTTCCTTTATTGCAAATTATCAAGTTGCGAATTTATGTATATTGCGAAATCTTTCATCAATATTGCGAGTTTAAACTCTAATTGCGAAATTAATTCTTAATTTGGATTTAATTGCGAAATTAATTCTTTTTATTTTTAATTCGATTTTTAAACTCGTTTTTCCCACCAATTTTCTTAGTGTTATTTTTACCCGTTCGTCTTAGTATAATTCCCAAGTATTTTAATTTGAAAAGTCTTATTTTAATTACGTTTTTAATTTCCAAAAATTTCACGCTTACCGAAATGTTCACGTTTTTAATTTAATCTCTCTTAGTTTAATTGTTATCATAATTTTACAACGACACTCATTCACTTCCTTGTTAGTAGAATAGAAAACCCAAATCCACGACTCGTTACCAAGAACGATAAGTACCACTCTAGACCGTTATCCATTCGAGAAGATACCGAGATCGAAACAACGACAACCTTCGCTTCATCTATCATTTCACTTCACTTCCACCCGCGCAAAAGTCGTGTATCAAATGGCGCCGTTGCCGGCTCTTTTCGTAGCGATTAACGGTTTTTTGTGAGAAAATTGGATTTTGGAATCCGTTCGCCGTGAACGTTCCTTTCTTTGCAAAAAAAAATTTCAAAAACACAAAAAAAAATAGAAAAACATATAAAAACTAAAAAATATTTCTTTGTTTCATTTGTCTTTTGCAGGTACATGCAAACGCGATCACAAACGCAGCAAGCCAATCAGAATCCTAACCTTCAACAACCTTTGGTTGACGAGCCTCCACTTATTCCTCCGATGGAAAATCAACCAATGATTGAGCTTTTGCAAGCGCATATTGACGCCAATAATGATCCGATTGTCATTCCGGTCGTTGCTGCCAATAATTTTGAGCTTAAATCCGGTTTCATACAAATGGTCTCTGCTCAACCTTTCTTGGGACGCCCAATGGATGATCCTCATGACCACATTCACCGGTTCATTCAGCTTGCCAACACGGTGAAGTACAATGGTGTTCCCCAAGAGGTAATACGCTTACAACTCTTTCCTTTCTCCTTAGAGTGACAAGCCCGGCATTGGCTTGCAAAGGAACCCCCACAATGTATTCTTACGTGGGCGAATCTTGAGACCAAGTTCATAAACTACTTTTTCCCACCCTCTCGTACTACCGCTTTGCGGAATGAAATCATCAATTTCGAACAAAAGTACGATGAAACTTTTAGTGAAGCTTGGGACCGTTTTAAAGATCTTTTGAGAAAATGTCCACCACATGGTTTCACCAAGGTGCATCAAATCCATACTTTTTATAATGCTTTACGCATGACGGACCAAGATTCACTAAACAGTGCCGCGGGGGGTAATCTTTTGGCCAAAACTTGTAATGCAGCGTAGGATATTATTGAAAATAAGTCTCGTGTGCAAACCAAGAGTGCTAGGACCAATGTCGCTAGTGCTAGCACTAGTGACAACGACAAGAGATTTGATAAGATCACTACCCTTCTCGAATCTCTTGCTCTTCAAACCGCCAACAATACCAAACACATCAATGCACAAAATGCTCAAGCCAACGCTGTGAGCCAATCTTGTGACATATGCGGTGGTCCTCACTCTTATAAATCATGTACTGCCACCCAAGACTACTCTTGTGAGAATGTTAACGCAGCTTATGGTACATATCCTCAAGGAGGCTACCAAGCCCGCCCTCAAGGAGACCGTAACTTGCTGAGTTATCGTTCTTCCAATTTTCTTTCCCCACCCGGTTTTCCTCCTGCTAATCCTGCTAACCGCCCTAATCAATAACAACCTCGAGCTCCATACCAACCACCTCAAAGACAACCATATCCCACTCAGAATCCTAACCAAGTTTACCAACAAGCTCCTTATCAACCACCCGCTTATTCAGCACCTCCTCCTACGCAACCCACGGTCTTCAACCAAGAGGTTGAAACGTATATGCGGACGAATGATGCGTTGGTGAAGAATCTGCAATCTCAGATTATTAACTTAAAGGGAGACATGGTCAAACAAGGTAATGATCTTAGAGCTGATATGCGAAACTCTTTGAGTGGTCAAACCAATGACATCAGGGAAATGATGGCTGGATTTTTCCAAAGTAGTCAACCCTCTTCTTCGGGTACTCTTCCGAGTAACACCGTTGCGAACCCAAGAGGGGAGATGAAAGAAATCACCACACGAAGTGGAAAAGGTACACAGGAACCCGAGCTTGCTACACCTACACCCGTGGTTGCAACTAAGGAAGCCGAGCCATCTACTACTATTCCTTTACCTCCTGCTTCCCCAATTTCTCCACCTCTTACTTCTACCCCTCCACCACCAAAGGATGTGAGTGAACCTTCAATTCCAAAGCCTTCCTCTTCTTCCGATATACCTTATCCTTCAAGGTTGAGGAAAGAGAAGCTTAAAAGCAAGGATCATGTTCAAGTTTCAAACTTTATCAAAATGTTTAAACAATTGAATTTCAATATCTCCTTCGCTGAGGCTCTCGCTCACATGCCTAAGTATGCGAAGATGTTTAAAGATCTTCTCAGTGACAAGGAAAAACTTCTCGATATTGCTAACACCCAACTTAATGAGAATTGCTCTACGGTTCTCTTAAGGAAATTGCCAACCAAGCTTGGTGATCCGGGTCGCTTTCTCATTCCTTGCAACTTCCCGGGAGTTGATAATTGCATGGCCCTAGCCGATCTAGGAGCTAGTATAAACTTAATGCCATTAAGTGTATGGAAACAATTATCTCTCCCTTCGCTAGTCCCCACCAAAATGACATTGGAATTAGCCAACCGTACGGTTGCTTATCCGGTGGGGATAGCCGAAGACGTTTTCGTTGGCGTCGACAAATTCACCTTTCCGGCGGATTTTGTTGTCGTTGACTACGAAATGGACCCTCGGGTACCATTAATCGTTGGACGTCCATTCCTGAGGATCGGCCGTACTCTCATCGATGTAGCCGCTGGCGAATTAATTATGAGAGTCGGTGACGACAAAATAGTTTTCAACATGGGTAAAATCTCCTCACAGCCTTCGGACCACGAACGTGTTAATTGCATTGATGCTCTCGATGAGGCCTGTGAAGAACACTTTAATGATGCTTGTAAAAGCAATCTTTCTTCTTTACCCAATGTTGAAGCTATTTCCTCAATTGCTCCATCCTTGACTCCTTTTGGAGCAAGTGACTTTCTATGGGATGATATTCAAGCTAGCTTGAATCCCCTTGAGCTTAACTCTACTGATGCTTCCACCGATTGGGCAGCCGAACTTCTTACCATTGAGAAACTTCTCAAGGAAGATCCTGCACCTCCTCCTACTCCTGAAACTGTTGCTAATGATGATCCATCATTAGTTGAACCATCTATCGAGGAACCAACTTTGATTCCTCCATCTATTGAGGACACTCCGGATTTTGAACTCAAGGATTTACCGTCTCACCTCGAGTACGTATTCATTGACGACGAAAAGAAGCTTCCGGTAACCATTGCAAAGGCCTTGAATGAAGATGAAAAATCTCGCCTTATCTCTGTGCTAAAAGATCATAAATCGGCCATTGCTTGGAAAATTTCCGATACCCGCGGAATTGATCCAAACTTTTGTACACACAAAATTCTAATGGAGTACGATTTTAAACCCACAATTCAAAGCCAACGAAGGGTAAATCCGAAAATCCATGACGTCATCAAACAAGAAGTCATCAAACTTCTAGATGCGGGCATGATTTATCCTATATCGGATTCCCCGTGGGTTAGTCCAATCCATTATGTGCCGAAGAAAGGCGGAATAACCGTTGTTCCCAATGAACACAACGAGTTAATTCCAACCCGTCTCGTTACTGGGTGGAGAGTTTGTATAGACTACCGCAAACTCAATGATGCCACGAGAAAAGATCACTTTCCTCTTCCATTCATGGACCAAATGCTTGAACGATTAGCGGGCAATGACTTCTATTGCTTTCTAGATGGTTTCTCTGGGTATTTCCAAATCCCAATCGATCCCCAAGACCAAGAAAAGACCACATTCACCTGTCCCTATGGCACTTTTGCTTATAAACGTATGCCTTTTGGCTTATGTAATGCTCCTGGGACATTCCAAAGGTGTCTGATGGCAATCTTCCATGACATGGTTGAACAAACCATGGAAGTCTTCATGGATGATTTCTCGGTTTATGGTGACTCTTTCTCTGAGTGCCTTGCCAATTTAGAACGCATGCTTAAATGGTGCGAAGACACTCGTCTCGTTCTAAATTAGGAAAAATGCCATTTCATGGTAAAAGAGGGCATCGTGCTAGGACACAAAATCTCTAAAGCCGGTCTCGAAGTGGACTGTGCTAAAGTAGATGTCATAGCAAAACTTCCTCCACCTTCAACCGTGAAGGGTGTGAGAAGCTTCCTCAGGCATGCGGGCTTTTACCGACGATTTATAAAGGATTTTTCCAAAATCGCTTGCCCCATGACCCACCTCTTGGAAAAAGATACTCCTTTCATCTTTTCCAATGAGTGTATTCTAGCCTTCAACATTCTAAAGGACAAGCTAACTAAGGCACATGTCTTGGTTACACCCAATTGGGAGCTTCCCTTTGAGTTGACGTGCGATGCTAGCGATTTTGCTATTGGAGCCGTGTTGGGACAAAGAATTGACAAACATTTCCAACCGATCCATTACGCTAGCAAGACAATGAGCGGGGCTCAATTGCACTACACGACCACAGAAAAAGAACTTTTAGTTGTCGTGTATGCTTTTGAAAAATTTTGCCCCTATCTTATCTTATCCACCATGATCGTGTATACCGATCACTCCGTGTTGAAGTACTTGTTAACTAAACAAGATTCCAAGCCAAGACTTCTTCGCTGGGTTTTACTCCTCCAAGAATTTAAAATTGAAATTCGCGATAAAAAAGGAGCTGAAAACCTAGCCGCGGATCATCTGAGTAGACTTGAGGATCCATACCAAGGGGATCATCCGAAAAAATAGATCAATGACTCTTTCCCCTTGGAGACCTTAATGTCTATAAACTCTATTCTGATGAGACCCCGTGGTTTGCCGACATTGCAAACTACTTGGCGGGTGGAATTCTCATCGACGGGCTGACATCCCAGCAAAAGAAAAAGTTCTTCAAAGACATAAAGACTTACTTTTGGGATGCCCCGTATCTTTTCAAACAATGTGCCGATCTGATAATACGCCGATGTGTTGATGGACCAGCAGCTTTCGAAATTCTCGAAGCTTGCCACAAAGGACCCTGCAGTGGTCACTTTGGTCCCAACTACACGGCCAAAAAAGTGTTTGATTCGGGATTTTACTGGCCCTCCATTTATCATGACGCTCACGAAATGGTTCAAAAATGTGATGCTTGCCAACGACAAGGCAAGATCACACATAAAGATGAGATGCCTCAAAATTTCATACAAGAATGTGAAATATTTGACGTCTAGGGCATCGAATTTATAGGGCCATTCCCTTCCTCAAAAGGAAACAAATACATCCTTGTCGCCGTTGACTATGTGTCTAAATGGGTTGAAGCGAAAGCTTTACCCACTAATGATGCAAGGGTGGTTTGTAATTTTTTAAAACAACTATTCGCTAGATTTGGCGTGCCACGAGCCATTATAAGTGATCGCGGGACTCACTTTTGCAATGACCAGTTCGCAAAAGTGATGGAAAAGTACGGTGTCAACCACCGTCTGTCCACCGCGTATCACCCACAAACCAATGGCCAAGCCGAAATCTTCAACCGTGGGTTGAAGCGAATACTTGAAAGAACCGTGGGAGAGCATCGAGCCGCCTGGGCAGATAAACTCGATGATGCTCTATGGGCCTTCCGTACCGCATACAAGACTCCTATTGGTTGTACACCATATCGTCTCGTGTACGGAAAGGCATGCCACCTCCCCATTGAGTTGGAACACAAGGCTTACTGGGCCTTGAAATGGGCAAATTTTGATCTCAACAAAGCCGGAAATTTGTGCAAGATCCAACTCAATGAACTTGATGAATTGAGGAATGAAGCTTATGACAACTCTTTAATCTATAAGGAACGAACAAAGCTCATTCACGACTCAAAGATTAAAAACCGAGAGTTCCATGTTGGAGACAAAGTTCTACTTTTCAACTCTCGGTTAAAAATCTTTTCTCGAAAGCTCAAATCTCGTTGGTCCGGCCCATTCACCATCGCTCAAATTCTTCCATATGGTACCATTGAGCTTGCTCAAACCAATGGCCCAAATTTTAAGGTGAATGGCCAACGAGTGAAGCTCTACTTTGGAGAGGAAATCTCTACTGATATTCAATCCCCCTCCACCCTCCCTACGAATTAGTTCGGGACCGAGTCAGGCTCGTGACTCGGTTATCAAAAACAAGCGCTCCTCGGGAGGCAACTCGAGTATCTATCCCTTTAACCTCCTAAGTGTGGAGGGACCTATTTTGGTCGTTTGTGTTTGTATGGTGATGTGATTACAGGGATAACTGCAATCTTGGAATTCCTTGAAGAACCGTGCTTCCATGTTATCCGCAATCCGGTTCTATCTCTCAACTATCGTGATTCAATTTTCTTCATACTCACATTTGAAAATGATCACGTTAGTTGTCTCCTCCTTAACTTGATTTAACCAACGTGCACAATGTCCTAAGTGTAGGGGAGCCTTTTCCCACATGCTTAAACATTAAGGACAATGTTTATCTTAAGTGTAGGGGAGACTTCTATCGAAGTTTTAAGTGGACTTTTCCCTGAAAATGCCTTCATTTAACCGGAAAATCATATTTTTCAGCATTTTTCAAATTTTTAATTAACTTTGGCCATTTAGTCGTAATTTTTAAATTTTTATTTCTTTTATTTCCTTCTTTTATCGTTGCTTCCATATGTATATATCCCATAATAAAGTGGTTTAGCAAGTTTAGAGTTCTTAGATATATTAGGCCCGTTGCGATTATTTTGACTCAACCCGAATAGACTCATCTGAGTTTATTCTAGCTAGTATCCTTAACCATGTAGACCTTAATTGGTTTATTAGGCTAAGAATCCACGAGTCTCATTCCTTGAGATTTTAAACTGTGGAGAACGAGAAATGATAGAGTCAATTATAAGTCGGTATTCTTACATAAGCACACTTGGTGTAATTATTAGCTTTCCTCCCATCGCTTGTAAATAAATAAATGCAATAAGTAAGGTCGTATGATTTTATTGAATTCCTTAGCTCTTAGCCCAAGATCGTTTAAAGTAGCGCGGCATTGATAAGAGTTCATAGCCAAGGCATAACAAATGAAGCGGGGCGCGCAGATTGGCGAATCCGAAAAGGCCCTAACAAGGCATGAGCATTCCATTTTATTGCTAAAGATCCAAGAAGATGTGAAAAGCATTATTCTTAAGTCAATATGAAGGATCAAGACTCACGACGAAAAGTACTCAACTCCCATAAAGTTCATGGAGAAGTATATCCGAAAAGACCCTAACAATGTATGAGGATAAATAGATCCAAGTCCGAAAAGGAGGCGGATCGTTGTATCTCAAAAATCACAAATTATGATCGAAGAAATAATGATGAAGTCGTGGTCAACAAAGTTGGAGTATTCCCCAAAAATACTCCAAGTGAAGAAATTCTATAAATGAAGAGAAGACCATTATCTCAAGAACGTCTCTCAAAGATGTGAAGTATGAAGTACATGCCAAATATCGGCCCGAGAAAGGTCTCAAATCTTGAAGCGAGTTATGCCAAGATATGAACTTTTTGAGGTCTCGAGAAGCAGTTTTAAGAGATCTTGTCCTTTGGCTAACTATTAATCAAATCGTCCTACTTTGCTTTCAGCCTTAATAAACTATCGCAATAAGTCCAAAAATGCATCTTCATGATCATTCTAAGACAAAAATAAAATATAAGAGATACACCTAGGAATAAGGGAGTTTAAGCCTATAATTAAGCCATGTGTGTAAGTGTTTGTTTTGCTAACTTATAATAACAATGATCTCGTTTTTAAGCTTAGTTTGGGGAACGTGAAACTTGAGGATGATAAGTCTTCGCAGCACCAAAGCCCTAATGTAAGTCCTTGATCTCTTTACAAGTTATTTCTATCTCTTTTGCTTATTCAAGTTTTTTACTTTTCCTTAGTATTTTAATTTTTGTTTAATAGTATTTTAATAAGACCAAGGTTGATTGATTATGAGAAGGGTGCAAATTTGCTTTGTCACTAAGCATTGCATGAGGGCATGGCAATTGTTAAGTGTAGGGGATTTGATAGGTGTCAAAACACCCATCCTTTTACCACTTATTTCTTGCTAAAACGAGACCAAAACACGTATTTAATATCATTTGTTTGGAATTATGCGTGGTTTTTGTGTTTATTGTGTTTTCAGAGTCAACCGGATGAATTTGGAGAAAACATGGGATTGCATGGGTTTTATTGAAGAAAAAGACTCAAGACGAAGTCTATTGTCCAAGAGATGCAAAAGATTTGAAGTCATTGGGCCTATTTTAAGATTTATCGAAGAAAAGGACCAAAGATGGAAGATTCATATATGTCGAAGAACTCGAGTCTATTAAACTTAAGATTAAAAGACGAGTTAAAATTATTCACCGACACTTCTCAAATATCCTTAGTCGGAAACGTTTATTTAAAGAGACGTGAAGACTAAAGAAGAAAAGAGAAGAGAAGCCCATCAAGAAGCCCATTCACAAGCCCACAAACCCAAAGTATAAATAGTCTCTCCTTCACACTTTTGAGGAGTTAGTTAGTCTTGTATTTTTACTTTGTAGAAATCTAGAGAGAGAAAGCTTAACTTTCTCTCACTAGAAAACGTTCATTATTGTTTTTAAATTCTTGCTTTTTATTTTTAATCTTAATCTTTCAAGCTTAATCTTTTGTTAATCTTCATCCTTAATCTTTCTTGTTGATTTTGTTCTTGATTTCATAATCTTTTTCATCAAGTTTTTCAATTAAAGTTTTGATCCTTTTGAATTTTCGTGAGTCAAGTTGATGTTTTGACAAGCCTTGATCTTTCCCTTAGCTTATTCATAGCTTATTGGAGTTTTCATTGGCTTATTATCATTGAAAAGTTGCTAAAAAGTGCCTAAATTCGTCCTTGTTCCGGATTTGATCCTTCATGGTCGGCTTCCATTAATTTCGCACTATTAATTGCGAAATCTTATTCTTTGCGAAATTATACTTTATTGCGGAATCATCATTGTTGCGAAATCAATTGCGGATTCTTCCCCTATTGCGAAATTATAGTGTTGCGGATTCTTTCTCTTTGCGAAATTATATTGAATTGTGGAATTCCTTTTAAATTCGCAACAATTGCGGATTTACCCGTTGAATATTGCGAAATCCTTACTAGTTCCGAAATCTTCCTTTATTGCGAATTATCAAGTTGCGAATTTATGTATATTGCGAAATCTTTCATCAATATTGCGAGTTTAAACTCTAATTGCGAAATTAATTCTTAATTTGGATTTAATTGCGAAATTAATTCTTTTTATTTTTAATTCGATTTTTAAACTCGTTTTTCACACCAATTTTCTTAGTGTTATTTTTACCCGTTCGTCTTAGTCTAATTCCCAAGTATTTTAATTTTCAAAGTCTTATTTTAACTACGTTTTTAATTTCCAAAAATTTTACGCTTACCGAAATGTTCATTTTTACCAAGTGTTTTTCTAAATTTTAATTTAATCTCTCCTAGTTTAATTGTTATCATAATTTTACAACGACACTCATTCACTTCCTTGATAGTAGAATAGAAAACCAAAATCCACGATTCGTTACCAAGAACGATAAGTACCACTCTAGACCGTTATCCATTCGAGAAGATACCGAGATCGAAACAACGACAACCTTCGCTTCATCTATCATTTCACTTCACTTCCACCCGTGCAAAAGTCGTGTATCATTTACACTAGATGTGTTGTATAGTTTGTTGTGATCAAAACTAAGAAAGATTAGTTAACACTAATAATGTTTTTAGGCATCACTTGAATTAACAATTTATATATTTGTCTCTACAAGACATGATGGCCGCTTCTCAAGTATGTCTTCTCTCCAAAGCATCGAAGACTAAGTCATGGTTATGGCATCGAAGGTTATCTCATCTAAACTTTCACGCTATTAATCATTTGGCAAAACACTAACTTGTTCGTGGTCTTCCTAAACTTAAATTTCACAAGGATCATTTATGTTCCGCGTGTACAATGGGGAAGAGCACAAAGAAATCATACAAACCCAAGACTGAAGACACCAACCAAGAGAAACTTTATTTGTTACATATGGATCTTTGTGGGCCAATGCGAGTTGAAAGTCTTGGTGGTAAAAAGTACATCCTCGTCATGGTGGATGATTACTCTCAGTTTACATGGGTGAGATTTCTTGCAACGAAAGATGAGGCAACTAAAATCATCATCGACTTTCTCAAGATGATTCAAGTGCGACTCAACACAACTGTCCAACGCATTCGTACAGATAATGGAACCCAATTTGTGAATCAAACCTTGCGTAAGTATTATGAATAAGTTGGAATATCTCATGAAACATCCGTTGCTCGCACTCCACAACAAAACGGTGTCCTTGAAAGGCGAAATCGCACACTTATGGAAGCTGCTTGAACAATGTTAATTTACGCAAATGCTCCATTGTTTCTATGGGCAGAAGCAGTAACTACAGCAGTTTACACCCAAAACCGGTCACTAATTTGAACACGCCATGGTAAAACACCGTATGAGCTTCTCCATGGTAAAGTACTAGATTTATCATATCTTCATGTATTTGGTTCTCTTTGCTATCCAGATAATGATGGTGACAATTTAGGAAAACTTCAACCAAAGGCTGATATTGGTAATTTCAATGGTTACGCACCCGCAAAGAAAGCATACCGAATCTACAATCGTAATTCTCGTAAGACCCTCGAAACTATGAATGTTGATTTTGATGAGCTGACAGCAATGGCTTCTGAGCAAAGCAGCTTTTAACCCGCACTTTATGAAATGGGACCCAGTAACATTAGCGCTGGTCTTGTCCCAATTAACCCTACTTCATCTTCATTTAAACCACCTACTAGAACTGAATGGGATACGTTGTTTCAACCGTTCTTTGATGAATTCCTTACTCCTCTAAGTGTTGTTGCTCCAGAACCTGTAGTAATAGCTCCGGTTACCGAAGTTGTCGCTCCAGCAAACGAAGCACAATCAGATACGTCTGCACCAACAATTGGTCAAGATATACCATCTACGAGTAATTCTCAATCAACACATGTCTCAAATACCCATGTAATACCTATTGATGATGAAGAGGATGATGATAATAATCACGATTTGGAATTCGCTCAAATGCGTGAACTTCCATTCTTTGGTGTACCAATTCCCGACCCTAATCAAGTCGGATCGTCCACCTCAGAGGAAGCTCCTACTACGGTCTACTCCAATCCACGGATTCGTGAACATGACAGCAAGTGGACAAAGGATCATCCTATATATTCTATTATTGGTGACCCTAATCGTCTGGTTCCACACGAAGTCAGCTACAAGAAAGTGAAATGTTTTGTCATTTTGATGCTTTTCTCACTGCAGTTGAACCTAAGACATGGCAACAAGATTTTACTCAATCTTGTTGGAGAGAAGCTATGCAAGAAGAACTTAATGAATTTATACGTCTTGATGCATGGGAACTTGTCCCATGCCCGGACCAAGTGAAGTTACTAACTTTGAAATGGGTTTATAAGGTGAAACTCGACGAGTTAGGTGGAATTTTGAAGAACAAAGCTCGACTAGTAGCTCGTGGATATAAGCAATTATTAGGCATCAACTTTATGGAATCCTTTGTACCTGTTGCTCGTTTGGAAGCTATTAGAATATTCCTTGTCTATGAAGCTCACATGAATATGATCGTCTATCGGATGGACGTGAAGACGGCATTTCTCAATGGTGAAATCAAGGAAGAGGTCTATGTTCAACAACCGGATGGTTTTGTGAATTCTAAATATCCTAATCATGTGTACAAGCTTAAGAAGGCTCTTTATGGGTTGAAACAAGCTCCACGCGCGTGGTATGATCTATTGTCACAATTCTTCATTACACAAGGCTTTACCAAAGGCAAGGTGGATCCAGCGCTGTTGATTGTAGTAGTTTTACACACCTTTAGGAAAAAGAGGTAAATAGGGTAAGCGTTAAACACGAGGTTTAAAGAAAAACCAAGTATTAATAACCCAAGTGAAAAAGTTCGTTTCCCAAGGAGGTATATGTATGTGTTCTAACTTGTAATTGATTTGAGGTTAATATTATGAAGAAGGGGATGAGAAAATGGAAAGACGGATGCGTGAAAATTATACTGCGACGTGAAAAACGTAAAACCGTAAAAATTAGCTAAATAAAAACAAACTCTAAAAATTACCAAAAATTACCAAAAATCAAATAAAATAAACTAAGGGTTTACAAAAAATCCAAACTTGCCAAAACCTTTTATTTAATTAAATATTAATTTTTAAATGCTAATTAAAGCCCTAAAAATCAAAATTAACTAATAAAAAGTCCAAACCAAGATTTTCAAGTTGGTAAGCCTCAAAAATAAATTAAAAAGACTAAAAACAATTTTTATGAATTTTAAAACTAATTAAAACTTTTTAAAAACTATTTAAAATGATTAAAATCTATTAAAACTTAAAATAATTCTAGAAAATAGAAAAATGATGATAAAAATAATCTAAGAGTTGCAAAAAATCCTATTTTAATGTAATTAAGCTAAGAAAAATATAAAAAGTGCTAAAAGTGAAATTTGAAAAATAATAATAAAATAATATTAAAATATTATTAAAAATCTAAAAATTATAAAAAATCCTAAAAACTTGCAAACTAGCTTATTTTAACCTAAATAAACAGAAAATGAAAGTGAAATGACCAAAATACCCCTATTGGGCCCTCAAATGGGCTAAAACCCAAAACAGTCAACACAAATGGGCTTAATGGGACCAAAAAGTCAAACTCGGCCCAAATGATTTGGAAAAGCCCTATCTGACTCAAAATTCAATTCACACAAAACTCTGAAGGCCCAAAAGCTGAAAATGAGCTTATCACAGCTTAATGAACACACAGCTTATTCTTATTGGGCCAATAAGCCCAATAAGCAATAAGACAATGCCATAAGCTCTAATTTGACACACAACCTTCTTTTGGGATTCTAAAGAGATCTGTAAAAAGAAATTTTTAAAAAGCACACTCAATAAGCCAGAAATAAGCAAAGTACAAATTCACTAAAAGACAAAATAGTCGGGTTTGAGTTCTAGGGCACCTCAGAAGTTGATTCAACTTGCAAAATGTTAAAAATGACTTCAATAAGCCAAAACAATCAACCAAAATCCAATAAGCAAAAGCAATAAGCTGGAATTAAGCAATAAGCACTTTCGAAAAAGTCAATTAAGTTGGTTTTCTAGTCAAACCTAAAAGTCAACTCCCCAAATGCTCCAGAATGAACAAATGGGTCAAAGGAGGAGCACCTATAACAAAGTTGAAGTTGTTGCACGTTTTGATAAGCTAGAATAGCTTATTGATAAGCTGATGACCAATTAACACTAGTAGTGGGAACTTTCAGTAGGAACTGGTTCCCACTGCTTTGATTATTTGACCTTTGATTTTAGAGAGATTCTATATGTTTTGTTGGAAGACAAGGGCACCCAAGTGATCAGTTAATCACAAGGAGTCACAATCAAGCACAATAACACACTTCAATACAACCAATTAGCACAGAAAAATCAAACAAGCACCAGATCTAGCACAGACTTGGAAGAATAAGTTGTTATGCACACTTAAGCAGTTTGAGCATGAATAAGCACACCAAAATGAACCAAATGCATACACAAGCTATATAAATTGTTATTAAGCACAAACTATTTAAATCAACCACTGAATCAAAGTATGGAACAAGATCAAAGCAGATTCAACTTGCTGATATGAACTTAGAGAACAATAGCACACTTTTCTGATATAAATGACCAAAGATCCAATTTCAACACTTCAATCCTACTTCCCTGATGTAACTAACTAAGATTTATCACTTGTTAAACCTAGTCTATGATTAGAACTAGGTGTCCTTCAAATCTCAGCAAATTTTAACAAGTAAACAAGATTTTAGAGCCCTTTGTTGATTCTAGGTGATTATATGCACAAAACTTGCAGAAAAAAGTCCAATACCACTTATGAGACAGATACAAGCACAGAGCAACACAAAGCACTTAATCAAAATCACACAAATCCACAACAGGTTGTTATCCCAAACACACCTTAATCCACAACTTTTCAAAGAAACTTGTGATTTCTAAACACAACCTACTGATTTTATGATTCAAACTCACTTCCTAGATGACAAATGACAGATTCAAGCACAAAAATCACAACCACAAACACAAGAACACAAAATCACAGTCCAAAATTCAAAACAGGCATAAACAATAAATTTTTAGGGGAAACTTAAGCAAGAGGCTATACCTATCTCCCTTTACTTCCAAAGGAGATCAACAATGCTCCTTGGACCTTGTTCAACAACTAGAACAAGACCAAGGTTCTTCACAAAGAAGATCAAAATCTGCTGATGTTCAAAGTAGAACCAGGTTTTTATGCTTAAGATTCTTCAACATAAATGAACAAACAACTCACCCAATAGCTTAAATCTCTTCACATGCTTGGTATCAACAAGCTTGTAGGAGCTTTAGGCTTTTGGCTAAGGATTAGTACAAGTAATAAGCCAAAACAGAATAAGGATTTTCAAGTTTTTGAAACTTAAAAAACCTAATCAAACATAAACATGCTTAAACCACAAGATCTCAGCACACTTATAACAATCAATGGAACTCAGAATTACTCTTAAAACTCACCAACTTTCAAAAACATAAAAAGGAATTACAATATTTTTCACAATACCAAACTTTTATAAATTTAAAAAGGAATTACAAGTTTTAAAGAGTAAACTGGAACAAAGGCCTCACCATAGGTTGGGGGTCCTTTTATAGGCAACAAGAAGGAAGATTACATGAAACCCTAAGCTAGAAAATCCCAAAAATGTCCTTGAAGTCTTCTAGACGATTTTGATGGAATGAGCTGTCCAAATTGATCCAGGCCGTTCAAATTTGCTTTTGGGGCCAAGCAAGGAGTAACAGCTGTTGATTTGGCCACGTGGCATTGCTTGGAGAGGAGGGTGTGATGTGATTGGGTGAACGAGTTTGGGTGTGGGGTCCAAGGGTGAGTGGAGAAGAGGGAATTTTTGTTGGGAAGGGTTTAGGCTGAGGTGAATCACACATGTGCCAAGGTAATTTCTTTTTCCCCTTTGTTTTGTAAAAAGTAAATTTGGGTTCATCACTGCTACAGTGATTGAGTTTGATCCGAAATTAGGGGAGGGTTAAGTGTTTGGCGGGTGTTTATGTTTTTAAACTTTTAAAGTTGGCAGCCTTGACCCTTGTCTTTTGGAAAAGTATGCAAAACAAGTATTTCAGCCTTAAAATCTCGTTTTCTTTGTTAATAAAGTTTGCACTTTCACACTTTTGGCACAAAACTTTGGAAAAAGGTTTTCAAGGTCTTGTTTTGTCATATTTGAATATTTTGAGGGCTGATCTTGGACATTCTTGATCTTCAAAGGTCTTCAATAGATGTTTTCCTTCATGAGGGACCATAATTGAAAATGTTGAATAGTTGAGGGACTAATCTTGCCATTTCTTCAAAGTTGAAGGACCTTTTTGCAATTTTGACAAACTTAAAGGACCAAACTTGTAATTATGAATTCACAAGGGTTTTAAGTGTCATTTCTTCATTCATTGAGGATCAATCTTGTATTTCATCAAGTCTTCAAGGGTATTTCTTGGATATTTCATGATTAGAGCCCGGTTCATTGTTCGTCTTCGTTTCTTGTGTTCGTTTTTCCTTGTAACTTGTGATCTTTTGTCTTTTTCACGATATCTATACCTAAAATACACATAAACACAAAAGCAAGCATATATATATGGTATTTTATGACATTTTTATGCATTAAAAGCCTGTAAAGAACGATGAGATCATGTATAATTGCCATCTCATCAGCTGTTCATTCAGAAACGAGGTAAAGATATGATTATGGTACAAATATATGTTGATGATATTATATTTGCTGCCTCGACCCAAACCTTATCGGATGAGTTTGGGACACTCATGTCTTCCAAGTTTAAGATGTCAATGATGGGCAAGGTATCATTCTTCTTAGGTCTTCAGATATCTTAGAGTCCTAGAGGCATCTTTATCAATCAATCCAAGTATGCCCTTGAATCGCTTAAGAAATATAAGATGTAATCTTGTGACCCCGCGGATACTCCAATGGTGGAACGAACTAAGCTAGATGCAGATCCAAACGGGATTGCCGTTGATCCGACACTTTATCAGGGAATGATCGCTATCCTTCTGTATATTACAGCTAGTCGACCCGACCTTCAGTTTGCTATCTGTATGTGTGCTCGGTTAAACGAATATTTCGGTATATTAAAGGAACCATTAATCGGGGACTTTGGTATTCGAAGGATTCTTCAATTGCACTCATGGCATATACAGATGTGGATCACGCGGGTTGTCAAGATACAAGGCGTAGCACGAGTGGAATTTTGCAACTACTAGGAGATCGATTAATCAGTTGGGCATCGAAAAGGCAGAAAGAGCTGCAATTTCAAGTACGAAGGCAGAATACAAAGTTATGTCCGGTTGCTGTGCTCAAATTCTTTGGATGAGATAACAATTAAACGACTAGTGTCTAGGTTTCAACAAATAACCGATGTACTGCGACAACAAAAGTGCAATTGCCTTATGCTGCAACAACGTTCAGTTCTCCCGGTGAAAGCATATTGACATTCGCTACCACTTTGTCAAGGAGCAAGTGGAAAATGGAGTGATCGAGCTTTACTTTGTCCGATCTGAGTATCAAATGGCGGATATTTTTACGAAGGCTTTAGATCGCACTCGAATGGAATTTTTGGTCGACAAGCTCGGATTGAAAACTTTCTCGCCCGAGACTCTAAATGATTTGGCAGATGAAGCAATAGAATAGTGATGGTAAACTATTCTATGTATCCTTATTGTGGCAGATCAATCTTGTATTTCATCAAGTCTTCAAGGGTATTTCTTGGATATTTCATGATTAGAGCCCGGTTCATTGTTCGTCTTCGTTTCTCGTGTTCGTTTTTCCTTGTAACTTGTGATCTTTTGTCTTTTTCACGATATCCATACCTAAAATACACATAACCACAAAAGCAAGCATATATATGGTATTTTATGATATTTTTATGCATTAAAAGCCCGTAAAGAACGATGAGATCATGTATAATTGCCATCTCATCACTCCCCCATACTAAACCACTAGCTCATGACCCGTGTTCAACACGGGCTGAAATAATGAATAACCAAAAGTTAAGAAAAACAATGTCGTAAGCAACTATTTGTAATATTCGGGTAATATGTGCAAACATAAACACCAAGTTACTTATAATCGTCAAAAGGTTATTTCGATTGTCAACTAATGTTAAGACTCACTAATACTTTATAATCTTGAAGAATTCTCTCTAACATCTGGCACGTGATATAACCATTTTGACATCATATATTCATAAAATTATGATATGCAATATAAGTATATAAATAAAAGTGTAGATCCATCACAAAAATTAGGTAGAGAACGACCTTTCACCTTATCATCATGCCCAACACCATTGGATTCCTAAAACAAAAATTAATTGATATACCATGTCACAGGGCAATTTTTTCATTGGGATTATAAGATATAAACCTTGATGGCATTGTTTTGAGAAGATGTGTCTGAAGACAGCGCATCATGGGGGAGCATTCTTTTGTTGGTCCTTTATTCTACTCTTTTTCTTTTTGTTCTTAGATGCTTTTACTTCCTTTGAATCTGCAAGACGCAATTAGAGATTCTTATTTATCACAATTTTACAGGCCAACAACTATGTTAGCTAAGATATCATAATACAAATGCATGGAAAACATACTTATAAAAAAAGAGAAGAGAAGCAAGTATGCATACAGATTAGACTGGGGTACCTCCATTTTCTCCATTAATAAATGACAAGAGGTCATCAACTGAACGGTCATCAACATGCTCTACTTCAACTTCAATGCTCTGAAAATCCAATTATTTAGATTTTTTATAAATGAAAGCTTAGCAGATCTGTTTTCTTTCAAGTAAGATTTTTTTTCTGGTTAAAGGTAAAACATAACATGATTTGATACATTCATAAATAACGGAACAAAAGTTCCACCTTTACTCGCAACATACAGGCCGAAGTCTCCTATCATGTAAATCATAAATACCGGCAGATATAGAATGTTGGTGACAGCAAAATTACCTTGAGTTTCTCCTTTTCTTTTAGTTCTTTCCTCTTCCTTGCATATAATCTATTCAATAACCGTATCCGTGGATCATCAGTTATATTTTTTAACGGCTCCATTTTTTCTTCCTGCGGCAATTGAACCTTTATTATAACAAAAGGCCCATAAAGCATATAATTAAGAAAGAACACAGAAAGCACAAAACACCTCTGTTAAATCGTCAGGTATATGGAAAGTTTCACGAATCTCTTCAGGAGTTTTACCAACAATGCATTACCAAATATAAGCAGCACAAACTCATAAAGTTTACCTACAAAAAACCACAACATGGTAGTTAGCTACTCGTACATCAAAATAAACGGGACCAGTTAAAAACAAACCAAAATGGACTTTTTTATTTTGAATTTCAAACCAAAACAAAACAATTACAAACAAAGACATCCACCATTAACAAGAAGCTTAAGGAGTGGAACCAAAAAAAGATAAAAAATACATACAAACTTAAAACTGGGACTAAACTACCTTACGCCAAACACACCTTAACATACTAACTATAACTCAAATGAAGAGCAGATTCTCCAAACCTCAGTCCCACTATACGAATGATCCACAATTCAAAAAGGCCCACATCAGAAACATTTATGCAACAGAAGTTAAAGGCATTGGCACTACCATAACTGCAGACAAAACTAATATTCCAACCCTGCAGACAAACTCAAACTGCAGCAGTCAATGAAACTTGACAGTCACATACCGCAAAACACCGTCTGCGCAATAACTCTTTTACACACCTCATTTACCCAGATCAAAAAACCACTGAACCCCTGATGCCAATCCCGTCCGCTCTTTTTACGGGATCAGGTGCTATAGAAAAATGACTCACATTGGAAATTTGGAACCCCTAAACAAGAGAGACCTGGAGACAAAAAAAAGACACAGACAAAAAGTGGAAACAACATAAAACTGAAATGAAACATTTTTAGAAAAGCCACATAAATTTCAATGATGTATTTTCTCAAACAGTTTGTCTGCATCAGATAATGCACTCATACTCTACAATTCTTTATTCTTAGTGACATGGCCATATGAGTATAACAAAATCAAAGATCAAAAATAAAAAACTTTAAAAAAAATCCTTAAACTTATTTACTTACATGTAAATTACAATGTTGAAGAATGACAAACTTAAATGGTAAGTAATCGAAGCTAGACAAACATATGGGCTTACTAAGTTACTGACATAACAAAGCAACCATTAACTTATATGATGAAGTCATGAAACAACAAAAGGCAAATTAAATGTTTACAAGTCAAAGATAAAGTTACTAAAGAAAGCATAAAAAAGATGAAACTTACCACAACCCATAAACCAAAGAAAAAATGAAACACATGTTGATATCTCAAAGGGGTTTAAGTTCTCTCTAGCTTCGATTACTTACCTAAAAACAAACTTCCATCTGCACAAAACAAAAACAGTATAAAGATTGAGATAAAATAAATGCATACAAAGAAAGGAGCTAATGTATAATAATGCTTATTTTGCATGAAGAGCAGACCCAAAACTTCAAAAGAATGCTTACAAATAAAGGAAATATCAAAAGAAAAAGCACCTTGTTTATTGTATCAAGCTTTTTCTGAATTTTGAAAGGAACGCGCTGCTCAAAAAATAAATTATACGTAGTACTTTTGTATCACCTTGTTTATTGTGTGAATTTTGAAATTCAAAATTCTTGACATATGTGCAAAAGAAACAGCCAACATGTGATTGTTTTTTGTTTTATTAAAACAACATATAAACTTTAAAAGATGCAATATTATTACATCAGCATTAATACAGTTCATAGCTTAATATAATGACACGTAAGGAAAATGTCACTTTAATGATGTCAACGAAAAGTCTGTTTTGATAGAATATATAGATTTCCGTGTCCTCACGCAATGCTAGAATAAAGTATCAAAGCAACTCCAAAATTCATTTTTATTAACCTTTACTGAAAGAAAAACAAACTATGCTACCACTACGATTTGTTAGAGACATTATGTATGATTTTCATCACGAAAGTGAATTTTAGGGTCGATGAATATAAACAAGTGAATGTTCCATAGAGTAAATTTCGTCATCCTTGATTGTCACACATTCCATGCTAAGTGCAAAAACAAGATCATTGTTGGTACAAGTCACAATGCTAACACTACTCATGCATTAAAATTGTGTAATACTTTTTCTCCCCACAATCCTAATTTATTAAAGAAAAAGAAATGTTTCTAGAATTTTTTAACTACTTGTCATGGATCACGAGTGATTCATATTGACTTATTTTGATATTTATTAAGGCCGAAAATAAAGGAGGAAGATTTAATTAATATTTAGCTAAAGGACAAAATCTTTTAAAACGGCTTCTCGTAATCTCCTTAAGTTCATATCTTGACATAACTCGTTTCGCGATTTGAGACCTTTCTCGGACCGATATTTGGCATGTACTTCATACTTCAAATCTTTGGAAGATGTTCTTGAAATTATGGTCTTCTCTTCATATATATGGAATTTCTTCACTTGACATTTTTGAGAGATTCTTCAAAATTTGGACCACGACTTCATCATTTTTCTTCAATCTTTATTTGGGATTTTGATATTCAACGACCCGCCTCCTTTTCGGACTTGAATATATTTATCCTCATACATGTGAGGGTCTTTTTGGATAGATTTTCTACATTCTCTTTAGGGAGCATATTGCTTTTCGTTGTGTGTCTCGATCCTTCATATTGATTTTGGAATAATGATACTTCACATCATCTTGGATCTTTAGCAAAAAAATGGAGTCCTCATGCCTTGTGAGGGCCTTTTTGGACTTCGCCAATCTTCGCGTCCCGCTTCAATAAGTTATGCCCCGGCTATGAACTCTATTCGAACACGAGCAACTTTTAAAAGATCTTGGGCTAATAGCAAAGTAATTATTTGAAATCGTACGACCTTATTTATTGCAATTATTTAATTCCTAATGAATTGATCTTATGGGAGAAAAAGCCACAATTAAAAACACATGAGTTTTTGAAAGAACATTTTCATGTTCTACGTTTAGCATGATCACTTGTCTAACTCTATCATTTCTCGTTCTTCACTATATAAAGACCTCTAATTAAAGAGACTCGTGAATACTTAGCCATGCAAGTCAAAATTAAGCTAACTTTGGTTAGCTTTCATTAAGACTATAATAAATCGAAGTTTTGGGTTTTCAAGCCATTATAGGATCTTGCAATTTCTTAGACTTGGATAAGTTTAAATCTTGCGTTTTAAAGTTCCTACGATAGATGACTTTCTAGGATCATTTATAGGAACTTGCGAAAAGTTCTTGTTCTTAACTCGCATGCATTAAGACTTTCGCATTTTAAAGTTCCCTATATAAAAGTCTAGCAAAACTTGATTTAGCGGGTTAAGGAATGTTAGGAGCTCCAAATGGCCATCAAGTCAAAAATTAGCTCTTATTCTACCCAACGGAAAATATACATTTGTGTCTCAAAAACACTTATGAAAAACTACGAAAATTCTAAAATTTGGCCATTTTTAGCCTTATTAGCAACAAAAACAAAACGATAAATTTTGGAGTGCACGAGGACGTGGGCAAGCAAGTATCTATTTACCCCCCCCCCCCCCCCCCCCCCCATACTAAAAGTAAGCATTGTCCTTAATGTTTCAAGTCTAAGGGTGGATTACCCCCATACTAGAGACGAAAAGTCGAATGCTTAGGATCTAGTATGGAAAGGGTAAGAAACAAATAATCTAAAGCCGTTTATGAATTATGCTAAAAGACTATTGTTAGAACAAATAAGGATATATGTCGTGGATTCGTGAAAAATTCCTTCAAAGAAAATGATCGAAGCTCGAGTGAAACGAACACGAGAGGCTTCGAAAGTGATGATGATGATCTAGATAACACAATCATAAACAACCACACGACATAGAGTTGGAAGGGCAAAAATCCCCTCTCATTAACTACATTAGAAAGCGATAATATGTACATGGATAGACATGGGAACTCTCCCACGAAGCACCTCGTTTTTTATTACCGAGTCATGAGCTCGACTCGATCCCCTCAACGTTTAATTATCATGGGGGAAGGTGACTTGGTCGAGGTCGTTCAAAAGGAGAACTTCCCCACCAAAGTAGTGCTTAAGTCGATGTCCATTCACCATTAGGACCAGCATTTTGAGCTATCTCAATGGTCCCATATGGAAATGCTTGTGTAACGGTGAACGGACTGGACCAACAGGATTTCAAATTCCCGAAAAATATTTTAAACGAGAGTTAAAAAGTAGTACTTGATTACCAATGTTAAAAACACGGTTTTTAATTTTAGCATCATGAAACTTTTTAGTCTTTTCCTTAAAAATTAATGAATTTTCATAAGCAAGATCTCTTAATTCATCTAATTCATTTAAATGTATTTTCCGGTGATCTCCCGCGGTCTTCAAGTCAAAATTGGCATGCTTTAATGCCCAATATGCTTTATGTTCCAATTCGATGAGCAAATGACAATTCTTTCCATAAACCAACTTATACGGTGTACAACCGATAGGCGTTTTGTAAGCGGTACGGGATGCCCATAAAGCATCGTCGAGTTTGTTGGACCACGAAGCACGGTTCTCTCCAATCGATCTCTTTAAAATTCTCTTCAAGGCTCGGTTTGAAACATCGACTTTCCCACTCGTTTGTGGGTGATAAGCCGTAGAAAGACGATGCGTAACTCCATTTTTTTCAAGACTTTTTCGAATTGGTCGTTACAAAAATGGGTTCCACGATCGCTTATAATAGCACGAGGGTTTCCAAACCGAGAGAATAGTTGTTTCAAGAACTTCACAACAACACGCGCGTCATTCGTAGGCAAAGCCTTAGCTTCAACCCATTTGGATAAGCAGTCGACGGCGACGAGGATATATTTGTTTCCTCGAGACGATGGGAATGGTCCCATAAAATCTATGCCCCAAACGTAGAAAATCTCACAAACTTGAATTATGTTTTGTGGCATTTCATCCTTTTGAGACGATTTTCCTTGACGTTGACAAGAATCACACGACTTTACAAGTACGTGTGCATCACGATAGATCGTAGGCCAAAAGAAACCGACATCGAACACTTTCTTAGCCGTGAGATTAGCACCATGGTGACCACCCGTGGGTCCCTCGTGACAAGCTCTAAGGACATTAGTAGCTTCGGTGCCATGAACACAACGTGGAACGAGTTGATCCGCACATACTCGAAAGAGATAAGGGTCGTCCCAAAAATAGAACTTGACGTCACGAAAGAATTTTCGTTTTTCTTGCGTCGTCATACCCTTGATTATGAAGTTGCCCGCATGGTAATTTGCGATGTCCGCAAACATGGGGTGTCGTCTTTAGAGTTCACCACACCAAGTGTTTCGAGAGGAAATGTTTCGGTAATTTCTTTGTTCTTGAAAACATCTTTGTGAGGATCCTCTAAGCGTGAAAGATGATCGGCCGCTAAATTCTCGGCTCCTTTTTTGTCAAGCACGGTGACATCAAATTCTTGTAGGAGGCGAATCCAACGAAGCAACCTTGGCTTAGCGTCTTGTTTAGCCAAAAGATATTTGATAGCCGAATGGTCCGTATACACGATGCTTTTAGTTAAAACGAGATAAGGTCGGAATTTTTCAAAAGCGTATACTACCGCTAGGAATTCCTTTTCCGTGGTAGTATATTTCATTTGAGCCTCGATCATCGTTTTACTAGCATAATGTATAGGACGGAAGTCCTTTTCATAGCGTTGCCCTAAAACGGCACCAATTGCATAATCGCTAGCATCGCACATTAGCTCAAATGGAAGATTCCAATTTGGAGCTACGAGAATAGGAGCTTTGGTAAGTTTCCTTCTAAGAGTTTCAAAAGATCGGACAAAATCTTCGTAAAAGACAAAAGGAGAATCTTTTTCGAGTAGATGTGTCATTGGTCGAGATATTTTCGAGAAATCTTTAATAAAGCCTCGATAAAAGCCGGTGTGGCCTAGGAAACTTCGAACTCCTTTGACGGTTTTGGGGTGAGGTAAATTTGAAATGACGTCGATTTTTGCTTTGTCGACCTCAATCCCCGCTTTCGATATTTTATGTCCTAAGACAATTCCTTGCTTGCACATAAAGTGACATTTTTCTCAATTAAGTATTTCTTCACATCGTTTTAACATTTTTTCCAAGTTATTTAAGCATGACGTATACGAATCACCAATTACCGAGAAATCATCCATGAACACTTCCATCGACTTCTCGATCATGTCATGGAAAATAGCCATCATACACCGTTGAAACGTACCGGGTGCATTACAAAGTCCGAAAGGCATTCTACGATAAGCAAACGTTCCGTAAGGACACGTAAACGTAGTTTTCTCTTGATCACGAGGGTCGATAGGGATTTGAAAGTAACCGGAAAAACCATATAAAAAGCAATAGAAATCGTTTCCCGCAAGTCGCTCCAGCATTTGATCCATGAAGGTCAAGGGAAAATGGTCTTTTCGAGTTGCATTGTTGAGTTTACGATAATCGATACAAACTCTCCAACCGGTCACGACACGTGTTGGAATTAACTCGTTGTTTTCATTCGGTACAACGGTCATTCCTCCCTTCTTAGGGACACAATGAATTGGGCTCACCCATGGACTATCCGAGATAGGATTAATCATTCCCGTGTCGAGAAGTTTTAAAACCTCTTTTTTAATGACATCGTGAATTTTAGGGTTTACCCTTCTTTGAGATTGGATTGCGGGTTTGTAATCTTCCTCCATTGATATCTTGTGGGTACAAAATTTAGGATCGATTCCTTTAATGTCGGAGATTTTCCACGCAATTGCTCCTTTATGGGCTTTCAAGATTTTTATAAGTGCGGTTTTTTCGTTATCGGAAAGATTTTTTGCAATAATTACCGACAACTTATCATCACCTTCTAGAAATGCGTATTATAGATGAGGTGGGAGATCTTTCAATTCTAGGATTGGTGGATCCTCGATTGAAGATTTTGGTTCAACACTCATAATTTCCATCGGCGGAAAATATGATGGAATTTTTTCGTTACTATCGTTCACATTTTCTTCATTGTCGATAAAATCGCCTCCTTCGAATGGAGCGAGAGAGTGTGAATTTTTAGCAACAATAGGATCTAGAATAGTTGGATTGCCACTAATGGAACCTTCGGAAAATTCTAACACTTCTTGTGAAAATTCATCGCAAACTACGTCAATTAAATCAACGTGATTTATAGTAGCGATAGCGTAAACATGAGAAGGTGTCGAATTTTTGGTAGCGTTGATGACAAGTTCCTCCTCGTTAAATCGTAATGTGATCTTTCTAGCGTGAACATCGATAATCGATCTCGAGGTGTCTAAGAATGGACGGCCCAAAATTAGAGGAACTTGTGGATCCGCGAGAATATCTACGACGATAAAATCGACCGAAAAGTAGAATTTCCTAACCTTAACGAAAACGTCTTCAACAATTCCACATGCGAGAATTGTTGAATGATCGGCCATTTCAATGGACATCTTCGAAGGAATAAGAGCCGGAAGTGATAGCGATTTCCACATCGAAAAAGGCATCAAATTAATGCTTGCATCAACATCGGCTAAGGCAAGACATCCTTCCATTTCTTGAATATCACACGGGATAAGGAATTTCCCGGGGTCTCCCACTTTTTCCGGTATTCGGGTAAGATAAACCGAAGAACAATTAGATAGCTTTGAAAGCTTCTCCTTATCGTTCATCATACTTTTAAAAGTGGAGGCGAAACGAGGCATGTATAACAACGCATCGGGTAAACTTACGTCAAAATGCACTTGTTGAAACATTTTAATAAAAAGCTCGATTTGTTTTTTGTTACGTTCATTAAGTTTCTCCTTATTACGACTAGATGGATAAGGAAAGGGTGGTGTGGGTTGGGCATAAGGCAACGGCCTTGGAATCTCGTGTTCCACAATTGGTATGGGTTCGACTGTAGGTGTGGTATGAGCGGTACTTCGTGGGCTTGAGATATGCTCCTTTTCGACCACCACCTCGGGTTCATTTTAAATTTCTTTCTTCTTGGAAATATTTGCACGAGAAATGGGTTCATTAAAACTTTTACCACTACGAGTAGTAATAACCTTCATTTCACCCTTTGGGTTTGCAATGGTATCACTAGGAAGACCACCCGAGGAAGACGGTTTACACATTATGGCTTCAAACATGCTTGCCATTCGATCTTCGAATTTAGATTGCCTTTGATCCGCTTTTAATAACTATAGCTTAATTTTATGTTAGCCTTGTTCCATCTTTTGTTGATTTTGTTGAAGACGTTGAACATTACCCTCCAAAGCGTGAGTTTTTAATTCGTTCGCAAGCTCATTTTTTAACTCGTTTTTCAACTCGGTTCTCAAACTTATCATTTCTCGTTGCATATTATCAAATTTAGCATCGTTGTCCTTTGCATAATCCAAAAATTCACCATTAAGGTTTTTAGTGTGAGCATTTTGAAAACCTTGACTCGTATTTTGAAATCACGATTTTGGTTTTGATTTGAAACTTGCCCATTGTTACCACTCGTATAAGTTCCCTTGTTGTAGTTACGTGAATTGCCTTGGTAACCATTTCCTTGATTATTGTTTCGATAGTTGTTAACATTTTGATTTTGAGGGACTTGGTTTGGACGTGAATTTTGACCAAAAGTTCCCGTGGCTATGCAAGCACTCGAAGTGCTACCACCGGCAGTAATGCATTCGGAAAGATCATGTGCTCCTCCACACGATAAACAACTCTTATCAACCACTTTGACGGATGCGGAATTGGAAGCTTCCTTAGCTTTCCAATGAGTCATAAGCGATGAAAATAGATCGAAAAATCTATTTTCCTCATTTGCTTCGTTTTGGAGAATGTTCATGTTGTGAGACGATGATGAACCCATATTGGCAACACTCGGTGTGTTATGAGGGTTGTAAACCTTAGATATATTCTCGATGATAGTTAAAGCTTCATTTGTCGTTTTGCACAAAAATTACCACCCGCGGCTGCATTTAAATAGTCTCGCTCCTGATCGTTAAGTCCGTTATAAAATGTATCAATTTGATGCAATTCGGAAAAATCATGGTGTGGACATTCGTGTAACATTTCCTTAAATCGTTCCCATGCCATAGAAAAACTCTCATTAGGTTTTTGCGTAAACCTTGAAATTTCATTTTTCAAATGTGTCGTTTTCGATGGTGGAAAAAATTGGTTCACAAATTTAGACACGAGATCACCCCCCGTCAAAATGAATTTGGAGGTTCTTTCTCAAGCCAAATTTTAGCGGGACCATCTAATGAGTACGGAAACAACATCATCTTAATGGCGTCGTGTGGAACATCCTTAAATTTGCTCGTTGCGGTGAGACGATTAAAATTCCTTATGTGATAATGTGGGTTATCTTTTTCATGTCCTTGAAATTTGTTCGCTTGAAGCATCGACATTAAACCCGTTTTGATTTCGAAATTCTCCGCAAGGATACCGGGAATCACAATCGCTTCTCCAAAACCCTCGGTGGGTGGTTGAAGCAACTCCATCATAGTACGATTAGCCATAGTGACTATTTGTTCTACAACGGGTTCGACAATTGGAGATTTTTCAACCAATGTGTGGTTTACTTCTTGTTGACGACGTTTACGAGCACGTTTCGCTTGTGAGCGAGTTTGCATAAACGTTACGAAGAGTAGGAGGTGAGAAAAGAAGATTCTTTTTGGTGTTTTTATGTTATTCAATTTTTTTTTGTGTTTTTGATTGTTTTTATTTTTTTGGATTTTGGATGTATTACGTAGACAATCAATCTACAAAAATCTCTCCTGGAATCAAACTCTTGATTAAAGAAGCCTCAAAGAATGAAAACGATCACGTGGAGTGAACACCTTCGAATGACTTTAGAACTTTGGTGAAAACCAAATTGTTCAAGAGGGTTTAATCACAAAGAAACCAAGCAAATATATATGATACGTAATCATACTTTGGGCGGCAAAACCCTCGTTTAGCTTTCAAAATCAAACACTCACAAGTTAACGGGGGGAATGAGGTGGCACAAAGCACTTAAGTACCTAGCTTCCCTTTAACGGCCTTTTATAGCACGTTGCCTATCTATTCACCTTAAAGTTCGTATTTTTCAAAATCGAGCTTCACGAAAGTATTTATCTATTTTTGCCTTTTTCTTTTTGTTTGAGATTCGAATACAATGATTGAGTATGAAATCCCAAATCATGGTTGTGTTTTCACACTTTTGGAGATATTGTATGTTTATTGTGATACGTATACAATATATTAATAATATTCAAAAAGAAAACCAAAAACCGTTAATACGTTTTAATGGAGTTCCGCTTAACACAAATAGTTATTATGGATAATATCAAAAACAAAAGTTTCCAAATTAAAGCACAACACACCTCCCCGGCAGCGGCGCCAAAAATGATTGTAGTGGTTTTACACACTTTTAGGAAAACGAGGTAAATAGGGTAAGCGTTAAACACGAGGTTTAAGGAAAAACCAAGTATTAATGACCCAAGTGAAAAAGTTCGTTTCCCAAGGAGGATGCGTAAAAATTATACTACGACGTGAAAAACGTAAAACCGTAAAAATGAGCAAAATAAAAACAAATTCTAAAAATTACCAAAAAATTACCAAAAATCAAATAAAATAAACTAAGGTTTACAAAAAATCCAAACATGCCAAAACCTTTTATTTAATTAAATATTAATTTTTAAATGCTAATTAAAGCCCTAAAAATCAAAATTAACTAATAAAAAGTCCAAACCAAGATTTTCAAGTTGGTAAACCTATAAAATAAACTAAAAAGACTAAAAACAATTTTTATGAAATTTAAAACTAATTAAAACTATTTAAAAACTATTTAAAATGATTAAAATATATTAAAACTTAAAATAATTCTAGAAAATAGAAAAATGATGATAAAAATAATCTAAGAGTTTCAAAAATCCTATTTTAATGTAATTAAGCTAAGAAAAATATAAAAAGTGCTAAAAAGTGAAATTTGAAAAATAATAATCAAATATTATTAAAATATTATTAAAAATATAAAAATTATAAAAAATTTTTAAAAACTTGCAAGCTAGCTTATTTTAACCTAAATAAACAGAAAATGAAAGTGAAATGACCAAAATACCCCTATTGGGCCCTCAAATGGGCTAAAACCCAAAACAGTCAACACAAATGGGCTTAATGGGCCCAAAAAGTCAAACTTGGCCCAATTGATTTGGAAAAGCCCTATCTGACTCAAAATTCAATTCTAAACACAAAACTCTGAAGGCCCAAAAACTGAAAATGAGCTTATCACAACTTAATGAACACACGGCTTATTCTTATTGGGCCAATAAGCCCATTAAGCAATAAGCCAATGCCATAAGCTCTAATTTGACACACAACCTTCTTTTGGGATTCTAAAGAGATCTGTAAAAAGAAATTTTGAAAAATCACACTCAATAAGCCAGAAATAAGCAAAGTACAAATCCACTAAAAGACAAAATAGTCGGGTTTGAGTTTTAGGGCACCTCAGAATTTGATTCAACTTGTAAAATGTTACAAATGACTTCAATAAGCCAAAACAATCAACCAAAATCCAATAAGCAAAACCAATAAGCTGGAATTAAGCAATAAGCACTTTGGAAAAAGTCAATTAAGTTGGTTTTCTAGTCAAACCTAAAAGTCAACTCCCCACATGCTCTAGAATGAACAAATGGGTCAAATGAGGAGCACTTATAACAAATTTGAAGTTGTTGCACGTTTTGATAAGCTATAATAGCTTATTGATAAGTTGATGACCAATTAACACTAGCAGGGGGAACTTTCAGTAGGAACTGGTTCCCACTGCTTTGACTATTTGACCTTTGATTTTAGAGAGATTATGTATGTTTTGTTGGAAGACAAGGGCACCCAAGTGATCAGTTAATCACAAGGAGTCACAATCAAGCACAATAACATACTTTAGTACAACCAATTAGCACAGAAAAATCAAACAAGCACCAGATCTAGCACAGATTTGGAAGAATAAGCTGTTATGCACACTTAAGCAGTTTGAGCATGAATAAGCACACCAAAATGAAACAAATGCATACACAAGCTATATAAACTGTTATTAAGCACAAACTATTTAAATCAACCACTGAATCAAAGTATGGAACAAGATCAAAGCAGATTCAACTTGCTGATATGAACTTCAAGAACAATAGCACACTTTTCTGATGTAAATGACCAAAGATCCATTTTCAACACTTCAATCCTACTTCCCTGATGTAACTAACTAAGATTTATCACTTGTTAACCCTAGTCTATGATTAGAACTAGGTGTCCTTCAAATCTCAGCCAATTTTAACTAGTAAACAAGATTTTAGAGCCCTTTGTTGATACTAGGTGATTATATGCACAAAACTTGCAGAAAATAGTCCGATACCACTAAGCACATAGCAACACAAAGCACTTACTCCAAATCACACAAATCCACAATAGGTTGTTATCACAAACACACCTTAATCCACAACTTTTCAAAGCAACTTGTGATTTCTAAACACAACCTACTGATTTTATGATTCAAACTCACTTCTTATATGACAAATGACAGATTCAAGCACAAAAATCACAACCACAAACACAAGAACACAAAATCACAGTCCAAAATTCAAAATAGGCATAAACAAGAAATTTTTAGGGGAAACTTAACCAAGAGGCTATACCTATCTCCTTTTACTTCCGAAGGAGATCAACAATGCTCCTTGGACCTTGTTCAACAACTAGAACAAGACCAAGGTTCTTCACAAAGAAGATCAAAACCTGCTGATGTTTAAAGTAGAACCAGGTTTTTATGCTTATGATTCTTCAACACAAATGAACAAACAACTCACCCAATAGCTTAAATCTCTTCACAGGCTTGGTGTCAACAAGCTTGTATAAGCTTTAGGCTTTTGGCTAAGGATTAGTACAAGTAATAAGCCAAAACAGAATAAGGATTTTCAAGTTTTTGAAACTTTGAAAACCTAATCAAACATAAACGTGCTTAAACCACAAGATCTCAGCACACTTATAACAATCAATGGAACTCTGAATTACTCTTAAAACACACCAACTTTCAAAAATATAAAAAGGAATTACAATATTTTTCAAAATACCAAACTTTTATAAATTTAAAAAAGAATTACAAGTTTTAAAGAGTAAAACTGGAACAAAGGCCTCACTACAGGTTAGGGGTCCTTTTATAGGCAACAAGAAGGAAGATTACATGAAACCCTAAGCTAGAAAATCCCAAAAATGTCCCTAAAGTCTTCTAGACCATTTTGATGGAATGAGTTGTCCAAATTGATCCAGGCCGTCCAAATTTGCTTTGGGGCCAAGCAAGGAGTAATAGTTGTTGATTTGGTCACGTGGCATTGCTTGGAGAGGAGGGTGTGATGTGATTGGGTGAACGGGTTTGGGTGTGGGGTCCAAGGGTGAGTGGAGAAGAGGGAATTTTTGTTGGGAAGGGTTTAGGCTGAGGTGAATCACACATGTGCCAAGGTAATTTATTTTTCCCCTTTGTTTTGTAAATAGTAAATCTGGGTTCATCACTGCTACAATGATTGAGTTTGATCCGAAATTAGGGGAGGGTTATGTGTTTGGCGGGTGTTTAAGTTTTTAAACTTTTAAAGTTGGCAGCCTTGGCCCTTGTCCTTTGGAAAAGTATGCAAAACAAGTATTTCAGCCTTAAAGTCCCATTTTAGTTGTTAATAAAGTTTGCACTTTCACACTTTTGGCATAAAACTTTGGAAAAAGGTTTTCAAAGGCTTGTTTTGTCATATTTGAATATTTTGAGGGCTGATCTTGGACATTCTTGATCTTCAAAGGTCTTCAATAGATGTTTTCCTTCATGAGGGACCATAATTGACAATGTTGAATAGTTGAGGGACTAATCTTGCCATTTCTTCAAAGTTGAAGGACCTTTTTGCAATTTTGACAAACTTAAAGGACCAAACTTGTAATTATGAATTCACAAGGGTTTTAAGTGTCATTTCTTCATTCATTGAGGATCAATCTTGTATTTCATCAAGTCTTTAAGGGTATTTCTTGGATATTTCATGATTAGAGCCGGGTTCATTGTTCATCTTCGTTTCTCGTGTTCGTTTTTCCTTGTAACTTGTGATCTTTTGTCTTTTTCACGATATCTATACCTAAAATAGACATAAACACAAAAGCAAGCATATATATGGTATTTTATGACTTTTTTATGCATTAAAAGCCCGTAAAGAACGATGAGATCATGTATAATTGCCATCTCATCAGCTGTTCATTCAGAAACGAGGTAAAGATATGATTATGGTACAAATATATGTTGATGATATTATATTTGCTGCCTCGACCCAAACCTTATCGGATGAGTTTGGGACACTCATGTCTTCCAAGTTTAAGATGTCAATGATGGGCAAGGTATCATTCTTCTTAGGTCTTCAGATATCTCAGAGTCCCAGAGGCATCTTTATCAATCAATCCAAGTATGCCCTTGAATCGCTTAAGAAATATAAGATGGAATCTTGTGACCCCGCGGATACTCCAACGGTGGAACGAACTAAGCTAGATGTAGATCCAAACGGGATTGCCGTTGATCCGACACTTTATCGGGGAATGATCGGTATCCTTCTGTATATTACAGCTAGTCGACCCGACCTTCAGTTTGCTATCTGTATCTGTGCTCGGTTAAACGAATATTTCGGTATATTAAAGGAACCATTAATCGGGGACTTTGGTATTCGAAGGATTCTTCGATTGCACTCATGGCATATACAGATGTGGATCACGCGGGTTGTCAAGATACAAGGTGTAGCTCGATTGGAATTTTGCAACTACTAGGAGATCGATTAATCAGTTGGGCATCGAAAAGGCAGAAAAGAGCTGCAATTTCAAGTACGGAGGCAGAATACAAAGTTATGTCCGGTTGCTATGCTCAAATTCTTTGGATGAGATCACAATTAAACGACTAGTGTCTAGGTTTCAACAAATAACCGATGTACTGCGACAACAAAAGTGCAATTGCCTTATGCTGCAACATCGTTCAGTTCTCCCGGTGAAAGCATATTGACATTCGCTACCACTTTATCAAGGAGCAAGTGGAAAATGGAGTGATCGAGCTTTACTTTGTCCGATCTGAGTATCAAATGGCGGATATTTTTACGAAGGCTTTAGATCGCACTCGAATGGAATTTTTGGTCGACAAGCTCGGATTGAAAACTTTCTCGCCCGAGACTCTAAATGATTTGGTAGATGAAGCGACAGAATAGTGATGGTAAACTATTCTATGTATCCTTAGTGATCATTCGTATATATAGTTTGTATTTTTATCCACAAAAGCAAAATACAAATATATAAAAACCATATGAAAACCCCAAAAATTGAAAAATATCTTAAAAATTCAAAATCTTTTTACTTTATTTTTTTAAAGGCATGTCTTTTAGTACGATAATATTGACGGCCTTAGAAATGTTGATTAATATCGACACGGAACCATAAATAGAGTTCGTATAAAAGTTATACATATTTTAAAACATGCCTATATGGCTTGTAGTTATTTCAGACTACAACCCGGTTTTCATAATCAAGTCAAGCATTTCTTATGAAAGCTATGGCTCAACAACGGGAATTAACTTTCTCGGGCATGGTTTACTTTATAACAATGGAAGGGATTGTGTTTACGTAATAAAACAATCTAACACGGATATATGTACGGATCAGTGCATTTATTTGTTACATCAAGAGTAATCTGGTTTTTATGAAGTTATCATCTCTACATCGTAGAAATCTACAATTGGTATCTATATACTCGACGATATGACTACTCAAACGGAGATTACAGCTCTTTGAATAGAACACGGGTCAACAATTGAGGGGGAGTAATCGTCAAGCATTCAGAATTTTCAACGCTGACAGTACCAAGTTCACAAATTGGTGTCAAGACAACAATACCAATCGTACATGTGGTGTCAAGAGATGACTTCAGACGTGACGAGGCGACCAACATTTTTCAACAAGAACCATTTGATCTTATCATATGATGTTCTCATCACTCAGGTCCAACCTTGTCAATACTTTCTAATATGGTGAATATGTGATCATGTTACAAATTGGTATTATATTTCACAAACTGGTCTCATGGAGATGCAACGGCTTTACATTTTTCTTCCGAAAAACTTTTTAAACTTCATTAAATAAATTGATATAAAAAATATCAGTTGGGTTAATATTTTTAATATGGGGGAGAAAATGTGATTTAATATTGAGATCAATAATGGTTTGACTTAAAGTGATAGCTAACCCCGACATGTGCGAAATGTTTTTGAATATCGTGGCATATGTTAAGGGGGAGCAAAATGGATTTGCTATATCAAAATGGATTTTCATGGTGACATATACTTACCCACAACCCATTTATTTCACGATGATGAAGATTGTGGTGACATAAGGATGGTAGGATAGGTTAAGTTCAATGATTCTTCTAAAACCGGAGGAATCTTCCCAAGGACATTCCATAGCTAGAAATAGTAGTCCTTAGGAAAGATGGAGAAAGTTTATGAACGTAGCTGAATGCCGACAAAGTACTTAAGTTAGCACTGGAACAATCACAACAATATGCTAGTTATGACGTATTGGTAAGCATTGAAGGGGTTGAATAATGAAAAAGAATTGTAAAGATAAAGGGTCTAAAGAAAGAAGCCATCCTTACAACCTTAGGCAGAAACCGGGTCAATACATATGCTATTGAGATCATTTTTAACGATGTTGGATATTAAAGATAAGATATCATGGACCCACTGATGCAATGCACAACCCATACCAGCTAACTCAGATATCTCTTAAAAGGTATTTGTTTTAATCACACAGAGACAACGCATTATCTATCGATTTATTCACTCCGAATATATTGATACTGAAAAGGTGCCACTCCTCTCCAGCCTCCGAACTAAAAATCCAAAGTGAATGATTGAGTCTAGAGCCATTTGAGATCATCAAATATCTCATTAAGACACACTTCCATATTTCCTTGCTTCATCACACTCTGTGAAAAGTAAGAAACATATTAAGAGTCCTACGAAATATCTTCATGATCTTGCCTGAACATCCGAGTAATACGTAAGTATTTACAATGAAGATGGAAATACTTCTTGAGCGAACATCAAAAAGCTCATGGTAGGTGACCTGTGCGATTCTTTATGAATCAAAATTGTGATAACTGGAAAGAAATAGTTTAATTGTTAACTGAATTTAAACACGTTCCAGGCCTCTACACAATATCTCAGTGATCTTGCCAGAACACTCAGAGTGATACCTTAGTGTTCACAGTGAGGAGTGGAAATCCTTCTAGTGTTAACATCAAACAGCACTTGGTAGGTAACTTGCAAGATTCAATATGAATCGAGCTCGTGACAACTGGAAAGCAACGATGGTGAGATTCTTTTATGAATCAAACTTGTTCCAAGAATCGGAATTGACGGCTTCAATCATGCAAATAACTTTATTCAAGTGATTCACTCTTTACGTTCGCAGTCAACTTTGGACGGTCGAGTAAAGATAACGGGTTTACCCGCGAAATCTTGTCAAGGAGATTTTTAATTAAATCTACCTACCACAAGTACGATATTTTATATCGTCCAATGGTCTTCACCGACCGGAGGTAAAATGCTATCGAATTAGAATGAAATGTTAATAGCCATTTCGTTTGTGTCTACTTATGTTACTACATTTGAAGACGGTGGCGTTGCAGAATCCAAGAAGAAGTCGTCCCCAGATGCTTATACTTTTCGTACTTAATACTTCAACAAATTCATGAAAGCCTAAAAGTTAAGTCTTCCGCTGTATCAAGATCTGAATCTTTCAAGAATTACAAAGGTGTAGGTATGTGGGACATGAAGTCACGAAGAGGCGATGATCACAAGTGATGAACAAGCTCATGGCAAGAGATCAATGCTCAAGATTCATTTCAAAGATCACATCAACATATTCACCAGAAAAGAAAAAGAAAAGAAAGACGAAGACTACAAGCTCAAGACAAGCATAATATGCTAGGTTTATTTTATTATGGTAACTCGGGTATCGCCCTTGTTTGGAGTGACCTCCCTTAGGGGGAGATTGTTGGAAATACGTCTTACGAAAATAGGAAGATTCGGTCACTCCCACAATATATTAAGTAGTAGCTCGTTGATACTTGTTATTTGATTGGGTTCGATTTAGTTCTCGGTATCTTCTCGATATTTTTCGTTGTTTTGTTCTCAGTGTCTTTTCGAATGGATCACGGCTCCAAGTGGTACTTATCGTTCTTGGTGACAAAGAGGGGATTTGGTTTTCTGTCCTACTTGAAATGTAAGTGCGAAACTTAATTAAAATGAGCTAAAAACAAATCTAGGAAAATTGTCACTTTTTATAAAAAGTAAGCTTGAAAATTAAAACAACTAAATTAATGAAACTAATTATTGCGATGGAATAAAAAGACTTGTCGCAATGTTGGTTCTGTCGCAATGTATGTATCGCAATAAGGCCTATCACAATAACCTGTCGCAATAAAGAACTGTCACAATATTGATCTCAATAATGGACTTGTCGCAATAACCTGTCGCAATATGGCTAACAAAAACTGGGCAGCGTTCTGTCGCAATATACCCTTAACCCCGTCGCAATAAACGATCGCAATAAGCGATCGCAATCACGGCCGGAATAAGGTGGGTTGTCTCAATATTGATCGCAAAGTAGAAACCCTAAGGTTTATTGCAATCACCAAGTAGCAGTCAGAATGTTCGATCGCAATAACAAAACTCTTACCTTTTGCGATGGATCACAAAGTATTACGATGGAATGTAATAAGCTAAAAACAATAAGCACTTCCAATAAGCACTTATCCAAAACTCAACAATATCAATATCAAGGGGAACAAAATAAGCTACAAATGGAAAACTTATCAAAACGCCAAATACGCAACTTTGTAAAATAACTTTTGAAAGATTAAACTTTTGAGATCATTAAGAAGGAAATAAGCTAGACACCAAATTAGCAAATGATAAAACTTGGGAATCTTAAAGACACGAATCAAGAAAAACTAAAAACCATGAACTTTTTGTGGCGTGTGGAAATTAAAGACGAAAAAGATGAAGAAAACAAGATCGTGAATAACAAGAAACTTGAAAAAGATGAAGATGAAAACAAGATTAAGCGTAGAAAGTAAATTTTTGATTAAAAGCAAGAAAGGAAGATGAAAGTTTTCTAGTGAGAGAAAGTTAAGCTTTCTCTCTCTAGAATCTAAAGACTACAAAATGAAAGAAAAATAAAGAACAAAAACTAACTAGCTCCAAAATTGTGAGGAGAAGGCCTATTTATAGGTGTTTGCTTGTGGGCTTGTGAATGGGCTTGTACATGGGCTTGTCTTCTTCTTTCTTCTTTAGTCTTTACATTTCTTTAAACAAACGTTTCCGACTTTTGATTTTAAGAAGTGTCGGTGAATAATTCCAACTCGTCTTTTAATTTCTCGTTAAATAGACTTGAGTTCTTCGACATATACAAATCTTCTGTCTTTGGCCCTTTTCTTCGATAAATCTTCAAATAGGTCCATTGACTTCCAATCTTTTACATTCTTGGACTCTAGACTTCGTCTTCAGTCTTTTTCTTCAATAAAACCCGTGCAATCCCATGTTTTCTTCAATATTTATCCGGTTGGCTCTAAAAACACAACAAAGACAAAAACCACGCATAATTCCAAATAAATGATATTAAATACGCGTTTTGGTCTCGTTTTAGCAAGAAATAAGTGGTAAAAGGATGGGTGTTTTCACACCTATCAAATCCCCTACACTTAACCATTGCCATGCCCTCATGCAATGCTTAGCGACAAAGCAAACTTACACTTTTCTCATAATTAATCAATCTTGGCCTTATTAACATAAACTACTACTACCAAACAAAAATTAAAGTTCTAAAGAGAGATAAAAGCTTGAATAAAACAAAAGGGATAGAAAACCATTTTCACTTGAAAATAGCTACGTGGAAATAACTTGCAAAGAGATCTAAGACTTACATTAGGGCTTTGGTCCTGCGAAGATTTATCACCCTCAAGTTTCATGTTCCCCATGCCAAGCTTAAAAACGAGATCATTGTTAGTATAAGTTAGCACAACTAACACTTACTCATGCGGTTCAATTAATCACTTAGACTCTCTTATTCCTATGGGTATCTCTTATATTTTATTGATGTCTTGAATGATCACGAGGATGCATTGTTGACTTATTTTGATAGGTTCTTAGGGCTGAAAATAAAGTAGGACGATCTAATCCATAGTTAGCTAAAGGACAAAATATTTTAAAACTACTTCTCCAGACCTCATAAACTTCATATCTTGGCATAACTCGCTTCACGATTTGAGACCTTTCTCGGACCGATATTTGGCATTTACTTCATACTTCGAATCTTGAGAAGACGTTCTTGAAATAATGGCCTTCTCTTCGTTTATAGTGTATATCTTCACTTGGGGAAGTTGAGATATTTTCTTCAATTGTTGACCATGACTTCTTCATTATTTATTCAATCCTTATTTAGGACTTTGATATACAACGATCCGCCTCCTTTTCGGACTTGGATCTATTTATCCTCATACCTTGTTAGGGTCTTTTCGGATATACTTCTCCATGATCTTTATGGGAGTGATTGCTTTTCGTCGTGTGTCTTGACCCTTCATATTGATTTGGATATAATGATACTTCACATCATCTTGGATCTTTTGCAACAAAATGGAATCCTCATTCCTTGTTAGGGCCTTTTTGGACTCGCCAATCTTCGTGTCCCGTTTCAATAAGTTATGCCTTGGCTATGAACTCTAATTAATACCGAGCAACTTTTAAACGATCTTGGGCTAATAGCTAGGTAATTTTTCAGACCGTACGACCTTATTTATTGCAATTATTTATTTACAAGCGATGGGAGAAAAAGATCATAATTAACTCACATAAGTTAATGAAAGAATACCAAACTTATAATAACTCTATCATTTCTCGTTCTCCACAGTTTAAAATCTCAAGGAATGAGACTCGTGGATACTTAGCCTAATAAACCAATTAAGGTCTACATGGTTAAGGATACTAGCTAGAGTAAACTTGGGTAAGTAAACTCGGGTTGAGTCAAAATATTCGCAACAGGCCTAATATATCAAAGACTTCTAAACTAGCTAAACCTTATTAATATTTTTGACTTTATTATGGAATATATACATATGAAAGCAAAGATAGAAGGAAGGAAATAAAAGACATATTTAAAAATTACAACTATATGGCCAAAGTTAATTAAAAATTTGAAAAATGCGGAAAAAGATGATTTACCGGTTAAATGAAGGCATTTTCATGGAAAAGTCCACTTATAACTTCGATAGAAGTCTCCCCTACACTTAAGATAAACATTGTCCTCAATGTTTAAGCATGTGGGAAAAGTCTCCCCTACACTTATGACATTGTGCACGTTGGTTAAATCAAGCTAAGGAGGAGACAACTAAAGTGATCAATTTCAAATGTGAGTATGAAGAAAATTGAATCACGATAGTTGAGAGATAGAACCGGATTCACGGATAACATGGGAGCATGGTTCTTCAAGGATTCCAAAAGTGCACTTATCCCTGTAATCACATCACCACACAAACACAAACAACCCATATAGGTCTCCCTACACTTAGGAGGTAAAAGGATAGATACTCGGGTTGCCTCCCGAGGAGTGCTTGTTTTTGATAACCGAGTCACGAGCCTGACTCGGTCCCAAACTAATTCAAAGGGAAGGTGGAGAGGGGTGGAATTATCTCTGCAGAGATGTCCTCTCCAAGGTACAACTTCACTCGTTGGCCATTCACCTTAAAATTTGGTCCATTGGGTTGAGCAAGGTCAAGGGTACCATATGGAAAAATTTGAGCGATGGTGAATGGGCCGGACCAACGAGTTTCAACTTGCCAGAAAATATTTTTAACCGAGAGTTGAAGAGTAAAACTTTGTCTCCAACTTGGAACTCTCGGTTCATAATATTTGAGTCATGGATGAGCTTAGTTCTTTCTTTATAGATCAAAGAGTTTTCATAAGCTTCATTCCGCAATTCATCAAGTTCATTAAGTTGGATCTTGCGCAAATCTCCGGCTTTGTTGATGTCAAAATTTGCCCATTTCGAGGCCCAGTAAGTCATGTGTTCCAACTCAATGGGGAGGTGGCATGCTTTTCCGTACACTAGACGATATGGTGTGCAACCAACTGGAGTCTTGTACACGGTACGGAAAGCCCACAGAGCATAATCCAGTTTATCGGCCCAGGCGGCACGATGCTCTCCCACAGTACGTTCAAGAATTCGCTTTAACCCACGGTTAGAGATTTTGGCTTGCCCATTAGTTTGTGGGTGATATGCGGTGGAAAGACGGTGATTGACACCGTACTTTGCCATGACTCTTGCGAATTGGTTATTGCAAAAGTGAGTCCCGCGATCACTGATAATGGCACGAGGCACGCCGAATCTATCGAATAGTTGCTTAAGAAAGTTACAAACCACCCATGCGTCGTTAGTGGGTAAAGCTTTCGCTTCAACCTATTTTGAAACGTAGTCAACGGCTACAAGGATGTATTTGTTGCCTTTAGATGAGGGAAATGGCCCCATAAAGTCGATGCCCCAGACGTCAAATATTTCACATTCTTGGATGAAATTTTGAGGCATCTCATCTTTATGTGTGATCTTGCCTTGTCGTTGGCAAGCATCACAATGTTTAACCATTTCGTGAGCGTCACGATAAATGGTGGGCCAATAGAATCCCGAGTCAAACACTTTTTTGGCCGTGTAGTTGGGACCAAAGTGACCACCGGTAGGTCCTTTGTGGCAAGCTTCTAAAATCTCTAGAGCTGCTGGTCCGTCAACACATCGGCGTATGATCAAATCAGCACATTGTTTGAATAGATACGGGGCATCCCAAAAGTAAGTCTTTAGATCTTTAAAGAACTTCTTCTTTTGTTGGGATGTTAACCCGTCGATGAGAATTCCAGCCGCCAAGTAGTTTGCGATGTCCCCAAACCATGGGGTCTCATCAGAATTTGATTTTATAGACATTAAGGTCTCAAGGGGAAAAGAGTCATTGATCTCTTTGTTCGGATGATCCCCTTGGTATGCATCCTCAAGTCTGCTCAAATGATCCGCGGCTAGGTTTTCAGCTCCCTTTTTGTCACGAATTTCGATTTTGAAATCTTGAAGGAGTAAAACCCAGCGAAGAAGTCTTGGCTTAGAATCTTGTTTGTTTAACAAGTACTTCAACGCGGAGTGATCGGTATACACGATCGTAGTGGATAAGACAAGATAGGGGCGGAATTTTTCAAAAGCATAGACAACCGCTAAAAGATCTTTTTCGGTTGTCGTGTAGTGCAATTGAGCCCCACTCATTGTCTTGCTAGCGTAATGGATCGGTTGGAAATGTTTGTTAATACGTTGTCCCAACACCGCTCCAATAGCAAATTCGCTAGCATCGCACATCAACTCAAAGGTAAGCTCCGAATTAGGGGTAACCAAGACCGGTGCCTTAGTTAGCTTATCCTTAAGAATGTTGAAGGCTTCAATACACTCTTTGGAAAAGATAAAAGGAGTATATTTTTCCAAGAGGTGGGTCATGGGGCGAGCGATCTTAGAGAAGTCCTTTATAAATCGTCGGTAAAAGCCCGTATGCCCAAGGAAACTTCTCACACCCTTCACGGTTGAAGGTGGAGGTAATTTTGCTATGACATCAACTTTAGCACGGTCCACTTTGAGACCGGATTTGGAGATTTTATGTCCTAGCACGATGCCCTCTTTTACCATGAAATGGCATTTTTTCCCAATTTAGAACAAGGAGAGTGTCTTCGCACCGCTTAAGCATACGTCCTAAATTGGCAAGGCATGCAGAGAATGAATCACCGTAGACCGAGAAATCATCCATGAAGACTTCCATGGTTTCTTCAACCATGTCATGGATGATTTCCATCATACACATTTGAAATGTCCCAGGACCATTACATAAGCCCAAAGGCATACGTTTGTAAGCAAAGGTGCCATAAGGACAAGTGAATGTGGTCTTTTCTTGGTCTTTGGGATCGATGGGAATTTGAAAATACCCAGAGAAACCATCTAGAAAGCAATAGAATTCATTACCCGCTAGACGCTCGAGCATTTGGTCCATGAAGGGAAGAGGAAAATGATATTTTCTCGTGGCATCATTGAGTTTTCGGTAGTCTATACAAACTCTCCACCCAGTAACGAGACGAGTAGGAATCAACTCGTTGTGTTCATTGGGAACAACGGTGATTCCGCCTTTTTTTGGCACACAATGGACGGGACTTACCCATGGCGAATCCGAAATAGGTTAAATCATTCCGGCATTTAGAAGTTTGATAACTTCTTGTTTTATGACGTCATGAATACGTGGATTAACCCTACGTTGGCTTTAGATCGCGAGTTTGAAGTCATCCTCCATGAGAATTTTGTGAGTACAAAAGTTTGGATCAATTCCGCGGATATCGGAAATTTTCCAAGCAATTGCCTTCTTATGATCTTTTAGCACGGAGATAAGGCGAGATTTTTCATCTTCTTTCAAGGCCTTAGCGATGATGACCGGTAGCTTCTTTTCGTCGTCAAGGAATACGTACTCGATATGAGACGGTAAATCCTTAAGTTTGAAATCCGGAGTATTCTCGATAGAAGGGGGAGTCAGAGTCGGTTCATCGATAGATGGTGTACCTAATGATGGATCATCATTAGTAACCGCTTCAAGAGTAGGAGGAGGGGGAGGGTCTTCCTTGAGAAGTTTCTCAATTGTTCGCATTTCTTCTTCCCAATCGGTAGAAGAATCATTATTTTGAAGATCAAGGGGATTCAAGCTAGCTTCAAAATCCTCCCAAAGAAAATCACTTTCTCCAAAAGGAGTCAATGACAAAGTAATTGAGGCAACGGGTTCAACAATAGGTATAGAAGAAGAAAGATTACTTTTACAAGCATCTTTGAAATGCTCTTCACAAGCCTCATCAAGAACGTCAATGTAATTAACGCTCTCGTTGTCCGAAGGTTGCGTAGAAAGTTTACCCATGTTGAAAACGATTTTATCGTCACCGACTCTCATAATTAATTCGCCCGCGGCTACATCAATGAGAGTACGGCCGGTCCTCAAGAATGGACGTCCAACGATTAATGGAACATGTGGGTCCATCTCGTAGTCAACGACAACAAAATCCGCCGGAAAGGTGAATTTTTCAACGCCAACGAAAACGTCTTCGGCTATCCCCACCGGATAAGAAACCGTACGGTTGGCCAATTCTAATGTCATTTTTGTGGGGACTAGCGCAGGGAGAGATAATTTCTTCCATACACTTAAAGGCATTAAGTTTATACTAGCACCTAGATCGACTAGGGCCATGCAATTTTCAACTCCCGGGAAGGTACAAGGGATTAAGAATCGACCCGGATCACCAAGATTGGTTGGCAATTTCCTTAAGAGAACCGCAGAGCAATTCTCTTTAAGTTGGGTCTGAGCAATGTCAAGTAGCTTCTCCTTGTCACTTAGAAGATCTTTGAACATCTTCGCATATTTAGGCATGTGAGCGAGAGCCTCAGCGAAGGAGATGTTGAAATACAATTGCTTAAACATTTTAAGAATGTTTGAGACTTGAATATCGTCCTTGCTTTTGAGCTTCTCTTTCCTCAACCTTGATGGGTAAGGTATATCGGAAGAAGAGGAAGGCTTTGGAATTATAGGTTCACTCACATCCTTGGGTGGTGGAGGGGTAGAAGTAAGAGGTGGAGAAATTGGGCAAGTAGGAGGTGAATGAATAGGAGTAGTAGACTCGTTTTCCTTAGTCACAACCACGGGTGTAGGTGTAGGAAGCTCGGGTTCCTTTGTACCTTTTCCACTGCGTGTGGTTTTCATCTCCCCTCTTGGATTCGCAACGGTATTACTCGGAAGAGTACCCGAAGAAGAGGCTTGATTACCTTGGAAGAACAAGGCCATCATATCCCTTAAGTCATTAGTTTGACTACTCAAAGATGTACTCATAGCAGCTCGAAGATCGTTTCCTTGTTTTACCATATCTGCTTTCAAGTTGTGCATTTCCTCTTGAAGATTTTGCACTATCGCATCGTTAGTCCTCATGTAGGTTCCAACATCTTGGTGTAATGCGTTGGGTTGGTTGGGAGGAGCAGTGTAGGCGGGTGGTTGATAAGCAGGTTGTTGGTAAACTTGGTTGTTTCTTTGAGGTGGATATGGGTTGGTTGGGAGGAGCAGTGTAGCGCGGTTAAGGTTTTGTTTTTGGATTAGGTTGTTAGGAGGAAAACTGGGTGGGGAAAGAAAGTTGGAGGAACGATATCTTAGCAAGTTACGGTCTCCTTGAGGCCTCCTTGAGGATATGTACCGTATGTTGCGTTAACATTCTCACAGAGATAGTCTTGGGTGGCAGTACAAGAAGTATAAAAGGGAGGACCACCGCATATGTCACAAGATTGACTCAAAGCATTGGCTTGAGTATTTTGTGCATTTAAGGTTTTGGTGTTGTTAGCGGTTTGGAGAGCAAGTGATTCAACAAGCGTAGTAAGCTTATCAATTCTCTTGTCACTGTCACTAGTGCTAGCACTAGCGACATTGGTCCGAACACTCTTGGTTTGCACACGAGACTTATTTTCAATAATATCCCACACTGCATTTCAAGTCTTAGCCAAAAGATTACCCCCCGAGGCACTATTTAGTGAATCTTGGTCCGTCATGCATAAACCATTGTAAAAAGTATTGATTTGATGCACTTTGGTAAAACCATGTGGTGGGCATTTTCTCAAAAGATCTTTAAAACGGTCCCAAGCTTCACTAAATGTTTCATCGTACTTTTGTTCAAAATTAATAATTTCGTTCCGCAAAGCGTAGTACTAGAGGGTGGGAAAAAGTAATTTATGAATTTGGTCTCAAGATCCGCCCACGTAAGAATACTTTGTGGGGGTTCCTTTGCAAGCCAATGCCGGGCTTGTCCCTCTAAGGAGAAAGGAAAAAGTTGTAAGCGTATTACCTCTTGGGGAACTCCATTGTATTTGACCGTATTCGTGAGTTGAAGAAACCGGTGAATGTGGTCATGAGGATCATCCATTGGGCGCCCCAAGAAAGGTTGAGCAGAGACCATTTGTATGAAGCCGGATTTGAGTTTAAAATTGTTGGCTGCAACGACAGGAATGACAATAGGATCATTGTTGGCGTCTACATGCGCTTGCAAAAGCTCAATCATTGGTTGATTATCCATCGGTGGAACAATTGGAGGCTCGGCAACCGGAGGTTGAATGTTAGGAGCTTGATTGGCTTGCTGCGTCTGTGATCGAGTTTGCATATACCTACAAAAGAAAAGAAAGCAGAAATATTTTTGTGTTTTTTATGTTTTTCTATTTTTTTTGTGTTTTTGAAAATTTTATATTTTTTAGGATTTTTGAAAAAATTTTGGTGCAAAGAAAGTAACGTTCACGGCGAACGGATCCCAAAATCCAATTTTCTCACAAAAAACCGTTAATCTCTACGAAAAAAGCCGGCAGCGGCGCCATTTGATACATGTTTTTGCAACGGGGTTCGGATTAGTTCTCGGTATCTTCTCGATATTTGTCGTTGTTTTGTTCTCGGTGTCTTTTCGAATGGATCACGGCTCCAAGTGGTACTTATCGTTCTTGGTGGCAAAGAGGGGATTTGGTTTTCTATCCTACTTGAAATGTATGTGCGAAACGTAATTAAAATGAGCTAAAAACAAATCTAGGAAAAAGTAAGATTGAAAATTAAAACAACTAAATTAATTAAACTAATTATTGCGATGGAATAAAAAGAATTGTCGCAATGTTGGTTCTGTCGCAATGTATGTATCGCAATAAGGCCTATCGCAATAACCTGTCGCAATAAAGAACTGTCGCAATATTGATCGCAATAATGGACTTGTCGCAATATGGCTAACAAAAATTGGGCAGCGTTCTGTCGCAATATACCCTTAACCCCGACGCAATAAACGATCGCAATAAGCGATCGCAATCACAGTCGGAAAAAGGTGGGCTGTCGCAATATTGGTCGTAAAGTAGAAACCCTAAGGTTTATTGCGATCACCAAGTAGCTGTCGGAATATTCTGTCGCAATAACAAAACCCTTACCTTTTGCGATGGATCACAAAGTATTACGATGGAATGTAATAAGCTAAAAACAATAAGCACTTCCAATAAGCACTTATCCAAAACTCAACAAGATCAATATCAAGGGGAACAAAATAAGCTACGAATAGAAAACTTATCAAAACACCAAATACGCAACTTTGTAAAATAACTTTTGAAAGATTAAAATTTTGAGATCATTAAGAAGGAAATAAGCTAGACACCAAATTAGCAAATGATAAAACTTGTGAATCTTAAAGACACGAATCAAGAAAAACTAAAAAACATGAACTTTTGGTGGCGTGTGGAAATTAAAGACGAAAAAGATGAAGAAAACAAGATCGTGAATAACAAGAAACTTGAAAAAGATGAAGATGAAAACAAGATTAAGCTTAAAAAGTAAAGTTTTGATTAAAAACAAGAAAGGAAGATGAAAGTTTTCTAGTGAGAGAAAGTTAAGCTTTCTCTCTCTAGAATCTAAAGACTACAAAATGAAAGAAAAATAATGACTAAAAACTAACTAGCTCCAAAATTGTGAGGAGAAGGCCTATTTATAGGTGTTTGCTTGTGGGCTTGTGAATGGGCTTGTACATGGGCTTGTCTTCTTCTTTCTTCTTTAGTCTTTACGTTTCTTTAAATAAACGTTTCCGACTTTTGATTTTGAGAAGTGTCGGTGAATAATTCCAACTCGTCTTTTAATTTCTCGTTAAATAGACTTGAGTTCTTCGACATATATAAATCTTCCATCTTTGGCCCTTTTCTTCGACAAATCTTCAAATAGGTCCATTGACTTCCAATCTTTTGCATTCTTGGACTCTAGACTTCGTCTTCAGTCTTTTTCTTCAATAAAACCCGTGCAATCCCATGTTTTCTCTAATATTTATCTGGTTGGCTCTGAAAACACAACAAAGAAAAAAACCACGCATAATTCCAAACAAATGATATTAAATACGCGTTTTGGTCTCGTTTTAGCAAGAAATAAGTGGTAAAAGGATGGGTGTTTTCACACCTATCACTCGCAGTTTGGTTACTTTACATTAAACTAACAAGGCCAAGCTAAGCCTATAACTTGTATAGGTAGGAGGCCCATTGTAAGCCCAAGCCCATCCATAGGCTAGGGTATATAAACCCTCTCCTTAGTTGGAGAGGGTGTGGTTCACTTTAGTTTTTCACATAGTAAGAAGGTGTTTTATTTCACTTTCTCTCTCTAAGTCTGTGTGTTCTCACCATCTTTCTATCTCTTTCTCTCTCTAGAATATAAGCAATATTTACAATATTCTACACAAAGATTCTGAAAAAGTTACGGATCTCGAAGAACAAGTCGATTTTTTGAAAAAGTTTGTTTATAAAACGCATGACTCTATTCAAACCGTTAGAATGATAGCACCTCTGTCGTTTTTCAAAGGTCAAGCTAGATTTGAAAGTCCCAAGTACCTTGAACAAGCTCAAGCTGCGAACCCCCACTTATATCTTGATGAGTCTGAATGGACTGATCATGATTGCCCCGTAGCTAGGATCGATAGTGAAGAGACATCCCTTTAGGATGCCGAGAGTAGATCACTAGTCAATAAAGATTTTGTGAAACCATATAATTATGCTTACAAAAACAGTCTTTATGGTATTTTCACTCCACAAAAACAGAAGTCTCGTGAGGAATTATTTCTTGAAAGCAAACAACAAAGAATTCAGTGGAAGAAAATTTTTTCTACTAACAAATCAAATGTTTTCAAATATATTAATTATTTGTCACTTGATGTTTCTAAAAGAAAAAGTAGAAAAATACTTGGTATTCTTAAACACCATATTGATAATTGTTCAATTAATTGTTGAAAGCGATTGGGAAAAACGTCAAAAGGATAAGTGGAAAACAGAGATTCCTCACGATATAACTGTGCTTTTGAAAGAACTTTTGATTCCGAACACGAAGATAATAAAATACATTGTTCTTGAATTTGAAAGCTTTATTCGGTCAGAAATGTTTGATGATTTGAAATACGTTGAGTCTCTTGAAAAAGAAATTGATGAACTTCAAAATGACAAATCAGAATTTTCAAACGTATATGATCTACTCTTGGAAGAATGTATTTCCAAAGATGTTTTGTGTGTTACTCTTCAATCTTGTGCTGATATAGATGAATATTCTAATGTTGCATGCAAATATCTTGATAAAATCAAAGAATGTGAACGGTTTGAAACTGAGCTTTCGAAACATGAAGAAAACGTTGATAAAAAGGCCTTTGAGTTACTTCAACAAAAAACTGATTTCCTTCATAAACATTGTCATTCTCTTGAACTTGCTTTGCAAAAAGACGTTGGTCGTTTTCCACAAGATAACAACTTGCAAGAAAAACTTTCCAAAACGTTTCGACAAATGAATGAAAAGTGTTTGGAAATTATGGATTTGAAAGCTCAGTTACAAGAAAAAGACATAGAAGTCGAAGAGTTGAAGAAACTCGTTGCTAAGATGGGTGGGAACATTGTGGAACCTAGAGTTAAGAAACCCGTTGTTGGACAACCCAATGCGTATAAAGTGACAAAACCTTCTGTCTTGGGAAAACCATATGTTTTCTCAAATTCTTCATTTGCAAAATCTGGGTTTGCCCCCAAGATGGATGGGAAGGAGAGGTTACCATAACATAGTCCCAAAACAGATTTCGAGCACAAACCATTAAGAACAAGAATGTGATTAAACCGTGGATGTATAGATTGGTCACTAAACCCATACACAGCAATGACAATAAATCATCTCAGACCTCTAGAAACACTAATAGACGTGTGTCTTTTACTACAAGAGTAGTCCCCACTGCTAGTGTTAGCCGACCTCAGCTTAAGAGAAATCAAAAGAATGAAAAGGGTTGGCAAAACAAGAGTCAAGGGAAGATGAAGAAAGTAGAAGACCACCCTAGGATTTTAAATGTTTCTAAAAATAAAACGTATGTAATCGCATGTAATGACGATTTGAATGCTTCGACTTTGAATGCTTTGAATGTTAAGTTTGTTTGTGTGAAATGTGGAAAATGTGCCAATGCTAATCATTCTATGTGTGATTCGAATAAAATCAAAGGCGTAGACAATAGAACTAAGAAGCAACTTGCGATGCCTATTAGTGCAGTAAACCCAAGCGCAAAGTGAACCATTCTGGTGCAACCCCCCCTAAGAAAAATATTGCATTAGACTCCACTCCTAAGAACCCTAGAAGCCGAATTAGGGAATTATATGAGAGTACTAGCAAGTCTTGTAAATGGCGGTTTGCTAATCAATGTCCTCCAGGATACAAATGGGTACCTAAGGTTAGGAATGAAAATGTGACAACAAGCGTTAGTATGCCTCGAAGTGTTGAAACTAGGGAAACTAATCACTCTGAAATCACAACTAACATGGTATCAACTTTATCAAATGCTCCATCGTGTTCTAATTCTTCTGCAGGTAATCAAGATAATTCTATTCATACTGGACTCCGGGTGCACCAAGCACATGACGGAGAATCTCAAGCTTCTAATTAACTTCGTGGAGAAGTTCCTAGGGACTGTCCGCTTCGGTAATGATCAACTTGCACCGATCCTAGGTTACGGAGATTTGGTTCAAGGGAATATCACGATCAAAAGGGTATACTATGTCGAAGGGCTCAATCATAATCTTTTCTCGGTTGGTCAATTATGTGATGCGGATTTGGAAGTTGCGTTTAGAAAGAAGACATGTTTTTTTCGTGATTATGATGGGAATGACTTACTCACCGGTTCACTGGGTACTGATCTCTACATTATTTACTTCAAGACTCCACTTCCACAACTCCAATTTGCTTCATGGCTAAAGCCTCAACGACTCAAGCTTGGTTATGGCATCAACGATTATCTCATCTTAACTTTGATACCATCAACCTGCTTTCCAAGAAAGATACTGTGCGAGGCCTTCCTAGCTTGAAATTCATCAAGGATCATCTTTGTTGTTCTTGTGAGCTTTGCAAAGCTAAACGGAGTAGTTTCAAAACAAATACTACACCAAGCTTGAAAGGACGGTTAGATCTTCTTCATATCGATTTGTGTGGTCCCATGCATGTTCAAAGTATCAATGGGAAGAAATACGTTATGGTAATTGTCGATGATTACTCAAGGTATACCTGGACTTTCTTCTTGAGATCCAAGGATGAAACACCCGAAGTTCTCATCAACTTCCTTAAGCAGATACAACGTGGTCTTTAAGCTCAAGTTAAAGTGGTACGTACTGACAGAGGCACAGAATTATTGAATTCAACTCTGAAGAATTATTTTGGCGCTGAAGGTATTGAACATGAAACATCTATTGCTCGAACACCTGAACAAAATAGCGTTGTTGAAAGATGAAACCGTGCATTGGTTGAGGCTGCTCGAACATTATTATCCGCTTCTAAACTTCCACTATTCTTTTGGGCTGAAGCCATGTCCACCGCATGTTACACACAAAACCGATCCTTAATTATTTCTAGACACGAAAAGACACCATATCACATAATTAATGATCGCAAACCTTCACTCAAACACCTTCACATTTTAGGATGTACGTGTTACATTATCCGAGATAGTAAAAATCTAGATAAGATGAAAGAGAAAGGTGATGCATGTAATTTAGTGGGATATGCTACTCAGTCTAAGGGATATAGAGTTTACAACAAGCGAACAAAATTGATCATAGAGACAATCCATATCAGATTTGATGAACTGCAAGAAATGGCACTTGAAGAAAGTAGTTTACATCCCAATCCACAACGACAAACGACTTCCGTTTAAAACCGCACGGAACTCGGAACTCAAGACCACAACAATGAACCGTCAAGTTCAAAGTTGGTTCTCCAAAGTGTTCCAAGAGTTGCTATGATAGTGGACATGACCATTGAAGAGTTGGAAATGTTATATGGACCAATGTATGATGAATATTTCACGGGGGAGAAACATGTTGTATCGAAGTCTTCCGTTGTCACTCATGATACAACTTCATATACTTCAACACCGGTTGCTGCAGATTTACCTCCTCAGTATATCACATCAACAATCGATCCTACCATATCAACAACTATTGTCATTGCTCCAGAGAACACAAATCAAGCAGATGATGCATTATCTGACGATGATGATTTTCACAACCCATTCGGTACACTGGTACACGAAACTGGAGAGTCTTCTACTCACCATGTTGATCTGTCAAATATGCATACGTTCTATCAGCGACATCCATCAACGCATCATTAGACCCGAGAACATCCTTTGGTTCAAGTAATTGGAAACCCTTCACAGCCTGTTCGTACAAGACGACAACTTGAAATCGATGGTAATGTTTGTATGTTTGCACTCGCCGTAAGTACAACTGAACCAACATATATCAAATAAGCCTTGGCAGATCACGCTTGGATTGAATCGATGACGGATGAACTTAAACAATTTGAATTACTTAAAGTCTGGGAACTTGTTGACAGACCATATGATGTAACACCTTTAAATATTCGAGGGATCTGGAAAAAACAAGATGGATGAAGAAAATACGATCATCAAGAATAAACCTAGGCTAGTGGCTAAAGGGTACGGCTAGCAAGAGGGTATTAATTTTGAGGAATCATTTGCACCAGTGGCTCGAATGGAAGCGGTCAGGATTTTCCTTGCTTATGCTACTCATAAGGGATTCATCGTTTATCAAATGGACGTAAAGACAACGTTTCTTAACGGCTCTTTGAAGGAAGAAGTCTATGTCACATAGCCGGAAGGATTTATAAATCCTCATCATCTTGACAAGGTGTATCTTCTCCACAAAGGACTATATGGACTTAAGCAAGCTCCAAGGGCGGCGTGGTACGACGAGCTCTCGAAATTTCTGGTATCCGAAGGTTTCTCAAAAGGTTCCATTGATCTAACTTTGTTCATAAATAAATCTGGGGATGACATTTTACTTGTGCAGATTTAGGTCGATGACATTATTTTCGGGTCTACAAACCCAAAACTTTCAAAATGGTTTGAAAAACTTATGCACAAAAAATTTGAAATGTCAATCATTGGCGAACTAAAATTATTTCTAGGAATTCAAGTTCACCAATCCCCAAGTGGTATCTTTAATAACCAAGCTAAGTATAGTCAAGAGATAATAAAAAAGCATGGTATGACCTCATGTGACCCCGTTGGGACACCATTATCTACCACATCCCTAGATGCTGACTTGGAGGGATTACCCATAGATCAAATGCGATGTCGCTCAATGATCGGGTCCCTCATGTACTTGACAGCAAGCAGACCATATATTACACATGCTACATGCTATTGTGCACGATATCAATCCCGACCTACATATAAGCACCTCAAGGAGGTTAAACGGATCTTTCGATACCTAAAGAATACCATTCATTTGAGACTCTGGTATCCGAAGGAAACCGGTTTCTTTCTAACGGCCTATTCAAATTCTGATCACGCAGGGTGTCTTGATACTCGAAAAAGTACTTCTGGTGGTGCACAATTTCTAGGTCAAGATAAGCTTGTGGGATGGTCTTCCAAGAAGCAGGATTGCACGTCACTTTCATCAGCTGAAGCGGAGTATGTGTCTCTATCTGTGTGTTGTGCTTAAGTTCTTTGGTTGAGAACATAACTCACGGATTATGGCTTCCACTTTGATAAAATTCCTATGTACTGTGACTCAAAGTCGGCCATATCCATCTCCTGCAATCCGGTACATAATTCCCGCACAAAGCACATTGACGTCAGATACCAGTTCATCAAGGAACAAGTTGAACTCAATATCGTTGAATTATACTTTGTCGGAACGGATTATCTGTTAGCCGACCCGTTCACGAAAGCTCTATCAAAAGATAGGTTTGATTACCTTGTTAGGCAAATTGGTATAAGATGTTTGACACCAGCAGACCTGGAGATTCTGTAAAAGGTACCTGCTTTATTGATATTTCAAACATCTACTTGTATATATCTATGGAAAAGCAAAATACAAAAATATAAAACATAGAAAAACAAAATAAAAAATGGGAAAATCTTTCAAAAATATAAAAATATTCTTCTCGACATGTCTTTCAGTATCGATAATATGGACGTGCATAGAAATGTCGCTCAATAACGACATGGGTATGTACATAAAGCTCGAATGAAAGTTGTAAATATTTTTCAAACATGTCATTTCTTCTTTTGTTAAAGGAAAATGTCTATTTTGGACAATTTTTCCAACAACGGGTAGAGCAATCTATCTTGGGTTGAGCTTGTCACAAGACATTCAACGTTTTGAGCTCAACACAATGTCTTGTGATTACTTTAATATGACAACCCGGATCTATATTCACGGGGGAGTGTACGACTTAGTGCTCTTACCCTCAGTAAAAGAAGATAAATTTCTTACACTTGAGTGGATTCGTCAAGACATTCAAAGTCTATGAACTCAAGTTTATTCTTTAAGAAATACCATGTCGCCAAAAAGAAATGGTTTTCAAAAAGCGTTGCATACAATTTTTTCAAGAGTTTTTCAATAATTATTCAAAATCTTTCAAAAATTGTGTGTTCAAAAACTCCTATCCTCAAAAAGCAAAACGTGGATCACATCCTCTAATGACACTTCAATAGGATCAATTTTTGAGGGGTAGCTTTCCAAAATCAAAGTTTAAATGTTTTTGGATATGTTATGTCAAAATAGTTTTATGTATCCAACACATTGTGTGTAAGTATCCTTTGGTATTATTCACATAAAAAGCTTTGATGTTCGTGAACATATTCTTCAATGACAATCTTTTGTGTGTTCATGAACATGTAGTGTTCGAGTACAATTTTTTCAAGAGTTTTTCTATGATTATTCAAAATCTTTCAAAAATTGTGTGCTCGACACTATATAAACGATTCCAATAATTCATGCTAAGTTTGACACATTTTTCTCTCGACAGTTTTCAAGACTATTTTTCACAATATATTTTAATCAAATTTGGTATCTCTAATATCAAACGATTTTATATACTAGAGATAGGGTGAGAAAATGTGATTAAAATGTGATCTAAAGACTCAAGCACTTATGGTTACGATAAAAAAACCCACAACATCTTTAAATTCACGACGTTATTGGTGTAAAAAGGGTGGTTAGGTTTAAGTACTATGATCCAACCAGAACCGGAGGGATCTTCCCAGGGACAATCTAAAAGATTATTAGAAGTCCTTAGGAAAGATGGAGTAGAATGTGAACGTAGTTGAATGCCGACTAAGTACTGATGCTAGCACTAGAAGAATCACAACAAGGTGTTAGTAATGATGTCTTGGTAAGCATTGAAGGAGTTGAAGAATTAAAAGGAAATGTAAGGATAAAGGGTGTAAAGAAATTATCCCTCCATACAACTTAGGTAGAAACCGGGTAAACACATCATGAAGACAACACATCATGGACCCAGTGATGTAATGCACAACCCTTACCTAGCTACTTAGGCTTCTCTCAAAAGAAGTTTGTTTTATTGTCACGGAGAACAACCTGACTTCTATTGACTTTCTCACTCTGAGTTAGTTGATATTGAATAGGTGGCATCTGCTCCAGCCTCTGACCACTAAAAGTTCACAAATCGATTCTAGAGCCAAGAGATCAATCAAATCTCGTTAGGATACACGGATGATGATCAAGAGAGTCCTACGCTATATCCTTGCGATATTGAAAGAACACTCAGAGTGATACTATTTAGTATTCACAATAATGAGTGGAAATCCTTCCAATGTTAATATCAAACAGCACTGCGGTAGGTCATGTGTAAGATTCTTTGCGAATTGAACATATGTAAAATTGAAAAGCAACGGTTGTTTGATTCTTAATTGATTCAAACTCGTTTCAGGTTTCTATGCAATATATTTATCATCTTGCGAGAACATTCAGAGTGATATTCATTAATACTCATAGTGACGAATGGAAATCCTTCTAACGTCAACATCAAACAGCGCTACGGTAGGTGACTTGCGAGATTCTTTATGTATCAAGCTTCTGTCAACTGGAAAGCAACAATGGTAAGATTCTTTATGAATCAAACTTGTTCTAGGAATCTGAATTGACGACTTTAATCAAGCGGATATATATCCAATTGATTCACTCTTTATGTTCGCAGTCTTGCTTTGAGACGATCGAGTAAAGAGAACGACTAGTACAGCCGCGAAACCCTGTCATGGAGATTCTTAATTGAATCTACCTATAACAGGTACCATATATAATATCGTATAACGGTATTCACCGACCGGAGGTAAAACGCTACCAATTTAGGATGAATGTCAAAGCCATTCAGTCCGTGTCTATGTTTTGTCTCAAGAAGGTGGCATTACGGTGTACTCAGCAATGTCAAAGACTCAAAACCACATACTCATGCCTAAAGACTTATTCAACAATTAATAGTGTGAGCATGTGGGTGAAGACACAAGATTGCAAGATGGCAAAGACAATTCAAGGATGATTTGAAGATCTCAAGATTAATGACAAAGTCGAAAGACAACGACAATGGCTCAAAGATCACAGCATGAAGGAACAAGACTACTATTACACGTCCAAGACCATTTATGGCGAGATTAGTAATCTCTACAAATTTCCAAAATGACCAAGGGTTATGACCTCTCATTGGGGGAGATTGTTAGACTCAAAATATTGAGTCAAACAAGAATGATCGGTCATACGTTTATTATGTATCGTATTTTAAAACGTTGTAATAGGTAGTAGGTTAGTCGTGTTTTACGGGTTTAACTTTAAGCTAAGGTTCATTCATAAGTAACTAAAGGGGGACTATATATACCCCTTCCTAGCATGTTAAGAAGGGTGTTGGTTCATTTGTTATTCTCTCTCTAATTTAATATTTCCCAAGTTTCACCATTCTCTCTCTTTTCTCTCTCTACTTTCTCTCTCTAGAATTCATCTATCTTCTTCATCCATTTTCTTGTTTAATCGTTCATAAACTAGGGACAACAAATATTATAAAACATGTATACATAATTCAAGACTTTTGAAAAGTCTAAGGACCAAACTCTCCATTTTCGAAAGTATAAGGTTGCATTTTGTTTTAACCAATACTTTAAATAAACCACAAGGACCATATATGTCATTTCTTAAACTTATAACAAGACCTATTATCCCTTTTGCGCTTTATAATTATTTTCGAGACTAGGGGGACTAGATATGCCATTTTACAAAGTATTACCGAGCCCTAGGGACTTGGTTTGCCACTTGCCTAAAGATATTAAACCCTAGGGACTACTTATGCCATTGTTTGAAACTATTGTGAGCCCTAGGGGTACTTTCGAAAATAAATGTAACGGACAAGGACTAACTATGCAAATACAAGTAACAAACGAAACACCAGGGGTTATTTTGGAAACTATTATCTTTACGAGGACTAATGAACAATTTAATTTAATTAAAACATTAATAACATAGATTTGTAAATAAATTAAATTAAATTACATTTAATTAAATAAACAATAAGAGTTTATTTATGACATTCGTATAACGGACAAACTATATTAGTGTATTTAAAAGCACTAAGGAAATTTGGTGAAACGTATTATTTACTTACAGTCACTTAATTAAGTAAAAATCTATTTATTTAATTACTTACACTATTAACGTACGAACAATTTTTAAATATATTTTTAGAAACTAAAAATATATTATTATCGATAACTTACTATAAGTTTAACGTTTAAACGATAATAACAACTTATTAAGTTACTTAGGTAATTTCGATGCTCCGTGATAATACCATATCAGCATACACAGTGACATTCTACAACTGCTTTATCATCGAGGTGAGTTCCTGGCCCTAGCTTTTACTGTTTTATAACTGGGGGAGAAAACATAGTAAATTATTGTATATGCAAACACTTACAGACAACAACAAAATTACTGCCTATTGTTTGCCCCATTTATTCCCGTGGACTATAATAGTTAATAGTGTAGCATGAAATATTATAAATAGATCTATTTTGGTATTGACAATACCCGGCCTGCGTGACTTGCTATCACGAAATGCTTAGGCCAAGCAACATGTTTGTTTCATTGTCGGACTGAGTGTCTCACATCAGGATGATCCAGATAGGCACCTGAGAAACATTGTCTAGCATCTATTACACGGCAATAGGAACTACTATAGTATGTAGCTTGGTGCTCTACTATCTTCGTGGTGTTTTGCATATCAGTACATTTATTTTTATAACTAAACCTTTGAATTCACCAACCTCATGTTGACCCCCACATTTTACATTTTATGTTTTCGCAGGAAAGTAAGCAAGTACTTGCATTGGATTCCAGCATCATAGGAAGCATCATGTTTACCATCGGGCTGAGATTTTTTCTACAAATAATAAATGTTGCTTTCAAGACATTTAGTTAATTTACACAATTAAACTCATGTAATATCTTTTAATGACATTTGATGATCATTGCTCAATATATTGTGTGCTATCGATCCACCATTAAAGTAACACCCCATGTAACACCCCATTTGGATTAATGGAATGTCACAGGATAATCATGGCGTAATATCAAAGCATAAGCTAAATGTCCTAGAACATTACATGACCATAAGGGATAACCGGAATCAAACATCGGTCCCCAACATAAACTCATAAACATAGCATAAAGTAAAAGTAATGCAGAAAGAACAGAACATAAAATAGCTCCCATCCTATGCATAACCTTTCCATGCTCCTGACCTTGTGTACCTGCCGTTTGGGGACATGAAAAGAGAAAACGGCTGAGCGAGCCGCTCAGTGCGCGGATATATAATGATAACATCGAATAGCATGACATAAGTGAAGGCTGAATATGAAATCATAATAATGAAAGTAAAAGTGCAGCGGAATTATGTAAGTCCTGGGAAAACCTGGTATCATGTAATAAACTGGTGACATGAAATAAACTGGTTTATTCTGAAAAGTCTTATATTCATGTTCATGTAAATACTATAAATACTGAAAGTCTGCTGGTTAATCATGAAAACTGTAATTTAACTGCCAAAGAGCCCATATAGGTCATGAAATATATCAACGTGCATGAATACATAGAGGGGTGACCTCGTCATGCAATTAGAGGGGCTGCCTCTAATTATAATAGTCTGGGCAAGAGGGATCAGCTCCTTGTGAAGGATGCAAGGCACACACCACATTCACCATGAAATTCTTGTAAACTTGTAAACTAGGATGCACCCATTCGCCCCACATGATAATAATAATAAAGGTCAAACTTGTAAAGGGACGCTGCGAGCAATCACTCTCCCGCAGAAGAGTCATAACCCCAGTGCCTCCAGTGCTATGGTTATGGTACCTCCACAACTAGGTGAAACTGACATGCATGTATATGGCTATGGCAATTAAAATAAACATAACATAAAGTTTCCTGACGTGTTTAAGACACATGACTACAGGGAAAACAGATGGCATAATAAATGAGGAAACCTATTCAACATGAAAAAGAGAGAAGTTGTCCATACTGAAGGACGAAATATCCGTACCTCACGTCCAGTACTGCAAACGAAGAAGAACGCAGAAGATGAAAACGTGAAGAAGATCATACTCCATAAATGCTATATAATAAAGAGGGACGTGTATGAGTATATTGTTCACTGTGTACGTAACTGATTATATTATGTCTTGGCCTGCTTGATATGTTTTAGTCTGGTTTTACTGATTTTACTGTTATACTGTACTTATCATGTGTTTTAAGTATTCTGATTAAGTATTTAACTGATGTTCTTGTATTATTATACTCGTAGTGTAATAACAAGTAACTTTCTAAAAATAGCAGGTTTCCTAAAATAGAAAGTTTCCAAAAATAGAAATAAGCTGAATTTATAAGCTAATAATATAAGCTTAGTTTTACTGATTAATTATACTAAGTCATGTGATTAATAGTATAGTTTATTAATTATAACATGTAAATTACATAAACTATAGGTTATAAGATTTAATTAAATATAAACATGATTTAATTAATTAAAGGTAAAAATACTCAGGTTAAAACATGTATTATTATCTATTAATAATATAACCTAATTCATGTAAATTAATTAATTATATCCATGTTTAATACTTAATTAATATTATACTATAAAATAAATACTTAAATACTTAGGTTAAAAATATGTATTGTTTATAATAACAATTAACCTAAGTCCATGCTTTAATTAAATTAATTATTACCATGCCAAATTAATTTAATTAAATTGTAAAATTCTAACTTGTAAAATTAAATGGGCATGAAGTCGTGCATTACAATTTTTATCATGACGTGAATCGGACCCGGAACCCCATGAGTCGGATCAATTTATTTAATCACTCTAGAATAATTTAAGGTCTAATTAACATAGCCTAACTTGACAAGATTTAAGAGATCAATATTAATATAGCATAATTAATTTATTAATTAAATATAACTTGTAAAATATGCTAAACCAAACAGCCCCTTAAAGTTTTTTTTTTAAAACTGTTATCCAAACGCCCCCCCTTGACCGATAATAAACCCACAACCAAACACCCCCTTCACTGCCAGTTTCCTACTGGCAGTGATGCTATTACCCCTGTTAATGGCTGGTTCCCCCTGCTTTTTATAATTTCCCACCGAGACCTGGTGGTCTCGGTTCCCACTGCAAGGCAAAACTACACCACTGGCCGCAGCCAGTGGTTCCTCCTGCTAGGTCGTCGTTCCCACTGTTAAGCCAAGCGCACCCCTGCTGACTGCAGGGGTTGCGGCTGAAGGAGAAAAACACCCACCGAGAGTCTAGGACTCTCTGTTAACGTGCAAATCCAAAACCCAAACAGTAAACCCATTTACCCGCATAGTTTAAGCTTGTAATTAACATGTTTTTGATCACATAAAAACGGATTCGTGATAAAATAAAAGAAAGAACATAGTAAATTAATTAGGGTTTAAGAATCAAAACACGAATCACAAACCTTATTAAAACGAACGTCTGTTCTTGGTTCTTGGGGTGGAAGAGACCGCAGAAGAAAAAAAAAGAACGATCGTGGTGCATTTGCGTTTTAGGGTTTTATTGGATTGTGTGTCGTAGCAATAAAAGGAACAGAAAAACAAGTCCCACCCCCTTTTATTCTATATTTTGGGTCGGCTAGAGTTCATTCCCTATTGGGCCTCGGCCCAAACTGCCCCCATTCTTGTACTAGTCCACCCACAACAGCCCAAATCTTGTTATGTTTAATTAAAATCGCGTCTCGTTAAACGTTACGTGTATTCGTGTTTTAATTATCGTAATTTATATTTCTTAGTTATTCTAATACATGTTAAACATAATGTTATTTACGTAGTTATTTGTCGTGTTAAATAATAGTCGTGTTAATTAAATATATTATTTAATAATCGTGTTAAATATTCGCGTCGCACGATTTTAAATGGCGTGAATTATTATTTCGTGGTTTTACTTATTATACGTAAATTCGTGTCGTACGCTAATAATAATAATATACGTATTTATTTGTCGTACTAAAAAAATGATATACGTAATAAATATATTAAACGTTCTCAATACGTGTCGTATATAATTAAATCATGAGTTTTAAATTTATACGTAAATTTCATGTACGTAATATTCTAGAAATTTTTATGCAGGTTTTACAACTCTCCCCCTCTAAAAGAATAATTCGTCCTCGAATTAGAGATACGATATCCCAGAAGGGACATGAACGTGATGTAATTGTAGAGAACATGGAACATGACGTGACTGAAAAGAACATATCTGAACTTATGATACTAAGTGTCATACTTACTTGATATAAGCACACACAAAGTATTGATGTACGAGACATATTGAGACGTAGTACGTGAACAATTGTGAACGTGATACGTGAACAATTGTGAACTTGATACGTGAAAAATTGTGAACGTGATACTTGGAGATATGGTACATGAAATATGAGACATATGGTGAATGAGAATACGTGCAAAACATGTCGTGAACGTGATATTAGAACGTAGGATAAACATGACATGGAAACATATAATGGACGTGCAATAACTGAGGAGGTAAAATCAATGATACTAAATGAGACGTGAAATGCGACGTGAAACGTCTATCTTAGGATGAAAGTCATACTAAACGTGTGTATAGTCTCCCAAGCTTCCTACAATTCTTCCATAGTGAAAAGTGAAACGTAAACCGTAAGATAGGATATGATCCTGAACGTGAATGATGTCATGAACGTGAATGATGTCATGAACGTGAATGATGTCATAAACGTGGAAGTGTAAGCCAGTCATGCAAATGAAAAGAAAAAAAATAATAAAGACGTGGATAAATTCGTGAATGCTAACTTGAGAGTTGAAATAAGTGTCGTGTAATCGTATGATCATTGGTTGGAAGATGTCGGATACTCTGCTAATGTGCACTCCTTTCAGATGAAAGAAAACGTGTAGGCTAGGTTAAATGGTCGAACGACGATTCAAAAATTTCTAAAGGTTAAGATGACTGCAAGCATGTTGGTGTTCTATCTTAACCTGCTGAAAAGTCATGCATTTAGATATGAACATAACTACATCTTTTTTCATGTCTCTCCACCAAAATGTGGTTAAAACTTGACATCTATTTGCGTAGGATACCTAGAAATTGGAAAACTATGAGTCTGAGTAAAATTTGACATCTATTTGCGTAGGATTTTCTGGAACACATAAGTTAAGTGTAGGATTTTCTCCTTTACGCGTAGGCTTAGTCATGATAACATTTACCGTGAAAACAATGTGATTCAGCGTGTCACTGTGATCAACTACATACGTACAGAAAAATTTCAGTGTGAATTTCTCTTGTTGTAAATCTTATAACATAGAGCGAAGATGGTCTTCTGGCTCTTCTCTAGACTTAATGGAAGTCAGAATGTTAGCAATGTACAGAATGACGAACTTGTCTGGAGTTTATGAAACTTTGATTCCTCAAATCCACAATTTCTGCTGGGCATTCGTGAACTAAAAGGCACAAACATGAGTTCCTAATGACCATAACATGTGTGAAGAACAGTCACGGAAGTGTCCTGCTCTTTTACTCACAACTGTTGATACTCTGATGTTAATCGATCTTGAAAAGTGCTTAGAGTCTGGTAGTTGCTTGAATTGTTGAATAATACTTGGGAAAAAAATATGGTCATGAATGGTAGTAGAATTGGTAGTTCCTTGTGGGAATACATCTGAGAAAATTCTGAAGTAATCGACTGATGAATGGATAAGAATATCGAAAGTCGTGTCATAATTGATAGCTAGGAAATTCTTCATAGCCAATAACACATGCTTTTAAGGCATAAGAAAAAAAATTCACCGATTTTCCGGGTGGAAAACTAATGCTGAGTGTATTCAGGAATCTGAACATTACTGAATATAATCTGGTACGATAATGCAAGGTCTTGTCATAAATCTGAAATGGAAGTCTATATATCTTGGGTGATATAACGACTTCTAAGATGGACATGAATATCCGAATATTAAATCGTGAAGTGGAAGTGTCATGTCAGCACATGAAGTAAACGTGGCAGATTTCGCTGAATGTGTTTCGTTCGTCTCAGACGGAACGAATACTGCGTGACCAACTGTTAACAATAAGTCAAAGATGGTACTGAAATCTTAGTGGCTTGATTTATACATGGCACATTAAAATAAGTATACCCTTGGAAAGGTACCTTGAGTCACTGAGGCTGAGTTAAGAATTTATGCATGAGTCGTGTGTCTTGACTTATGTCCTGAGATGAGAACTATACGTGTGACATGTGTCTTGACTGGTATCTTGACGTGTGTCTACAATACGTATTCATGAGAGGATGTGTCTTGACGGATGTCTTGACATATGACAAGTAATCATAATGATAATGGTGGTTAAAATACCAGAATTGGCCTCTTATTGCTAAAAGAAAACTAAATGATAACTGGCATAAAAACTGAGAGGATAATGGCATGGAAATGAAATAATAGTGTCTGGTGGATGAAGTATGTTTTCAGTCGGGTGGTTCCAATCTACCGTATTCATCCTTGTTTCGTAGGGTTTTCAGGTATGTAAATGGCAACAACATGGTAAACAACATCTTGTAAAAGATGTCATGTGAGAAAATGTCTGAGATGAATGAGAATCGACAAGCGAATACTCATGGAGTATGGTAAGTGAAATACACATGGATTATGGTACGTGAAATACACATAGACTATGGTACATGGAATACACATGGAATACTATACGTGGAGTTCATGCAAAATGCATATGAGATGATCGATGTGGTGTCAATCATCTGATATGATTTAAAAGGGAATACTGATTTAAACGGTCAGGAAACCGAACTGGAGTGAGGACATGATAGTCTAACATTTTCAGCGTAGACGTTGTTCTTGTTGCATACAGGAACACTAAAAGGATGGTTAAACAAAATTTAACGATGGTTTGCATGAAAGCATGATTAATGAAAACCAACCATGACTATCATAAAAGCAGGATTAAATGAAATTCATATATGTCTAGCTTGAAGCATTAACAACATGAGGAACCGTGAGACAAAATTAACATAGAGAACTATGAAAATTTAGTCAGCATGAAGGCAAGGTTAACCATGATAGTATGACAACTAAATTGACATACGTAAACGTAATAATAATTGAGGGTACATGAAATGTTATGACTGTTACGAAATAAACTTGAGAATTGATGGTGTGGATGACTATGAATCGTTTAATAATGCAAAACAATGCAACCTAAATGCTAAGTCTAACATAATATGATATGACATAAACATAACGGATGCATGAAAAATTTTATAAAGTATGAATCAGTTTATTATGCATGAAAATAGTTTAAAAAAAATGCATGGTCAAGAACTATGATGATATGTACATGAGTGAACGCCTATGGGTCGGTTCACAAAACAAAAAGGCAAGTGTAGACGGCTATGGGTCGGTCCACTAAACAACAAAATTCGAAAGAAAACACATGCGACTAAATAGGCCAGTCCTGTACCAACCATACTTAGTCAAAATTCCTGTAACAATGATGCATGAAATAAATGCATGAAGAAAATGAATGCATGAAATAAATAATGGAACAACTATCTAAGAACTTAACCGAAAACATGTGACTAAGTATGCACTACAGTGGTCTAATCCTTACTAGTCAAAATTCGTGAGGAGATATTGTGCGTAAGCAATGACATGTAACTAAGTATGGATGAATGTTGATCAATCCATATTAGTAAACATAGATCTGATGGAAGACATCATGGTTTAAGGAAATAAGGTTGTGAAATTATCTATGCGTGGAATAACGAGCTTGGCTTAGGAAGGTCCTGGTGACTACCCACTAGTCACAGGTCAAGTTTTAGAGCCTACAGGTCGAAACCTTGCGCTCTGATACCATAATTGTAACACCCCATTTGGATAAATGGAATGTCACAGGATAATCATGGCGTAATATCAAAGCATAAGGTAAATGTCCTAGAACATTACATGACCATAAGGGATAACCGGAAACAAACATCGGTCCCCAACATAAACTCATAAACATAGCATAAAGTAAAAGTAATGCAGAAAGAACAGAACATAAAATAGCTCCCATCCTATGCATAACCTTTCCATGCTCCTGACCTTGTGTACCTGCCGTTTGGGGACACGAAAAGAGAAAACGGCTGAGCGAGACGCTCAGTGCACGGACATATAATGATAACATGGAATAGCATAACATAAGTGAAGGCTGAATATGAAATCATAATAATGAAAGTAAAAGTGCAGCGGAATTATGTAAGTCCTGGGAAAACCTGGTATCATGTAATAAACTGGTGACATGAAATACACTGGTTTATTCTGAAAAGTCTTATATTCATGTTCATGTAAATACTATAAATACTGAATGTCTGTTGGTTAATCATGAAAACTGTAACTTAACTGCCAAAGAGCCCATATAGGTCATGAAATATATCAACGTGCATGAATACATAGAGGGGTGACCTCGTCATGCAATTAGAGGGGCTGCCTCTAATTATAATAGTCTGGGCAAGAGGGATCAGCTCCTTGTGAAGGATGCAAGGCACACACCACATTCACCATGAAGAAGAACGCATAAGATGAAAACGTGAAGAAGATCATACTCCATAAATGCTACATAATAAAGAGGGACGTGTATGAGTATATTGTTCACTGCGTACGTAACTGATTATATTATGTCTTGGCCTGCTTGATATGTTTTAGTCTGATTTTACTTATTTTACTGTTATACTGTACTTATCATGTGTTTTAAGTATTCTGATTAAGTATTTAACTGATGTTCTTGTATTATTATACTCGTAGTGTAATAACAAGTAACTTTCTAAAAATAGCAGGTTTCCTAAAATAGAAAGTTTCCATAAATAGAAAGTTTCCAAAAATAGAAATAAACTGAATTTATAAGCTAATAATATAAGCTTAGTTTTACTGATTAATTATACTAAGTCATGTGATTAATAGTATAGTTTATTAATTATAACATGTAAATTACATAAACTATAGGTTATAAGATTTAATTAAATATAAACATGATTTAGTTAATTAAAGGTAAAAATACTCAGGTTAAAACATGTATTATTATCTATTAATAATATAACCTAAGTCATGTAATTAATTAATTATAGCCATGTTTAATAATTAATTAATATTATACTATAATATAAATACTTAAATACTTAGGTTTAAAATATGTATTGTTTATAATAACAATTAACCTAAGTCCATGCTTTAATTAAATTAATTATTACCATGCCAAATTAATTTAATTAAATTGTAAAATTATAACTTGTAAAATTAAATGAGCATGAAGTCGTGCATTACAATTCTTATCATGACGTGAACCGGACCCGGAACCCCATGAGTCAGACCAATTTATTTAATCACTCTAGAATAATTTAAGGTCTAATTAACATAGCCTAACTTGACAAGATTTAAGAAATCAATATTAATATAGCATAATTAGTTTATTAAATAAACATAACTTGTAAAATATGCTAATCCAAACAGCCCCTTAAAGTTTTTTTTTAAAACTGTTATCCAAACGCCCCCCCCCCCCCCCTTGACTGATAATAAACCCACAACCAAACACCCCCTTCACTGCCAGTTTCCCATTGGCGGTGATGCTATTACCCCTGCTAATGGCTGGTTCCCCCTGCTTGTTATAATTTCCCACCGAGACCTGGTGGTCTCGGTTCCCACTACCAAGCAAAACTATACCACTGGCCGCAGCCAGTGGTTCCTCCTGCTAGGTCGTCGTTCCCACTGTTAAGCCAAGCGCACCCCTGCTGACTGCAGGGGTTGCGGCTGAAGGAGAAAAACGCCCACCGAGAGTCTAGGACTCTCGGTTAACGTGCAAATCCAAAACCCAAACAGTAAACCCATTTACCCACATAGTTTAAGATTGTAATTAACATGTTTTTGATCACATAAAAACGGATTCGTGATAAAATAAAAGAAAGAACATAGAAAACGAATTAGGTTTTAAGAATCAAAACACGAATCACAAACCTTATTAAAACGAACGTCTGTTCTTGGTTCTTGGGGTGGAAGAGACGACAGAAGAAAAAAAAAGAAAGAACGATCGTGGTGCGTTTGTGTTTTAGGGTTTTATTGGATTGTGTGTCGTAGCAATAAAAGGAACAGAAAAACAAGTCCCGCCCCCTTTTATTCTATATTTTGGGTCGGCTAAAGTTCATTCCCTATTGGGCCTCGGCCCAAACTACCCCCATTCTTGTACTAGTCCACCTACAACAGCCCAAATTTTGTTATGTTTAATTAAAATCGCGACTCGTTAAACGTTACGTGTATTCGTGTTTTAATTGTCGTAATTTATATTTCTTAGTTATTCTTATACATGTTAAACGTAATGTTATTTACGTAGTTATTTGTCGTGTTAAATAATAGTCGTGTTAATTAAATATATTATTTAATAATCGTGTTAAATATTCGCGTCGCACGATTTTAAATGGCGTGAATTATTATTTCGTGGTTTTACTTATTATACGTAAATTCGTGTTGTACGCTAATAATAATAATATACGTATTTATTTGTCGTACTAAAAAAAATATGTACGTAATAATATATTAAACGTTCTCAATACGTGTCGTATATAATAGAATCATGAGTTTTAAATTTATACGTAAATTTCATGTACGTAATTCTAGAAATTTTTATGCGGGTTTTACACCCCACGTACTATTCCGTTGCATTTTACTATTTGGGAGTGTTACAGCTTTGCCTAGACCAAAGGTAGTTAGGTGGTGTTTGTTTCAATAAGATGTTTAAAGTCTGAATCTGACTACCGCCTCTTACTAGTAAGAGGTGGCCATAAAGTCTAAATCTGAATAAAATAATGTTGTTTGTTTTTATAATTGTCTGAATGATTTTAGTTATCAATTTTTTAGTTTTCCTTTTTTTAGTTTATAATTAAGTTATATTAATACGATAAATTGATATCTTGATTTATCTATAAAACTCATACACGCAAAAAAAATTATAAGTAGTTTCTGGCTAAAAGAAATGTATCCGCAAAACAAAAAAAAACTCTTGTCAAATAAAATTATATGAAATTGTCAAACTATATTATTAAAAACAGCAAGACATAGTTTTTTTCAATGTTTTGAAACCCGGTTTTTGAATCGACCTGGTCAAGTCATCGGGCCCGGGTCAACCATTTTTTTTAAATATTTTTTTTCATATTTCTAATAATTAGCAAAAATTATATATAAAAACCATTAAAACTTCAGTATACTGAAGATATAAATTGTTTACCAACCAATATAATATGTAAAAATAAAATTTCATCGCAAATACGTAAAATTTTCATATTTTTATAAAAAAAACCCGAAAAAATCGAAACTCGACCGGGTCACGAGAATCGGGTCGACTAGGGTCACCCCAAACCCGACAGGTCTAGCCGAGTTTTAGAAATGTGAACCCGAGTCAAAATGACCCGTTTTTTGGACCGAAACGGGTCAACCGGCTAACCCAGCCAGATCGACCCGGATTTCAAAACATTGGTTTTTTTCCCTTTTTTCGCATCTTAAAAAATTAAGATATAGTAAACGTTGTAAATATTTGAAACTAGCTTTTAGTCATTACTGTATTTTGTTTTATTCTCTCACCCCACGTGACATTATATTATTGTACTATTTTCTCAGATTTTTTGATGCATCTTCTTCTTAAATATTTTCTTCTTCAAAATTAGCAGATCTAGTTTTCGTTGTTCTATCTTTCTACAAAACAAAAATAGTCTCAAATTTGTGTGATGGCAGAGCCGGTCAGACCGAATCACCACCTCTGACTCAGTCAGACGTATAACCCATGAATGAGTCTGACTCACCCAAAAACAAACAGCTTCGACATCTGACCGCGTCAGACTAGTAAGACATCAGAGGTGGTCAAACCTTTTTTTGCAAAAACAAACATGGCCTTAAGCATGCCAAGGCTATTGGGCTGAAACTAGCCAGCGATTTCATGCAATAAATCTGTTATTAGTATTTGGATAAAGGATGTTAAGACATTATTATTTAATGAAATAAAGATTAGGTTTTGTTTATTTTTGTTATTTAATTTTGTATCCTATTTTACATGTTTTAATCCATGAATAAATTTGTAATGCTAAAATGTCCGTTGTCGATTAATAATATGGGATTATTATTAAAATAAGAGAATCCAAAATTGCGATATAGTATACTTGAAAGTATATTGATCGATTTTGGATGATATTCGACGTATTGAGTATTGGACTTATCCCAACTATATGATTATACTTTATGGATCTTTGCCGTTAAGTATACCATACATAGTTATCCTCTGACCTGAGATACCAAGAAACCGTCGTGAATCTATATCTAACGCTAAACGTAACTGGTAGCTATAAGAGTTATTTTCAGAAGTGTTGCAAAATTCATAAGTTTGGTTGCAGTCAATAAGGAATTTATTTCCTCCGATTTGTTTTGGAGTTATAATACAGTTGGGCCCCTCGTGGGATTAGTAAGATGTTTGTGTGGCTGCACTCAAATTTGTTTTGGTAATCTTGCTGAATCTATGAACGAGAAACAGTATAGTTAATGAAAGGAATGACTGAGATCCATATCCTTATTAACGTTGTATTAGAAATAAAACGATAATAATAATTATGAATCATTAAAAGGTTTAATCTAGGGGACCTTACGCGAGTTGTACTAGAGACATTGGTAGTGTAACTAGACGCTAGTCAATGTAATCACGATATTCTAAATATGTCCAAGTCGGAGTTGAAAGTTTATTGACATATATTTAAGAGTCGTGTGTTAGGATCGAACTCGAGATTACGGGATTGCACTCAATACGTAAAAAGTTGATTTATTTAATAAATATATTTATTGTATTTATTAATTTATTTAATATATATTTATGTATTTATTAAATTAAACTAAAGCTTTAACTTTAACTACCATAACTATTAAGAGTTAAGTTAAACGATCGTTGTGGAACAAACAAGATAAGGAAAAAAAATATTCCGGAACACCCCTTGTGAGTGTTGCCGACTTTCGACACCAAAGGGAAAGGGGAAGAAAAAAAAGGGAACTTGTCACTTGACTTTTATTTGTTTATCTTGGGCTTCAAGGTTTTCAAGGCCTATATAAACATCCCCATACCCTCAAAATTCAATACACAATCTCTCTTTCTTTCTCTTGTTGATCGCCGGCCAAACACACCCTTTTAGGGTTTTGTTTGGTTTTCGATTTTGCTAAGTATCTAGTCCTAGCCCCTCTCTAGGGTTTTTGGGTAGATATTCCACTAGACGTAGAAGCTCGGTTTACACGTGCTAGAATCATGGTTAGCTCGTTATATTACGTGTGTACAAGAACGTAATATTGTCTTACTTTAGACTATATCTTAGTGACAAGATTTTATCGGTATTTGGTGCTTCGTCTTTATCTTGTGGATCTTTGCCAGAAAAAAAGGTATGTAACCCTAATTCGATTAATTATACTTGTGTTAATTATGATCTTGTTAAATCGCTTCTGCTATGTGTGCTTTGATCTCCTTTAGGATTTTCTGTGATTGTTATGAACTTTATAAACCTGCACCAATGCTCTTGAATGTTCCCCTATGCCCCCTTCTAAAGTCATGTAACTCACCACATGTTTGAAGGTTTGAACGATAAACATGCTCAAGTGTGAGGTTTTTCGGAAGGTTACTAGTGGCACAGTGAGGAGGAGGAACATGAGGGTTTAACCCGTCCATGAAAGTGTTCATAGATGGGGTGGAGTCACTCGAAGAGCCGATGTGAGCACTCGTACCTTCGTCACCACCATCACTTGGTGACATATGAGTGTCCTCATCATCAAACTCTTGTGGTTCATTCCTTCTCGTACCACGATCAATTCTTGGATTTCGTGGTTGTACCTCTCGAATAGGCATCATGACACGATTGACCAGACAAAAGCGAAAGATGGAGCTCGAAGTTGATACAAAAGTTGGATGGATCGAGCTTGACTCGAATTAGGCTTAATTCGGGGTCTTGTGGACTTTGGCTCTTGCACCAAGTGAAAATTGTTTTGAGGACCCTCCGCACTAAACAGACACCGTTAGGCTTACCGTGGGTTTGTGACCTACGATTAGACTCTAGCGTGAGAGTAAGTAATCGATTTGAGTATATTATTGTTTAGGGTATTGTGTGTATCGTACCTTTGTGGAACCATGGGGGTTCCTTTTATACCCGAGAGAGTCCAGGTTGGGCTCCCTGTTCTTGCGGCCTAAGGAAGAGATAATGACTCCAAATAGCTTGATCCTTATCACCTAACTAAGGTAAGTGTATATCTCTATTCCTTAGGCGAATATAACTCTAATATAGGTTATATTCTGTTTGATTATGTCGCACTGCGACAAGGACCTGGTTAAGTAATTAAACTTTATGTGCGACAGCGGCTTACCGAGCCTCCTGGGTTGCGAGCGCATCGCATAAGCATTTAATCCATTCCTAGGTAGTACCCGTGAGTTGTCCCCCCAGTCTAGTGGTCGTAGGTTTCCAACCACGGCTACTAGACTATGAACCATCTATAGCCCCTTGCAAACATCCCATATGAAAAAGAAATTTCACGTACAACCCACATGAAATGAGTTTGAATATGCATCCTCTTCAGACTCCACTAACACAACCCTTCTTTGGGAACCGGGAAAGGCATTAACCACGTAAGATGGGCCAACTGACAAACACCGTAGGATGAACTAATCATTTTAGACATGTGTCGTAAGATCCCATGCTTCCAAAGTGTATATAAATGCAGTGTGTCAGACCTTCAACATTCTTCTTCACCATTGCAACAAAAGCTTCTACCATCGTTGAAAACAATAGAAAACAATCTTTTTAGCAAAAAATAACACCAACTTCATACCCTTCTTAGAATACTATCAAGAGAAAAAATGGTAGCACAACTATTTGATGTGGCGTCCCGTATATCAGAACAAGAACTTTCCCGTTTCGCCACCAAGTATCATATACCTGTAGATCTCCATCCGACTATGCCAGATCCACAAGAACACATAGGAAGTTTCCCTGACGGAAAAATTGGTGTGTATACCAGGTTTTTTGAGTTTTCCAACAAACGCATACCCCTAAGCCGTTTTTTGATGGACATACTAAGCTACTACAGCATACACCTCAGCTGCACTGCATAGGTGCCGCCAAAAACTCAAATTTTGAAATAAACTACCTTCTTAAGAACGTTGACCCGACCATAAACTTGTTCCGCGCCTTCTATCGACCATCTTGGATGAACGGGTGGATATCTTTCGTGAAACGTCATGGTCGATTACAATGTTATAAGGTGAAGGTAGACTCTCTGAAGAAGTGGAACGACAAATTTTTCTTTGTAGACAAGGTTGTATTCCCATTCGACTATGACCTCATCACCCCCGAGACGATGATGAAAGATGACCACCCTACCTCTGGCACATATAACGAAGCGGATGCACAGATAATTAATGTCGATCGGATACCAATGCAAGAATACCCAGAGGCGCTACTATATGCATTAGGACTGAGTCATACATCAACTCTTCTAGTAAATCACCTTCCTCAATACTTCGACGACTTCGATCATGGTAAAAAATTATGTTTCATAAATACCTAAAAATCAAACGGCTTATCCGCATGTACTCATATACTCTTTATACTTTTGTAGAACTAACTTATACGCAGCTCGTGAAGCGCGAGAATCCGTGGCCGTGACCATGCGCGCTCGACCCTTCACACCATTTGATCTATCGAATGGATGGTACATTGTTCAACGCACCGTAGCACTGCAGTAAATGCTACTCCCATTCGGAGTGTGCCATGTACAATAGAGTCTTCGTTAGAAGAAACGGATCTGAGAAACAAGGAAGACTATGGTCATGAGGATAACTCGTGTGTAGGTCCATTAGAAGAGGTCATACCTGTTCCCAGTTACAAAAGGTCACCGTGATCCCCAACGGATCAAATCCTAAGAGAGGCAGGACACTGCAGACCAGAGCGCGCGCCGATGTGACTTCGTGGGGTATGCTCACAAAACCGCGTGAAAATACACATATATCAAGGTATATCTCAATTCCGCTCCTTACATTCTTTTCGAAACAAACAATGCATGTACCTCTCTAATACTCACAAGATGTCAAATCTGCAGTCCCCATGTTGCAATGACCAGGGCTGATGCCAGCACCTCGAAGTCCACAAGATTCCTTCCTCCATGGAAGTGCACACGCTCATGCGCACTAGATAGCGTAGCTGCATGTGAGGACTTCCACCAACACCTAACTCCTCCTGGCTGCGCCTAGCATTTGCACGAGATGTACGATGAAATACTTATGAGAGAGTTGGACACAATCGCGTCGCAGGAAGTAACATTAGCCTCTTACTTGAAAAAGAAGGTGGCACATCTGTCTGAGCTCCTGGCACAAGCAAACATGGAGTTCAACCAAGCGACAAAACAAAAAGACCGCGAGCTTGTATGCGCCAAGTTTGAACTCGCACACCTGCGTGCTGTGTCCAGTTTAAATGTCGGATCCATCCAATATTTAGAGGATAAGAAGGCATCATTATCTGAGGGTATAAATCGAGAGCGCCACCGGCACGCGAGGCAAGAGGATGAAAACCGTTGGGCCATGGCCAAGCTAGAGGAAGGTATGAGTTCCCTCGCTTCCAACTGTGACAATTTCGTTGCCAACTGTCATAATGATATGGCTAAGAAGGCATAAGTTTTGAAGTACATGAGCACCAATTCGTATGAAGAGCTCTATTCGCACCTCACCACCGTACGTGTTGAGAATCATTGGTTAATAAAGCACGGTCTGCCCCTAGCCACTAAACGTGTCGTGGATCTACCCAACCTTAATAAAGCGATCAAGGACATTTTAGATGTTGCACAGCTACTAGAACAAAGCCTTGCCACGGAGCGCGCCTTCAAAGATAATTTATTGATCGGACCCTTGGAGGGCAGCGAAATCTATTCCAGGTACGCACAAGAGATCTTTGACGCCGCATTCCAAAGATTAGAAGACCTTCCTCTGCCCATCATAGATATCATTGAGAAAGATCAAGATCTACCATAAGCGTGACCATGGCAGGCCTTACTATAGCGAGCCACTGCGCAAAAAACGGAAGCAAATCCTCACGTGATGGCCAAGCCAGATATCTCTCAACTACAAGTCCCTGTCTATATTTCTGGTGTTCCAATAATGATTTCGTTGGAAGACAATTTGAAGCAGCATGTGAGGCGCGTTGCAAAGAAGAACCGGACTTCAACCAAAGGTGTCACCATTGGTCTAGGTCTAGCGCAGCCTAGTCGATCTGGTGGTGTACCGGTTAGTTTGCCTGCCATCGATGTATATCAAACACGCGCGCTGCAGTATATGAAGGAGGCGTAGGTACAACACCGCGCGTCACTAAACCCATCACACCGTAGGTTAAAGAGGTCGCTGTCAGCGAGCACCCTTCTATAAAAGCCACCTTTCCTTACAATATGCTTTGTTGTGACTATGAACATTAACTTGTAAATTAAGAAATTGTATAACGTTTATAGCGACCTGTATGTTTGTAAGCACATAGCGTCTTGCGCTATGCTCATGTTTATTCGTATATACGTGTGTCCAGGTTTCTGCACCAACGCCTGAGATTGTGAGACAGAGCGCCTGTTTATGAGTACATTCATTGAAGTGTGACTCTGAACTTATAGGTGAGCAAAAAGTTCCTTACGTGTGGACCTGCCACTACTACCATAAGCAATGTCATAGATAAGGACGTGTTTGTAAGGCGTGCACACTATGTCTTGTACATATCCGTCATAAAGTATGAGGACTACTTCACTTACCACAACATGTTGTGGTAAGCTGCCTAACAAAGGATACCTGATCCGGTGCCACTGGGGGTGCTTTCCTCTTACGTGACAAGTTTAATTAGTAGGGTAAACTTATTCCTCTTATTTTGCCTGGAAAGGTTTTGTTGTACATGTACACCAGAAGGCCAAATTTGTATATTTCAGAAAAGAAAAAAATACCTTTATGCATAAAAGATAAAAAATAGATTGATAGGTGTGTAAACACCCATCTTTTCTACCACTTAATTACAATAATAACCGGACCAAAACGTGCATTTTATGTCTTTTATGTCGGAATTATGCGTGGTTTGTGTTTTTATTGTGGTTTAGGACGAAAAAGTGAAAAGTGGAGAAAACACGGGAATTCACGGGCATTTACGGACTTTTATTGAAGAAAAGGATGAAAGACAAAGTCAAGAAGTCAAAAGTGGATAAAGAACGGAAGTCCAAGACCAATTCTGAAGATTTATCGAAGAAAAAGTCAAAAGACGAAAGTTTGCTTAAAGCCGAGGAACTCAAGTCTTATTTATCGAAGAATTAAAAGACGAGTCCAAAGAAATCCCGAGCCAAAAGTCATCACATTCCAAGATTAACAAAAAGATTAAGAAGGAAGGACTTGATGGTGCAATTAACAAGAAAGGAAGGAGAGAGGAAGCTTCCTCTAACCTCTCCCCTAATCACCTATAAATACTCTCATTTTCATTCCATTTAGTTTTGTTGGCTAGATTGACAAACTAGTTCTTCCACCTTTCATTTATGCACCTTTATTTACTTGTCATTTAAATACATGTTTTGCACTTTAATTACTTTTAATTCCAAGTAAGTTTTTAATTTGTGTTCTTTAAATTCTTGTCTTTACCTTTCTTTATCATTTGATCAAAGTCTTTTTATCAATCTCATTCTACCTTTCTCTCTTTTTGTTTCGGCTTGAATTTCGGATTAAGCAAGGTTTTGCTTAATCCATTTGCTTATCTTGATTAAAGTCTCGCCCCTTTTTAATCCCTCTTACGAACTAAGCCACGAGATTGACAACCTTGTGTGCTTATTTGGTACTTTGTTTTAGTGTTTTGGAAATTTTCTTTAAAGTTTTGATTTTTAAGTTTTGATTTCATTTAAGTTTCGTCTTTTAAATTTTAAAAGCTTTTAACTTTTTAGCTTATTGTCATGTTTTGATTCCATTTCATTCAAGTTCTTGGTCACGGCTTATTAGAAGTAGCTTATTTAGAATTGTGCTTATTACGAATTTGGTACTCCATCGGAAAGCTAGGGTTTTCTCCACATTGTGACGGCTTGCAATTCCACATTCCGATAGTGACAGTATTGGGCTTAAGGGTTTTGCTTTCCGATCCGGGATTGCGACAGGAGTGACTTTACCTCATTCCGATCTGGGGATTGCGATCGCATATTGCGATCGCTCTTTCCGACGGCTCTTGAGGCTTGTTATGTCGAAGTGCTGCCCAATTTTCCGTAGCCTCATTCCGATAGGTACATTCCGATAGGTACATTCCGACAGGTTACATCTTGGTATTCCGATAGCATACATTTCGATCTGGGCTACATTGCGATCTGAGGTTGTTAGGTTATTCCGATCTGAAAAGGTGACATATTCCGATCTGGGTTTCTTCAACATTCCGATAGGTGGTGTGTTCATTCCGATGGTAGGTTGATCGGAATATATTCCGATCTGGGTTAACTTTTATGTTTTGTCTTGTTTAATTTTTAGTTTATGTCTAATTTAATTTCCGTCACGCCTTTATTTTTAGTCATTTAATTATTTTACCTTCCGTCACGTTTTTAAATATTGCACACTTTCTTTTAATTAGACTTAGATTTATTTTCTCGCTCTTTTAATACTTGCCCTTTACTTTAACGACATTTACTTTTAAGTCTTTGCACATTTAAATTTAAAAACAAACCAAAAATATTTGTTTTCACCAAAATAAAACTGAGTCACACATTAAACATAAAAGTTGTTCAATTCGAAGAGAACACTAGAACGATAAATTTTAACTGGGAAAATCTTAGTTATTAAATGGCGCCGCTGCCGGCTCTTTTCGTAAAGATCAACAGTTTTTTGTGAGAGACACGTTGCTTTTTGGGATCCGTTCACTTGTGAACGTTATTTTTCTTGCCTAAAAAATAAAAAATCATAAAAATTAAAAATTGATAAAAAACCATAAAAAGTAAAAATTTCAAAAATCCAAAAAGATTTTATCTTTCTTGTGAATATATATTGTCTTTGTTTTTGGTTTTGCTTTCTTTTGCATTTTCAGGTGTATGCGTACTAGATCTTCTACTTATCAAGAGCCCGAGCCTCAAGAAGATTTAGATATGGCAGGTGTTAACAACAATAATCAACTACCGCACCTCAATAATAATAATAATAACAACAATGCTCCTCCACAACCCGATCTTCGGACCATGGAGGAACTTTGCCAACCAACAATGTTTGGACGAGGAGGACCGATTGCGCCGATGCAAATCAACGCTCCTGAGTTTTCGTTGAAGCACCACATGATTCAGCAAGTACAAACAAACCCATTTAGAGGATTGCCTGATGATGATGCCAACAAACACCTCGACAAGTTCATTACTATCACCCAGAGCATGAAGTTGGCTGGTGCCACAATGGATGAACTTCGCCTACAGCTCTTTCCACACACTCTATTACATCATGCCGAGAAATGGTTTGATCGTCTCCCGAAGAATTCTATTCACACTTGGGATGATATGACTCAACGCTTTCTTTCGCGCTACTTTCCACCATCCATGGTCACAAGCCTTCGCAATCAGATCAGCGGTTTCATGCAAGATCCCGATGAATCTCTTTTTGATGCATGTGAAAGATATAATGTCTTGATCGACCGTTGTCCAAACCACAACATGCTTCCGGTCACCTTGATCGATACTTTCTACAACGGATTGACTTTTCGAGATCGTGATACGATTAATGCAGCCGCCGGTGGCACATTCATGAAAAGGAGACCCGAGGAGTGTAGAGAGCTTATTGAGAACATGACTACTCATCACAAAAACTGGGATTCCTCTGCTTCTTCAAGGAATAATCCGAGAGTCAATGTTTCCTCCACCTCAGCAAACCCTGATATGACCGAACTCACCCGTGTGTTGACTGAAATGAGCAGAAGTATGCAACTCTTGGCTTCAAACCAACAACAACAACAACAAGTTAAAGCTGTTGCTACTCTTTGTGAAACATGCGACGGTCCTCACTCATACACCGATTGTCCTTCGACACAAGGAAATCCGGAAAATGTGTATGCAGCTTACGGTAATTATTCACCAGAAAATTACCAAGCTCGACAACAAGGGGATAGAAATCTGCTGAGCTACCGTTCCAACAACTACCTTTCACCCGGTTTTTCTCCTCAAAACCAAAACCCCGCCAACAACTACACTAGAAGCCACCAAATCCCACCAAGAGCTTCTAATCCTTATCACCCACCCGCCCAACAAACCCCACCCAGTAATCCGGATGTTGAGGCCATCATGAGAACCCAAGGTGAGCAAATCAAGAATCTGCAGAGCCAAATTATCAATCTTAAAGGAGATATCACAAAGCAAGGAAATGAGATAAGATCCGAGCTTCGAAATGATATTCAATCCTCCTTCAGCAATCAAACCAATGATTTGAAGAATATGCTTGCTAGTTTCTTGCCCCCTGCTCAACCTTCTTCTTCAAGTTCTCTACCTTCAAACACCGTCACCAATCCGCGAGCCAATGTGAGTGCTATTACTACTCGTAGTGGAGTCACCATTGTAGGACCACCAATCCCACCCCCATCATCTACACCTCCTCCACCACCATGTATCCCTACTCCTCCTACACCTAGTATTAGTGCACCATTACCGTCTCCGCCTCGACGTGATGAAGTTCCCGCCAATGACCCTTCAACATCTCAACCGTTACCTACCACACCTACACCTTCACCACTCAAACCTAATATTCCTTATCCCTCTCGCTTGGGCAAGAACAAAATGCTAAACAAGGAGGACGCTCAAGTGACTAGCTATATCAAGATGATTTCTCAAATGAACTTCAATATTAGCTTTCTTGAAGCACTTGTCCACATGCCCAAATTTGTTAAAGCATTTAAGGAATTGCTTAAAAAGAAGGAGAAGCTGATTGAACTCGCCAACACACACTTAAATGAAAACTGCTCTGCAGTTATTCTTAAAGAACTTCCGGAAAAACTTGGAGATCCCGGTCGTTTTGTGTTGCCTTGCGTGTTCAACAAAACTGAAGAATTTACTGCCCTTGCTGATCTCGGGGCTAGTATTAATTTGATGCCTTTGAGTGTTTGGAAAACACTATCATTACCCGACCTTACTCCAACAAAGATGACTCTTGAACTTGCAAATCGCACTCTCGCTTACCCTGTTGGTATAGCCGAAGACGTGTTCATTAAAGTTGGCACATTTACTTTCCCGATCGATTTTGTCGTAGTTGATTATGACATGGACCCTCGTATTCCTTTAATACTTGGTCGGCCATTCTTGAGAACCGGACGTGCTTTAGTAGATGTGGCCGAAGGTGAGTTAATCTTACGAGTCGGGGATGATGCAAAAGTTTTCAAAATGGGGAAGCTTACTAGTTTAACTTTTGGAGGCCGAGAATCAGTGAATATGATTAATGTGCTAGATGACTTTACCGTCTACGAAAATCCTCTATTCGACTCTTGCATCGATAATCCACTTTTTCATGATGATGTGGATGATTCTCTCCCTATTTTGGACGCTTCTCCCATTTATGATTCGTCACCGGTCTTTGACGCTTATGATGATGATGATTCTAGCTCAGATTCGGATGATTTTGAGTGTACTTCTGAGTATCCCGAGCTGCCCACTTTCGATGATTTTGATGAGGCTGATACTCTCTCGAGCGATTCTTCACATGATGAAGATCCTCCGTCATCACTCGATCCTACTTTGGACGATTATTCATTTGAGGAAGATTTCTCTGAATTTCTCAACACATACTTCCCTCATGAGAGTGATGCTCCTCCTTTTGACTTTGAAGATTATCGTCTTGATCCTACTTTGGATTTGAAGAGCATTTTGTCAAAGGAGAAGAAACCGGTTGACACCGAAATCCGTTGCACGTATGATTTAACACCTCTTTGTCCCACTTCTGAGGACGAGGTTGTGCTTCTTTGCGGATCTTCTTCACACTCGGCTGAGCCGGAGTGCTATTTTCCCCTGAAGGAAAAGGTGTTCGATCCCGGTATTGAAGTCTTAGAGCCATCTCAGTATCCACCTGATGAAATAAAAGGAAAAATCTTTGGACCTCTTGAAGACATGCTTGCACCACTTCATCTTTGCTTCCACCGTGCTCCATCGCTGCTTAAGGGAACCCTGCCACTTCTTCTTTGGCTTGCCTTGTTCACCTTAAGCTTGTGCTTATTGATGGATGAAAACTATGTCTTTGATCCTGGTGGATTTGTTTCATGCTACTTCCGTTGATGATCAAGGTCGAGTCAGGCTCACGACTCGGTTAACAAAAATCAAGCGCTTCTTGGGAGGCAACCCATGCATCTCTCTTTTCGCTTTCTTTATCATAAGTGTAGGGGGGACCCCTTTGGATTGCTATTTCCTCTCCTCACTTCTTAATCAGGGATTCGAGCTTCAATGATCCACTCTTAATGATTCTTGACGACCCGTGATTCCGTGTTCTACTTCTTCCCGGTTCTATCCTAAACTCTTTTCGATTCACTATTTTTATATTTTCTCAATATTAAAATAGGAATCTCTTTAGTTGTCTTTTCCTTAGCAAGATTTAAACAACGTGCACAATGTCCTAAGTGTAGGGGAGTTTACTCCCACATGCTTAAACATTGAGGACAATGTTTATCTTAAGTGTAGGGGGGGACTTCTATCGAAGTTAAGTGGTCTTTTCCTTGTATTTGTCCTCATTTTAACCGGAAAATCAATTTTTCGACATTTTTCAAAATTTTTGATCTATTTTGGCCTATTAGTTTTTACCTTTGTATAGTTATTTTCTTTCTTTGCTAGAATAAATGTTTAATAAGTGGTTTTAATTTTCAAAACGTTGTGAATCTTTTGACTCAATCCGAGTTTACTCTAGCTAGTATCCTTAACGTGTTTAAGTCAAGTTTTGCTAGGCTTTTATATAGGGAGCTATAAAACGCGAAAGTCTTAACTCTCACGGGTTAAGAACAAGAACTTTTCGCAAGTTCCTATAATTGATCCTAGAGAGTCGTTTATCAAGGGAACTTTAAAACGCGATTTCTAAACTTGAAAAAGTCTAAGAATTTGCAAGATCCTATAGGCGACTCGAAAACCCAAAACTTTGATTTAATAGGCTAAGTATCCACGAGTCTCATTACTTGAGATTTTAAACTGTGGAGAACGAGAGATGATAGAGCCAATTATAAGTTCGGTATTCTTTCGTGAATTTATGTGAGTTAATTATAAGCCTATTCTCCCATCGCTTGCTAATAAATTTATCTGCTAATAAATAAGGTTGTACGATTTGAAAAGTTACTTAGCTTCTAGCCCCAGATCGTTTAAAAGTTGCTCGGTAATGACGAGAGTTCATAGCCAAGGCATAACTTATGAAGCGGGGCGCGAAGATTGGCGAGTCCAAAAAGGCCCTAACAAGGCATGAGGGCTATATTTTGTTGCTAAAGATCCAAAAGTGATGTGAAGAATCATTTATCGAAAATCAATATGAAGGATCGAGACACACGACGAAAAGCAAGAACTCCCCAAAAGTCATGGAGAAATCTATCCGAAAAGACCCTAACAAGGTATGAGGATAAATAGATCCAAGTCCTAAAAGGAGGCGGATCGTTGTATATCAAAGTCCAAAATTAAGATTGGAGAAAAATGAAGAAGTCGTGGTCCAAATATGAAGAATCTCTCAAAAATTCCAAGTGAAGAAATTCCAATTATCGGCCCGAGAAAGGTCTCAAATCGCGAACCAAGTTATGCCAAGATATGAACTTTTTGATATCCCGAGAAGCAGTTTTAAAAGATTTGGTCCTTTAGCTAACTATTGATTAAATCATGCACCTTATTTTCAGACTAAATAATTATCGAAATAAGTCAAACAATGCATCTTCGTGATCATTCAAGACAAATAATAAAATACAAGAGATACCCATAGGAATAAGGGAGTCTAAGTAAATAATTGGCCCACATGAGTTCGTGTTAGTTTACTAACTTATAATAACAATGATCTCGTTTTTAAGCTTGGTTTGGAGAAAGTGAAAAGTTGAGGATGATGATTATTCATGACATTTTCAAAACCCAAGGTACGCTTTTAATTTCTTTGCTTTGCATTTTTAATTTTCTATCTCTTTAATAAAGGCCAATGTGGATTGATTATTATGAAAAGTGTAAACATGCTTTGTAACTAATGCATTGCATGAGGACATTGCAATGGTCAAGTGTAGGGGATTTGATAGGTGTGTAAACACCCATCTTTTCTACCACTTAATTACAATAATAACCGGACCAAAACGTGTATTTTATGTCTTTTATGTCGGAATTATGCGTGGTTTGTGTTTTTATTGTGGTTTAGGACGAAAAAGTGAAAAGTGGAGAAAACACGGGAATTCACGGGCATTTACGGACTTTTATTGAAGAAAAGGATGAAAGACAAAGTCAAGAAGTCAAAAGTGGATAAAGAACGAAAGTCCAAGACCAATTCTGAAGATTTATCGAAGAAAAAGTCAAAAGACGAAAGTTTGCTTAAAGCCGAGGAACTCAAGTCTTATTTATCGAAGAATTAAAAGACGAGTCCAAAGAAATCCCGAGCCAAAAGTCATCACATTCCAAGATTAACAAAAAGATTAAGAAGGAAGGACTTGATGGTGCAATTAACAAGAAAGGAAGGAGAGAGGAAGCTTCCTCTAACCTCTCCCCTAATCACCTATAAATACTCTCATTTTCATTCCATTTAGTTTTGTTGGCTAGATTGACAAACTAGTTCTTCCACCTTTCATTTATGCACCTTTATTTACTTGTCATTTAAATACATGTTTTGCACTTTAATTACTTTTAATTCCAAGTAAGTTTTTAATTTGTGTTCTTTAAATTCTTGTCTTTACCTTTCTTTATCATTTGATCAAAGTCTTTTTATCAATCTCATTCTACCTTTCTCTCTTTTTGTTTCGGCTTGAATTTCGGATTAAGCAAGGTTTTGCTTAATCCATTTGCTTATCTTGATTAAAGTCTCGCCCCTTTTTAATCCCTCTTACGAACTAAGCCACGAGATTGACAACCTTGTGTGCTTATTTGGTACTTTGTTTTAGTGTTTTGGAAATTTTCTTTAAAGTTTTGATTTTTAAGTTTTGATTGCATTTAAGTTTCGTCTTTTAAATTTTAAAAGCTTTTAACTTTTTAGCTTATTGTCATGTTTTGATTCCATTTCATTCAAGTTCTTGGTCACGGCTTATTAGAAGTAGCTTATTTAGAATTGTGCTTATTACGAATTTGGTACTCCATCGGAAAGCTAGGGTTTTCTCCACATTACGACGGCTTGCAATTCCACATTCCGATAGTGACAGTATTGGGCTTAAGGGTTTTGCTTTCCGATCCGGGATTGCGACAGGAGTGACTTTACCTCATTCCGATCTGGGGATTGCGATCGCATATTGCGATCGCTCTTTCCGACGGCTCTTGAGGCTTGTTAAGTCGAAGTGCTGCCCAATTTTCCGTAGCCTCATTCCAATAGGTACATTCCGATAGGTACATTCCGACAGGTTACATCTTGGTATTCCGATAGCATACATTTCGATCTGGGCTACATTGCGATCTGAGGTTGTTAGGTTATTCCGATCTGAAAAGGTGACATATTCCGATCTGGGTTTCTTCAACATTCCGATAGGTGGTGTGTTCATTCCGATGGTAGGTTGATCGGAATATATTCCGATCTGGGTTAACTTTTATGTTTTGTCTTGTTTAATTTTTAGTTTATGTCTAATTTAATTTCCGTCACGCCTTTATTTTTAGTCATTTAATTATTTTACCTTCCGTCACGTTTTTAAATATTGCACACTTTCTTTTAATTAGACTTAGATTTATTTTCTCGCTCTTTTAATACTTGCCCTTTACTTTAACGACATTTACTTTTAAGTCTTTGCACATTTAAATTTAAAAACAAACCAAAAATATTTGTTTTCACCAAAATAAAACTGAGTCACACATTAAACATAAAAGTTGTTCAATTCGAAGAGAACACTAGAACGATAAATTTTAACTGGGAAAATCTTAGTTATTATAGATCATTTGGGCTGCGAAACTAGCTAGGAACCGTAGTATTTTATTCATACTTTTTGCAAATGTTGAAACAAAGAACATAAAAAAGGAATTCCTAAAACAACTGAAAAAAGAAAAAAAAAACATGGATCTTTATTAGGGCTTTCAGTAGCCGAGGGAACGATCCATGCTATTTATGCGATATCTCAGGGAGAGTATCGTCCGACACCCCGGGTGTCTCTTGAGTCACTTCTCATGGGACTGGATACCGAATTCGCATAGCTAGGCGTGCTCATCCTATCCTTCGAGAGTCCTTTGTTTGCTACATCGCGTTGTTGCGCGCTTCGCATTGCTGGTAGTCTGTTCGTATGATCTCGCTGTCGCATAGTGCGAGCAATTATCCTGGCTGAAGGGGAGACTGCTCTTATGCGTTGTTGCTGGTGGTTACCTTGGGATGGAAGTATTGCGACTGCCCGCCGCGCCATGTTTCCTACCGATGTTTCTAGAGAGCCAATAGTACGCCCTAGTTTTGAGAAGATTCCACCTCTCTTTGCGCTTTTCGTTAAGGGTGGTCCAGTAACCATGTTAGAATTCATCCTATGTCTTTATTCCGCCTGACATCAGTGACAACGCACCACCTTTTTACGAACATCCTTATGCATAAATGGCCAAAAATACCCTGAGCGAGTAATCTCCTCAACCACAGCTTTCGGGCCACGGGGGCATACCCTTCTATGTGTGGCTTCCACTAACGCTCGCGCTTGATCTGGCGTTAGACAATGCCGCATTCGCCCGTTACCTGATTGTCTGTACAGCGTCCCCTTTATGATTTTGAAGTGCCTAGCTCTCTCATGTATCTTCCTAGATTTTCTTCTACTGCTTAGCAACTTGTTATGTGACGAAAACTTTCTAATAGGTGTCATCCATGTTGGTGATTCAGTGTCCACGCTTATATTTTTGTGTAAGACAAAATCAACTAGGACGTGACTAGAAGGTTTATCCATGTCCACAATTTAAAGTTGGTCCATTTCAACCGATATTTCACCATTTTCTTCTGAAACCTTTTGTATAGCAAACTCCGCGAACTGCCCTGTTATGTCCCTTATTTTTTCCATGTACTGGATTAGCACATGCCCTCGTGGCTCGCATGAACCTGCGACCCTACTCGCTACCAAAGGGTTGTATGCGTAGGCCATTAGGCTCTTGATAACGCTCAAATCTAACATATTTATATGAGCATATTCGTGGTGTTTATGGATATATTTATGTGATTATTATGAACATATGATACTTAATGAAGCTTATTTGTTATTGTAGGTTCATCAATGGTTACATCACGAGAAATGAAGAAAAGACGAGTATTGGAGGTGAAAGAATGAACGATACATGAAAGTATAGCTCTCGTATGATAAATAAGACAAAGAATAAGAGTCTTGGAAAGTTTTGAAGAAAGAAAGTGGAAGAAACAAAGAAAAAGGACCAAAGAAGAAATAAGGGAAAAGTTGGCCAAGATGCCACCGGCATAATCAAGATGCCACCGGCATCTCTTCCTGCTACCACTTTTCCAAGTAAACATAACCTTTCACTTACTTCACCTTGTTCCCCAACCGACCATAACTCCATTCCCTCTCCTCCAAGCTTCATTAAACCCTTATTTACAACCCTTGGAGCCAAAGAAATATGCTTGGTGGCCAAGGAGAATTCACTAATAAATAAGACCCATGGGGTAGTTTTTATATCATTCTATCCATCTTTATCTTTATCATTGAATCATCAATTCCATCTCCTTAATATTTATGTGATTTTGATATCAACCCTCACCCAAGTGGTGAGGGGTGGAATTGGTTACCATGTTCATGTTATAAGACATGGAAGAAGTAGAGATGAAAGCCACACACCATAAACAATTCAATCTACAACAATCCTCATTCCCAAACACCCCAAAAGGCTCTATACTCGCAACAAGAGGTTGATGTCCAAGAAGGCTATGGGTAGGATGCATTGTATTTTGGTTGTTCTATTGGTTAGAATCATTTAGATACTTTGTTGCTATGGATTCTAATGTTTGGTAACTTCTTCTTTATTATTCAATGTAGTTTATGTTCATGTTCATTGTGATTCTTATCTTTTTTGATATTGTGAATGTTTTGATACTTGTGTTGTTTATATGAAAACTCGTGATATATGGATGTTTTGATTCTATTAGTGCTTGTCATTGGATTATGGTGATAACATTATATTTGGTTGAATTGGAACTTGTTCTTGTTTGTCAATTTGGTTAATCATTGTTGAGTCTATATGTCGAAGTTATTCTCAATGTGGTTGATTTCAATTCATTAATCGATAAATGATTTGGTCTTGTGCTTTTGAAGATTGTGCAAGAGACTTAATAAACATAACAAGTAATGGTTTAATCTAGATTATAGGTCGAAAGGAGTCTTTTGAATATATTGTTCTAATCATCTTTCAAGTAAATGGAACTTATCAAACTAATAACCAAGTCTATGGGTCGAAAGGATTCTTGTTGTTATTGGTTTAGGCATAAGGCTCATGAGTGACCACTTGATTGAGACTTATGTATACTTGATTTATAAAGCACTAGTGTCTTATTATTGTTTCTATAGGTCGAAAGTATTACCTTTAATATGTTTTCCAAACTAAACATCCTAATGTCCATGTGATCATTTGTAAAACCCGCATGCTTTTTCCATAAACAGTACACTTATAATCATACGTACATGATTAAAACTTACCTTATATAACATGTTTACGTTTCATGAATATTAATTACAAGTATTACGTACGTGTTATTACACGATAAGTATTAAGTATGTATTAATACAAAATAATTATTAACGATAATAACTAATATCACGAACATGAAATCATGAACGTTAAAATATCAAACACGTAATTACATACTTATTTAATTAAATAAGACAAATATCAATTACGCACAAGTAGTTGTTATAACACGAACTGTTTTAAACTTTTAATTTATTAAGGCACGACAAGAACTACGTATATTAATCACTTTATAATACGTATCTACATAAAATATTTAAACATGACTAGAAGCAAAAACGCGAGAACTCAAACACGAACATACACATACGTCATTTAAATACGAAACACGTGTATTATATAACAAGTCGCGAAAATAAGTAATAAGGCAATAAGGGACTAATTGGGCTGGCGGTTTGGACAATAAAGGAAAAGAAAAAGAATGGGCCAGGGCCCATGGTGTGAACCGTGTAAAGAAAACAGACGGGAGGGAGTTGATATATTTTTGGACAACATAATCACACATAAAACCCTAAACATATAAAACAACCATCATTTTTTTTGTGATCATCCCTTCCGACGTATGAAACGAAAAAGAACCAGGAAAACGGGGCTTAAGGATTCAGAAGAATCAAGATGGTCGATTTATGTTTATGTTCTAAACCAAAAACGTAAGATAAGTTTTCATCTTTTCTGTTTTCCTTTTGATTCGTAGGGTTATTCACGTAATAGAACATAAACCAGATTTCTAACATCATTAACAGACGTGGAATTAACCAAGATTAAAAGGGGAGTGTCGTTTTGGCCGATTTCACACAAACCGAGACACTATTGGTCTCGGTGGTGATTTTACACCACCAGCCGCAAGGCCAGTGGGTCATGTTGGTTAAACAGTCGGAACGACAGCCAAGCAGGGGAAACCACTGGCTACGGCCAGTGGTGTGCTTGGTCAGCCAGTGGGAGCCGAGAACTTTATGGTCTCAGTGAGAATTTTACTCGAGCAGGGGAAACCGGCTACTACCGGTGGCAGTAACACCACTGCCACGGGGAACTGGCAGTTAAGGGGGTGTGTGGGTTTTAATTTAAGACAGAATTATGGGTGTGTTTGGTTTTTGTTTTAAGGACAGGATTAAGGGGATGTTTGGTTCGGCTTATATGTAAACACAACACGGGTTTTCACGGGTTCTGTTTACGACATGTTTTAATAAAATAATACAGGGGTTCAGGTTATTATTTTTACCAGTTTAATTAGCTTTACATATATATTAATTTACAAGTTAATTAAATTAATTTAACATGACGTATAATTAATTTAATTAAATCATGGACTTAGGTTAATTATTATTATTAAATAATACATGTTTTTAACCTAAGTATTTAATTATTATTTTTACACTATAGTATTAATTAATTATTAAACATGGGATATAATTAATTAATAATCATGACTTAGGTTATGTTAATTTAATATCAGTATATGTTTTAACCTAAGTATTTCTTTTACACTTAATTTAATTAAATCATGTTATTTTTAATTAAATCTTATAACCTATAGTTTATTTAATTCACATGTATTAATTAATAAACTATACCATTAATCACATGACTTAGTAGATTTAATCAGTAAAACTAAGCTTATATTTTAGCGTATTAATTCAGCTTATTTTTAAATATGGAAACTTTCTATTTCAGGAAACTTAATATTTGTGGAAACTTTCTGTTTTTAGAAACTATTCTATTTTAAGAGGTAAATCTATTTTTGGAAACTTTCTATTTTAGGAAACCTGCTATTTTTAGAAAGTTACTTATTATTACACTACAAGCATAATAACACAAGAATATCAGTTAATACTTAATCAGAAGACTTAAAACACATGATAAAAGCAGTATAACATTAAAATCAGTAAGACAATACTAAAACATATAAAACAAGTCAAGACATATTATAATTAGTTATGTACGCAGTAAACAGTATAATTATACACGTATCCTTCGATGTAGCATTAGTGGGATCGGAGTAGGAATTTCTTTCGTTCATCTTTTTCGTTCACTGGACCCAAGGTACGGATTCTCTGTCCTTCAGTATGGACATTCTTTCCTTATTAGGATTCCCCGTATGCAGCCTATTGTTTTCCTAGTATATGTTTTATATGTTTTTGAATTGCTTATGTTTAGTTTTAAATGCTTAAGCCATATACATGCATGACCAGTTCCACCTATTAATGGAGGGTACCATAACCATAACACTATAGGCACCAGTGTTATGACTTCCCCACGACGGAGTGATTTCTCGTGGCGTCCCTTTCAGTTTTTTGCCATATTATTTTATTATCATGTGGGGCGTATGGTTGCATCCTAGTTTACATGTTTTCAACAGATTATTCAGGTGAATGAGGTGTGTGCCTTGCATCCTTCACAAGGAGCTGATCCCTCCTATCTAGACTTATATTAATTAGAGGCAGCCCCTCAAATTTCATGATGAGGTCACCCCTCTAAGTATTCATGCACGTTGATATTTCATGACCTATATTGGCCTAATGGTTAATCAGTTAAACAGTTTTCATAAGATAAACATAAGGCTTTTCAAACTATAAAACCAGTTTTGCTAAGTTATACCAGGTTTTCCAGGACTTATACATTTTTGCTGCTATTAAGTCTTTATTATGTTGCAGTCATTCATACTATCATATATCCGTGCACTGAGCGTTATGCTCAGCCGGTACTTTCCTTTCCATGTCCCAAAATGGCAGGTACCCATGGACAGACTCGAGCATTTGGAGGACGTGCATAAGATGGAAGCGGCCATAGACTTATTCTCCTTTTGCCTTCATATACTTATGAATGTTTAGTCTTTCATTCATTTCATTTCATTTACTTTATATATGTTTTGGGCTTATTTTGGGGACCGATGATTGATTCCGGTTTTCCCTATGGTCATGTATGTTTACTACATATTTCCTTGCATGCTTTGATGGCACGCCATAATTACGCGTAACGGTCCACTTATCAAAGTGGGGTGTTACAATTATGGTATCAAAGCCAAGGCTTCGACCTGTAGGCTCAATTATGGTATCGAAGTCTTCCATTGTCACTCATGATAAGAATGATGATACCGATCATCGTCAACAAAAGGATACAACTTCATATGCTTCAACACCGGTTGCTGCAGATTTACCTCCTCAGTATATCACATCAACAATCAATCCTACCATATCAACAACTACTGTCATTGCTTCAGAGAACACAAATCAAGTAGATGATGCATTATCTGACGATGATGATTTTCACAACCCATTCGGTACACTGGTACACGAAACTGGAGAGTCTTCTACTCGCCATGTTGATCCGTCAGATATGCATACGTTCTATCAGCGACATCCATCAACACATCATTGGACCCGAGAACATCCTTTGGTTCAAGTAATTGGAAACCCTTCACAGCCTATTCGTACAAGAAGACAACTTGAAACCGATGGTGATGTTTGTATGTTCGTACTCGCCGTATGTACAGCTGAACCAACAAATATCAAAGAAGCCTTGGCAGATCACTCTTGGATTGAATCGATGACATATGAACTTCAACAATTTGAAAGTCTTAAAGTGTGGGAACTTGTTGACAGACCATATGATGTAACACCTTTAAATCTTCGATCGATCTGGAAAAACAAGATGGATGAAGAAAACACGATCATCAAGAATAAATCTAGGCTAGTGGCTAAAGGGTACGACCAGCGAGAGGGTATTAATTTTGAGGAATCATTTGCACCAGTGGCTCGAATAGAAGCGGTCAGGATTTTCCTTGATTATGCTGCTCATAAGGGATTCATCGTTTATCAAATGGATGTAAAGATAGCGTTTGTTAACAACCCTTTGAAGGAAGAAGTCTATGTCACACAGCCGGAAGGATTTGTAAATCCTCATCATCCTGACAAGGTGTATCTTCTCCACAAAGGACTATATGGACTTAAGCAAGCTCAAAGGGCGGCGTGGTACGACGAGCTCTCGAAATTTCTGGTATCCAAATGTTTCTCAAAAGGTTCCATTGATCTAACTTTGTTCATATATAAATCTGGGGATGGCATTTTGCTTGTGTAGATTTATGTCGATGACATTATTTTCGGGTCTACAAACCCAAAACTTTCAAAATGGTTTGAAAAACTTATGCACAGCAAATTTGAAATGTCAATGATGGGCGAACTAAAATTCTTTCTAGGAATTCAAGTTCACCAATCCCCAAGTGGTATCTTTATTAACCAAGCTAAGTATTGTCAAGAGATAATCAAAAAGCATGGTATGCCTCATGTGACCCCGTTGGGACATCATTATCAACCACATCCCTAGATGCTGACTTGGAGGGATTACCCATAGATCAAACGCGATGTCGCTCAATGATCGGGTCCCTCATGTACTTGACAGCAAGCAGACTAGATATTACACATGATACATGCTATTGTGCACGATATCAAGCCCGGCCTACATATAAGCACCTCAAGTAGGTTAAACGGATCTTTCGGTACCTAAAGAATACCATTCATTTGAGACTTTGGTATCCGAAGGAAACTGGTTTCTTTCTAACGGCCTATTCAGATTCTGATCACGCAGGGTGTCTTGATACTCGAAAAAGTACTTCTGGTGGTGCACAATTTCTAGGTCAAGATAAGCTTGTGGGATGGTCTTCCAAGAAGCAGGATTGCACGTCACTTTCATCAGCCGAAGTGGAGTATGTGTCTCTATCCGTGTTGTGCTCAAGTTCTTTGGATGAGAACACAACTCACAGATTATGGATTCCACTTTGATAAAGTTCCTATGTACTGTGACTCAAAGTCGGCATAGCCATCTCCTGCAATCCGGTACAGCATTCCCGCACAAAGCACATTGACGTCAGATACCACTTCATCATGGAACAAGTTGAACGCAATATCGTTGAATTATACTTTGTCGAAACGTATTATCTGTTAGTCGACCCGTTCACGAAAGCTCTGTCGAAAGATTGGTTTGAGTACCTCGTTAGGCAAGTTGGTATAAGATGTTTGACTCTAGCAGACCTGGATTCTGGCAAAGGTACCTTCTTGATTGATATTTCAAACATCTACTTGTATATATCTATGGAAAAGGAAAATACAAAAATACAAAACATAGAAAAACAAAATAAAAAATGGGAAAATCTTTCAAAAATATAAAAATATTCTTCTCGACATGTCTTTCAGTATCGGTAGTATGGACGTGCCTACAAAATGTCGCTCAATAACGACACGGGTATGTACATAAAGCTCGAATGAAAGTTGTAAATATTTTTCAAAACATGTCATTTCTTATTTTGTTAAAGGAAAATGTCTATTTTGGGAAATTTTTCCAACAACGGGTAGAGCAATCTATCTTGGGTTGAGCTTGTCACAAAGCATTCAACGTTTTGAGCTCAACATAATGGCTTGTGATTACTTTAAGGTTACAACCCGGATCTATATTCACGGGGGAGTGTATGACTTAGTGCTCTTACCCTCATCAAAAGAAGATAAGTCATTTGTTTGCTACATCGCGTTGTTGCGCGCTTCGCATTGCTAGTAGTCTGTTCGTATGATCTCGCTGTCGCATAGTGCGAGCAATTATCCTGGCTGAAGGGGAGACTGCTCTTATGCGTTGTTGCTGGTGGTTACCTTGGGATGGAAGTATTGCGACTGCCCGCCGCGCCATGTTTCCTACCGATGTTTCTAGAGAGCCAATAGTACGCCCTAGTTTTGAGAAGATACCACCTCTCTTTGCGCTTTTCGTTGAGGGTGGTCCAGTAACCATGTTAGAATTCATCCTATGTCTTTATTCCGCCTGACATCGGTGACAACGCACCACCTTTTTACGAACATCCTTATGCATAAATGGCCAAAAATACCCTGAGCGAGTAATCTCCTCAACCACAGGTTTCGGGCCACGGGGGCATACCCTTCTATGTGTGGCTTCCACTAACGCTCGCGCTTGATCTGAAGTTAGACATTGCCGCATTCGCTCGTTACCTGATTCTCTGTACAGCGCCCCCTTTATGATTTTGAAGTGCCTAGCTCTCTCATGTATTTTCCTAGATTTTCTTCTACTGCTTAGCAACTTGTTATGTGACAAAAACTTTCTAATAGGTGTCATCCATGTTGGTGATTCAGTGTCCACGCTTATATTTTTGTGTAAGACAAAATCAACTAGGACGTGACTAGAAGGTTTATCCATGTCCACAATTTAAAGTTGGTCCATGTCAACCGATATTTCACCATTTTCTTTTGAAACCTTTCGTATAGCAAACTCCGCGAACTTCCCTGTTATGTCCCTTTATTTTTCCATGTACTGGATTAGCACATGCCCTCGTGGCTCGCATGAACCTGCGACCCTGCTCGCTACCAAAGGGTTGTATGCGTAGGCCATTAGGCTCTTGATAACGCTCAAATCTAACATATTTATATGAGCATATTCGTGGTGTTTATGGATATATATATGTGATTATTATGAACATATGATACTTAATGAAACTTATTTGTTATTGTAGGTTCATCAATGGTTACATCACGAGAAATGAAGAAAAGACGAGTATTGGAGGTGAAAGAATGAACGATACATGAAAGTATAGCTCTCGTATGATAAATAAGACAAAGAATAAGAGTATTGGAAAGTTTTGAAGAAAGAAAGTGCAAGAAACAAAGAAATGGGACCATAGAAGAAATAAGGGAAAAGTTGGCCAAGATGCCACCGGCACAATCAAGATGCCACCGGCATCTCTTCCTGCTACCACTTTTCCAAGTAAACATAACCTTTCACTTACTTCACCTTGTTCCCCAATCCGACCATAACTCCATTCCCTCTCCTCCAAGCTTCATTAAACCCTTATTTACAACCCTTGGAGCCAAAGAAATATGCTTGGTGGCCAAGGAGAATTCACTAATAAATAAGACCCATGGGGTAGTTTTTATATCATTCTATCCATCTTTATCTTTATCATTGAATCATCAATCCCATGTCCTTAATATTTATGTGATTTTGATATCACCCCTCACCCAAGTGGTGAGGGGTGGAATTGGTTACCATGTTCATGTTATAAGACATGGAAGAAGTAGAGATGAAAGCCACACACCATAAACAATTCAATCTACAACAATCCTCATTCCCAAACACCCCAAAAGGCTCTATACTCGCAACAAGAGGTTGATGTCCATGAAGGCTATGGGTAGGATGCATTGTATTTTGGTTGTTCTATTGGTTAGAATCATTTAGATACTTTGTTGCTATGGATTCTAATGTTTGGTAACTTCTTCTTTATTATTCAATGTAGTTTATGTTCATGTTCATTGTGATTCTTATCTTTTTTGATATTGTGAATGTTTTGATACTTGTGTTGTTTATATGAAAACTCGTGATATATGGATGTTTTGATTCTATTAGTGCTTGTCATTGGATTATGGTGATAACATTATATTTGGTTGAATTGGAACTTGTTCTTGTTTGTCAATTTGGTTAATCATTGTTGAGTCTATATGTCGAAGTTATTCTCAATGTGGTTGATTTCAATTCATTAATCGATAAATGATTTGGTCTTGTGCTTTTGAAGATTGTGCAAGAGACTTAATAAACATAACAAGTAATGGTTTAATCTAGATTATAGGTCGAAAGGAGTCTTTTGAATATATTGTTCTAATCATCTTTCAAGTAAATGGAACTTATCAAACTAATAACCAAGTCTATGGGTCGAAAGGATTCTTGTTGTTATTGGTTTAGGCATAAGGCTCATGAGTGACCACTTGATTGAGACTTATGTATACTTGATTTATAAAGCACTAGTGTCTTATTATTGTTTCTATAGGTCGAAAGTATTACCTTTAATATGTTTTCCAAACTAAACATCCTAATGTCCATGTGATCATTTGTAAAACTCGCATGCTTTTTCCATAAACAGTACACTTATAATCGTACGTACATGATTAAAACTTACCTTATATAACATGTTTACGTTTCATGAATATTAATTACAAGTATTACGTATGTGTTATTACACGATAAGTATTAAGTATGTATTAATACAAAATAATTATTAACGATAATAACTAATATCACGAACATGAAATCATGAACGTTAAAATCCCAAACACGTAATTACATACTTATTTAATTAAATAAGACAAATATCAATTACGCACAAGTAGTTGTTATAACACGAACTGTTTTAAACTTTTAATTTATTAAGGCACGACAAGAACTACGTATATTAATCACTTTATAATACGTATCTACATAAAATATTTAAACATGACTAGAAGCAAAAACGCGAGAACTCAAACACGAACATACACATACGTCATTTAAATACGAAACACGTGTATTATATAACAAGTCGCGAAAATAAGTAATAAGGCAAGAAGGGACTAATTGGGCTGGCGGTTTGGACAATAAAGGAAAAGAGAAAGAATGGGCCAGGGCCCATGGTGTGAACCGTGTAAAGAAAACAGACGGGAGGGAGTTGATATATTTTTGGACAACATAATCACACATAAAACCCTAAACATATAAAACAACCGTCATTTTTTTTGTGATCATCCCTTCCGACGTATGAAACGAAAAATAACCAGGAAAACGGGGCTTAAGGATTCAGAAGAATCAAGATGGTCGATTTATGTTTATGTTCTAAACTAAAAACGTAAGATAAGTTTTCATCTTTTCTGTTTTCCTTTTGATTCATAGGGTTATTCACGTAATAGCACATAAACCAGATTTATAACATCATTAACAGACGTGGAATTAACCAAGATTAAAAGGGGAGTGTCGTTTTGGCCGATTTCACACAAACCGAGACACTATTGGTCTCGGTGGTGATTTTACACCACCAGCCGCAAGGCCAGTGGGTCATGTTGGTTAAGCAGTGGGAACGACAGCCAAGCAGGGGAAACCACTGGCTACGGCCAGTGGTGTGTTTGGTAAGGCAGTGGGAGCCGAGAACTTTATGGTCTCAGTGAGAATTTTACTCGAGCAAGGGAAACCGGCTACTACCGGTGGCAGTAACACCACTGCCACGGGGAACTGGCAGTTAAGGGGGTGTGTGGGTTTTGATTTAAGACAGAATTATGGGTGTGTTTGGTTTTTGTTTTAAGGACAGGATTAAGGGGATGTTTGGTTCGGCTTATATGTAAACACAACACGGGTTTTCACGGGTTCTGTTTACGACATGTTTTAATAAAATAATACAGGGGTTCAGGTTATTATTTTTACAAGTTTAATTAGCTTTACATATATATTAATTTACAAGTTAATTAAATTAATTTAACATGACGTATAATTAATTTAATTAAATCATAGACTTAGGTTAATTATTATTATTAAATTATACATGTTCTTAACCTAAGTATTTAATTATTATTTTTACACTATAGTTTTAATTAATTATTAAACATGGGATATAATTAATTAATAATCATGACTTAGGTTATGTTAATTTAATATCAGTATATGTTTTAACCTAAGTATTTCTTTTACACTTAATTTAATTAAATCATGTTATTTTTAATTAAATCTTATAACCTATAGTTTGTTTAATTCACATGTATTAATTAATAAACTATACCATTAATCACATGACTTAGTAGATTTAATCAGTAAAACTAAGCTTATATTTTAGCGTATTAATTCAGCTTATTTTTAAATATGGAAACTTTCTATTTCAGGAAACTTACTATTTTTGGAAACTTTCTGTTTTTAGAAACTATTCTATTTTAAGAGGTAAATCTATTTTTGGAAACTTTTTATTTTTGGAAACTTTCTATTTTAGGAAAACTGCTATTTTTAGAAAGTTACTTATTATTACACTACAAGCATAATAACACAAGAATATCAGTTAATACTTAATCAGAAGACTTAAAACACATGATAAAAGCAGTATAACATTAAAATCAGTAAGACAATACTAAAACATATAAAACAAGTAAAGACATATTATAATTAGTTATGTACGCAGTAAACAGTATAATTATACACGTATCCTTCGATGTAGCATTAGTGGGATCGGAGTAGGAATTTCTTTCGTTCATCTTTTTCGTTCACTGGACACAAGGTACGGATTCTCTGTCCTTCAGTATGGACATTCTTTCCTTATTAGGATTCCCCGTATGCAGCCTACTGTTTTCCTAGTATATGTTTTATATGTTTTTGAATTGCTTATGTTTAGTTTTAAATGCTTAAGCCATATACATGCATGACCAGTTCCACCTATTAATGGAGGGTACCATAACCATAACACTATAGGCACCAGTGTTATGACTTCCCCACGGTGGAGTGATTTCTCGTGGCGTCCCTTTTAGCTTTTTGCCATATTATTTTATTATCATGTGGGGCGTATGGTTGCATCCTAGTTTACATGTTTTCAACAGATTATTCAGGTGAATGAGGTGTGTGCCTTGCATCCTTCACAAGGAGCTGATCACTCCTATCCAGACTTATATTAATTAGAGGCAGCCCCTCAAATTGCATGATGAGGTCACCCCTCTAAGTATTCATGCACGTTGATATTTCATGACCTATATTGGCCTAATGGTTAATCAGTTAAACAGTTTTCATAAGATAAACATAAGGCTTTTCAAACTATAAAACCAGTTTTGCTAAGTTATACCAGGTTTTCCAGGACTTATACATTTTTGCTGCTATTAAGTCTTTATTATGTTGCAGTCATTCATACCATCATATATCCGTGCACTGAGCGTTATGCTCAGCCGGTACTTTCCTTTCCATGTCCCAAAACGGCAGGTACCCATGGACAGACTCGAGCATTTGGAGGACGTACATAGGATGGAAGCGGCCATAGACTTATTCTCCTTTTTCCTTCATATACTTATGAATGTTTAGTCTTTCATTCATTTCATTTCATTTACTTTATATATGTTTTGGGCTTATTTTGGGGACCGATAATTGATTCCGGTTTTCCCTATGGTCATGTATGTTTACTACATATTTCCTTTCATGCTTTGATGGCACGCCATAATTACACGTAACGGTCCACTTATTAAAGTGGGGTGTTACAATTATGGTATCAAAGCCAAGGATTCGACCTGTAGGCTCAATTATGGTATCGAAGTCTTCCGTTGTCACTCATGATAAGAATGATGATACCGATCATCGTCAACAAAAGGATACAACTTCATATGCTTCAACACCGGTTGCTGCAGATTTACCTCCTCAGTATATCACATCAACAATCAATCCTACCATATCAACAACTACTGTCATTGCTTCAGAGAACACAAATCAAGCAGACGATGCATTATCTGACGATGATGATTTTCACAACCTATTCGGTACACTGGTACACGAAACTGGAGAGTCTTCTACTCGCCATGTTGATCCGTCAAATATGCATACGTTCTATCAGCGACATCCATCAACACATCATTGGACCCGAGAACATCCTTTGGTTCAAGTAATTGGAAACCCTTCACAGCCTGTTCGTACAAGAAGACAACTTGAAACCGATGGTGATGTTTATATGTTCGTACTCGCCGTAAGTACAGCTGAACCAACAAATATCAAAGAAGCCTTGGCAGATCACTCTTGGATTGAATCGATGACAGATGAACTTCAACAATTTGAAAGACTTAAAGTGTGGGAACTTGTTGACAGACCATATGATGTAACACCTTTAAATGTTCGATCGATCTGGAAAAACAAGATGGATGAAGAAAACACGATCATTAAGAATAAATCTAGGCTAGTGGCTAAAGGGTACGGCCAGCGAGAGGGTATTAATTTTGAGGAATCATTTGCACCAGTGGCTCGAATAGAAGCGGTCAGGATTTTCCTTGCTTATGCTGCTCATAAGGGATTCATCGTTTATCAAATGGACGTAAAGATAGCGTTTCTTAACAACCCTTTGAAGGAAGAAGTCTATGTCACACAGCCGGAAGGATTTGTAAATCCTCATCATCCTGACAAGGTGTATCTTCTCCACAAAGGACTATATGGACTTAAGCAAGCTCAAAGGGCAGCGTGGTACAACGAGCTCTCGAAATTTCTGGTATCCAAATGTTTCTCAAAAGGTTTCATTGATCTAACTTTGTTCATATATAAATCTGGGGATGGCATTTTGCTTGTGTAGATTTATGTCGATGACATTATTTTCGGGTCTACAAACCCAAAACTTTCAAAATGGTTTGAAAAACTTATGCACAACAAATTTGAAATGTCAATGATGTGCGAACTAAAATTCTTTCTAGGAATTCAAGTTCACCAATTATTAACCAAGCTAAGTATTGTCAAGAGATAATCAAAATGCATGGTATGCCTCATGTGACCCCGTTGGGACATCATTATCAACCACATCCCTAGATGCTGACTTGGAGGGATTACCCATAGATCAAACACGATGTCGCTCAATGATCGGGTCCCTCATGTACTTGACAGCAAGCAGACCAGATATTAAACATGATACATGCTATTGTGCACGATATCAAGCCCGGCCTACATATAAGCACCTCAAGTAGGTTAAACGGATCTTTCGGTACCTAAAGAATACCATTCATTTGAGACTTTGGTATCCGAAGGAAACTGGTTTCTTTCTAACGGCCTATTCAGATTCTGATCACGCAGGGTGTCTTGATACTCGAAAAAGTACTTCTGGTGGTGCACAATTTCTAGGTCAAGATAAGCTTGTGGGATGGTCTTCCAAGAAGCAGGATTGCACGTCACTTTCATCAGCCGAAGCGGAGTATGTGTCTCTATCTCCGTGTTGTACTCAAGTTCTTTGGATGAGAACACAACTTACAGATTATGGATTCCACTTTGATAAAGTTCCTATGTACTGTGACTCAAAGTCGGCATAGCCATCTCCTGCAATCCGGTACAGCATTCCCGCACGAAGCACATTGACGTCAGATACCACTTCATCATGGAACAAGTTTAACGCAATATCGTTGAATTATACTTTGTCGAAACGTATTATCTGTTATTCGACCCGTTCACGAAAGCTCTGTCGAAAGATTGGTTTGAGTACCTCGTTAGGCAAGTTGGTATAAGATGTTTGACTCTAGCAGACCTGGAGATTCTGGCAAAGGTACCTTCTTGATTGATATTTCAAACATCTACTTGTATATATCTATGGAAAAGGAAAATACAAAAATACAAAACATAGAAAAACAAAATAAAAAATGGGAAAATCTTTCAAAAATATAAAAATATTCTTCTCGACATGTCTTTCAGTATCGGTAGTATGGACGTGCCTAGCAATGTCGCTCAATAACGACACGGGTATGTACATAAAGCTCGAATGAAAGTTGTAAATATTTTTCAAAACATGTCATTTCTTATTTTGTTAAAGTAAAATGTCTATTTTGGGAAATTTTTCCAACAACGGGTAGAGCAATCTATCTTGGGTTGAGCTTGTCACAAAACATTCAACGTTTTGAGCTCAACATAATGGCTTGTGATTATTTTAAGGTTACAACCCGGATCTATATTCACGGGGGAGTGTACGACTTAGTGCTCTTACCCTCAGCAAAAGAAGATAAATCTTCTTACACTTGAGTGGATTCGTCAAGACATTTAAAGTCTATGAACTCAAGTTTATTCTTTAAGAAATACCATGTTGCCAAAAAGAAATGGTTTCAAAAAGCGTTGAACACAATTTTTTCAAGAGTTTTTTCAATGATTATTCAAAATCTTTCAAAAATTGTGTGTTCAACAACTCCTATCCTCAAAAAGCGAAATGTGGATCACATCCTCTAATGACACTTCAATCTGATCAACTTTTGAGGGGTAGCTTTCCAAAATCAAAGTTTTAATGTTTTTGGATATGTTATGTCAAAACAGTTTTATGTATCCAACACATTGTGTGTAAGTATCCTTTGGTATTATTCACATAAAAAGCTTTGATGTTCGTGAAAATTTTCTTTAATGACAATCTTTTGTTTGTTCATGAACATGTAGTGTTCGAGTACAATTTTTTCAAGATTTTTTCAATTATTATTCAAAATCATTCAAAAATTGGGTGCTCGACACTATATAAACGGCTCCAATAATTCATGCTAAGTTTAACACATTTTTCTCCCGAAAGTTTTCAAGACTATTTTCTCACAATATATTTTAATCAAATTTGGTATATCTAATATCAAACGATTTTATATATTAGAGATAGGGGAGAAAATGTGATCTAAAGACTCAAGCACTTATGGTTACGATAAAAAAACCCACAACATCTTTAAATTCACGACGTTATTGGTGTAAAAGGGTGGTTAGTTTTAAGTCCTATGATCCAACCAGAACCGGAGGGATCTTCCCAGGGATAATCCAATAGATTATTAGAAGTCCTTAGGAAAGATGGAGTAGAATGTGAACGTAGCTGAATGCCGACTAATTACTGATGCTAGCACTGGAACAATCACAACAAGGTGCTAGTAATGATGTCTTGGTAAGCATTGAAGGGGTTGAAGAATGAAAAAGAAATGTAAGGATAAAGGGTATAGAGAAATTAGCCCTCCATACAACTTAGGTAGAAACCGGGTCAACACATCATGAAGACAACACATCATGGACCCAGTGATGTAATGCACAACCCTTACCTAGCTACTCAGGCTTCTCTCAAAAGAAGTTTGTTTTATTGACACGGAGAACAACATGACTTCTATTGACTTTCTTACTCCGAGTTAGTTGATATTGAATAGGTAGCATCTGCTCCAGCCTCCGACCACTAAAAGTGCACAAATCGAGTCTAGAGCCAAGAGATCAATCAAATCTCGTTAGGGCACATGGATGATGATCAAGAGAGTCCTAGGCTATATCCTTGCGATATTGACAGAACACTCAGAGTGATACTATTTAGTATTCACAATGATGAGTGGAAATCCTTCCAGTGTTAACATCAAACAGCACTGCGGTAGGTCATGTGTAAGATTCTTTGTGAATTGAACATATGTAAAACTGAAAAGCAACGGTGGTTTGTTTCTGAATTGATTAAAACTCGTTTTAGGTTTCTACGCAATATCTTTATGGTCTTGCGAGAACATTCAGAGTGATATTCATTAATACTCACAGTGACGAATGGAAATCCTTCTAGCGTCAACATCAAACAGCGCTACGGTAGGTGACTTGCGAGATTCTTTATGTATCAAGCTTTTTTCAACTGGAAATCAACAATGGTAAGATTCTTTATGAATCAAACTTGTTCCAGGAATCTGAATTGACGACTTTAATCAAGCGGATATATATTCAATTGATTCACTCTTTATGTTCGCAGTCTTGCTTTGAGACGGTCGAGTAAAGAGAACGGCTAGTACAGCCGCGAAACCCTGTCAAGGAGATTCATAATTAAATCTACCTATCACAAGTACCATATTTAATATCGTATAACGGTCTTCACCAACCGGAGGTAAAATGCTACCGATTTAGGACGAATGTCAAAGCCATTCAGTCCGTGTCTATGTTTTGTCTCAAGAAGGTGGCGTTACGGTGTACTCAGCAATGTCAAAGACTCAAAACCACAACTCATGCCAAAAGACTTATTTAACAATTAATAGTGTGAGCATGTGGGTGAAGACACAAGATTGCAAGATGGCAAAGACAAGTCAAGGATGATTTGAAGATCTCAAGATTAATGACAAAGTCGAAAGACAACGACAATGGCTCAAAGATCACAGCATGAAGGGACAAGACTACTATTACACGTTCAAGACTCATTTATGGCGAGACTAGTAATCTCTACAAATTTCCTAAATGAACAAGGTTTATGACCTCTCACTAGGGGATAGTGTTAGCCTCAAAATATTGAGTCAAACAAGAATGATCGGTTATAGGTTTATTATGTATCGTATTTTAGAACGTTGTAATAAGTAGTAGGTTAGTCGTGTTTTACGGATTTAACTTTAAGCTAAAGTTCATTCCTAAGTAACTAAAGCCAAAAGGAAATCCCGGCCCATTAGTATAGTCCATTACAAGCCCACATGTAAGGGGACTATAAATACCCCTTCTTAGCATGTTAGGAAGGGTGTTGGTTCATTTGTTATTCTCTCTGTAATTTAATATTTCCAAAGTTTCACCATTCTCTATCTTTTCTCTCTCTACATTCTCTCTCTAGAATTCATCTGTCTTCTCCATCTATTTTCTTGTTTAATCATTCATAAACTAGGGACAACATAATATTATAAAACATGTATACATAATTCGTGACTTTTGAAAAGTCTAAGGACCAAACTTTCCATTTTCGATAGTATAAGGCTGTGTTTTGTTTTAACCAAGACTTTAAATAATACACAAGGACCATATATGTCATTTCTTAAACTTATAACAAGCCCTAGTATCCCTTTTGCGCTTTATAATTATTTTCGAGACTAGGGGGACTAGATTTGCCATTTTACAAAGTATAACCGAGCCCTAGGGACTCGATTTGCCACATGCCCAAATATATTAAACCCTACGAACTAATGCCATTGTTCGAAACTATTGTGAGCCCTAGGGTTTTTTTTGAAAATAAATGTAACGGACAAGGACTAACTATGCAAATACAATTAACAAACGAAACACCATGGGTTATTTTGGAAACTATTATCTTTACGAGGACTAATGAACAATTTAATTTAATTAAAACATTAATAACATTGTTTTGTAAATAAATTAAATTAAGTTACATTTAATTAAATAAACAATAAGAGTTTATTTACGACATTCGTATAACGGACAAACTATATTAGTGTATTTAAAAGCACTAAGGAAATTTGGTGAAACGTATTATTTTCTTATAGTCACTTAATTAGTAAAAATCTATTTATTTAATTGATTACACTATTAACGTACGAACAATTTAAATATAATTTTCGAAACTTAAAATATATTATTATCGATAACTTACTATAAGTTTAACGGTTAAACGATAATAACAACTTATTAAATTACTTAGGTAATTTCGATGCTCCGTGATCATACCATATCAGCATACCCAGTGACATTCTACCACTGCTTTATCATCAAGGTGAGTTCATGGCCCCAGCTTTTACTGTTTTATAACTGGGGGAGAAAACATTGTAATTATTGTATATGCAAACACTTACAGACAACAACAAAATTATTGCCTATTGTTTGCCCCATTTATTTATGTGGACTGTAACAGTTAATAGTGTAGCGCGAAATGTTATAAATAGATCTATTTTGGTATTGAAAATACCCGTCTGGTGTGACTTGCTATAACGAAACGCTTAGTCCAAACAATAGGTTTATTTCATTGTCGGACTGAGTGTCTCACATCAGGATGATCCAGATAGGCACCTGAGAAACATTGTCTAGCATCTATTACAGGGCAATAGGAACTACTATAGTATGTAGCTTGGTGCTCTACTATCTTCGTGGTGTTTTGCATATCAATACATTTGATTTTATAACTAAACCTATGAATTCACCAACCTCGTGTTGCCACCACATTTTACTTTTTATGTTTTCTCAGGAAAGTAAGCAAGTACTTGCATTCGATTCCAGCATCATAAGAAGCATCATATTTACCATCGGGCTGAGATTTTTTCTACAAATAATAAAGGTTGCTTTCAATACGTTTACTTAATTTACACAATTAACCTCATGTAATATGTTTTAATGACATATGATGATCATTGCTCAATATATTGTGTGCTATCAATCCACCATCAAAGTAACACCCCACGTACTATTCCGTTGCATTTGACCATTTGGCGCTTTTATAGCTTTGCCTAGACCAAAGATAGTTAGGTGGTGTTTGTTTCAATAAGATGTTTAAAGTCTGAATCTGACTACCGCCTCTTACTAGTAAGAGGTGGTCATAAAGTCTGAATCTGAATAAAATAATGTTGTTTGTTTTTATAATTTTCTGAATGATTTTAGTTATCAATTTTTTAGTTTTCCTTTTTTTAGTTTATAATTAAATTATATTAATACGATAAATTGATATCTTGATTTATCTATAAAACTCATACACGCAAAAAAATTATAAATAGTTTCTGGCTAAAAGAAATGTATCCGCAAAACAAAAAAAAAAACTCTTGTCAAATAAGATTATATGAAATTGTCAAACTATATTATTAAAAACAACAATACATAGTTTTTTTCAATGTTTTGAAACCCGGTTTTTGAATCCACCCTGTCAAGTCACCAGGTCCGGGTCAACCCGTTTTTTTTTAAATATTTTTTTTCATATTTCTAATAATTAGCAAAAATTATATATAAAAACCATTAAAACTTCCGTATATTTTAGATATAATTTGTTTACCAACCAATATAATATGTAAAAATAAAATTTCATCGCAAATACGTAAAATTTACATATTTTTTATAAAAAATCGAAACTCGACCGGGTCACGAGAATCGGGTCGACTCGGGTCACCCCAAACCCGATGGGTCTAGCCGAGTTTCAGAAATGTGATCCCGAGTCAAAATGACCCGTTTTTTGGACCGAAACGGGTCAACCGGTTAACCCAGCCAGATCGACCCGAATTTCAAAACATTGGTTTTTTTTTCCTTTTTTCGTATCTTAAAAAATTAAGATATAGTAAACGCAGTAAATATTTGCAACTAGCTTTTAGTCATTACTGTATTTTGTTTTATTCTCTCACCCCACGTGACATTATACTATTGTACTATTTTCTCACATTTTTTGATGCATCTTCTTCTTAAATATTTTCTTCTTCAAAATTAGTAGATCTAGTTTTCGTTGTTCTATCTTTCTACAAAACAAAAACAGTCTCAAATTTGTGTGATGGCAGAGCCGGTCAGACCGAATCACCACCTCTGACTCAGTCAGACGTATAACCCATGGATGCGTCTGACACACCCGATAAAACAAAAAGCTTCGACATCTGACCGCGTCTGACTAGTAAGACGTCAGAGGTGGTCAGACCTTTTTTTGAAAAAACAAACATGGCCTTAAGCATGCCAAGGCTATTGTGCTGCAACTAGCCAGCGATTTCATGCAATAAATATGTGATTAGTATTTGGATAAAGGATGTTAAGACATTATTATTTAATGAAATAAAGCTTAGGTTTCGTTTATTTTTGTTATTTAATTTTGTATCCTATTTTACATGTTTTAATCCATGAATAAATTTGTAATGTTAAAATGTCTGTTGTCGATTAATAATATGGGATTATTATTAAAATAAGTCAATCCGAAATTGCGATACAGTATACTTGAAAGTATATTGATCGATTTTGGATGATATTCGACGTATTGAATATTGGACTTATCCCAACTATATGATTATACTTTATGGATCTTTGTCGTTAAGTATATCATACATAGTTATCCTCTGACCTGATATACCAGGAAACTGTCGTAAATCTGGTGCATTTTTGTGGAATAATCTAACGCTAAATGTAACTGGTAGCTATAAGGGTTATTTTCAGAAGTGTTGCAAAATTCATAAGTTTGGTTGCAGTCAATAAGGAATTTATTTCCTCCGATTTATTTTGGAGTTATAATATAGTTGGGCCCCTCGTAGGATTACTAAGATGTTTGTGTGGCCGCACTCATATTTGTTTTGGTAATCTTGCTGAGTCTATGAACGCGAAACAGAATAGTTAATGAAAGGAATGACTGGGATCCATATCCTTATTAACGTTGTATTAGAAATAAAAGGATAATAATAATTATGAATCATTAAAAGGTTTAATCTTGGAGACCTTACTCGAGTTGTACTAGAGACATTGCTAGTGTAACTAGACGCTAGTCAATGTAATCACACTATTCTAAATATGTCCAAGTTGGAGCCGAATGTTTATGGACTTATATTTAATAGTCGTGTGTTAGGATCGAACTCGAGATTATGGGATTGCACTCAATACGTAAAGATTTGATTTATTTAATAAATATATTTATTGTATTTATTATTTTATTTAATATATATTTATGTATTTATTAAATTAAACTAAAGCTTTAACTTTAACTACCGTTAACTATTAAGAGTTAAGTTAAACGATCGTTGTGGAACAAACAAGAGAAGGAAAAAAAAGATTCTGGAACACCCCTTGTGAGTGTTGCCGACTTTCGACACCAAAGGGAAAGGGGAAGAAAAAAAAGGGAACTTGTCACTTGACTTTTATTTTTTTATCTTGGGCTTCAAGGTTTTCAAGGCCTATATAAACATCCCCATACCCTCATAATTCAATACACAATCTCTCTTTCTTTCTCTTGTTGATCGCCGGCCAAACACACCCTTTTAGGGTTTTGTTTGGTTTTCGATTTTGCTAAATATCTAGTCCTAGCCCCTCTCTTGGGTTTTTGGGTAGATATTCCACTAGAAGTAGAAGCTCGGTTTACACGTGCTAGAATCACGGTTAGCTCGTTGTATTACGTGTGTACAAGAACGTAATATAGTCTTACTTTAGACTATATCTTGGTGACAAGATTTTATCGATATTTGGTGCTTCGTTCTTTATCTTGTGGATCTTTGCTAGAAAAAAGGTATGTAACCCTAATTCGATTAATTATACTTGTGTTAATTATGATCTTGTTAAATCGGTTCTGCTATGTGTGCTTTGATCTCGTTTAGGATTTTCTGTGATTGTTATGAACTTTATAAACCTTCACCAATGCTCTTGAATGTTCCCCTATGCTCCCTTCTAAAGTCATGTAACTCACCACATGTTTGAAGGTTTGAACAATAAACATGCTCAAGTGTGAGGTTTTTCGGAAGGTTACTAGTGGCACAGTGAGGAGGAGGAACATGAGGGTTTAACCCGTCCATGAAAGTGTTCATAGATAGGGTGGAGTCACTCGAAGAGCCGAAGTGAGCACTCGTACCTTCGTCACCACCATCACTTGGTGACATATGAGTGTCCTCATTATCGAACTCTTGTGGTTCATTCCTTCTCGTACGACGATCAATTCTCAGATTTCGTGGTTGTACCTCTCGAATAGGCATCATGACACGATTGCCCAGACGAAAGCGAGAAAGATCGAGCTCGGAGTTGATACAAACTTTGGATGGATCGAGCTTGACCCGAATTAGGCTTAATTCGGGGTCTTGTGGACTCCGGCTCTTTCACCAAGTGAAACTTGCTTTGAGGTCCCTACGCACTAAACAGACACCGTTAGGCTTACCGTGGGTTTGTGACCCACGATTAGACTCCAGCGTGAGAGTAAGTAATTGATTTGAGTATATTAGTGTTTAGGGTATCGTGTGTATCGTACCTTTGTGGAACCATGGGGGTTCCTTTTATACATGAGAGAGTCCAGGCTGGGCTCCCTGTTCTTGCGGCCTAAGGAAGAGATAATGACTCCAAATAGCTTGATCCTTATCACCTAACTAACGTAAGTGTATATCTATATTCCTTAGGCGAATATAACTCTAATATAGGTTATATTCTGTCTGATTATGTCGCACTGCGACAAGGACCTAGTTAAGTAATTAAACTTTATGTGCGACAGCGGCTTACCGGGCCTCCTGGGTTGCGCACGCATCGCATAAGCATTTAATCCATTCCTGGGTAGTACCCGTGAGTCGGACTATCCAGCCCGACTAGGGACTATACGTCATAGTGTCCCCCCAGTCTAGTGGTCGTAGGTTTCCAACCGCGGCTACTAGACTATGAACCATCTATAGCCCCTTGCAAACATCCCATATAAAAAAGAAATTTCACGTACAACCCACATGAAATGAGTTTGAATATGCATCCTCGTCAGACTCCACTAACACAACCCTTATTTGGGAATCGGGAAAGGCATTAACCACGTAAGAGGGGCCAACTGACAAACACCGTAGGATGAACTAATCGTTTTAGACATGTGCCGCAAGATCCCATGCTTCCAAAGTGTACATAAATGCAGTGTCCCAGACCTTCAACATTCTTCTTCACCATTGCAACAAAACCTTCTACATCGTTGAAAACAGCAAAAAACAATCTTTTCAGCAAAAAATAACACCAAATTCATACCCTTCTTAGAATACCGTCAAGAGAAAAAAATGGTAGCACAACTATTTGGTGTGACGTCCCGTATATCAGAACAAGAAATTTCCCGTTTCGCCACCAAGTATCATATACCTGTAGATCTCCATCCGACTGTGCCAGATCCAGAAGCACACATAGGAAGTTTCCCTGACAGAAAAATTGGTGTGTATACCAGGTTTTTTGAGTTTTCCAACAAACGCATACCCCTAAGACGTTTTTTGATGGACATACTAAGCTACTACAGCATACACCTCTCACAGCTGTACTGCATAGGTGCCGCCAAAATCTCAAATTTTGAAATAAACTACCTTCTTAAGAACGTTGACCCAACCATAAACTTGTTCCTTGCCTTCTATCGACCCTCTTGGATGAACGGGTGGATATCTTTCACGAAACGTCATGGTCAATTACAATGTTATAAGGTGAAGGTAGACTCTCTGAAGAAGTGGAACGACAAATTTTTCTTGGTAGACAAGGTTGTATTCCCATTCGACTATGACTTCATCACCCCCGAGACGATGATAATAGATGACCGCCCTATCGCTGGCACATATAACGAAGCAGACGCACAAATAATTAATGTCGATCAGATACCAATGCAAGAATACCCAGAGGCGCTACTATATGCATTAGGACTGAGTCATACATCAACTCTTCCTGTAAATCACCTTCCTCAATACTTCGACGACTTCGATCATGGTAAAAAATCCTGTTTCATAAAGACCTGAAATTCAAACGGCTTATCCGCATGTACTCATATATTCTTTATACTTTTGTAGAACTAACTTATACGCAGCTCGTGAAGCGCGAGAATCCGTGCGCCGTGACCATGCGCGCTCGACCCTTCACACCATTTGAGCTATCAATTGGATGGCACATTGTTCAACGCACCGTAGCACTGGAGTTTCCTTCCCCAACACCTGGTGGGAGCGTAGAGAGGACAATCGCAGTAAATGCTACTCTCACACGGAGTGTGCCATGTACAATAGAGTCTTCGTCGGAAGAAACGGATCTGAGAAACAATGAAGACTATGGTCTTGAGTAGAACTCGTGCGTAGGTCCATCAGAAGAGGTCATACCTATTCCCAGTTACAAAAGGTCACGGTAATCCCCTACGGATCAAATTCCTAAGAGAGGCAGGACACTGCAGACCAGACCGCGCACCGATGTGACTTCGTGGAGGATGCTCTCAAAACCGCGTGAAAATACACATATATCAAGGTATATATCAATTCCGCTCCTTACATTCTTTTGGAAACAAACAATGCGTGCACCTCTCTAATACTCGCAGGATGTCAAATTTGTAGCCCCCATGTTGTAGCGACCAAGGCTGATGCCAGCACCTCGAAGTCCACAATATTCCTTCCTACCTGGAAGTGTACACGCTCATGCGTACTGGATAGCGTAGCTGCATGTGAGGACTTCCACCAACACCTAACTCCTCCTGGCTGCACCCAACGTTTGCACGAGATGTCCGATGAAATACTTATGAGAGAGTTGGACACAATCGCGTCGCAGGAAGTAACATTAGCCTCTTACTTTAAAAAGAAGGTGGCACATCTGTCTGAGCGTCTGGCACAAGCAAACATGAAGGTCAACCAAGCGACAGAACAAAAAGACCGCGAGCTTGTATGCGCCAAGTTTGAACTCGCACGCCTGCGTGCTGTGTCCAGCATAAATGTCGGATCCATCCAATATTTAGAGGATAAGAAGGCATCATTATCTGAGAGTATAAATCGAGAGTGCCACCTACACGCGAGGCAAGAGGATGAAAACCGTTGGGACATGGCTAAGCTAGAGGAAGGTATGAGTGCCCTCACTTCAAATTGTGACAATTTCGTTACCAACTGTCATAAAGATATGGCTAAGAAGGCATAAGTTCAGAAGTACATGAGCACCGATTTTGATGAAGAGCTCTATCCGCACCTCACTACCGTGTGTGTTGAGAATCATTGGTTAATAAAGCACGGTCTGCCCCTAGCCGCTAAACGTGTCGTGGAGCTACCCAACCTCAATAAAGCGATCAAGGACATTTTCAATGTTGCGCAGCTACTAGGACAAGGCCTTGCCATGGAGCGCGCCTTCAAAGATAATTTACTGATCGGGCCCTTAGAGGGAACGAAATCTACTCCAGGTACGCATAAGAGATCTTTGACGCCGCATTCCACAGATTAGAAGGACTTCCTCTGCCCATCATAGATATCATTGAGAACGATCAAGATCTCCCATAAGCGTGACCATGGCAGGCCTTACTCTAGCGAGCCACTGCGCAGAAAAAAAGAAAGAAGATCCTCACGCGATGGCCAAGCCGGATATCTCTCAACTACAAGTCCCTGTCTATATTTCTGGTGTGCCGATAATGATTTCGGTGGAAGACAATTTGAAGCAGCATGTGAGACGCGTTGCAAAGAAGAACCGGACTTCAACCAAAGGTGTCGCCATTGGTCTAGGTCTAGCGCACCCTAGTCGATCTGGTGGTGTACCGGTTATTTTGCCTGCCATCGATGTATATCAAACACGCGCGCTGTAGTATATGAAGGAGGCGTAGGTACAACACCGCGCGTCACTAAACCCATCACACCGTAGGTTAAAGAGGTCGCTGTCAGCGAGCACCCTTCTATAAAAGGCACCTTTCCTTACTATATGCTTTGTTGTCACTATGCACATTAACTTGTAAATTAATAAATTGTATAACGTTTATAGCGACCTGTATGTTTGTAAGCACATAGCGTCCTGCGCTATGCTCATGTTTATTCGTATATACGTGTGTCCAGGTTTCTGCACCCACGCCTGAGATTGGGAGACAGAGCGCCTATTTATGAGTACATTTATTGGAGTGTGACTCTGAACTTCTAGGTGAGCTAAAAGTTTATTACGTGTGGACGTGCCACTACTACCATAAGCAATGTCATAGATAATGACGTGTTTGTTAGGCGTGCACACTATGTCTTGTGCATATCCGTCACAAAGTAAGAGGATTGCTTCACTTACCACAACGTGTTGTGGTAAGTTGCCTAACAAAGGATACCTGATCCGGCGCCACTGGGGGTACTTCCCTCTTACGTGACAAGTTTAATTAGTAGGGTAAACTTATTCCTCTTATTTTCCTGGAAACATTTTGTTGTACATGTACACCGGAAGGCCAAATTTTTATATTTCAGAAAAGAAAAAATACCTTAAAGCATAAAAGATAAAAAAAGAGATCATTTGGGCTGCAGAACTAGCTAGGAATCGCAGTATTTTATTCATACTGTTTGCAAATGTTGAAACAAAGAACATAAAAAAGGAAATCCTAAAACAATTGAAAAAAGAAAAAAACATGGATCTTTATTAGGGCTTCCAGTAGCAGAGGGAACGATCCATGCTATTTATGCGATATCTCAGGGACTGGATACCGACTTCGCATAGCTAGGCGTGCTCATCCTATCCTTCGAGAGTCCTTTGTTTGCTACATCGCGCTGTTGCGCGCTTCGCATTGCTTGTAGCCTGGTCGTATGATCTCGTTGTCGCATAGTGCGAGCAATTATCCTGGCCGAAGGGGCGACTGCTTTTATGCGTTGTTGCTGGTTGTTACCTTGGGATGGGAGTATTGCCATGCCCGCCGCGCCATGTATCCTACCGATCTTGCCAGAGAGCGAATAGTATGCCCTAGTTTTGAGAAGATTCCACCTCTCTTTGCGCTTTTCGTTGAGGGTGGTCCTGTAACCATGTTATAATTCATCCTATGTCTTGATTCCGCCTGACATCGGTGACAACGCACCACCTTTTTACGAACATCCTTAGGCATAAATGGCCAAAAATACCCTGAGCGAGTAATCTCCTCAACCACAGGTATCGGGCCACGGGGGCATACCCTTCTATGTGGGGCTTCCACTACCGCCCGCGCTTGATCTGGCGCTAGACATTGTCGCATTCGCCCGTTACTTGATTGTCTATACAACGCCCCCTTTATGATTTTGAAGTGCCTAGCTCTCTCATGTATTTGCCTAGATTTTCTTCTACTGCTTAGCAACTTGTTATGTGACGGAAACTTTCTAATAGGTGTCATCCATGTTGGTGATTCAGTGTCCGCGCTTATATGTTTGTGTAAGACAAAATCAACTAGGACGTGACTAGAAGGTTTATCCATGTCCACAATTGAAAGTTGGTCCATGTCAACCGAGATTTTGCCATTTTCTTCTGAAACCTTTCGTATAGCAAACTCTGCGAACTGCCCTGTTATGCCCCTTATTTTTTCAGTGTACTGGATTAGCACATGCCCTCGTGGCTCGCATGAACCTGCGACCCTGCTCGCTACAAAAGGGTTGTATGCGTAGGCCATTAGGCTCTTGATAACGCTCAAATCTAACATATTTATATGATCATATTCGTGGTGTTTATGGATATATTTATGTGATTATTATGGACATATGATACTTAATGAAGCTTATTTGTTATTGTAGGTTCATCAATGGTTACATCACAAGAAATGAAGAAAAGACGAGTATTGTAGGTGAAAGAATGAACGATACATGAAAGTATAGCTCTCGTATGATAAATAATACAAAGAATAAGAGTCTTGGAAAGTTTGGAAGAAAGAAAGTGGAAGAAACAAAGAAAAAGGACCAAAGAAGAAATAAGGGAAAAGTTGGCCAAGATGCCACTGTCACGATCAAGATGCCACTGGCATATCTTCCTACTGCCACTTTTCCAAGTAAACATAACCTTTCACTTACTTCACCTTGTTCCCCAATCCGACCATAACTCCATTCCCTCTCCTCCAAGCTTCATTAAATCCTTATTTACAACCCTTGGAGCCAAAGAAATATGCTTGGTGGCCAAGGAGAATTCACTTATAAATAAGACCCATGGGGTAGTGTTTATATTATTCTATCCATCTTTATCTTTATCATGAATCATCAATCCCATCTCCATAATATTTCTGTGATTTTGAAATCACCCCTCACCCAAGTGGTGAGGGGTGGAATTGGTTACCATGGTCATGTTATAAGACATGGAAGAAGTAGAGATGAAAGCCACACAACATAAACAATTCAATCTACAACAATCCTCATTCCCAAACACCCCAAAAGGCTCTATACTCGCACCAATAGGTCGATGTCCAAGAAGGCTATGGGTAGGATGCATTGTATTTTGGTTGTTCCATTGGTTAGAATCATTTGGATATTTTGTTGCTATGGATTCTAATGTTTGGTAACTTCTTCTTTATTATTCAATGTAGTTTATGTTCATGTTCATGGTGATTCTTATCTTTTGTGATATTGTGAATGTTTTGATACTTGTGTTGTTTATATGAAAACTCGCGATATATGGATGTTTGGATTCTATTAGTGCTTGTCATTGGATTATAGTTATAACATTATATTTGGTTGAATTGGAACTTGTTCTTGTTTGTTAATTAGGTTCATCATTGTTGAGTCTATATGTCAAAGTTATTCTCAATGTGGTTGATCTCAATTCATTAATCGACAAATGATTTGGTCTTGTGCTTGTGAAGATTGTGCAAGAGACTTAATAAACATAACAAGTAATGGTTTAATCTAGATTATAGGTCGAAAGGAGTCTTTTGAATATATTATTCTAATCATCTTTCAAGTAAATGGAACTTATTAAACTAATAACCAAGTCTATGGGTCGAAAGGATTCTTGTTGTTATTCGTTTAGGCATAAGGCTAATGAGTGACCACTTGATTGAGACTTATGTATACTTGATTTTTAAAGCACTAGTGTATTATTATTGGTTCTATAGGTCGAAAGGATTACCTTTAATATGTTTTCCAAACTAAACATCCTAATGTCCATGTGATCATTTGTAAAAGTCGCATGCTTTTACCATGAACAGTACACTTATAATCGTACGTACATGATTAAAACTTACCTTATATAACGTGTTTACGTTTCACGAATATTAATTACAAGTATTACGTACGTGTTATTACACGATAAGTATTAAGTATGTATTAATACAAAATAATTATTAACGATAATAACTATAATCACGAATATGAAATCATGAACGTTAAAATCACGAACACATAATTACATACTTATTTAATTAAATACGACAAATATCAATTACGCACAAGTAGTTGTTATAACACGAACTGTTTTAAACTTTTAATTTATTAAGGCACGACAAGAACTACGTATATTAATCACTTGTTAATAGGTATCTACATAAAATATTTAAACGTGACAAGAAGCAAAAACGCGAGAACTCAAACACGAACATACGCATACGTCATTTAAATACGAAACACGTGTATTATATAACGTCGCGAAAATAAGTAATAAGGCAAGAAGGGACTAATTGGGCTGGCGGTTTGGACAATAAAGGAAAAGAGAAAGAATGGGCCAGGGCCCATGGTGTGAACCGTGTAAAGAAAATAGACGGGAGGGAGTTGATATATTTATGGACAACATAATCACATATAAAACCCTAAACAAATAAAACGGCCGTCATTTTTTGTGATCATCCATGCCGACGTATGAAAGGAAAAAGAACCAGGAAAACAGGGCTTAAGGATTCAGGAGAATCAAAATGGTCGATTCGTGTTTATGTTCAAAACCAAAAACGTAAGATAAGTTTTCATCTTTTTTGTTTTCCTTTTGATTCGTAGGGTTATTCACGTAATAGCACATCAACCAGATTTATAACATCATTAACAGACGTGGAATTAACCAAGATTAAAAGGGGAGTGTCGTTTTGGCCGATTTCACACAAACTGAGACTCTATTGGTCTCGATGGTGATTTTACACCACCAGTCGCAAGGCCAGTGGGTCATGTTGGGAAAACAATTGGAACGGCAGCCAAGCAGGGGAAACCACTGGCTGCGGCCAGTGGTGTGTTTGGTCAGGCAGTGGGAACCGAGACCTTTATCGTCTCGGTGGGAATTTTACTCGAGCAGGGGAAACCGGCTACTGCCGGTGGCAGTAACACCACTACCAGGGGGAACTGGCAGTTAAGGGGGTGTTTTGGTTTTGAAGACTGAATTAAGGGTGTGTTTGGTTTTTGGTTTAAGGACAGGATTAAGGGGCTGTTTGGTTCGACTTATATGTAAACACAACACGGGTTTTAACGGTTTTTCACGGGTTCGGTTTACGACACGTTTTAATAAAAAATACACGGGTTCAGGTTATTATTTTTACAAGTTTAATTAGCGTTACATATATATTAATTTACAAGTTAATTAAATTAATTTAACATGCCGTATAATTAATTTTATTAAATCATGGACTTAGGTTAATTATTATTATTAAATAATACATGTTTTTAACCTAAGTATTTAATTATTATTTTTACACTATAGTATTAATTAATTATTAAATATGGGATATAATTAATTCATAATCATAACTTAGGTTATGTAAATTTAATATCAGTATATGTTTTAATCTAAGTATTTCTTTTACACTTAATTTAATTAAATCATGTTATATTTAATTAAATCTTATAACCTATAGTTTATTTAATTCACATGTATTAATTAATAAACTATACCATTAATCACATGACTTAGTAGATTTAATCAGTAAAACTAAGCTTATATATTAGTGTATTAATTCAGCTTATTTCTAAATATGGAAACTTTCTATTTCAGGAAACTTACTATTTTTGGAAACTTTCTATTTTTAAAACTATTCTATTTTAAGAAGTAAATCTATTTTTGGAAACTTTCTATTTTTGGAACCTTTCTATTTTAGGGAACCTACTATTTTTAGAAAGTTACTTATTATTACACTACAAGCATAATAACACAAGAATATCAGTTAATACTTAATCAGAAGACTTAAAACACATGATAAAATCAATATAACATTAAAATCAGTAAAATCAGACTAAAACATATCAAGCAGGCCAAGACATAATATAATCAGTTACGTACGCAGTGAACAATATACTCATACACGTCCCTCTTTATTATGTATCATTTATGGAGTATGATCTTCTTCATGTTTTCATCTTATGCGTTCTTCTTCGTTTGCAGTACTGGACGTGAGGTACGGATAATCCTTCACAAGGAGCTGATCCCTCCTACCCAGACTTATATTAATTAGAGGCAGCCCCTCTAATTGCATGATGAGGTCACCCCTCTAAGTATTCATGAACGTTGATGTTTCATGACCTATATCGGCCTAATTGTTAATAAGTTAAACAGATTTCATAAGATAAACATAAGGCTTTTCAAACTATAAAACCAGTTTTGCTAAGTTATACCAGGTTTTCTAGGACTTATACATTTCCGCTGCTATTAAGTCTTTATTATGTTGCAGTCATTCGTACTATGTCATATATCCGTGCATTGAGCGTTATGCTCAGCCGTTACTTTCCTTTCCATGTCCCAAAACGGCAGGTACCCAAGGACAGACTTGAGCATTTGGAGGACGTGCATTGGATGGAAGCGACCATAGACTTATTCTCCTTTTGCCTTCATATACTTATGCATGTTTAGTCTTTCATCCATTTCATTTCATTTACTTTATATATTTTTTGGGCTTATTTTGGGACCGATGTTTGATTCCGGTTTTCCCTATGGTCATGTGTGTTTACTACATATTTCCTTACATTCTTTGATGATATGCCATAATTACGCGTAACGGTCCACTTATCAAAGTGGGGTGTTACAATTACGGTATCAGAGCCAAGGCTTCGACCCGTAGGCTCAAAAACCTGACCTGTGACTAGTGGGTAGTCACCAGGAGCTTCCTAAGCCAATGCTTGGTATTCTACGTATTGATGTTTTTAGCACCTTTTTGTTTTAACCATGACGTTTTCAGCACCTTGATGTTTAACCATGATGTTTTCACCAGTATCGTTTTTACTAATATGGAATGAAAAACCGTCATCCATACAAAGTTATGTGTCATTGTCTATGCATGATGTTCCTCGTGAACTGTGACTATGTCGACTGAACCCTAGTAGTTCATAATTAGTCACATAAAAAAATTTCTGTTAGGTTTTGACAATGTTTTTTACTTATTTATGTTTCATGCATTCATGCATTTATATCATATGTCATCTGTTGCAGGAATTTTGACTAAGTAATGGTTGGTACAGGACTGGCCCTATTTAGTCGTATGTGCTTTTATCGAAACTTTTACCTTTGGGACCGACCCATAGGCATCCCCGCGCCCTGTCATTTTGTTTGGGTAAACTGACCGTAGTCATTTACCTTCGCGCATATAAGTTCTATAAACTACATCATGCATTCATGCACTTTTTTCACGCATAAATTTTTTTCTTGATTAATGCATAAAATGTTGTTTCGTGTTTATTTCTATTACGCTCTAATCAGATTAATCATATCAATTTTGTTTTGTGAGCCGACCCCAGTCGTTCACACCAGTGATTTTCAGATTTTATTTCATTACAGTCATATTTTTTCATGTGCACTCATTAAATTTTTCATGATCTTTATGTTGATTATGTTTTCATACTATCATGGTTAACTTCATTTTCATGCTGATTATGTTTTATGCTCCCACATAGTTAATTTCATTCCAAGATTTTTTCATGATGATTTCATCTTCATGTTGAGTATGTCTTAAGTCTCCTTATGTTGATTATGTTCTCGTCATGTTGAGCATGCCCTCATGCTAGACATTGAAGGATTTCATCAAATCCTGTTTTTATGACAGTCATGGTTGGTTTTAATAATCATGATTTCATGATAATCAATGTTTGATTTTGATCCACCACCCTTCTAGGTGTTTTCCCTATGTAACCAGGATGATGTTTATGCTGATATTGCTAGGCTATCATGATGATCAGCCCAGTTTGGTCTTCAAACCATTTAATCAATTATTCCCTGTAAAATCATGTCAAACGATCAGCCCATATCGATCATTTCATGTGCATTCCACGTGTACTCCACGTACAGTATTCCATGTGTATTACACGTACCATAATCCATGTGTATTTCACTTTCAATACTCCATGAGTATTCACTAGTCGATTCTAAATCATCTCATGCGTATTCCATTTGTTGATGTTCTACAAGATGCTAATGCCGTCCATAACTTGGAGTTGTTACTAAAGGTTGATGCTGGTGATTAGCTGGGGATGCTACGAGATGCTGATGATGTTACTAAAGGCGTTAGAGCAAAGCCATTGGACGAGAAGATGCTTCACCACCAGAGGATTTCCATCACAAACCATGACCTTATTTTTGTCATATGTCACATGTCATTTAATTGCCCTTTCAATCATATGAGTGGGAACCGGTATCAGTCGGACACTCGGCTGAATGGTTACATGAATCACAGTCATGAGAATGACCGTAATGGAACTGACAGACAAGACGATAGTAACCACTACTGTGATACCAACCACCCTCGTAATCACAATAGAACACCGGTCACGGACATGATTAGATACTTTAAAGTGTCAACATGTCCGACCGATCCGCCAATTTAGGCATAATAACCTAAGAGTTCAGTTTCATTCATTTCACACCTCGAGACACATGTCAAGACATCAGTCAAGACACATGCCTCACGCATATTTTCCAAGACACGAGTCAAGACACATGACTCACGTCCATTCTGGAACATACCTAATAAATTCAAGGAACCCTCCAAGGGGTATATCCATTATGTTGTGCCATGTTTTAATCAGGCCACAATAATTTCACCACCATTACCGACGTATTATTCGCGGTAGCCACGCAGGGGTCGTTCTGCGTAAGACAGGCAAGGTACATTTAGCGTGATCTGCCACGTTTACGTCATGACACTTCCATTTCTTGATTTCATATATTATATATCCACGACCATAAAGGACGCTATTCGTATCACCCATGTATACGAAGGTTCTCCTTCAGTCTAAGGATAAGATCCAATCCGATAACGCACCTACCTCGGGCAGATGCGAGTTAAATATGATTCTGATTATGGACTATGAACAGCACACCATGCTACAATTGGTCGTCATTCATATTGGATTATGTACAGCGACGTTCAGGCTCCTGAATAGGTTAAGCATGGTTTTCCATCAGGAAAATATGTAAAAATTATGAATGCTTTACAAGCACGTGTTTGTTACTCCATGGCTACGAAGATTTTCCAGCTATCAGTTGTGTCACACATCTAAAGTTCCTTTTCGTTTATGATCAGCTGATCATTCCGAAATCTTCCCATACATTCCAGAAGAACCTTCAAGGAGAAGGACGGGTCCATGAGATTATGTGTCGACTACCGTCGATTTAAACAAATCACCATTCATAACCGATATTTTCCTCCACGTATTAACGACATGTCCAATCAACCTTAGGGTGTTAAGCACTTTTCCTAATATTGGCTTACGATCATGTTGTCAGCATTGACAAGTGAAGGAGCAGGACATTTCCATGACTGCTAATTATACACGACTGGGTCATGCTAAATTCATGATTTGTTTTAGTCTTATAAATGCTCCAGCAACATTAGGGACTTAATAAATTGAGTTCCACGAACTCGTAAAATTCATCAGTATTTCTATCAATGACAACCTGATCTTCTCTAAGTCTAGAGAAGGGCATGATGACCATATTCGCACAATGTTGCAAATTCTACGACAAAAGAAATTTCACCATGAAATTCTTCTAGTATGAAGTTTGGTTGATTACAGTGACATGCTGAATCACATTGTTTCTCACGGCTAGTCTTACCATGACTTGGCTTACATAAAGGAGAGAATTCTACACTATATTATGTGTTCTAGATGTTCCTACGCTATTAGAAGTCTAACTTCAGAGACTCATCGTTTCCAAACTTCTAGGTATCCAGTTCTTATTGAACAAGATGCAGTCATGTTCATATCCAATTTTCTGACATACCAACAGGTTAAGATAGAACACCTACATACTAGTAGCTATATCCACCGGGAACACTTCTCGAATAGAAATGGTATAGTATCTCCATGGAAGTGCCAGCAGCTTGAACAAGTCTACAAGATCCTTGCATCCGCAAAGATTTCACAGTAGTAGACTTTCAAATAGTTTTAGCCAGAGATCGTATGATCACTTGGCCTCTTTTGTCTAACAAAGTTAGATTTAGGCTCACCTTTGGATTCATTGTTACGATCACGCCTTTAGCCAATTTCATGATTGGCTTCTGCATTCTAGCTTACGATTTAACTCCCACTTTCATTCCGGAAGGTTATAGAGAACTTGGGAGACCAGACTCAAGTTTAATAAACCTTCCATCATCAGACAGACGTTTCACGTCACATTTCACGTCTTACCTCATACGGTTTAGCATTATCATCTAAGTTGTCTATGTTCATGATATGTTTCACATGTCATGTACATTCCACGTTTCACATATCACGTTCATGATATGTTACACGCATCATTGTTCATCATATGCTTCACATATTACACTCACCATATCTGACGTATCACGTTCACAATTGCTCACGTATCACGTTCACAATTGTTCACGTACTACGTTCCAGTATGTCTCGCGTATCATTGCTAAGACGTTACTATTATCAGTTAGGTTGGGGTATTTTGCGTCATAACGTTGCAGTTACCCTCGGACGTTAATCCTTATTTCCCTCGATCAAATTCAGGGGATCTATCTTACGTCGATAACCATGAACTATTACGTATTTTCAAGTCAAGGTCAGGGGACCAAGATTTTCATTTATGTCAAGATTTTTTGGAGGAACCGTTCCGAGAGGGAAGCCACTTGGAAACGGACGAGTCCATCCGGATTTTATCCTCTCATCATTTCATAATTCAGTTATATTCTTTCTGTCGCGTCACGTTCCATGTCCATGTTCTGTCAGTTTACTTTATCTATAATTCGGGGACGAATTATTCTTTTTAGAGGGAGGGAGAATTGTAAAACCCGCATGCTTTTACCATGAACAATACCCTTATAATCGTACGTACATGATTAAAGCTTACCTTATATAACATGTTACGTTTCACGAATATTAATTACAAGTATTACGTACGTGTTATTACACTACAAGTATTAAGTATGTATTAATACAAAATAATTATTAACGATAATAACTATAATCACGAACATGAAATCATGAACGTTAAAATCACGAACACGTAATTACATACTAATTTAATTAAATACGACAAATATCAATTACGCACAAGTAGTTGTTATAACACGAACTGTTTTAAACTTTTAATTTGCTAAGGCACGACAAGAACTACGTATATTAATCACTTATTACTACGTATCTACATAAAATATTTAAACATGACAAGAAGCAAAAACGTGATAACTCAAACACGAACATACACATACGTCATCGAAATACGAAACACGTGTATTATATAACAAGTCGCGAAAATAAGTAATAAGGCAAGAAGGGACTAATTGGGCTGGCGGTTTGGACAATAAAGGAAAAGAGAAAGAATGGGCCAGGGCCCATGGTGTGAACCGTGTAAAGCAAACAGACGGCAGGGAGTTGATATATTTTTGGACAACATAATCACACATAAAACCCTAAACAAATAAAACAGATGTCATTTTTTTGTGATCATCCCTGCTGACGTATGAAAGGAAAAAGAACCAGGAAAACGGGGATTAAGGATTCAGGAGAATCAAGATGGTCGATTCGTGTTTATGTTCTAAACCAAGAAGGGACTAATTGGGCTGGCGGTTTGGACAATAAAGGAAAAGAGAAAGAATGGGCCAGGGCCCATGGTGTGAACCGTGTAAAGCAAACAGATGGCAGGGAGTTGATATATTTTTGGACAACATAATCACACATAAGACCCTAAACGAATAAAACAGATGTCATTTTTTTGTGATCATCCCTGCTGACGTATGAAACGAAAAAGAACCAGGAAAACGGGGCTTAAGGATTCAGGATAATCAAGATGGTCGATTCGTGTCTATGTTCTAAACCAAAAACGTAAGATAAGTTTTTGTCTTTTCTGTTTTCCTTTTAATTTGTAGCGTTATTCACGTAATAGCACATCAACCTTATAACATCATTAACAGACGTGGAATTAACCAAAGATTAAAAGGGGAGTGTCGTTTTGGCCGATTTCACACAAACTAGGACTCTATTGGTCTCGGTTGTGATTTTACACCACCAGCCGCAAGGCCAGTTGGTCGTGTTGGTTAAACAGTGGGAACGTCAACCAAGCAGGGGAAACCACTGGTTGCGGCCAGTGGTGTGGTTGATCAGGCAGTGGGAACCGAGACCTTTATGGTCTCGGTGGTAATTTTACTCGATCAGGGGAAACCGGCTACTGCCGGTGGTAGTAACACCACTGCCAGGGGGAACTGGCAGTTAAGGGGTGTTTGGGTTTTGATTTAAGACAGAGTTAAGGGTGTGTTTGGTTTTTGGTTTAAGGACAGGATTAAGGGGATGTTTGGTTCGGCATATATGTAAACACAACACGAGTTTCATGGGTATTCATGGGTTCGGTCTATGACATGTTTTAATAAAATAATACACGGGTTCGGGTTATTATTTTTACAAGTTTAATTAGCTTTACATGTATATTAATTTACAATAATTTGACATGACGTATAATAAATTTAATTAAATCATGGATTTAGGTTAATTATTATTATTAAATAATACATGTTTTTGTACGACCTTTACACACGAACCAAACACGAAAATCTAAGATCTACTAGAGACGTGACAAGATCTACATGGTACGAATTATAGAACAAGAAATAAGATGATGAACAACAAGATTAAAACTAAGAATGGAAGATTAGATTAAAAATAAGAAGAAAGAAAGAACAAGGAAGAAGATTGTGTAATCCTAGTGAGAGAAAGACAAGAACTTTCTCTCCCTACAAACTAATACACTATAGGAGACACACACACAAATGAGGTGCTAAGAGCCTTTTATACTACAAGTGTAATGTATAGAAGGCCTTCCTCATTTGTGTGTTCGGGACTAATTCCCGTTACATACATAACAATGACATAGAACTCTCGACACCGTTGAGTAGCATTTTCTACGAGCTTCGCAACGGTATATTATATGACCATCACTTTAAATGCTTCTAACAATCTCCCCCTAAGGGGTGGTCATATAATATGTGACTTCACTTCTTTGACCATCACTTTAAATACTTCTAACAATCTCCCCCTAAGTGGTGGTCATGTATTATGTGACGTCACTTCTTTGTTGTTTCAGATTTGAAGCTCGTTGTCTTGAGAGTTCTTTCATTGTTCCTTTCATGACTTGAGATCTTAGATCTTTGATCTTTGCCTTGACTTTATCTTGAAACTTTGCCAACTTGTGTTCTTGTGTCTTTCCCAACATACTCAAGCTTTGTGTTTTCTTGAAAGCTTGGTAACAATCTCCCTTCATTATCAGAGTAGCGGAAGTCTTTGTCTTTAGATGTTCTTGAGCTTTCTTCATTTACTTGAGTATGTGGTCTTGAATCACGACTCTTGAGATTACGCCACCGTTTGCATTCCTTCGGTTTCCCGTTATACAGTACGAATACTGTACCTGTGATTAGGTAAGTTCAAAGAACTTCCTTGACAGGGTTTCCGGCTGTGGTAGCCGTTCTCAATACTTGAATGTATCGAAAGATAATTCATAGTAAGGAGTGAATCATGCAGTTCCATTCTGCTGATTAAGTCGTCAATTCAATATCCTGGAACAAGTTTGAATCAATTAAGAATCAAACCATTGTTGCTTTCCATTTGACACAAGTTTGATTCATATAGAATCTCACAAGTTACCTACCGTAGTGTTGTTTGATGATGACACTGGAAGGATTTCCATTCGTCACAGTAAATACTAATAAGTATTACTCTGAATGTTCTGGCAAGATCATAAAGATATTGCGTCGAGACCTGGAACGAGTTTGAATTAAGGAAGAATCAAACCACGGTTGCTTTCCAGTTAACATATGTTCAGTTCAAGTGAATCTTACATATGACCTACCGCAGTGCTGTTTGATGTTAACACTGGAAGGTTTTCCATTCATCACTATGAATACTAGAGAGTATCACTCTGAATGTTCTGGCAATATCACAAGGATAGAGCGTAGGACTCTGTAGCTTATCGCTTGTGTTCTGAAGATGAACAACAATTGATATATGAAATAAGTGTCCTAATGAGAATTTCTGATGAATCTCGTTGGCTCTAGACTCTATAAGTGCACATTTATTTGGTGATCGGAGGCTGGAGCAGACTGCCACCTTTTCAATATCTACCTTCTCGGAGTGAGAAAGTCAATATAAATGAGTTGAACTCCGTGACAATAAAACAAACTTCTTTTGAGAGAAGCTTGAGTAGGCTGGGAGGGGTTGTGCATCGCATCACTGGGTCCATGATGCTTTGTCTTCAATACCAAAAATCATCTAAGTGATTCTGATAGTAGATGTGTTGACCCGGTTTCTGCCTAAGTTGTATGTAGGGCTACTTTCTTTACACCCTTTATCCTTACATTTCTTTTTCATTCTTCAACCCCTTCAATGCTTACCAAGACGTCATTACTAGCACCTTGTTGTGATTGTTCCAGTGCTAGCTTAAGTCATTAGTCGGCATTATTCCCGTACACTCAACTACTCCATCATTCCTAAGGACTTCTAATTTCTAATGGATTGTCCATGGGAAGATCCCTCCTGTTCTGGTTGGATCATAGGACGAATACCTAACCACCTTTTGACACCAACGCCGTCGTGAATTAATGTGTTGAAGGGTATAGATATCGTAACCAGAAAAACCGATTGAAAAAGCAATCAAGGTGTTTGTGAAATCAATGTTTACACCTTGAAAGTTTTCTATATCACCAAAACGCTTCCCCTACATATGTGCATCGTAAAGAGGAAAGATTTTTGCACATATTAGGAAGAGAAAGCACTTATATCAAAGATCTTATCCAAGATGAAACAATTTGAACACATTTTATCACTATTCTCCCCCTCAAAAATTGCATGAGATTGAAATTTTTGTGAAACTAGTGATGAAACATGGAGAGAATAATGTTGCATGAAAGTTATTTATACTCCCCCCTCGAAAAGAAATTCTAAATAAAATAGGGGAGTATATGAGCACACAGTTTTGAAATACCTTGAAAAATTGTGCTCAAAACCGAGAAAACTGAATTTCCCGTTGTTAAGGAAAATGTACATAAATGAACATTTTCCTTGAGTTCATGAGTTTAAAACTTTGAATGTTTTAATGTAAGCCCATGACCGAAAAAAATTAATTTCCCGTGTTTGAGGATAAGTCGTAGACTTTCCTTTCTTTTGGGACCGGGTTATATTCTGACATGTGACTATAAGCCATTATGTGGAACTCAAAACGTTGAATGTTTTGTGACAAGCTCAACCCGTGATAGATTACTCTACCCGTTATGAGGATAAGTTATCTTTAAAGATACACTCTCCTTTATTTGAAGTTCGAGTTACAGTCTGACATTTAACTGTAAGTCTTATTCTTGAGCTTAAAAACATGGAATGTTTTTAACAGAACTTCATGACCGAGAAAGTTTAATTTTCTCGTTGTTAAGGATGTTATCATCCGTGATCAACTTTCCTTTCTTTGAGGCACGAGTCACAATCTGAGATAATTGTAAATCATTTGAAGAAAAAGGAAATAACATGTTTTGAAAACATTTGAACTTTCATTCGAGCTTTATGTACACACCCGTGTCGTTAATGAGCGACATTTCTAGGCACGTCCATATTATCGAAACTGAAAGACTTGTCGAGAAGAATATTTTTGGTATTTTTGAAAGATTTTTTCGTTTTTTATTTTGTTTTTATAGATTTTATATTTTTGTATTTTGATTTTATCAAGTTTTTCGAAAATAATCCAAAATAGACCTTTGTACAGCAGAGGAAGGTGAGATTGAATGTACAGTGTTGGAACCCTTTGAAGAAATGGATTCAGAATCCGCTGAAGAACCTGCAATGACAGAAGAAGAGTGTGCACAAATACTAGTATTAGGAGTAACAAATTCATTTTCTACATTCAGAATACTCGCATTAGTGCTGTAGCAGGTTTCATCAGTTATCTTGATGGGAATCCACTTAAGACCAACTTCCTTGAAGATCCTACCCGTTGGTTTCCACTGAAGACTAGAGCGAGGAGTAGTGTTTTCTTTCACAACAGATGACTTCTTTGGAGAGACACTAATTCCTGTGTTGATCCGTCTTTCCGATACCTTGTCATTGCTTTGCTTAGCTATGGGTTTGTATCTCCTAGTTGTCTTGTGGGATTCTGCATTCTTTCTCTGTGAGAAGGCACGAGAGTTTATCTCCGAGATGTATTGCAGAATGCAATGAGCATGGTTTCCATGGTGAATGCCCTTTTTGCACGTGGGGCATACATGGAGTTTGGGATTATCAAAAGACCTTGTGTACCTAGGTTTTGTTGTCCGTTCAGGCACCTTGTTCGATACACGACTACTCATTGGTGGTTGCCAATTCCTAGGCTGTTGGTTAGGGATCCTATGTTTTGGTTGACTACCATTAGGAGTGTGTCGAACTCTAGCAGTTGGTTGTTTACTAGGTGGTGAATACAAAGGGTTTACTTTCTGGATGTTCCCTTTTGACATACCCTTCCCTAGATTGTTTGTTTGAACAACATCATTGGACCCTTTAGATTCCGGTGTGGGCGTAAGAATCACATGCTTGGGAGGACTCTTAGGAGTAGTGAAAGGTGCATTCACATGGTTTTCTTTAGCAAAAGTGGGTTTTCGGAATGGAGGAACATAAGGTGATATCGTTGGTTTTGGAACATTTGATTGCACATCAGGATTAGGAGGTAACCTAGAAACATTAGAAGGCGGTTTTACTAAGATAGATGGCTTTGTTGCTTTGTACTCATTGGGTTGTCTAACAACTGATTTTACAACCTTAGGTTCCACAGTTTTTTCACCTATCTTTCTAACAAGTTTCTTCAACTCAGCAATCGCGATGTCCTTTTCTTGCAACTGTGCTTTCAAATCAGTAATTTCCAGACTCTTCTCATTCAATTCGCGAAATGATTCCGAGAGTTTTACTTGCAAGTGACCGTCATTTGGAAATTTACCAACTTCATTTTGCAATGCAAGTTCAAGAGAGTGACAATGTTTTTGTAGGAAATCGCATCGGTGTTGAAGAATCGTAAGCTCCTTTTGAGTAGCGTTTGTTGACAGCTCAATTTCACTTCGTTCCCCTCCTAACTGAGCTTGCAATCGTTCGATTGTTTGTTGCATTTCACTGTAAGCTTTATCATACGAAAGTTTGTCATCCTTACATTCATCACACTTTTTGACATATTTATTCCAAAGGTCGGTGAATTCTTTGTCCTTTTTGATAACATACGACTCCATTTTCTCTTTCATAAGATCAAGCTCAGTTTGGAGGTGTTCATTATTCGACACAGAGGTATCTAAGGTACATGGACTACTATCTGTATTCTCACCACTATCACTAACTTTCGAGAGATGTCCTAGATCGTTTTCCAGAACCTTAATCCTATCAAGAGAATCATCAGCCTCCTTCGCCAAAGATTTAAAGTCTTCAACAAATTTGGCTAGTTCTTTCAGAAGAGCGTTTTCAAGATTGCTTATCCTAGCGTCTACCTGATTAACGAGTGGATTAATTTCTTCTCTAATGATTTTGTGGACCCCAGTCTGAATGGGTGAAGTGAAATTTCCTCCAGTCATTTTAGCATTAACAACACGTTTCAAAATGACAAAATTATCTTTTAGCTCATTAAGAAATCGTCGAGCAACACTCGGTTTAGGAGGATCCTCTGTCAAATCCTCACTAGGAAGCAAAAGCAATTCAATACTAGTTTTAGACCGAACAAAAACAGTTGGAGGATTAACTTTTGGATAGTAAACGGGTGTCACTTCTTTATCAAGCTTTTTCATTCTTAAACGAGTCTCTACTGCAAGTTCAGTAGTTTCCTCGGAATCATGCACACAAGGAGGATCATGCTCATCAGACAAGAGCACACTACCATTATATAAGGTTTCATTAGTGGCCTGAACTTGCTTAAGATATCCTGGATTAGGAGGAAGGGGACAACCTAAGGCCAATTTGTATCGAGTGTAGTTTATCTCATTCACTTTTGGTGCGAGCATATTTATCGTCTGCATAGTTTGGCCACGTTTTACCAAAAGGTTATCTAATTCCCTAATCCTATCCTGAGCTTTGCAAAAATCCTCAAGAAGCCCATCTTCTCGAATTTTGAAATCATGTTTCAGCTTTTTTCGTTCTTCTTTTAAATCCAAAATGATAGATTTTTCAGTTGAAAGCTGTTTATTAAGAGAGGTGATTTCATCATTCAGTTCGCTTATTTTTTTAGCACTACTTAAATGTAAGGCATTTAATTTCTTTGTGGTGCATTTTTGTTGATAAACCGATGTAGCATGAGCTTGTTCAAGTTCCTTGATTTTAGCCTGATGAATTTCAAAGCTTTTCTCCCTTTCCTTATAACCGGCAAGCTCAGTGGTCAATTTGGCATTAGTTTCTCTAAACTTCTTATTAACCACATTCGCATGAGCAACATTCTTGGCAAGCTTATCAAATAATGATTTATAATACGCATGCGTCTCGTCAGGAGGGGTTGTAGGTTGGGCAACTTGATCTCCACTAAGGTGCACACTGGGCGCATTAGAAATAATATTGCTATTATTTGTTTGATCCCCGTGTGTCTCAGTGGAGGACTCAAGTGACTCAACGTACTCTTCCTCCTGATTAAACATATTATATAACTCATTATCATTGAGACGTGGATGTACCTCAGATGAACCGTCTGAATCATACACAAGAGCTTTGTCAGCCTGAATTCCCGATGTTGATGCTTGCTGCGAATTAGCCATCAAGATTGAATTGGCAGGAATCTCTTCTTCCGCATCATATTCTGCAGCAGAAAACATGAGATCAAACTCTTCAGCTGAAAGTGGAATGCCTGCTTCTTCCTTTTGTGCTATAAGAAGCAAAGTCTGGAGATAGGCAGCATCCCTCATCTTTCTTGCATTGCTATCACGATGCTCAATACCCGCAACATCACTATCTTGTTGATACGTCATTGTAGAAGTCGTGTGTAAAACAGGATCTCAATTCGTAGAAAGCACGTTTCGGATTCTCAAAAAAAATCAAATTTTGCCGAAATTTTCCAGTCCGACAAAAAAATACCTCAGTCTGATATAAAATAAATTGGAAAATTTTCGAGTTGCCAAATTTTGAAATAGAGTTAGAAATAGCCAATAACTAGTAGGGAAAAATTTTGAAAAAGGAAAAATTTTGATAAAAATAAAACCTAAAAATGGCCTAAAAATTTGAATTTTGGTCCGAAAATTTGAAATTTTGGTCGAAAAAATTTTCGCAACGCCAAAATTTGAAATCAAAGCATAAATGGCCTAAAAATGGTCTAGGAAAAAATAAATTTTTTTTTTAATCTTCGTGTAAACGATAGTACGAAACTAGTCTAGATACTGGCTAAGTCTAAAAATATGTCGATCACAAAAAGTATGATTTCGCAATACTATCCAAGATTTCACAATTGTCAAGATTTCGCAATTGGCAAGATTTTGCAATTGGAAAGATTTCACAATTGACACAGATGTCGCAATAGGCACAGATTTCGCAATTGTCAAGATTTCGCAATTGTCAAGATTTCGCAATTGGCAAGATTTCGCAATTGACACAGATTTCGCAATAGTCAAGATTTCGCAATTGTAAGATTTCGCAATTCCAAGATTTCGCAATTCCCAGATTTCGCAATACCAACATTTCGCAATACCAAGATTTCGCAATTTCAAGATTTCGCAATACCAAGATTTCGCAATACCAAGATTTCGCAATACCAAGATTTCGCAATACCAACGATTTCGCAATTTTCAAAGATTTCGCAATACCAAGATTTCACAATACCAACAATTTCGCAATTTTCAAAGATTGCGAAATTTTGGCAGTTTTCCTATAAAGAAGGAACTCGGAAAAAGGACGAAATTTGGCTCACTTTTTCGAAATTTTGAAGGATTTTAAGCCAATAAAAACCACCAAAACGCTAACCACGAATCCCTTGGCGAATGATACCACTTGTAGAACCTTTACACACGAACCAAATACGAAAATCTAAGATCTACTAGAGACGTGACAAGATCTAGATGGTACGAATTATAGAACAAGAAATAAGATGATGAACAACAAGATTAAAACTAAGAATGGAAGATTAGATTAAGAAATAAGAAGAAAGAAAGAACAAGGAAGAAGATTGTGTAATCCTAGTGAGAGAAAGACAAGAACTTTATCTCTCTACAAACTAATACACTATAGGAGACACACACACAAATGAGGTGCTAAGGGCCTTTTATACTACAAGTGTAATGTATAGAAGGCCTTCCTCATTTGTGTGTTCGGGACTAATTCCCGTTACATACATAACAATGACATAGAACTCTCGACACCGTTGAGTAGCATTTTCCACGAGCTTCGCAACGGTATATTATATGACCATCACTTTAAATACTTCTAACAGTTTTTAACCTAAGTATTATTATTTTTACACTATAGTATTAATTAATTATTAAACATGGGATATAAATAATTAATAATCATGACTTAGGTTATGTTAATTTAATATCAGTATATGTTTTAACCTAAGTATTTATTTTACACTTAAGTTAATTAAATCATGTTATATTTAATTAAATCTTATAACCTATAGTTTATTTAATTTACATGTATTAATTAATAAACAATACCATTAATCACATGACTCAGTAGATTTAATCAGTAAAACTAAGCTTATATATTAGCGTATTAATTCAGCTTATTTCTATATATGGAAACTTTCTATTTCAAGAAACTTCCTATTTTTGGAAACTTTCTATTTTTAGAAACTATTGTATTTTAAGAAGTAAATCTATTTTTGGAAACTTTATATTTTTGGAAACTTTCTATTTTAGGAAATCTGGTATTTTTAGAAAGTTACTTATTATTACACTACAAGCATAATAACACAGGAATATCAGTTAATACTTAATCTGAAGACTTAAAACACATGATAAAAGCAGTATAACATTAAAATCAGTAAGACAAGACTAAAACATATAAAACAAGTCAAGACATACTATAATCAGTTACGTATGCAGTAAACAGTATACTTATACATGTATCCTTCTATGTAGCATTAGTGGGATCGGAGTAGGAATTTCATTCGATCATCTTTTCCGTTCACTGGACACAAGGTATGAATTCTACGTCCTTCAGTATGGACATTCTTTCCTTATTAATATTCCCCGTATGCAGCCAATTGTTTTCCTAGTATATGTTTTATATGTTTTTGAATTGCTTATGTTTAGTTTTAAATGCCTCAGCCATATACATGCATGACCAGTTCCACCTAGTTATGGAGGTCCATAACCATAACAGTGGAGGCACCAGTGTTATGACTTCCCCACGGCGGAGTGATTTCTCGTGGCGTCCCTTTCAGCTTTTGGCCATATTATTATAATATCATGTGAGGCGTATGGGTGCATCCTAGTTTACATGTTTTCAGCAGATTACTATGGTGAATGAGGTGTGTGCCTTGCATCCTTCACAAGGAGCTGATCCCTCCTACCCAGACTTATATTACTTAGAGGCAGCCCCTCTAATCGCATGATGAGGTCACCCCTCTAAGTATTCATGCACGTTGATATTTCATGACCTATATTGGCCTAATGGTTAATCAGTTAAATAGTTTTCATAAGTTAAACATAAGGCTTTTCAAACTATAAAACCAGTTTTGCTAAGTTATACCAGGTTTTCTAGGACTTACATTTCCGCTGCTATTAGGTCTTTATTATGTTTCAGTCATTCATACTATGTCATATATCCGTGCACTGAGCGTTATGCTCAGCCGTTACTTTCCTTTCCATGTCCCAAAACGGCAGGTACCCAAGGACAGACTCGAGCATTTGGAGGACGTGCACAAGATGGAAGCGGCCATATACTTCTTCTCCTTTTGCCTTCATATACTTATGCATGTTTAGTCTTTCATTCATTTCATTTCATTTACTTTATATATGTTTTGGGCTTATTTGGGGACCGATGTTTGATTCTGGTTTTCCCTATGGTCATGTATGTTTACTACATATTTCCTTGCATGCTTTGATGACACGCCATAATTACGCGTAACGGTCCACTTATCAAAGTGGGGTGTTACATTATTTGACTATACATGTATGTTCTTTGTGTGTTTGTGCCTTTAAACGATTCTCATGGTAGTGTGATCGTGACAATCATACTTACCATTGTTAAAAACAACTACACTTGAGTATAACCAAGTCCCATGGGACGACCTTGACTTACCAATCTAATTGCAACATGACTAGAGTATACTTGCTCGAATTTTTGTTCCTAATTATTATCGGTAATTCTTTTTTATAAATTTAAAACCCAATGTGCGGAAGAACGCATCAAGTTTCTGGCTTCTTGTCGGGGATTTGTAATTGCATTCTTTAAATCTCTATGTCGGACACACATCAAGTTTTTGGCGCCGCTGCCGGGGACTTGCTAGTTTGTACTCTTGTGTTTGTTTGTTTTCTTGCTTGTTACTTGAATCGTTGTGTTACTAAATTTATACTTAACCCTAAAGAGTTGTTATACCCCATTTATCCGCATAGGGGGACGAATTTCGCATAGGAGGAATTCAGTTGGTGGAATTGTTCTAAATTCCGTTGCTCTTGAATGATTGCTCTTGTTCTAACCCTTGACAAAGGTTAGAACACCATTTTTTTAATCATCTCATAATTCTCAAAAATTTGCTTAAATGATCTTGGCACCACAATCATATATTTGGTGTTGGGATTTCCTCTCTTGTGTTCTCAAAATTGCTTGTCTCAATGATTGCTTGCTAAATGTGTTCTAAGTGCTTGTTCTTAAAAACCCAAAAACCTTGTCCCGAATCTTTCTAGTCGATGGCTAGAATTACTTGACCACGTGAATTTTGTTTGTATGTGTTTTTTTTAATTTTTTGTCTTGTTATGTGTAGTGTTTTTATGTGTTTATGTGCTTGTATGCTTATGTGCTTGTGTGCTTGTTTGCATTTCTCATTGTATGTATTATTGTTCTTTTTTCTAGTATAAGGGGGCGTTTGGATTAGTCATTTTCTAACGATTTTGATCATTTCCAAAATTCTCCTTTAGCCAAAATAAGTGGTATTCTATACCTTAAGTCATATTTGTTAAAATAAAAAATTAAATAAAAAATTTGAAAATAAATGGAAAATACATGAAAAATTAAAGATAAAAAGTTTGGAATCTAGTGTTTGTCATTTGTTTTATGTTATGTGTTAGATGTGCATTGTATTATGTATTATTTTTTTATTAGAATGTGATGTGCTAAGTGGTTTTACTTGTCTTTCTAGCTTATTAGTCTTTTCTTTTTAGTTTTGTGCTTATTTGTCCTTTTTCATGCATAATGTGTTATTTTTCTCAAGGGTGTGTTTAGATTAAGCTATTTCTTATGTTTTTTTAATCATTTTTATAAAAGTGATTTTAAAAAAGTTCTTAGTTTTATGTTCTAAGGATGTTTGCCAAAAAAAATTCGTGTCGGTGGCAACTATGCCTTGCCGGTAGGCTTCTCACCCAATGTTATCACCGTGTCGGTGGCAACTATGTTGTGCCAGCGGCAACTTTAAATTTTCCCAAAAAATAAATATATATATATCTTTTTATCTTCTTTTATTTGAACTAGGCCTTAACCAAAACCATTCATAATTATGTTTTACACTCGTTGAACATCCGTTCTTCGAGTTTCGAACCAATTACTAATAAAGCTTATATCCCGCCCAACCACCCCGTTTTAGTCATTATGTATCTTATTCGTATTTCTATTCGCTTCGGTTAATTCCCAAACCCCGTGGATAGAACCCGAAGTCTAGAAAACCATCCGGTTTAATAGATTTGTTATAAAACCTCTATTATGAGTTTTTGTTTCATTTACTTAAAAAATAGACTTTTATTTTTAGATTTAAGAAATATGTTGATGTCGATTGTAACATCCCATTTTGATAAATGGAATGTCACGCGTAATTATAGCGTGTCATCAAAGCATGCAAGGTAATATGTAGTAAAACATACATGACCATAGGGTAAACCGGAATCAAACATCGGTTCCCAAACATAAGCCCAAAACATAATAAAGCAAAGGAAATGAATGAAAGACTAAACAAGCATAATTATATGAAGGCAAAAAGGAGAAGAAGTCTCTAGCAGCTTCCATCCTATGCACATCTTCCAACTGCTCGAGTCTTTCCTAGGGTACCTGCCATTTTGGGACATGGAAAGGAAAGTAACGGCTGAGCAAAACGCTCAGTGCACGGATATAGACATAGTATGAATGACTGAAACATAATAGAGTCTTAATAGCAGCGGAAATATATAAGTCCTGGAAAACCTGGTATAACTTAGTAAAACTGGTTTTATAGTTTGAAAAGCCTTATGTTTATCTTATAAAAACTGTTTAACATATTTACCATTAGCCCATATAGGTCATGAAAAGGTCACATGCATGAATACTTAGAGGGGTGACCTCATCATGCAAATTAGAGGGGATGCCTCTAATTTAATATACTGTTTGGGTAGGAGGGATCAACTCCTTGTGAAGGATGCAAGGCACACATCACTTTCACCATGAAATCCTGAATAAAACATGTAACTAGGATGCACCCATACGCCCCACATGATATAAATAATATGGCCAAAACTGAAAGGACGCCACGAGCAATCACTCCGCCGTGGGGAAGTCATAACATTGGTGCCTCCAATGTTATGGTTATGGTACCTCCATAACTAGGTGAACTGATCATGCTTGTATATGGCTATAGGTTATGCTAATTAAACATAAGCAATTCAAAGACATATAAAAGAAATACTGGGAAAACAGTTGGCTGCATACGGGGAAATCCTAATAAGGAAAGAATGTCCATACTGAAAGGACGGGAATCCGTACCTCAAGTCCACTGAATGAACGGAAGAGAGAATCCTACTTCTCGATCACTAACGCTACATGAATACACACGTGTATAAGTATTGAGTTACTGAATACGTACTAGGTTTTATGTCTTGTCTTAACTTATTTTATACGTTTTAAATCATGTTTTACTGTTGTAAGCTTTAATCTGTGTTTATCTTATATTCTGATTAATCTGATTAAGTATTTCTGGTATTTCATGTATTATTATACTTACTGTGTAATAATAAGTAACTTTCCAAAAATAGCAGGTTTCCTAAAATAGAAGGTTTTAAAAAATAGAAAGTTTCCAAAAATAGAAAGTTTCCAAAAATAGAAAGTTTCCAAAAATAGAGAGTTACCAAAAATAGAAAGTTTCCAAAAATAGAAAGTTTCCAAAAATAGAAAGTTTTCAAAAAAGAATTACTGCTTAAAATAGATTAGTTTCTAAAAATAGAAAGTTTCCATAAATAGACTAGCTGCCTTAATTAAATAAGTTTCCATAAATAGATTAGCTGCCTGAAATAATTAAGTTTCTAAAAATAGAAGGTTTCCATAAATAGATTAGCTGCCTTATTTAATTAAGTTTCTAAAAATAGAAAGTTTCCATAATTAGAACTAAGCTGGTTAAATAAGCTAAGTACATAAGCCTAAGTGTTTTCATGCTTATTTCTTAAGTCATATTATATAATGTATAGTTTAATAATTATTTCATGTAATTAAATTAAACTATAGGTTATAATATTTAATTAAAGTATAACATGTTTTAATTAAATAAAGTTAAATACTTAGGTTAAAATATGTATTATTATTATTTAATAATATAACCTAAGCCATGCTTAATTAATTATAACTATGGTTTATAAATACTTAGGTTAATTAATTTCATGATTATTAATAATTAAAATAACCTAAGTCATGTTATTAAATTAATCATGGCATTTCATTAATTTAATTTAACATAAGTTCATAAATCATAAAAAAACTAACATACACCATGAACCGGATCTTAACCTACAAACCGTGAACCGGACATGAAATCTACACCGTACCCCGAACCAAGGTCGGGGTATCCCTTGTTTGCTACTGTCGTGGGACCCACATCACCAAACCGGGGCCATATGGTCTCGGTGGAGGTCAAATGGCCAAACTGAGGCCCTCTCGGGTTCGGTTTAGGCACGGCCAAGAACAAACACCCCTTAAACAACCCTTTTTGATTTATACCAAAACCAATTTCATGTTAGATCTATGATTTAATTATGTTTTTAAGAAAAACATATCATGTTCTTAATTATTAAAAGATTAAATCAAAAGAAAAGGGTTTAAACGAATTACCGAATGCGTGGATCTAAAGAACGATGAACAAACACGAACACTAGCAATAAATCCAAGATCCAAGATCAATCAAACACCTCCTTGGTGTGTTTGAAGGTGGCGACCAAACAAAGAAGAGAAGAAGGAGGAAGAACAAAATTAGGGTTTTCATTGTTTTTAATAAAATGTGCAAAATGAAAGACTTTTCCCCTTAACCCCCCTTTAGTAAATTTTGATGGGCTTGGCCCATCTTTCTTCCTAATTTCGTGGCAATGAGGCCCACATGGGGTAACCCGATCATTTTCCGTGTCTAATTAATAAGTGTGATCTCGTGTTCGTGTTTTACGTGTTTGTTCGTGTTTATTTGTGTTCGCGTATTGTGTGTTCTCGTTAAATAAGTAACGTGACCTAATATATTTATTTATGCTCGTAATAATTATATATATGTACGTAATTAATATTAGTTCGTGTTTTAATGATGTTCATGATTAATTATTGTTAAATACTTATCATGTGTTCGTACGTAATCGATACTTATCGTGTTCATACACGTATGTAATACTTAAATACTAGCACTTGAATGTGATCATACTACATAAGGAAGCTTTTAATCTAGGACGTATAATCCTAAGGGTACTATTCATGCTATAAGCAAGCGGGTTTTACAATTCTTCCCCCCTAAAAAGAATAATTCGTCCCCGAATTATAGATAAAGTAAACTGGAAAAGAAGAACACACCCAAATTAAACTGGTAGGGTATGTAAAATAACAGAAAATGAAGGTGACGTGGAACGTGACATGTCTTGAAAGGACATGGAACGTGACGTCACTGAAAGGACATATCTAATCGATAAGAGAAAACGAATAAGAAGTTCAGATTAACTTGTCCTTTTCCAAGTGGCTTTCCTCTTGGAACGATTCCTTTTCAAGGTTTTTGCAATGGTAAATCTCGGTCCTCCTGACCTTGACTTGAAAATCCAAAACAAGTTGTTGGTTATCAACGTAAGATGATCCCCTGAATTTGATCGATGGAAAAAGAATTAACGTATAAGAGTAACTAAAACGTTATTGTGCAAAACAATTTAACTTAGCGAAAATTTGCAACGATGCGCGAGACATAATGAAACGTAGTGCGTGAACAATTTTGAACGGAATACGTGAAAAATTTTGAACGGAATACGTGAAAATTTGAACGGGATACGTGAAAATTTGAACGGGATACGTGAAAATTTTGAACTGAATACGTGAAAATTTGGTAGTATGAGTAAACATATCGCGATCAATGATACGTGTAACATATCTTGATCAGGATATGAGGAACGTGGAATGTACATGATATGTGAAACATATCATGAACATAGAATATAATTGCGGTAACGCCAAACGCTACAAGGTGAGACATAGAATATGACGAGAAACGTCTATCTGAGGATAGGGAGTTATACTAAACTTGGGTCTGGTCTCTCAAGTTTTTGCAAAACTTCCCAGAATGAAAAAAATGAACACAAAATCGTTACGCCGAGATGCCATCATGAATGTGAACAGTGTCATGAATGCGAGCTCGAAAGCAAGTCATGGAATTAGAATGAAGACGTGAAGTAATTAAGGAGTACCATTGCGGATCCTTGTCTGACCTGATAACTGAGGGATTGCCAAGTGATCGGATGAGCCTTGGTTGGAACATGTTCGATCAATCCGTTGGTTCTGAAATCCTTGCAGATGTAAGGATCCTGCAGACTTGATCAAACTGTTGACCATAACCCAGATAGCATCATGCTTCGTCTGAGTTTTCTGTAATCTGGGAACCAAAATCCATGGAGATCTTGTCCCTTTTCTGATCACAATTTCTGATGGTGGATAAACATCTAGTTTGTTGGTGTTCTATCTTAGCCTGTTGGTATGTCAGGTACATTGATATGAACGTAGTTGTATCATGCTTCGTAGAAACTCGATATGTAGAAATTTGCGGAACTATGAGTCTCCGAATTTAGACTTCTCTTAGCACAGGATTTTCTTGGAACACCTAACGTAGTGTAGGGTTCTCACCTTTATGCATAAGCTGAGTCATGTTAAGATTAACCGTGAGAATACACGTGATTCAGCGTGTCACTGTAATCAACAGAATTGATATTGTAAAATTTGCAGGTTGAATCCAGTCGTAGAATTTGCAACATAGTGCAAGTATGGTCTTCCTGCTCTTCTCCAGACTTAGAGAAAATCAGGTTGTCGTTGAAGAAAAACACTGATGAATTTGTTTATGAGTTCATGGAACTCGGTTTACTAAGTCCATAATGCTGTTGGAGCATTTATGAGACTAAAGCAAAATCATGAATCTAGCATGCCTGAGTCGTGAACGAATAACAGTCATGGACATGTCCTGCTATTTCACTCGTCACTGTTGGCAGCATGACCATGAGTTCGATCTTGGAAGAGTGATTAACACTATAAGGTCGATTGGACATGTTGTCAATACGTGGAGAAGAATAACGGTCATGAATGGTGATTTGTTTAAATCGACGGTAGTCGACACATAATCTCATGGTACCGTCCTTCTCCTTGTAGGTTCTTCTTGGAATGTATGGAAAGATTTTAAAATAATCAACTGGGTATGCGTAAAAGGACTCAAGTGGTCGTGTCTTACTGACAGCTAGGAAATTTTTAGCAATCAAGGCTAACACAGCACATGCTTGTAAGCATAGATAATTTGTACAGATTTCCTGATGGGAAATCAAGCTGAATATATTCAAGAGCCTGAACATTACTGTACATAATTATGAGTCGTAGCATGGTGTGCTGTTCATAATCCATAATTTGGATAAAATTTTAACTCGTGTCTGTCCGAGGAAATGTGTTAGCAGCTTGGATCTCATCCTTAAGCTGAAGGAGAACCTTCGTATACGTGGGAATACGAAGGGCGTCCTTCATTGTTATGAATATATGAAATATGGTGAAAGAAATGAAAGTGTCATCGACAACGTGACAGTTCTCAGTGATGCGTCGGTAATGGTACTGAAATTCTTGTGGCCTGATTAATACATGGCACAACAAAATGGATATACCCTTGGAGGGTACCCTGAATTTCTTAGAAATGTTCCATAATTGGACGTGAGTCATGTGTCTTGACTCGTGTCTTGGAAGTATAAGCATGACATATGTCTTGACTGGTGTCTTGACATGTGTCTTCAAAAGTATACGTGAGACATGTGTCTTGACTGATGTCTTGACACGTGTCTCGAGATGTGAAGCAAATAGAACTACAATACTAGGTTATGTATACCATAATTGGTGAATTGATTGGTACGCTAACCCTTGTAATACCCGATCACGTCCGTGACCGTGTTCTATGGTGATTACCAGGATGGTTGCAGTCAAAGTAATGGTTACTATTGCCTTGTCTATTAGTTCCATGACTGTCATTTTCATGACTGTAATTCATGTAACTATTCAGCTGAGTGGCCAGCTGGTACTGGTTCTCACTCATGTGACTGAAAAGACAACTGCAAGGCTTATGACATATGATAAGGTAAGAACATGGATTGTGATGGAAATCCTCTGGTGGTGAAGCATCATCTCGTCCGACCGCTTTGATCTAACGCCTTTGTCTTCGTCTTTTAGGATCTCCAGGTTGTAAACGTCATCAGCATCTCGTAGCGTCTCCAACTAATCCACATCATCAGCATTTAGTAACATTTCCGAGTTGTGAGCGGCATCAGCATTTGTAGAACATCAACAAGTGGAATACGCCTGAGATGATTTAGAATCGACTAGTGAAGACTCATGGAGTACTGTCAGTGAAATAGACATGGAATATGGTAAGTGTAATACACATGGAATACGGTACTTGGAGTTCACATGGAATGCACATGAAATGATCAATATGGGTTGATCATCTAACATGATTCCCATGGAATAATTGATTAACGGTTTGAAGACCAACTAGGCTGATCATCATGATAGCCTAACAATATTAGCATAGACATCATTATGGTTACATAGGAAAACACCCAAAAGTGTGATGGAACGAAATTCAACAATGATTATCATGAAAGCATGATTAATGAAAACCAACCATGACTGTCATAAAATAGGATTTAATGAAATCCTTCCATGTTTAGCATGAGGGCATGCTCAACATGACGAGAACATAATCAAGATAAAACTTAAGATATACGAAATCATGAAGATGAAATCATCATGTAAATATTGGAATGAAATTAATCAAGATGGAGTATAAAACGTAATCAGCATGAAAATGAAGTTAACCATGATAGTATGAAACCATAATCGACATAAAGATCATAAAAATTTTAATGAGTGTTCATGGAATAATATGATTGTAATGCAATAAAATTTGAAAATCACTGGTGTGAACGACTGGGTCGGCTCACAAAACAAAATTGATATGATTACTCTGATTTGAGCGTAATATGAATAAACATGAAGCAACATTTTATGCATTAATCATGAAAAAATTTTATATGTAAAAACAGTGCATAAATGCATGATGTAGTTTATAAAATTTATATGCGCGAAGGTAAATGCCTATGGTCAGTTTACCCAAAACAAAATGACAGGGCGCGGGGACGCCTACGGGTCGGTCCCAAAGTTAAAAGTTTTGATAAAAGCACATGCGACTAAATAGGGCCAGTCATGTACCAACCATTACTTAGTCAAAATTCCTGCAACAGATGACATATGATATAAATGCATGAATGCATGAAACATAAATAATTAAAAATCATTGTCAAAACTTAACAGAAAAAAATTTTATGTGAAAAATATGAACTACTGGGGTTCAGTCCACATAATCACAGTTCACGAGGAACATCATGCATAGACAATGACACATAACTAAGTATGGATGACGGTTGTTAATTCCATATTAGTAAAACAATACTGGTGAAAACATCATGGTTAAAACAATAAGGTGCTGAAAACGTCAATACGTGGAATAATAAGTGTTGACTTAGGAAGCTCCTGGTGACTACCCACTAGTCACAAGTCAAGTTTTAGAGCCTACAGGTCGAAGCCTTGGATCTGATACCATAATTGTAACACCCCGTTTTGATAAATGGAATGTCACGCGTAATTATGGCGTGTCATCAAAGCATGCAAGGTAATATGTAGTAAAACATACATGACCATAGGGTAAACCGGAATCAAACATCGGTTCCCAAACATAAGCCCAAAACATAATAAAGCAAAGGAAATGAATGAAAGATTAAACAAGCATAAGTATATGGAGGCAAAAACGAGAAGAAGTTTCTAGCAGCTTCCATCCTATGCACATCCTCCAACTGCTCGAGTCTTTCTTAGGGTACCTGCCGTTTTGGGACATGGAAAGGAAAGTAACGGCTGAGCAAAACGCTCAGTGCACGGATATAGACATAGTATGAATGACTGAAAAATAATAGAGTCTTAATAGCAGCGGAAATATATAAGTCCTGGAAAACCTGGTATAACTTAGTAAAACTGGTTTTATAGTTTGAAAAGCCTTATGTTCATCTTATAAAAACTGTTTAACATATTTACCATTAGCCCATATAGGTCATGAAAAGGTCACGTGCATGAATACTTAGAGGGGTGACCTCATCATGCAAATTAGAGGGGATGCCTCTAATTTAATATACTGGTTTGGGTAGGAGGGATCAACTCCTTGTGAAGGATGCAAGGCACACATCACTTTCACCATGAAATCCTGAATAAAACATGTAACTAGGATGCACCCATACGCCCCACATGATATAAATAATATGGCCAAAACTGAAAGGACGCCACGAGCAATCACTCCACCGTGGGGAAGTCATAACATTGGTGCCTCCAATGTTATGGTTATGGTACTTCCATAACTAGGTGAACTGATCATGCTTGTATATGGCTATAGGTTATGCTAATTAAACATAAGAAATTCAAAAACATATAAAACAAATACTTGGAAAACAGTTGGCTGCATACGGGGAAATCCTAATAAGGAAAGAATGTCCATACTGAAAGGACGGGAATCCGTACCTCAAGTCCAGTGAATGAACGGAAGAGAGAATCCTACTTCTGGATCACTAACGCTACATGAATACACACGTGTATAAGTATTGAGTTACTGAATACGTACTAGGTTTTATGTCTTGTCTTAACTTATTTTATATGTTTTAAGTCATGTTTTACTGTTGTAAGCTTTAATCTGTGTTTATCTTATATTCTGATTAATCTGATTAAGTATTTCTGGTATTTCATGTATTATTATACTTACTGTATAATAATAAGTAACTTTCCAAAAATAGCAGGTTTCCTAAAATAGAAGGTTTCCAAAAATAGAAAGTTTCCAAAAATAGAAAGTTTCCAAAAATAGAAAGTTTCCAAAAATAGAAAGTTTTTAAAAATAGAGAGATACCAAAAATAGAAAGTTTCCAAAAATAGAAAGTTTCCAAAAATAGAAAGTTTCCAAATTAGAATTACTGCTTAAAATAGATTAGTTTCTAAAAATAGAAAGTTTCCATAAATAGACTAGCTGCCTTAATTAAATAAGTTTCCATAAATAGATTAGCTGCCTGAAATAATTAAGTTTCTAAAAATAGAAGGTTTCCATAAATAGATTAGCTGCCTTATTTAATTAAGTTTCTAAAAATAGAAAGTTTCCATAATTAGAATTAAGCTGGTTAAATAAGCTAAGTACATAAGCCTAAGTGTTTTCATGCTTATTTCTTAAGTCATATTATATAATGTATAATTTAATAATTATTTCATGTAATTAAATTAAACTATAGATTATAATATTTAATTAAAGTATAACATGTTTTAATTAAATAAAGTTAAATACTTAGGTTAAATTTTGTATTATTATTATGGGTTAAGCCCATATATTAGTAACTTACTTTCTAACTTTTACACATCTAGGTAACGTACTCCATATATTACTAATATCGCAATTAAACTTTCAAATTTGTTCCAATATAGGTAATATGACCGCTTGGTGCCAGTCAAAATGCCGATCATTTGTCTATTCTTAACCGACACCAAACGGTCATATTACCTATATTGAAACAAATTTGAAAGTTTAATGACGATATTAGTAATATATAAAGTTCGTTACCTAGATGTGTAAAAGTTGGAAAGTAAGTTACTAATATATGGACTTAACCCTATTATTATTTAGTAATATAACCTAAGTCATGCTTAATTAATTAATTATAACTATGGTTTATAAATAATTAATTAATTATAAGTCTTAAATATAAAAATACTTAGGTTATAATTTCATGATTATTAATAATTAAAATAACCTAAGTCATGTTATTAAATTAATCATGTCATTTCATTAATTTAATTTAACATAAGTTCATAAATCATAAAAAACTAACATACACCATGAACCGGATCTTAACCTACAAACCGTGAACCAGACATGAAATCAACACCGTACCCTGAACCAAGGTCGGGGTATCCCTTGTTTGCTGCTGCCGTGGGACCCACATCACCAAATTGGGGCCATATGGTCTCGGTGGTGGTCAAATGGCCAAACCGAGGCCCTCTCGGGTTCGGTTTAGGCGCGGCCAAGAACAAACACCCCTTAAACAACCCTTTTTTATTTATACCAAAACCAATTTCATGTTAGATCTATGATTTAATTATGTTTTTAAGAAAAACATATCATGTTCTTAATTATTAAAAGATTAAATCAAAACAAAAGGGTTTAAACGAATTACCGAATGCGTGGATCTAAAGAACGATGAACAAACATGAACACTAGCAATAAATCCAAGATCCAAGATCAATCAAACACCTCTTTGGTGTGTTTGAAGGTGGCGGCCAAACAAAGAAGAGAAGGAGGAGGAAGAACAAAATTAGGGTTTTCATTGTTTTTAATAAAATGTGCAAAATGAAAGACCTTTCCCCTTAACCCCCCTTTAGTAAATTTTGATGGGCTTGGCCCATCTTTCTTCCTAATTTCGTGGCAATGGGGCCCACATGGGGTAACCCGATCATTTTCCGTGTCTAATTAATAAGTGTGATCTCGTGTTCGTGTTTTACGTGTTTGTTCGTGTTTATTTGTGTTCGTGTATTGTGTGTTCTCGTTAAATAAGTACCGTGACCTAATATATTTATTTATGCTCGTAATAATTATATATATGTACGTAATTAATATTAGTTCATGTTTTAATGATGTTCATGATAAATTATTGTTAAATACTTATCATGTGTTCGTACGTAATCGATACTTATCGTGTTCATACACGTATGTAATACTTAAATACTAGCACTTGAATGTGATCATACTACATAAGGAAGGTTTTAATCTAGGACGTACGATCCTAAGGGTACTATTCATGGTAAAAGCAAGCGGGTTTTACATCGATAGTTTGTGTTAGTGGTGAGCATGGTGCGGTGCGGTGCGGTTTTTGGCAAAAACCACACCGCATCCGCAAATGCGGTTTTTCAAAAAGTGTGGATCCGCACCGCGCGGTTTTTGCGGTTTTGGTTTTGTGGTTTGTTCGTGGTTTTTGCGGGTTTTGCGGATTGTAACCGCACCGCACCATTTTCTATTATTTGTAGAATTTATGCGGGTTTTTGCGGATTTTGCGTCACAATGTTGGTATGTTCGGTTATAACAATACATATAGTTAATGAAAACACACACATTACTTAGAATATTGTTGATAATATGCACTAGAACCCTTATAACACACATTAAATAACTGTTGTGCCATTTTTCGGGTTATATAACTAATGTGCGGTGCGGTGCGGATTTTGTGGAGCGGTTTTGTGGGTAAAACCGCAACCGTACCGCATTTTGCAGTTTTTCATTTTCTTAAAACCGATCCATCGGTTTTTGATGTGGTGCGGTTTTTTGCGGTTTTTGCGGTTTTGCGGTTTGCGGTGCAGTTTCTGCTCACCCCTAGTTTGTGTAGTAACATTTTTGAGTCATGATAAAACAATTGCTCGAAACTTATACTATTTGTTTTCCGGAAATTTTTGCGAGTAGTAACATTTTTGAGTCATGATAAAAAGAAATATAAAGAAAAAAAAGGAATGTCAACTAAATTATATTCTTATTTCATAAGACGTACCCTACTCATTCCCTAAATATTTTTGCGAGTTGGAGAAGTTTTAGACTAAGTTTTTGTGGAAAAAAATATATAATAAAGTAAAAATAAATATACAAACTCATAGGCATCTAGTAGCTCTCAAATCTCATTTTCTTTATTTTAGTTGTTCAATTTTAGTTTCTAATCTTTCTTAGTATTTCCATGGCACTAAAATAAAGTTTTTTTTTCTCTCATCTTTAAATTATTAGTCATTTTTCTTATTATTAAAAAAAATTAACTTGCCGCCGGCAACTTTGTTTTGTCGGTTGGCTTCTTTGCTTCTGTTGACACCTTGCCGGCGGCAACTCAATGGTGCCGGTCGGCAATTTTGCCACTGTTTTTAAAAAAAGTTAGTTTTTCTTATTTAGTTTCGTTGAGTCATGTTATGTTTCTAAGTGTTTAGATTATTTTTATTTATCATATGTGTGATGTTTATATATACATAATGTTTGTTTTTGTTTTTGTTTGTTGTCTTGTGTGTTTGTTTCATTTTGTTTGCTTGCGTGCTTGTTTAAGTTTGTTTAAGTTCATGTGGTTAATGTATGAACTTTGTGGGTGTGTTCGCTGGAAACCCTCACGAGACTATAACTCGTCCACTCGGGATACCGTGGGGCTTAAAGGCTTGTTGCATACGCTAAATGCAATTTGTTTTCTTTCTCATTTTTCGGATCTGGTTGTTGCCTACGAAAGTGTGCATAATAAATTTACGTGTTTTGTAGTTTAGTTTATTTTGCAGGTTCAATCAAGCTTATGGAGAATGGATTGGTTATATTGATGGATTGTATGTGAATACTCGTTTTGGAGATGAAATCGCTTGATTTTCTTTACTTGGCATCTTATCATATGGAGATCAAATGCAATTTCTTAGCCCGGAAAGTTTCGTTTCTCTTGGTCTATTTATTTATTTTCTTCACTTTTCATGCTTTGAAGTTTAATTTTCTTATTGAGTCCAATCCAAAACTTAAGCGTGAGGGGAAATAAATGGGAAAACGAAACCGAATTTTCAAAATATGAATTTTGGGCTAATTATAAGAAAATTTATTTAAAAAAGAATGAAAGAAAAAAAAAAGAGGGAGAGATTGTACAATTGTTTGCCCTTAGGATTTAAATATTTTCACACATTTGTATGTAAATATATTTCAATAATCATCCACATGGTAAAGTAATTATAATAAATAAATATAAAATTTCAAAAAAAAATTAAAAAAGTAAATAAAATAAGTTTTAGTGAGATCACACTTGTGTGATATAAGTGTATAGAGGAAAGTTCCATAAGGAACATGCATCCAAAAAAGAAAAAAGGAAGCAATCTCAACCATCCATTCAAGTTTCATCTAATGGTCCATATTAATCTTTTTAAATTTAATTAAAAAAACCCATTTTCATCCTCTTTCTTAAAAATTAAATATCTTTCAAACCGTTGATCGTTACGGAAAACTAATTATACCATCGCGACGAGAATTAAATTATCTTTCTATAGATATGCACTTCTATACACTTTCGGCAAACTTTTTTTTAAAATTTACGCATAAAAAATTACATGTGATTCTCGAAAAATTACATGTAATTTTTGAAAACTCGCGTTTGAATTTATTATTTTAAAAAATCACATTTGAATTTGTAATGTCACATGCGATTTACGAAAATTACGTGTAATTTTTTGGGCGAGAATTTTCAACACTGTAAATCGTTATAAGTATATGAAAATAACCGTCTATTAAATGAAAAAAAAAATTTTGTATGAATTACATGTGATTTTGCTTGAATTACATGTAATTTTGCATGAATTACATGTGATTCGATGATAATTACATGTAATTCAAACATTTCAAAAATTTAACATCTTCTAATAAACCCACTTTAGATGAATCACATGTGATTTTGTTTAAATCACATGTAATTGTCAATATATAAAAATGTATTCTCATTCATGTAATGTATATATATATATATATATATATATATAATAATAATTTGGGTTCTGAACATGTGATTTTGCTTGAATTACATGTAATTTTGCATGAATTACATGTGATTCGATGATAATTACATGTAATTCAAACATTTCAAAAATTTAACATCTTCTAATAAACCCACTTTAGATGAATCACACGTGATTTTGTTTAAATCACATGTAATTGTCAATATATAAAAAATGTATTCTCATTCATGTAATGTATATCGATCTGGATCCCACAAGGCCATCACAAACATAATATTCCAGTCACATCATTCTTTGATATTATACTTTTTAAAGAAAACTACAAAACTAACTATTTAAAAAGAATACGAGATCTATACTTTTAAGTCATAAATTATAAAATTAAACCGGATAATGGCATTACTAATTTGCTTGAAAATGGATAAAGCACTGCCTGGTAAAACGGTACTTCGAACTCAAGACCCACACGTAGTTTCAAAACATTAGCAACAAATTATTTCATAGAAAAGCTAGTTTGTTGGTAACCTAACACAAAAAGCGTACTTCTTTTTTCTGGTGAAACACATATGCATTTTTTTAACATATTCAAGCTTTGGACGGTTCTCCTCTGAGGTGGAAGTGTGTTCACACGCACCGTTGTCGACTTACCGATGAGGGGATTATCAAGATAGATGGTCTGATGGTGTTTTATGATTTTCCGGCGGGTTCGATGGTAATTACATGTTTTATGATTCTCTTTTGTAACTATGTTGAATTAGAAAATATGTTCTTTTGACCAATCTAGATGACTCATCAAATGTTTCAGATCTAAATTGTTGTAGAAAAATAAAATTGCCACGTGGTTTTGTGTGATTTGCTATTTTTTGTTGTAAAATGAAGCAAATTTGATTGTATTTTGATCTATATTATAGTAAATCACGAGTGATTCTATTGTTGGAATGTTTTGTTATAAGAAAGTGTAAATTATGTGTGATTTGCTTTTTGTTCTTGTAAAAATCACATGTAATTTTTGTACAAATTACATGTAATTTTTACAAAATTACATGTGATTTTATAAAAATCACATGTAATTCGTGTATGAATCACATGTAATTTTTGTACAAATCACGTGCGATTTGTGTATGGATTACGTGTGATTCATGTATAAATCAGATGTGATTTACTTCAACAACATTTGTGTTTCATTGAATACGTGAGTCTACTTTTTGTAATTACTATGCAAGTTTATTGAAGAAACAAATCACATTTAATTTTGTAAAAATCACATTAATTTTGTAAAAATCACACGTAATTTTTGTACAAATCACATGTAATTTTTATAAAATTACATGTGATCCAATGCAAGCAAAATCACATGTAATTATCATCGAATTACATGTAATTCAAGCAGAAAATTTAATATATTAACAAGATTACATGTGATTAAAAAAATCACATGTGATTCATCTAAAGTGGGTTTGTTAGAAAAAGTTAAGGTTTCGAAATGCTTGAACCACATGTAATGCAAGAAAAATCATATGTAATTATCACCGAATCACATGCAATTCAAGCAAAATTACATGTGATTCAAACAAAATCACATGTAATTTAGAAGCCAATTTGTTTTATATATTTTACATAAATGAAAATAGATAATACATGATTAAAAAAATCACATGTGATTCATCTAATGTGGGTTTGTTAGAAAAAGCTACGGTTTCGGTATGCATGAATCATATGTAATGCAAGCAAAATCACATGTAATTATCACCGAATCACATGTAATTCAGAAGCCAATTTGTTTTACATATATTTTTTGGGTAAAGGGGACTCCACCCCGGTAAAATGAACATATTTTATATTAATAGCAACAAACATTTTAATATATTAACAGAATTACATGTGATTCAAACATTTTAATGTAATTCACATAAATCACGTGTGGTTTTAAAGTAATAACGAAAATATTTTTGTCATTTAATAGACGGTTATTTTCATATACTTTTAACGATTTTATAATGTTTAAATTCTCGTCAAAAGAAAATACACGTGATTTTCACAAATCGCATGTGACGTTACAAATTCAAATGTGATTTTTAAAATAATAAATCAAACATGAGTTTTCGAGAATTACATGTAATTTTTCGAGAATTACATGTGATTTTTTTACGAAATTTTTTTAAAAAAAGTTCGTCGAAAGTATATAGAAGTGCATATCTATGGAAAGATAATTTAATTCCCGTCGTGACGGTATAATTATTTTTTCATAACGATTAACGGTTTGAGAGATATTTAATTTTTAAGAAATAGGATGAAAATGTATTTTTTTAATCAAATTTAAAAAAATTAATATTGGATGGTGGAGATTGCTTCCTTTGTTCTTTTTGGATGCATGTTCCTTATAGAACTTTTCTCTAAGTGTATATGCGTGACAAAGAGGCAACCTTAGGAATAAAACCCAAATAGCCTTTTCCATTTTCTTTTTAGCTAGTTACATCGATTAGCTAACCTCCCATATTAACCCTTTTGTTAGCAATCTCGTTTAGTGCTAGATACCCTTAGAACACCCATTGAGCCATTCTTTTCATTTTTGTTAAGTCCACTAAAAAAGAAAAAAATATTTAACCTTAAACCTTAGTCAACCCTTGTCGAAGTCTAAATGGTGGGTTGCTAGTTGCATGGTGTGTTGGATCATTTTTGATGATTTATAGTTGCCACACTTTGTTATATATGTGTGCCATTCCAACAAAGATGGAGAGGGCCCGCTTCTTATTTGTATTTTTTGTGATGTGTGCCTAAGAGAAGTGTGAGGGGAGCATGTGATGTATGCTAAAAAAAAGGAAAAAAAAAGAGGAGGATGAGAAAAAAAAAGAAAAAAAATAATTCATCGAAAAAAAGGGTAAAAAAAAGCGATGACAATATTATGAAGATGAAGGAAGATGAAGTATTTTTAGATATCGATTAGCCAATGTGCTAAGACGTGATATGTGTGTGTTATGTTTTGAATAAACTTCGTGACTATGATCATTTTTGGGCTTGTGATTTGTTCGGTAACTAGCAACATGGGACTTAGACTTTTAACTTGTATATTCGTGAAACACCTCTCATAAAACTCCCATGTCTTATCCATACCCATTAACCCGAATCCTTAGCCTTGTAACCCGAATAAAAGTCCTCTTTAGATGTGTACACTTGGTGCTCATGCCATTCGGTTTAATCCTGTTTGTATTTAGTATATTTTCATCTTATTTTTCTAAAACATTTTTATGCACCATGTGGTAAATAATTTATTTTACTTTCTTGAGGACAAGAAACCTCTTAATTATGAGGGGTTTGCACCTTTAGCGATTTCGTATAAAAAAACCCAAAAATATTTTTCTTTTCCTTGCTTGACGACAAGCAAACTCTTAAGTGTGAGGGGGTTTGCACCTTTAGCCATTTCCTATAAAAACCAAAAAGATTTCTAATTTTTCATAGAATTTTAAAAAAAAAATTGTTTTCTTTTAGAATCTAAGTATTTTGTTTTTAGCTTTAATTTTATTTTATTTGATTGTGGGCAAGCAAAGTTTTACTTTCCCTTGCTCGAGGACGAGCAAAACTTAAGTGTGAGGGGATTTGATAATGCTCAAATCTAACATATTTATATGAGCGTATTCGTGGTGTTTATGCATATATTTATGTGATTATTATGAACATATGATACTTAATGAAGCATATTTGTTATTGTAGGTTCATCAATGGTTACATCACGAGAAATGAAGGAAAGACGAGTATTGGAGGTGAAATAATGAACGAGACATGAAAGTATCTCTCTCGTATGATAAATAATACAAAGAATAAGAGTCTTGGAAAGTTTGGAAGAAACAAAGAAAAAGGACCAAAGAAGAAATAAGAGAAAAGTTGGCAAAGATGTCACCGGCATCTCTTCCTGCTGCCACTTTTCAAAGTAAACATAACCTTTCACTTACTTCACCTTGTTCCCCAATCCAACCATAACCCCATTCACTCTTCTCCAAGCTTCATTAAACCCTCATTTACAACCCTTGGAGCCAAAGAAATATGCTTGGTGGCCAAGGAGAATTCACTTATAAATAAGACCCATGGGGTAGTGTTTATATCATTCTATCCATCTTTATCTTTATCCTTGAATCATCAATCCCATCTCCATAATATTTCTGTGATTTTGATATCACCCCTCACCCAAGTGGTGAGGGGTGGAATTGGTTACCATGTTCATGTTATAAGACATGGAAGAAGTAGAGATGAAAGCCACACACCATAAACAATTCAATCTACAACAATCCTCATTCCCAGACACCCCAAAAGGCTATATACTCGCACCAAGAGGTTGATGTCCAAGAAGACTATGGGTAGGATGCTGATGAGATGGCTTTTATACATGATCTCATCGTTCTTTTAGGCTTTAAATTTACAAAACATCATCAATAGACCATATATATATGCTTGTATTGGTTTCATGTGTATTTTAGGTACGGATATTGAGAAAACAATAAAAGATCATAAAGAACAAGCAAAAACGAACACAGGAAACGAAGCCGCACAAAGATCCAAGCCCTAGATTTGATTTCCCAAGAAATACCCTTGAAGATAAGAAGATTATGCAAGAAAGGTCCTCCAATATTGAATAATTGACACTTGTATAATCATAATTACAAGTTTGGTCCTTGAAGTTTTTCAAAATTGAAAAAAGGACCCTCCACTTTGAAGAATTGGCAAGTTTAGTCCCTCATAAAAACTAAATTGTCAATATTGGTCCTCCTTATATTCAAACATACCATGAAGACCTTCAAAGTTCAAAAATGTGCAAGATCAGTCCTTCAAATATCAAAGAAGTATAAAACAAGTGCTGATGTACCCTTGTGCAAAGTTTTGTGGCCAATATAGGAGTTTTGAAACTTATTTTACAAAGGGAATTAAACTTTTAGCTGAAAAAGTGCAAGTGGCAAGAAAGAAAGAAACAAGGGGTTAAATCTGGCTGACACAACAACTTACCTAGACCAATCCCCTCCTGACACGTCACCCTACTCACAAAACCCACCAATCACACCACCCCCTTATGCCACCTCACACCCCACCACCGTTTAATACTAATTATTAATTAGTATTCAAATATTGGCGTCTTAACACTTAACCCACCCCTAAATTCGGATTAAACTAACCTAATTTCCCTGCCAAGAAGACATAAACCCTAATCCAATTAACCTATGTAATCAAAGGGGTTTTTGCTAATTTTCTCCAGATTCATAATTAACACCAAGCGAAACCTAAAACCACTCTTAAACATCCATCACCATCATCCCACATGCCACCTTATACCTCCCCTACCCTACTTTTCACTTCTAAACAAAAAGCATGCAGCAAATCAACGTACCAAAGCTTAGCTTTATTCCTAAGCATCAAATGGACGCACAAGATCATCTCACATCTGTTGGCATCACATGTTTCTTCACAAACACCCAAATTCATTCAACAAGTATTCAAAATTCAAGGGAAATTCTAGAAGTTCACTATTAGGGTTTTACTTATTTTTTCAGATTTGTAGGACTTGTAAGGCTCTATATAAAGCCATTAGGTTACAACATACCAACTTGTTCTTGGTTTTCCTTGGTCAAAAATCTATAAAGCCTTTGTTTCTAGTGAATGAAAAAAGTGTTTGATTTTGTGACGAATTCCAAGTTCCATCCTTTACTTTCTGTTGTTATTGATATATGTTTGAGGTTTTGAAGTTTGAAAGATTGTTTTCAAAGATTGTGCAAGTTTTTGCAAGTTTTCTAAAAACCTGACTTTTTCTAAGTCTTGTTCAAACACTTGAACTTTTTGGGCTATAAGTTGGTCATAGCATCCTGATAACCTTGATTATGAGTTATCAAGGTGTTGTGAAACTTGTGGTTTGGGAAGCATCAAGGAGTGGGGAATCAATCTTGAAAAATCTTGGTTATTTTCATTTTTCTGTTTTATATAATCTGTGTGTTACTAATCTTGTTGATCTTAGCAGCTTGTTTGAAGCTTGTGGTTTTTAAGCTACCACATAAGCTCAAACAAACGTGAGTGTTGATGTACATTCATGAGGTTTCTCTTAAAACCTTGAAAATCTATCAAAAAGGGAGTTCTTAGTGATTTTGTGATTCTGCTGGTGTTTATGTGTTTTTATGCTTGGAAATTGGTTCTTAGTTCATATGTTGTGTGTTATGATACTTATTTGAGCTTAAAACAGTCTTGAGAATACTTTGGCTTTGTTAAAATTGGGTTTAAAAAGTTAAAAGGGTGTTTGGGATTGTCTGTGGTTCAAGATTTGTATGATTTTGAGTTGGTATTGTGGTATTGTTTGAGTGTGTATCTGTTATTAGGTTGATTGTGTTCTGATATATGCAAAGTTTATGCCTTGAAACACTTAATCAAACAATTGGCTAGAAAATCTTGAAAACTAGTTGTTTTGCTCTGAAATCTTGTGCACACCTAGTTTGTATGTTAGCCTAGGGCTAACAAGTGTTAAATCATTGTTATTGCAACTTGTGTGATAGATCTGAAGCTTTGAATATGGATTTTGTGTCAAGTAGATCAACAAACTTTGTTCTTGTGTTCATCATTGTTCATCAGTGACTGCTTGCGCCTAGATCTTGTTCATAAGTTGGATTCTTTGCGTGAAATAAGTTAATCTGTGTTTCATTAAGTTGTATTAAGCTTGTGTGTTCATCTTGTGGTTTGTGGTTAGCTTTTACTAGCTTAAAAGTAGCTTATAATCATCAGATCTGCTTATTACAAGTCTATGCCATGTCTGTGGACTAATTGAATTAACTGTATCATTTGGCTTATTGGAAGTGTGTTTTCTTGCTTGATTTTGACTCCCTACAACTCACTGGTTGTAAGGGTACCTTGATTGTCCAACAAAACCAAGTGAAACTATTTAAATCTTAAAGTCAGAGAAGTCAAGCAGTGGGAAAAGTTCCCACTGCTCAACCTCCAAAACTAGCCCCTGCTAGTGTAAAACAACCAACAGCTTATTTATAAGCCATTTTGGTTGTGCAACAACTTATTTTTTGTGATAGATCTTCTTCATTTGACCCATTTATTTGATCTGGAGCTTATCATACATTTGCTTTGACTTTTTACTAGAAAACTCATAAGGTTGACTTTAAATTAAGTGCTTACCTGCTTATTTCATCTTATTGAGTGTGCTTATTGGAAAACTTTTTTGTTGATTAAGCTTAGTTAAGTCATTTATAACTTTTTGAAACTTGAATCAGCACTTGGCTTATTTCAGGCTTATTTCTTGTGCTTTTTCAAGTTTTCTTTTTACAGATCTCTTTGGTAACTCAAAAGAAGCTTGTGTGTCAAATTTTAGCTTATGGCATTAGCTTATGGCTTAATGGGCCAAAAAGCCCATTAAGAATAAGTTGTTTTGAAATAAGCTAGCTTAAACACATTTTCAGCTTTTGGGCCTTCAGAGTTTTGTCTTTAAAATCAAATTTTGAGTCAGATAGGAGTTTTGGGGCTTATTTAAACAACTTTTTCTTATTGGGCCCAATTCTAAGCCCATTAAGGGTATGTTTGGACTTTTAGCCCATTTCAAGGCCCAATAGGGGTACTTTGTAATTTCAATTTCATTTTTGTGTTATTTAGGTTAAATTAAGTAGGTTTGCAACTTTTTAGAATTTTTTATAAATTTTGGGATTTTTAATATTATTTTATTATTAAAAATTTAAATTTAAATTTTTCAACTTTTTAAATTTTTCCTAGGTTCTATACATTAATTTAGGATTTTTACAACTTTCTAAATATTTTTAGCATCTTTTAATTATTTTCTAGGATTATTTTAAGATTTTTATAGTTTTTAGTGGTTTGAAAATTTAGAAAAATACTTTTTAGTTTAATTAGGTTATTTTAGAGGTTTACAAAATTTAAACCTTGATTTGGACTTTTTACTAGTTAATTTTGATTTTTAGGGCTTTAAGTAGCATGTAAAAATAATAATTAATTTAATAAAATGTTTTAGCAAGTTTTGATTTTTTGTAAACCTTTAGAATATTTTAGTGGATTTTTAGGAATTTTTTTTGGAATTTGTTAGAATAAATTTTTAATTTGCCCCTTTTTACAGTTTTACGTCTTTTACGTCTTAGTCTAATTTTCACGTATCCGTCTTCATTTTTCTTTTCTTCCATCATAATATTAATCACAAATAATTAATCCAAGTCATTACACACATAACACACTAGCCTCCTTAAGAACGAACTTGTATCATACTTTTGGGTCATTAGTATACGTTTTCCTAAACGTGTATTAAATACTTACCCTAATTACCTTGATTTCCTAATCAAGTGTAAAATACTCAACATCATTTTTACGCCAACTCATCCTCATATTCAAGCCTTTCTGGATCTTCTATGATTTGAACACTTGAATCTGAGCTGGCTTTGTCACTTTCCTCATCACTTTCTTCCTCGCTCTCAGAAGTGGCAACAAATGGTGATGTACCACTTCTCTTCAACTCTTGCTCCATAAGTTGTGCAGCCAACTGTTTATCAAATGCAATTTATGCTGCATCCTTCTTTGGAACATCTTCTTCAACCAAAATTCCCTTACCCTTGTCTAGTGGATCAATGATGGGTAAGGTAGATGAAGATACCTGTGTAGACACATCTTTGATGATTGTTGATGACTGGAATACACCAACACCACCTGCAGGTTTGTCAGCGTTCAAGTTACCTGTGTCAGCGCCCCGATTACTCTTGTCAGCACTGGATGTGTCAGCGTTCAAACTCTTGTCAACGCCAATATTACTTGTAGCAGCGCCCTGTGTAAAATGCTCCATCATAGCTGTAAATGACACATCCAAGTTTGTAGGGGTTACCTTGGATACATCAATAACTGGGTGCTTCTTCAAGTCTGTGAGAGCCTCAGCAATATTCAAGGATTCACCATCATGTGAACTCCTTTCACTTGCAGTATGTATAAGCTCATCCACTTCATCCTCCCCTTTGGAAGATTCCTCCACTCTACTCCTGCTGCTAGCATGCTCCAAAACAGTTACCCGTTACCTCAATGACTGGAGTTCACGGCCCTGATTATTGACAATTTGTACAAGGCTGACATTTTGCTTTTGCAAGCTAATGACAACAGCCGTCAATTCATTCAATGTCATAGGTTCCAATCTGCCCTCAGCTAGAATGGGGATTTGACCTCCCAAAATAGAATCATAGGGCATGGATGAGGTCTTATCAATGTTGGAACTGTCTTGGCCAGCATCTAAGCCTGTACCAATAGCTCCAGCCTCACCCATGTCACCAACCACACTTGTGGTGGTGGTTCTCTCTGCAACATGGCTAGGACCACTAGAGGAGAACACTCCAGTAGTCCTTTGGCGTTTAGTCAACCTAGATTGTAAGGGGGTGGAAGATGATGTAGATTGTGTAGGTGTGGGTTGGTTAAGGGGTGTTTGGGACTGTGGAGGGATGTCATCAGCGTTGGGATTGGCTGTGTCAGCGCCAACATTGGAAGTGTCAGCGTTGACATCAGGTTGATCAAGTTCCATGGGTTCAGGTGAAGGTAATGGTTCAAGGACAGGCTCAATTTGAGGTTCAGGGTCTGGTTGTGGTTGAGCAGCCTGAATTACTTCAAGCATGGCTTGGCTGAGGGGTATAGGTCTGTTTGTGGAGATCATTTTGTCAAAAATGGTTTTCTTTTGCTTAGGGATCTCATAAAAATGGTCATGATCCCTAGGAAAATATTCTTGTATATCAAACACCATTTGCAAAAATCTTGGGTAGGCCAAAGTCATTTTACTTCCCTTATTTTTACACATCCCCTCAAAAATCATTTTTGAAAAATTATACGTAAGCCCACGTGACATACAAACCACAGCACTTGCAATAGACCTATTAATTTCATTAAAGGCTGTACATTTGGGACTTAAGCATTGGAGAAGGACATGTATCAAATATTTCCAGTCTGAGGGAAATTCCTGCTTATGATATTTATTTAAAGTTTTATCAGCAGGAATAGGATAACCTAATTCCCTAAGACCTTGTTCTATTGTTGCAATGGCAAGGGTAGTCACACCATCAACGTCTTCAAGACGCAAAGCTTGGCGAACCAAAGCTTCAGTGACCACCCATGTTCTTCCATGAACAGTAGATGTTAATGTAGTCACGTTATTAGTTGTTGTGGAACTAACATTGTTCCAAAACTGTCTAATATGAGCGACAGGTACAAGTGGTGTATGAGAAAGTGCATACCTTAATGGAGATGCATTTAAATATGCCACCATTTGTGAATATTGAGGGAACAAATCACCATCAGCGTCCAAGTAAGCTATCATGTTGTGCTGACTCTTGAACTCCAATGTCAAATTGTTTGAGTTGAACTTTGGTGCCATTGTTGAAAGCTGTTTAGGTTATGTGATATGTGAAAAATCTAGGAGAAAGTTGTTAGACAAGAATACAATATACCCAGGCTTAAAGGAGTTAGCCAAATATATAGGAGAAATGCATGGCTGTGATTGGTCAAAAATGAGGCAAGTATTTTCAAAAAGTAATGATGAGAATATTGAAAAGAAAATAACTTATCTCATGCATTAATTAAAAGTAACAACTCCCAAAAATTACGGCTAAGGATTAGTCAAAAACAACAACTGGGTAGGTCCCACTAGGTGTCAACGTTCAAAAATAACCTGTCAACGCCCAACGGCTATATTCTTGTCAACGTTTGCCTAAAGCCATGTCAGCATCACGATTGATCGTAACAGCGTTTGGAGAAAAACTTATCAGCGTCTAAAAAAATAATTAAAAAGAAAAAGACCTTAACAAAGTAATTTATCCTAAGGGAAATATCTTGCAAGTTGATAATTATTATAGCGGCGGCAAGCACTGTTCATTTATGCACACTTGCTTAAGCAAGATAGACACAAATGTCCTCAAGAGTCCCTTGCTAACCAAAATTCTTAACAACTAAGTTATTTCACAAAATTCTTTGTAACTCCCAGGTAAACCCATGTCAAAAATATTCCCAAGTCTCCCAACAGACCACAACCAATTCTAGGCCAAAAATGTCTTGGCAGCATGCATAGTTTCTCAACTTTGCATGCTACAGTGCCTCATGGTTTAGTGAAACTAACCCATACTCACCTGTGGACACAATCTAGAATTGTGATGAGAGTATTATAAGAATACCCAAGAGTCCTAAAGGTTCCTAAAACCTCCCCTTAAACTATGATACATATGTTACTCAAAAATATGCATGAACATTAAAAATTTATGTCAAGATAGGAATATAAATATTCCAACCATCATCCATAAACAAAAACATGTCCAAATAGCTCTCCAAAGATCCATGAGCAACTCTGTATCCAATGGCATAAAGCTAACACCACCTACACATTTAAATTGAAAACCACAAAACTAACATTGTTGCTGACAGCGCCCCGATAACACTTATCAGCGTTGAAGGAACTCTTGTCAGCGTTCAACAATAATATTGCTAACAACGGCAAAATAACACTTGACAGCGTTGAAATTACCTTTGTCAGCGTTAGAAAAATAAAGTGGAAAAATCTAAATCATCACAAAGACCAATAACAATGCATTATCCTGTACATACTTTTACAAAAAGGTTCCAAAACATATATTAAGTGAGATTTACCATTCCAATACTTGTTACCAAATATTGAAATCTTCCAGCATCAAAAGGTTTAGTTAATAAATCAGCCACATTTTCTTCTGTGTCTACCCTATCTGGTTGTATTAAACCTTTCTCAAAGCAATCTCTTATAAAATGATGTCTAATTTCTATGTGTTTGGTTTTAGAATGATGTACAGGATTTTTAATAATGCATAAAGTACTGTTATTGTCAACAAAAATCTTGGTATGCATGAAATTATACCCATAATCCAACAGCTGGTTCTGAATCCATAAGACTTGTCCACAACATGCAGCTGCAGCAACATATTCTGCTTCAGTTGTAGAATTGGCCACCACTGTTTGTTTCTTGCATTGCCAAGAGATCAACCTACTCCCAAGAAATTGACATCCACCAGTTGTGGATTTTCTATCAAACTTGTCACCACCATAATCACTGTCTAAATATGCAATAAGCTCCAATGGAGAATCCTTTGGGTACCACAAACTAAGATCAGGATAGCATCTTAGGTACCTAAAAATTCTTTTGACAGCAAGAAGGTGACATTCTTTGGGATTCACTTGATGCCGTGCACAAGCACACACAGCAACCATGATGTCAGGTCTTGAGGCTGTGAGGTACATCAATGAACCAATCATTGATCTATAATGCCTGACATCCACATCTTTTCCAGCACTAACTTTTCCCCAAGGGTGTTCCCTGTCCATAGGAGTGGTAGCACTCTTTTCATGTGGAGAAAAGCCAAATTTCTTCAAGATTTCTGCTACATATTTGTCTTGGGAGATGAAGATACCATCTTCTTTCTCCTGAACTTGTAACCCTAGAAAGAAGTTCATCTCACCCATAGCACTCATCTTGAATTTATCTGTCATAAGCTAGGAAAAGTCTCCACTCATCTTTGGATTTGTGGATCCAAAAATGATGTCATCAACATAGACCTGAACAAGTAAGACATCCTTACCTTTCTTCTTTGTGAACAATGTTTGGTCTATGGTGCCCCTTTGAAATCCATTTTCCACTAAGTAAGTGGACAATGTACCATACCATGCTCTTGGGGCTTGATGAAGTCCATACATAGCTTTCTTCACTCTATATACCTTGTCTGGATGCTCAGGATCTTCAAAACCAGGAGGTTGCATGACATATACTTCCTCAGCAATAGTTCCATAGAGGAAAGCACTCTTCACATCCATTTGATAAACAGTGAAGTCCATACATGAGGCATAAGCTAAGAAAATCCTTGTGGCCTCAATTCTTGCAACTGGAGCAAAGACCTCCTCATAATCTATCCCTTCTTCTTTGGTGTATCCCTGAGCTACCAAACGTGCCTTGTTTCTGACCACAATGCCTCTTTCATCCTTCTTGTTCCTTAGAACCCATCTTGTCCCAATTGGTCTAACATATCTAGGACAATCAACTAGCTCCTAAACATCCTGTATAGCAAATTGGTGAAGCTCATCCTGCATTGCTTCCACCCAACTAGGTTCTTTGAGAGCATCAAAAATTTTCTTGGGTTCATGTTGTGACAGAAAATAGGCAAACAAACATGCTTGTACAAGAGGGGTATCAACCTTCTTGTGGATATTGGCAATGAAGCTATCATGAGTCTGGTGAGATCTTCTAGTTTGAACAGGAGTCATGATATCCCCAATGATTTGAGAGGGAGGATGATTCTTCAAAACAGATGTAAGAATTCCACCTTCAAGAATTCTGTTGCCTTCAATATCATCCTCCATGTTGCCAATATCTTCTTCAGACTCTCTCCCATCAATATTAGCATGAACCTCATCTGATCTGCTTGAAGGTCCACCTTGTTCAAAATTGGAAGAGAAAAGATGCTCAAAAGTGTTGTCAACGCTGGAATTTTGCTTGTCAGCGTTGTTGTCAGCGCTGGAATTACTATTATCAGCGCCAGAATTGTGGTTGTCAACGTTTGAGCCATCAACGCCTGAATTGGTCTTGTCAGCGCTATAATTGCTTTTGTCAGCGCCTGAGTGACCATGCATGTTGTCAACTGGTGGTATTTGAGGACCACCTTTATCCTTTCCAGCAGCAGCAGCAGCAGCATAATCATCTGTCCATATGGGAAATGTAACATATTCTTGTGTGGGAGATAACTTAACTGCTTGTGATCCATCCTTTTTAGCAACCTGTGTACCTGAAACATTAATAATTCTCTTTTCCAAACCATTTGAAGTTACCTTCACAATGTCTGGATTAGTAACAGGCATATAATTCAAAGCTCTAGACAAAGGTTCCAAGTCAAATAACCAATTTGGACCACTTTCAGGATCACTAGGTTTACTTTCTAAAAACCTAACATGTACTTTTTCAAGTATACGTTTTTCCTTTTTAATGTAAACCCTATATCCTTTGCTCTGCACTGAATAACCCATGAAATAGCCTTCATCACCTTTTGCATCAAATTTGCCTAGGTCATCACTCGTTTCTAAAACAACCACATGACAACCAAAAGGCTTGAGAAAGCCAATATTTGGCTTCCTTCCCCAAAGCAATTCATAAGGTGTCTTATTGTGTATCTTGTTGACCAATGCCCTATTTTGCACATAACAAGCTGTATTAACAGCCTCATCCCAAAAGGCTATAGGAAAGTAGGCATCAACCAACATGGTTCTGGCTGCTTCAATTAGGGTTCTATTCTTCCTTTTAGCAACCCCATTTTGTTGTAGAGTTCTAGCTATGCTAAACTGCCTAGTAATCCTTTTCTTGGCACAAAAATCCTCTAACAACTGATTTCTAAACTCACCACCATTGTCACTTCTAAGTATCTTGACCTCATTACCACTCTTCTTTTCAATTTGGGTAATGAAATCAATCAAAATTTTGGTAGTTTCACTTTTCTTGACTAAAAAGAAAGTCCAAGTAAACCTAGAAAAGTCATCAGTGATGACAAAGCAATATGATTTACCCTTCAAGCTTTCTATATTAGTTGGACCAAAGAGGTCCATATGCAATAAGTGAAGTGGTTTAGAACTGGAATGCACCTGTTTAGACTTGAATGAGACCTTGTGCTGCTTGCCTTTAAGACATGCAACACAAGAGTGGTCATTATGGAAAGCCTTTTCAGGCAAACCATCAACTAAACCAAGTCTCACAAGCCTATTGATATTCTTAAAATTTATGTGCCCTAATCTCCTGTGCCAAAGATTACTTTCATCTACTGAAGCTTTAGCATAAAAACATGACATTTTATTATTCATCTTAATTCCATTAAGATTCAAATTATAAATGTCTTTATGCCTTGGTGTTCTAAATTCTATGTATTTCTCATCAGGAAGCTTATAATCTTTGCTCAACACCAAGCATTCAGTATCAGTAAAAAGAACTTTGTTTTTGTTATCACACACTTGTGATACACTAAAAAGATTATAGTCAAGGTCCTTTACCAGAAATACGTTTTCAAAACATAGATTGTTGGTGAGAAGTGTTCCTTTGCCTGTGATAGTTCCATATCCGCCTCCAAAGAGAATCTTATCACCATCCTCAATGGGAGTGAAGTTACTCAAGTAATCTTCTTTCCCAGTCATGTGCCTAGAGCATCCACTGTCCCAATATCCATAATCATTTACCTATTTTTGAATGCCCTGCACATAAAGAAAACAAATTAGTTTTCTTTGGGAACCCAAGCCTTAGAAGACTTGGATTCATCTGGTTGTTCAACAAGAACAGACTTGGTTCTCATAACAACCCCATGTTCATCCCTTTTAGGATGAAATGCCCAGTTAACCCCAATTGGTTTTGACATGACCTTTGAAATATAATGAAATCTATTGCATGTCATAGAAAGGCCATTAGAATTAGGATTTTGGTCTTGTTTTGGTCTCCATGTTAAGCTAGAAGAAGCTTTAGACCCCTTACCCTGTGGTTGCAAATACCTAGGTCTGGCAATCTTTCTGTCGGTGTTGAAGTTGGTCTTGTCAACGCCCCGATTGCCTTTGTCAGTGTGGAATCTAGGGTTTGCTACAGGAACCCATTGCCTATTGGACCAAGTATTTGTCTTTTGGAAAAGTCTTAGGCCATGTGTGTTAGACCCTCTAGTAAAGAATGGGGCTGGTCTAACAACTGGTGAACTTTTGTTCACAAAGGTTTTGGGTCTGTCAGCGTTTGACCTATGTTGACTTTTGTCAGTGCTGAATTTGTTCTTATCAGCGTTGACATTGGAAATGTTGACACATTTGTATGCCAAATGTGAAAAGCTACCACATGTGTAACAGGCTTTTCTAGACATAGTATTAGATCTAGAGGAAAAGAAGCCTGTTCCATGGTTACTTACTTGGCTTTTTGGTGACCTAGTATTCCTATACATCTCTGCATACCTAACACTAGGTTTCTTAACAGTGTGTGAGCCAAGGTCAACAGTCTTGCCAGTGGTTGGGTGTGTGATCTTGATAGGTGTAGGATCATGGCTCATGATAGGTGTGGGCTTATTTGGACTTTCACACAACAAACCTCCCTTAACAAACAAGGTATGGTTGGCTTTCTTCCATTCCTCTAGGTCATTCAGCTTTTGTTTATACTCTTCAACTGGGGAAGTGACTCTTGGTGGAGGAATAAATTCCTTCTCTTGGAGTTCTGGTAAAACAGTCCAAGATAAGTCCTTTGATTGGACACCATAGAAGTCCCCAGCTGGTGGTGGAACCACAGTATAATCTTTCATCCCAATCCCACTGATGTCCTTAGAGTCTCTTTGCTTACTAACACACTCTCCTAGGGTTTGTGTGGACTTATCAAATCTCTGAATTTTAAGACTCACGTTATCCTTATTCTTGTTAGCCTCATCTAACTTAGCTATTAAATCAACATTAACCCTTTCCATGATGTTTCTAACATCCATGCTTTGATCTAAATCATGTTTTAAGATATTTATTTTATCTTTTAGATCAAATTCCATTTTCCTATACTCAGCAACTGTCTTTTCTGTTTGAGTGAGAGCAATTTGATAATTAGACAACTTACATCTTTCAGTACTCATATCATCTAATAATTTTACTATCTCCTTATTAAGTTTCTCATTATTTAAACGACAACCCTTGGAGCAAAAAGCATCATCATATACCTCATTATCTGATGAAGAGGAGGAGTGTGTCATGAGAGCATATTCAACATGCTCTTCTTTAATTTCAGCAACCAATGCTTTGTCCTCATCCTCATCCTTAGCCAAAAAGTTCCAGCTCCAGTCCCATCCTCCAACGCCATCAATTTGTTGAACAGCTACTATGGCCTTGGAATCCTGACTCTTAACCATTTGGCTTGAAGGCTTGCCAGCATCAGATCTTCTTGGAGATCTGCATTCCCTCATAAAGTGCCCCATACGATGACAGTTGTAGCACTCCACTTTGGACTTGTCAAATCCAGCAACATCCTTAGCATCAAAGGTCATCTTCTTCTTGAACCTTCTATTAAACCTGTTTGCTCTTAAACTTACAAGAGCCATAGTCCACTTGATGTCCATCTCTTCCAATTGCTCATCACTTATTTGCTCAAGATCCTCATATGTAATTCTTGAATCACTGGGCAAAGAAGCAATGAATGCACACACAGTATCTTGATCTAAACCAACAGGTTTAGTTCCATCAGCGCCAAAGTTGTGAGTGTCAACGCTTGAGTGTGAGGCGTTGACAGGATATGATCCAGCACTGACAGGATGTGTTCCAACGCTGATAGGATGTGATCCAGCGTTGACACATACAGATCCAGTGACTGTATATCCATAGGAGTTCATGGAATCAAATTGGCCTTCACTGTGTGAGAAGAAGGCCATATTGCTACTGGAAGGTTTATTATCATGCTCCAAAAGCCATTCATTCTCCAACAGCCTTAGTTTGTTGAAGATGTCATCAAAGGTAGAAGTTTTGTGGGTATTATTGACAAGAATGGATCTTGCCTCAATCTTCCATACATCACCAAGACTTTTGAGAAAAGTAGCATTCAAGTCAGTATCATCAATCTGTGTTCCCATGAAGGAAAGTTGACTTGTAATGTCAAGCAGTCTACTTCTCACACTGCTAAGATTCTCATTGGGTTGAGACTTAAAGACAGCATACTCATGCATGAGTTGCTTCTTCTTTTCTTCCTTAGTATCAGCATTGCCACCATGTGCTACTTCAAGAGCCTCCCAAAGTTCTTTTGTAGACTCATAACGTTTGTATTTGTGCTGATTCTCGTGTCCCAAAGAGTGTTTCATGATGTTTAGAATTTTCATGTCCACCCTTTTCTTTGCTATATCTTCAGCAGACACAGCTCTTCCATCTCCAGGTTTTTCTTTCTTATCAGCTTCAGGACAATTAGGGACAGCTGTCCTTGTGGCAATAGCATTGGCAATCTTTCGAGCTTTGTAGAATGTGTTTCCATATTCAACAATCTCCCAAAGAGTGTAGTCATAGATGGCTACGTATTGCTCGAAATTGGATTTCCATAGCTCGAAGTTCCTAGCATCAAACATGGGAACTCTGATGCTAGGATTTGTGCTGTTGTTGTATTGTAGCAAAGCAGAGGTATTGGGTTGTTCTTCCTCAGACCTGATGTTGTTAGGGTTTTGAGAAATTTAGGGTTTCGGTGTTTTTAGGGTTTTTGGTGTTTTAGGGTTCTTGCGTTACTTAAAGATCAAAAGTTTCTCAACAAGCTCTGATACCACTTGTTGATCCCAAACTTAGATCGATTAAGCTTTGTGTATACGAGATTAGATCAAGTAATACACGTAGAGAAACCTTTGCTTGTGAATGAAGTAACTAAGTGTTATGCGGAATTAACACTTAACCTAGAACACAAAGATGTTAAACAAACTTTCACTTTGATTAGAATAATCAAACTTGATTACAATGAAAGAGTTTTAATAATCGAAAACTTATGAAAACTTATGTCGAACATTAACCTAAAGATCTTCTTTTATAGATACAAGAAGTCTTGTACAATAAGCTACGAATCAACTATTCTAGGTAAAGATAATAATGGAAAATACAATATTGAACTTATCTTTACCATAAACAAATATAGAAACAAATAAACAAAAGATTCGTATGAGATAAATTCCATCAGTGCTGGTCTTCAAGGCTGTCAACGCTTGACTTCTCTTCTGTCAATGCTTGGCTATCAGCGTTCCAATTCTTCTTGTCGGCGCTTGGATTCTTCTTATCAGCGCTCAAATAAACTGGCCCATAATTTATTCCCAACAGTATCCTTTGATGTTCTAACCTTAGGGTTTTAGCACACCTCTTAAACGGCTATTAATTTAATGGTTCCACCCTTTCTATGATAGATTATGCATTCGACTACGTCTCTAGTATGGGGGTTTCCAACCCTTAGACTTGAAACATTGGGGACATTGTTTAACTTTAGTATGGGGGGTGAATAGATACTTGCCTTGCTTACGCCCTCGTGCACTCCAAAAATTTTGTTTTTGTCTCTCTTTTTGTTGCAAAATAAGGCTAAAAATGGCCAAATTTTAAAATTTTCTCATGTTTTTATAAGTGTTTGGTGACACGAATGTAGATTTTCCGATGGCGAGAATAAGAGTAATTTTTGACTCGACCGTGCGTGTAGAGAACTTAGCTTCGATTCCTTAACTTTTTAGGCGAAGAAAAAGCTGCATAAACTCGTTGCTATTCTCGCCCGCTCTCTGTCGTATCCCATGGTACTCTCTCTTGAGCTTGTCCTGTTCCACCTTGGGAAAGAACTGCTCCATCACCCTCTCCTTGAACTGGGCCCATGTCAATCCAGCAACCCAATCATCACCTCCCTCTGACTGCGTCAACGCTAACCACCAGCTTAACACATCGCCTTCGAACTGGTAGCATGCCAACCTCGCCTTGTATGCGGGGTCACAACCCATAGCATGGAAAATCTTCTCGATATGAGCCAACCAGCTTTCAGCATCGCTGGGGCTATCTGTCTTCTCAAAAGCTCGAGGACGGAGCTTGTTGAATCTTTCCAGCCATACTGCTAATGTCACTGGAGGAGGAGGAGGTGCTTGGTGTTGCTGCTGGTTGTTTGCAGCCTGAACTTCAGCCCTGATGTCATTCCTCAGTTGAGGAAGTAAGGCTTGCATTGCAGCTTGTATTTCTGCATTCAGTTGCTCCTGTTCGCGTGTGAGAACCATCTGACAGTATAACATAAAATATATGATTAACAGATCAAAACATAAAATATAAATATTTATGAAAAAAAATTATGCAAATAAATCAGAGAAACATTTTATGCAAGAAAATTTGTGTATGAATGCATGATGCAGTTTTGAAAACTTTTGTATGCTCGAGAGTGAACGCCTATGGTCAATTCACCCAAATAAAAGACATGGCGCGGGGACGCCTATGGGTCGGTCCCAAAGTTAAAAGTTTCGATAAAAGCACATGCGACTAATATGGTCAGTCTTGTACTAACCATTACCAGTCAAAAACCCTGTAACAAATGACATTATATATGTATGCATAAAAATATGATGAATGCATGAAAACGACTATCAGTTCTAGGAAGACCGTAGTGACTACCCACTAATCACAGGTCATATTTTGAGAGCCTATAGGTCGAAGCCTTGGCTCTGATACCATAATCGTAACACCCCATTTTAGTAAATAGAATATCACGCGTAATTATGGCGTGTCATCAAAGCATACAAGGATAAATGTCTAAACATTACTTGACCATAAAAAGAAAATACCGTAATCAAACATCGGTAGTCCAAATATAAAGCTCATCACACACAAACATAAGTACTGTAAAGGAAAGGACTAAACAATGTCCATAGCAAGCTGTATCAAAGTAAAGATAATGCATAAAGTAAAGAAAGTCTGGAGAGCTTCCAGTCTATATCCACGTACGTTTGGAATCTACGAGCGTCCCTGAGTACCTGCCGTTTTGGGAACATAGAAAAGGAAAACGGTTGAGCAAGACGCTCAGTGCACGGATGTACAATAAAGCATGGATAGGATAAGCATATAAACATTTAACAGCGGAAGACTAAGTCCTGAATAACCTGGTTAAGTATTGAGAAAACTGGTTTTATAGTTTGAAAAGCCTTATGTTTACCTTATAAAACTGTTTAACATATTTTACCATTAGCCCATATAGGTCATGAAAAGGTCACGTGCATGAATACTTAGAGGGGTGACCCATGCAAATTAGAGGGGATGCCTCTAATTTAATATACTGGTTTGGGTAGGAGGGATCAACTCCTTGTGAAGGATGCAAGGCACACATCACTTTCACCATGAAATCCTGAATGAAACATGTAACTAGGATGCACCCATACGCCCCACATGATATATAATAATATGGCCAAAACTTAAAAGGACACCACGAGCAATCACTCCGCCGTGGGGAATTCATAACATTGGTGCCTCCAATGTTATGGTTATGGTACCTCCATAACTAGGTGAACTGGTCATGCTTGTATATGGCTATAGGTATGCTAATTAAACATAAGCAATTCAAAACATATAGAACAAATATTGGGAAAAACAGTTGGCTGCATACGGGGAAATCCTAATAAGGAAAGAATGTCCATACTGAAAGGACGGGAATCCATACCTCAAGTCCAGTGAATGAACGGAAGAAAGAATCCTACTTCTGGATCACTAACGCTACATGAATACACACGTGTATAAGTATCCGATTACTGAATACGTACTGATTTTATGTCATGTCTTGGCTTATTTTATATGTTTTAGGTCATGTTTTACTGTTTTAAGCTTTAATCTATGTTTATCTTATATTCTGCTTAATCTGATTAAGTATTTATGGTATTTCCTGTATTATTATACTTACTATGTAATAATAAGTAACTTTCCAAAAATAGCAGGTTTCCTAAAATAGAAAGTTTCCAAAAATAGAAAGTTTCCAAAAATAGAAAGTTTCCAAAAATAGAAAGTTACCAAAAATAGAAAGTTTCTAAAAATAGAAAGTTTCCAAAAATAGATTAGCTGCCTTAGTTAAATAAGTTTCCATAAATAGATTAGCTGCCTGAAATAAATAACTTTCTAAAAATAGAATGTTTCCATAAATAGATTAGTTGCCTAATTTAATTAAGTTTCTAAGAATAGAACGTTTCCATAATTAGAAATAAGCTGGTTAAATAAGCTAAGTATATAAGCCTAAGTGTTTTCATGCTTATTTTCTAAGTCATATTATATAATGTATAGTTTAATAATTATTTCATGTAATTAAATTAAACTATAGGTTAAAATATTTAATTAAAGTATAGCATGTTTTTAATTAAATAAAGTTAAATACTTAGGTTAAAATGTGTATTATTATTTATTAATAATATAACCTAAGTCATGTTAATTAATTAATTATAACCATGGTTTTTAAATAATTAATTAATTATAAGTCTAAATATGAAAATACTTAGGTTAATTAATTTCATGATTATTAATAATTAAAATAACCTAAGTCATGTTATTAAATTAATATGTCATTTCATTAATTTAATTTTAACATAAGATCATAAAACACAAAAAAAACTAAACATACACCATGAACCGGATCTAGCCTACAAACCATGAACCGGACATGAAATCGACACCGTACCCCAAACCGAATCAGGGTACCCCTTGTCTTGAGGCTACCGTGGGACCCACACCAACCAACCGGGACCATATGGTCTCAGTGGTGGTCGGATGGCCAAACCGAGACCCTCTCGGGTTCGGTGTAGGCTGCGGCCAAAAACAAACACCCTTAAAACATCCCTTTTGATTTTATTAAATCCCATTTCATGTTAGATCTATGATTTTAATTAGGTTTTTATAAAAACATAACATGTTCTTAATTAATTAAAAGATTAAATCAAAAGAAAAAGGTTAAAATGATTTACCGAATACGCGGATCTAAAGAACGATGAACAAACACCAATACTAGCAACAATTCCAAGATCTAAGATCAACAAACACCTCCTTTGGTGTTTTGAGGGTGGCGGCCAAAAAGAGAAAAAGGAGGAAGGAGGTTTAGGTTTTTGTTAAAATCTTCTGTAAAGTAAAAATGAGTAGTGTAAAAACCCTTTACCCCTTTTAGTGAAAAACTTAAATGGGCTTGGCCCATTTGTTCCTTGTAGCCGCAGGTAGGGGGCCCCACATGGGGTACCCGTACCTTTTCCCGTGTCTCGTTATTACGTGTTTATTCGTGATTAATTATGTTCGTGTTTTAAATGTTCTCGTTAAATATTTACCGTACCTTAACGTATTTATTAATGCTCGTAATAATATATATATATATATATATATATATATATATATATATATATATGTACGTAATTAATATTAGTTCGTGTTTTAATTATGTTCATGCTTAATTATTGTTAAGTACTTATCATGTGTTCGTACGTAATCAGTACTTATCGTGTTCATACACGTATGTAATACTTAAAATGCTAACACGTGAATGTGATCATACTATAAAAGGAAAGTTTTAATCTAGGACGTACGATCTTAAGGGTACTATTCATGGTAAAATCATGCGGGTTTTACATTAAGAGAGTTCAACATAGCTTAGCATCCTTGCAATACATCGGACGACCGGGTTCTGCACCACTTAATAAAACAACCATTGCCATAACTCCATTTAACAAGACTCCCGGCGCTAAACCGTTGTTAACATTAGATTCACCACCTAAGTCTAAATCGATTGCTACCACTAATGTTCCTTTGCCTTCTACAGGAGTAAATACGTCTACTAAGGCTAAAGGATCACGCACCAAGAAAGATAGGATCAAGTCTTCCACTAGTAGCACTCCGAAGAAGAAAGTAGAAGTTCACCCTAGGAATGTTATTTCAAATTCGAATAAAAAAAATCATGTATTTAAGACTAAAATCTCTACGGTTGTGCAGCAGCCTAAGCCAAATGTGAATTCTGATTTGCGTTGTTGGAATTGTAATGAATGCATGTTTTCTCAGTGTCATGATTTGTGCCTTGTTGATCACGTGAATGAAATGTATGCCATTAGGAACAATCTTGAATGGAAACCAACTGGGCGAGTCCTCACCCAAGTTGGATGGCAATGGAAACCCACTGGTAGGACCTTTACTGCTAATGGAACTAAGTGCCCTTTAACTAGGATCACTTCCACTAAGAATAGGTCTCAGCGTCCTTTAACTAGGAAGCCTCGCACTAAAGTAGAGAAACAGCACCCTTTAAATAGGTCTGCCTCCACTATTGTGCCTACCAGTGAACCAGTACCTCAGGAAATTAGGCAACCTGTGACTAAACCGAAACCTAGGAAGCAAGTTTGGAAACCTAAGCAACCTCAGGATAGCAACTCTAAGATAATTGTATCTGTACCTGCTAACTATGAGGAACAATTAGATTCCGATACATTGTCTTTGTCTGGTGATACTTTCAGGTGGTTCAAATCATCCTCTGGTACTTGGACTCCGGTTGCTCCAAGCATATGACCAGTGATCGCTCGATGCTCAAAAATTTCGTCAACAAGTTTCTAGGAACGGTTAAGTTTGGTAATGATCATATTGCTAAGATTATGAGGTATGGTAAATATCAGATTGGGAATGTTACGATTTCACGGGTATATTATGTGGAAGGACTAGGTCACAACTTATTCTCAGTGGGACAATTTTGCGATTCAAACCTTGAAGTTGCTTTTCGACAACATACTTGCTTCATTCGTGATTTGGCAGGAAATGATTTGTTAAAAGGCTCCCGAGGGGATAATCTATATACATTGTCCATTCAAAACATGATGGCCGCATCTCCCGTATGTCTTCTCTCCAAAGCATCGAAGACTAAGTCATGGTTATGGCATCGCCGGTTATCTCATCTCAACCTTGATGCTATTACCAACTTGGCTAAAAACGAACTAGTTCGTGGTCTGCCGAAACTTATATTCCACAGGGATCATTTATGTTCCGCGTGTTCATTGGGGAAAAGTACCAAGAAATCTTACAAACCTAAAGCCGAAGATACCAACCAAGAACCTTTGCATCTTATCCATATGGATCTTTGTGGGCCTATGCGGACTGCCAGTGTGAGTGGTAGAAAGTATATGCTAGTTATGGTGGATGATTATTCACGTTTTACATGGGTAAAATTATTGGCATCAAAGGATAAAGTACCAGAATTTATTATCAAGTTCCTAAAGATGATCCAAGTACGACTTAATGCCACTATTCGCCGCATTCGAACTGACAACGGAACAGAGTTTGTTAATCAAACTCTTCAAGCTTATTATGAAGAGGTTGGCATATCACACGAAACATCCGTTGCTCGCACTCCCCAACAAAACGGTGTAGTTGAAAGACGTAACCGTACACTTATGGAATCTGCTAGAACTATGCTTATCTACGCCAATGCTCCTTTATTCTTATGGGTTGAAGCAGTGGCCACAGCATGTTATACCCAAAACCGTTCCATCATTCGCAAGCGCCATGGAAAGACCCCCTATGAGCTCCTTCATGGACGTAAACCCGATATTTCGTTCTTTCATGTGTTTGGTGCCTTGTGCTATCCAAATACAAATAGTGAAAATTTGGGCAAACTACAACCTAAGGCCGATATAGGAATTTTCATTGGTTACTCATCCACGAATAAAGCTTACCGAATCTATAACCGTCGTCTTGGCAAGATTATAGAAACTTTGGATGTCGATTTTGATGAGCTGACAGCGATGGCTTCTGAGAAACGTAGCTCTGAACCCGCTCTTCATGAGATGGGAACCGGAATCATCAGTTCTGGATTAACTCCCAACAATCCTATTTCATCATCATTTACACCACCAACTAGGTCCGAGTGGGATGAGTTATTTAAACCTATGTTTGATGAATTATTTGATACCCCTAGAGAGACAGTTCCAGCACCTGAAGTGATTGCTCCAATTCCTGAAGTCGTTACCGCAGATAATGGAGCTCAATCAGATACATCCACTGTCACTATTGAACAGGATGTACCATCACCAAGTAATTCTCAAACAACACCAACATCCTCACCCCCACCCGTTCCTAATGATGATGAAGAGGATCACTATGATTACAATTTGGAATATGCTCACTCTCACGAGCTTCCTTTCTTTGGGTCACACATACCAGAGAACTCTAATGATGCATCTACATCAGAGGAAGCTCCTACAACTGTATACTCCAGACCACAAAGGATTGAAAATCATAGCACCAAATGGACAAAGGATCACCCAATCCGGCATATCATTGGTGACATCGATAGACCAGTCTCAACACGCCATCAATTACAAGAGAATGCATTATAATGCTATTTTGATTCATTTCTCTCCGAAGTTGAACCCAAAAATTGGCAACAACCCATGACACAATCATCATGGATTTGGGCCATGCAAGAGGAACTTAATGAATTTCAACGTCTTGAAGTTTGGGAATTAGTTCCTTTACCCAACAACGTCGATATTCTTACTTTGTTGTGGGTTTACAAGGTTAAACTTGATGAAATGGGTGAAGTGTTAAAGAAAAAAGAAAGATTGGTTGCTTGAGGTTACAAACAAGCGTTGGGTATTGACTTCGAAGAATCCTTTGCTCTTGTTGCCCGATTGGAGGCCATTAGACTATTCTTTGCTTATGCTGCTCACATGAACATGATCGTCTACCAAATGGATGTTAAGACGACATTTCTTAATGGTGAATTGAGGGAAGATGTCTATGTTAGTCAACCAAATAGATTTGTCAACTCGGAATATCCCAACCATGTGTACAAGCTTAAGACGGCTCTCTATGGGTTGAAACAAGCTCCACGCGCGTGGTACGATCTTCTCTCGTCATATCTCATTTCGGAAGGCTTCTCCAAAGGCAAGGTGGACCCAACACTGTTTATTCTCAAGGAAGACAACGACATGATACTGGTACAAATTTACGTTGATGATATTATATTTGCTGCCACTACTCAAAGTCTGTCAGACCATTTTGAGAAAATAATGTCCACACGGTTTAAGATGTCGATGATGGGAAAAAAATCATTTTTCTTAGGATTACAGATTTCTCAAAATGCAAGAGGCATCTTTATTAATCAATCCAAATATGCTCTATAATCTTTAAAGAAATATAAGTTTGAAAACTGTGACCCCGTGGATACTCCAATGGTGGAGAGAACGAAGTTAGATGAAGATAGGAATGGGATTGTTGTCGATCCGAAACTTTATCGTGGAATGATCGGCACCCTTCTTTATCTGACTGCTAGCGGGCCTGATTTGCAATATGCTATATGCATGTGTGCCCGGTATCAGGCTCGGCCTACCAAAAAGCACTTACATGTTGTGAAAAGGATCTTTTGATACCTTAAAGTAACACTTAATCGTGGTCTATGGTATTCGAAGGATTCTTCTTATGCACTAATATCATATGCAGATGCGGATTATGCCGGGTGTCAAGATACTAGACGTAGCACTTCTGGCAGTGTGCAACTTCTTGGAGATAGACTTATCAGTTGGGCATCCAAAAGGCAGAAAAGCGCTGCGATTTCAAGTACTGAGGCTGAATACATTGCTATGTTCGGATGCTGTGCTCAAATTCTTTAGATGAGATCTCAACTGACAGACTACGGTCTTGGATTCAACAAAATGCCGATGTACTGCGACAACAAAAGCGCCATTGCCCTTTGCTGCAACTACGTTCAACACTCCAGAGCAAAGCTCATTGACATTCGCTACCACTTCATCAAAGAGCAAGTGGAAAATGGAGTTATCGAGCTATACTTTGTCACTACTGAATATCAGCTGGCAGACTTAGTTACCAAGGCCTTGGATTGAGGACGCGTCGAGTTTTTGATCGAAAAACTGGGCATGAAATCATTCTCTCCAGCGACTGTTCAGGAGTTGGCAGATGAATCTGCAGAATAGTGGTGGTAAACTATTCTAGCTATCCTTTGATCGTGATCTTGTATATTATTGTATATATATAAACCACAAAAAGAAAAAGACAAAATTATAAAATCTACAAAAACCATAAAAAATATAAAATCAAGAAAACCCAAAAATATTTTTTTTCTTTTTAAACCGGGCATGTCTTTGAGTACGGTAATATTTAAGGCCTTAGAAATGTCGATTAAAATTGACACGGTTCCATACATAGAGTCCGTATAGAAGTTGTACATATTTTTTAAAACATGCCCATATGGCTTATAGTTATTTCAGACTACAACCCGCTTTTCGCATTAAAGTCACGTATTTCTTTTGAAAACGTTGGCTCACAACGGGAATTAATTTTCTCGGGCAAGGTTTACTTTAAAACCTTGTAAGGGATCAAGTTTACTTTATAACTTGGTCTAACACAAATATGTGTACGTGTCGGTGCACTTATTTTGTCTAAATAAGAGAAATCTTATTGCCACAAGAATCGTTTATGTAGAAACTAGAAGGGGGGGTTGAATAGTTTCTTATATTTTACTTATTAAAAGGTGGTTTAAAAAAATCCTTTTTATAAAACTTAGACTTGATGAAATATGTGAAATCTTCCTATGCACAATATGAAAAATGATAGTGTAACTAAACTAATACTAACAAATATATATGCACAAAGAATAAAGAATGTAAAGAGTTAAGGGTAAAGAAAGATCAAACCGAACACCAAGGATTTATAGTGGTTCGGCAACGAAGCTCACTCCTCGTTCCTACTCCACTCCTCGAGTACTCCTTATTCGAGAGTTCACTACACAACAAGCTCCTTATGGTGGAGAAAACTGTACACGTCGCTTAACCAATTTCCGACTCTAAGCTAAAAGTCGAGCCCTAATCGTAGCTAGGACCAATCTACACAACTATACTTAGTACATACACAACTTCCAAATAGACACAACTACTTGGATCTTCACAACTATTAGACAACAACAAATGTATAAAAGTAGATCTTCAAATGGATCTTTGGTGGTGGACTCAACACTTCACTAGGATAGTGTTCTTCTCTTTGCACTTGGAGAGGAAGGATTGGAAGAACAAGATTCACTTCTTAAACAAGTAGTAATCAAACAAATGATCAAAGATTTGAAACATTAAAGAAGAGTTTGAATCTGGAAAGAGATGTGCAAAAGAGGTGATTTGAAAAGCTGAGAATGGGCCACTATTTATAGGACAAGAGAGCCAACGGCTATATCTGAGCGCGGTACCTTAGCTCAGCCTGCGGTTCCTTATCGATAAGGAACCACCTAGGTGCTAAGGAACCGCTACTAGACTCCGCTCCCTTTTTTGTCCTTTAGTGGTGGAGGTCTTATCTGGGTATATAAAATATCCTGAAAGGATATTCTTAGCCAAATAAGAATATGCCATTTTCAAATTTCAAATAATTAATTTAATAAAACATTTTGTGTAACACCTATGAAAGTACCGTACGATGCTAAGTTATTGTCTCAAGAGTTGTTCAGTATGAGCATCTCTCTTAAGTTGCGACTCACTTGTGGATGTGATATCCCGAGCCCAACGTTATTTATTTAATCCTATTTTACTCATATTTTTGAAATTTTTAAGAAATTTCGTTTGCTATATATTTGACGGTTTAAGTTGAAACCAATGTTTACGGTCGTAATTTAACGTTTGACGATTTAAGAAGAACCGATGACGACTACGATACCGACGGATGCCCAAAATTTACCTTTTATTATCGATTGATCGATATTTGAGTTTTTCGAGATTTTTATTTTTATTACGTGTTAAGTCGAGTCGGAACCATGTGAATACTCGTTTTGTGTGCGTTTGAACCATTTAAAAGTATTTTGAGGTAGCCGGGACGAAACCCGACTCCCGTAAATTTTTAAAAACCGACTAGTTACCATTTTCCGCTCTTTGCTAATTAGTTTGCAAGCAAGGCCAAAAGATAGACTTATTTACACATTTGGTCCTCCCTCCACTATATATAAACTTATTTTTTTCCACACACCTTCACACTCCAAAAATTTTCTCCTCCCTCCTTTCTCTCTCAAAACTCACGGCCCACTCTCACCACCACCAATCCACCTCCAAAACTTGAATTTTGAAAAATCTAAGCAATGACCCATCCTTAAAACGTCATTGTAAGTAAATCCCACCACAAAAATCCAACATGCAACAACTTTTTTTTATGATCTAATTTTTGATGTATTTTGAAAAATACCACAAATTGATCTAATTAATTTCGTGGGTTTGTGTTTAAATGTGTTTAGGAGTGAAGATAATTAATAAAACAAGGATGGGGATTATGTATTTGGTGTTCCACAGCCCCAAAACCCACGAATTGGTGGGGGGTTTGGGTGTTCTTGGTTGTTTTGATCCATTTAATCAATGTAAAGTTCCATTGTTATTGTTAATATTATTTTAATTGTTTTTATTTGAGTGCATGCATTTGTTTATAATTTTTGGTAAATTCATATTGATCATACAAGTGATTAAGGATAGTTAGGATGTTTGGGAATGATTATTAGATGTTAGAATAGGCCTAGGAATCATTGGGTGTGATTGGAATGATGATTTGTTATGATTTTGAAAAGGGTATTTTAGGTCAGAAACTTTAGGGGTGTTTTTCGTGGGTTTAAGTCTAATTCCAGGTTGAGAATATGGGATATTGTTGTAGATCTTCTTTTTAGCTTCGATTCGGTATAAGGTAGAGCTTCTAACTCAAAACGAGTCAAAAGTTATGATATTTTAAAGTTTGAGGCGTACCGGGTGATGAAAATCACAAGTTACGGGTTTTTGTCAAAATATAGGTCGAATGTCTAGGATTGTAACTAGAGTTCTAAAAATGTTTGGAAGTTGTTCTTTGGTCCAAAACCTGTACAAAAGAGTATATTTTCAAGTTTAGGAGTTGGTGTTTCAAGTTGAGTTGACTAAATAAGTCAAAGTCAAGTTGCACTTGGAAGGTGCAAATCTGCCCAATATTTTAAGGTATAGAGATGTGTTGAGCAGTGGGTCCTAGAAGTGAAAACTTTTTATGAAATTTGGTATGGGTTTCTACAGATTATAAGTGATTTTTACAAATTTTCTCAGATTTTTAGGAGTGGTCTAAGTGGGGTAAAACAGCCCGTACATTCGGTATGTACCGGCAGAATTGTAAAATGAGTAATAGTTCTAATAAAGTATAAAAATTGGACGTGTCTAGTAAATGTCACTTGTATGGATTTTTGGCGTGAGTTTATGTGAACCTTGAGTGTTCTTAATTATGTACATACAGTACTTGAAGGTACTTGAATGTGTTGATTCATTACATGTTTATTCGTTAGGTGTTGTATTTGATTTCCCGGGGCATCCTCATCGTCGGTGATCGATTTCGTTTACGCCGTAGTTACTAATACTACAACTACTACCTAAGGTGAGTCTATAGCCTCGCTCTTTACTTATTTCAAATGTTTTTACCCGCGAGGGGGATACATGCTAATTTAAATGAAAAAGAACGTAAGTCATGAATGATTGTTGGACCCGAATGTTGCCTTGAATTGTGTTGAGTACCTAGTTGCAAAAGTCCCTAATTTCATGAACTATTAACTATTGTCTTGCCTTGTTGGGGTTGGAAATAGCCGCTTATACAAAGTGATAGTACTATGGGGTTGACGACCATATCCGAGACGAGGGCTAGTACGTTGGGTACCCCCTGCGGACGGATAATTTGTGATAAGAGATAAGGTATAATTGCAACTAATGCCTTTAGAGGGGCGGTGGTTTATTTGAATCACGCCGGTAATTATTACGCGGGTGATTGAGTTAACGGGTTAGTGTCATGAGCTTAAACACAATTGTAATATCCTTGAGTAATAGATTGTTTACGCGACAATGCTATTGAATGATCATGATTGGTTTTTAACACTTATGTTCAAAATTATGATTTGATAAACCTATAGATTCGCTCAACCTTTGTGTTGACGATTTTAAGCATGTGTTTCAGGTAACCAGGATTGATAGCAGCGGAGCATGCGAGGATGGAAGTTGTTGTGGCTTGGCGGTCTATTTGTTTTTCCACCCATTTTTAACTTGAACATATTAATCTTTATGTCATGTTGTTGTGAAAACTGTAGTCTTTTGGGGTTGATATCCATGGGGACCGAGACGCAAACTCTGTTTTGTATTATTTTGGGGTTTGGAAAACAGTAGACATGTACATTTTAACTATGTTTAAATTATGTCAAGACTTTTACGTCTTTTGAGTCGTTTGATATATCTTGTGTGCGATGATAACTGTGTAGCACCCAAATGGTGTAGTTCCGCTGCGCATAGCATTTGGTGGGGTGTTACAGATTGGTAATCAGAGCCATGAGTTATAGAGAACTAGGTCGTTTTGAAAAAAATCCTAAACTATAACTTTTGGTGTCGTAAGAAATTGTCCAAGCACACAACTATCCTGCATGGCTCCGGTAAGATTTCTTTAGCATTGCTATACATTTTAGATGTATCCCTCAAATTGACATGAATTCCCTAGTATCTAGTAAGTAAATACTATGATATATATTGAGATATATTTTTGTGTACGTCGAGTACTTATCATCGTAATTTGCAAATTCTTGTAAGATTATCTTATAGGTTGCATGTAATTGGCATACGGGCTACATTGCATTACATGGCAACACTGCGTTGTAATCCTACGTGTATGTAGGAATGATTGTACGTATAAATATGTATATACTATGGTATTTAAAGGCATTGCACGTGAAGCAATGGTCCTTGAGTGATTATCGTACATGTTATAATGCGGTTTTGTTGAGACTTCGGCCTTACCGCTAATTATCAATCTTGATAATTAATTATTGTTCGAATAACCCAGTGTGAACCTATTTTGATACCCTAGATACGTAAATAACGCCTCGTAACATATTATAAATTGACTAGATCGATCTCGATTGTCGTTATCGCACCATTATGTGTCATTTTGGGACACCTTCTTTTTGGATCGTAAATTACTAACGTACTATTTTATTTCCTTTATTCCTTATGGGTTTGATATATTAGTTCGCGTAGCTATAACATAACCGAAGTATAATTAACGATGCGTACATCGTGGCGGCGAATCATGTGTGTATATTATGAAACGTGGTTGAGGTGTATCGCCATTTAATCGTTCTTATCCTCCTACTTGAAATTAAAGATGTGTTTTAAAATAGACTAGCGTTGTGATCAATCGTGATAACTTGGAATTTGGTTGGTTTTTGTGTTAATTTTGTGGTGTACGATTTCGAGACTCATCTGAGGCCGATAACAACACTTAGTTGACATATGTATTCTCGCATCGTTTATTTCATTTTGTTTTGTTGTTTCATTATTTTGAATTCGATATTATACATGACGAGGTCCGGCATTTGTGTGAGTTAAATAAGCATTAAACTTTGTTGATCGAATGATTTAAACATAAAGTGTTTTACATATTAAATAAATGGCGAATGAAACTTTTGGATAAAAATGATGTAAAACCCATATTTAAAATCCTCGAATATTAAATACCCGTAGTCTCAGCTTTAACCTTAATTAAACATACACATAAATACGCAGTCTCAGTTTATTTAAATACTACAATAAAATAATTATTCAGAAAAATAATTATTGAGTTCAGAAAAGATTACGTATGTATCAGTTATTTTACAGAAAATAAGTAAACGTTAACAGTAACTATGCAGTCCTAGTTTTATTTAAAAATGTTACGAAATCAATTATTTAGTATAATAATTAATTCTAACTATGTATCTTGATTGTGGCGATCCCCTTCTTCTGTTCTTGACTCGTACCTGAAGCTAAGCCGGACTCAAGGAAGTACTACATAAGTATTATGTATTAAAAAAATAGATACATAACGGGGTTTAAAGCACGAAAACGCAAGTAGATGTTATAAACAAAGCAAAAACCAAAACTTATACAATATATATGGTGGGCTTTGGTCCATTTAAAAAAAGAAAGAAAATGGGCCGACCTTTTTAGCAAAAGAAAAAAAAACGGGGAAACCCCCTCTTTCACATAGCAGAAGTCGAACAAAAAAAAAAAGAAAGTGAATTAGGGTTCTTGGTGGCCGCCAGCATAGAAAGAAAAAGGGTTTCGTTTTGATTGTTTTGAATGTAAGAATATCACTCTTCCTTGAATCATCATACGGTAAACCTCCAGTTCACCTTTTCCTTTACGTTTTGATTTAGCTTTTAATCATCTAAACAAACCAAGTATGTTAATAAAGGGGAGTCGGACTACTGGTGTAAAAGGAACCGACCCATAAGGGTCTCGGTGACCCTGCCCTTTTGTCAGCCGATTGACCACATCCCCATAGGGAGGGGCGTGGTGAAGCGTTGTACCCAAACCGAGAGTGATAGACTCTCGTTGGTGTTGTTCTTGTAGTCGGCCAAGGGATAAGTCCCATTCGGTGGTGCTGTTGGTTTCATGCCGAGAGTAGCCAGCCCCAACAGGGGTCTGCGACTATAAAAAAAATGGACTGTTTGTTAAATAAGGGTGCGTTTGGGTGATGAAATCAGTGGGAACCAATAAGGTTGCGTTTGGCTTATGAAATCAGTGGGAAACAGAATAAAAACAGTGGGAATAAAGTTTTCATCAGTGGGATAAGTTTAGACAGAAAATAATAGACTTCTATTTTGAGATTAGTGACGGTTTTGTGACACAAATTTCTGTCGCAGAATGGTCATGACAGTTTTCTAGACAGTTTTGAAATCCAGTTTTAAATGACACTTTTTAGTGACTCAGACTTCTATCACTAATTTAAATAGACAGATTTTACATATTTCGTTTAATCGTTTAGTGCGACCGAAAACGAGTATCTCGGTAGGCTCGGGATATAGTAAATTATAAAAATGGAGATTTTTAAATTATACCTTTTAGCACTTAATTTTTAAATGTATAAATTTTATATTTAAATATAATTATTAAATATAGTTGTTATAAGGTTTTAAAAAAAAAAGGGGTATAATTACCTAATAATTTTATTCATTTTGGAAAACGACCTAAATTAGGAAACTTTCTGTTATTAAACAGGGTACTAGATATAGAACTATTATAACGTCGAAATACGTGTATATCGTAATTAATAATAGAACAGGAATACGTTAAACATAAATATTAGAACATTCAGACGATCAATTATATAATAACAGTATTACAAGATTAAATAAATTAACTAAGTACATTTGAGATAAATGGTAAACAGTAATCAGTTAACTTATTTTCGCGTACGTTATTTATGTAGTAACCATGAAGTCGGATAAATCTTTCAGCTTTCAGTCTTATTTCATTTCTGGACACGAGGTACGGATTTTCCGTCCTTTCAGTAAGGACTTCCTTTCTATGCATGATTAGGATTCCCCATCTTCAGCCAAATGTTTTTCCCCAGTATATATTTAAACTTATCAGTAATCATAAATTGCCTGAGCATTATATACAAGCATGATTAGTTTATCTACTAGTTACGGAGGTACCGTAACCACGACACTACAGGAACCGGTGTCGTGACTCACATGCAGGAGAGTGATATCCTGCATCGTCCCACTCAGTTCAGCTTGGCCATTTTATCCGTATTATTAGTGGGGCGTATGGATGCATCCTAGGCTACAGTTTAGAGTTTAGCAGGTGAATGTGGTGTGTGCTCTACATCCTTCACATTGGAGCTGATCCCTCCACCCAGCACAGTATTTAGAGGTCACACCTCTACAGCATGACGAGGTCACCCCTCTATGTATTCATGCAGCAGTTGTTACAGCACATGGCCTATATAAGCTCTTGGCAATTAAAATACAGTAAATGCATGTTATACAGATTTAACAGATAACAGTTCAGTTTCATTATTGATAAATCAGACTTTACAGATTATTTACAGATTTCCACTGCAATTTTACTTATCAGTCTTACAGCTTCAGTATTTATCATCTACTTCATTTCCGTAATTCCTTATCATGCTTCATATCCGTTCACTGAGCGTTATGCTCAGCCGTAGTTCCTTTCATGTTCTAACGACAGGTACACCAGGACGCTTTTAGGATTCTAAGAGCATGTGCATTTGGATGGAAGCTATCCAGACTTCTTACTTTATGCATTTCTTACATTATTCTATTTATTCGGACATTGTTTAGTCCTTTCATTCAGTATTTTATTTTTCATGTTTTGGGCTTATGTTTGGATTACCGATGTTTGATTCCAGTATTTCCTTTATGGTCAGTTAATGTTTTAGGACATTTACCTTATGCTTTGATGACACGCCATAAATACACGTAACGGTCCACTTATCCAAGTGGGGTGTTACAATTATGGTATCAGAGCGCAAGGTTCGACTTGTAGGCTCTAAAACTTGACCTGTGACTAGTGGGTAGTCACCGGGAACTTCCCAGAGTTTGGCATTGTTATCTTTCATGTTGCTCATGGATTATTCAGCCAGTTTTCTTCATTTAACAGTCAGTTTTCTTAAAGTTTTGACTAAGTAAAAGGTTGGTACATAACTGGCCGTACTTAGTCGCATGTGCTTTTAGCGAGCTTTCGTGTTGGTGAACTGACCATAGGCGTTCACCCTTGCCCGTTCAGATTTTGTATTGGTAAACCGACCATAGGCGTTTACCCTTACTCATGACAGATTCATGTTTTCAGTCAAATATTACTTGGTGAACCAGCCATAAACGTTCACCATTTCTCAAGTCAAATTTCATGCTTTTCAGTCGAATGATGTTTTGTGAACCGACCCACAGATGTTCACCTTTGTCATATCAGAACATTTCATAAATTTTGACAAGTAGGGATTGGACTACAGCCATCCCTATTTAGTCCGAGATTATAAATTTCTATACATGACAGTTCTCAGAAAATTTTGACCAGTATGGATCGGACCAGAATGGCCCATACTTAGTCTCATGTTTCTTCTCTGAATTCTGTGGATTGAACCATAGCCATCCACATCAGTTGATATTACGCCTCAGTTGATTTGATTTTTATGCTCCTTGTAACAGTCAAATTTTCATACCTCACGTTGATGTCATCTACATGATGATTCAATTTCATGTCTCCTTACGAGGATTATGTTTTCAGCAAGGTGATGATGCCTTCAGGCTAAAATACAGAAGGATTACAGCAAAATCCTATTTCATGATAAATCATGTTCTGGTCTTTATCAATCATGTCTTCTGTCTTCATACTGAACATTGATGAAACTCTGTTTAATCATACTTTCAGCCTCTATACAACCATCATTAAGTCTACGCAGGAATTACCAGGATATCACGTTACCCATTTCAGTTCAAGTTACTACCGTTTAAATCAAGTTATTTCTTAGATCATGTCAGACAATTGACACCAGTATCGATCATCCCATACAATTTCCTCCAGTGCCATGTATAGTATTCCATATGTACCTCATGTACAGTGCCTCAGTTATCCTCCATGTACAGTATTTCACGTGTACTCCACGTACAGTGTCTCAGATATGCTGCATGTGCAATATTCATTTGTACTTCATGTACAGTAGTCCAGGTGTACTCTAGGTACCCTACTCCATGGATATTGCTGATTGTTCCTTAATCATCGCGGGCGTTTCCACTTGTCGATATTTTGCCATAGCTGATGCCGCTAACACTTTGAAGACCTCACAAATGCTGATGCTGCTGATACGTTGGAGATTTCTCAAGATGCTGATGCCGATCATACTATGAAGACTCTACAGAACAAGGACGAAAAACACTAAATTTGAAATGTCTGACAAGAATAAATTTCAACCATAAGACACTTCTATTCCATTTCATACTTACCTTCTCAGCTAGATGTCACACTTCACTCAGCTAACCACCCTATTTCAGCAGAATAGTTACACGAATCACGGTCATGATAATGACCGTCATAAATTGACAGACAAAGCAGTAGTGACAACCATCGTATTTATAATTAATCAGTCAGTAACCATCGGAACTCCGGTACGGACGTGACCAGAAATACAGAGGTCGGTAGTCTAATCGGTCCGCCAATCCTAGCAGTTACCAAAATTTTTAACCTTGTTCAGATTCATCTACTAAAACACGTGTCAAGACATCAGTCAAGGCATAGGCCTCAGGTATCTTTTCGGAAGACACATAATAGGACACCAGTCATGGTACACGTCATACGAATATCTTCTCAACATACGAGTCAGAACTCATAACTCCAGTATGTTTCTAAACCAGGCCCTCAGAAATTCAGGGTACCTTTTAGAAAGGGTTATACCCGTTCTATTATGTCACGCATGAATCAGATCATTAAAATTCAGTCACCACCACCAGATTATTATTCAGATTAAACACACGGTAATCATTATGTGAGGTTACAGACGAACCCACTCAGTGGAAGTCGCCACGTTACTCCACGTATTCCTATGTCAGCTTTATGTAAATCAGGTATTTACCTACCTCTCAGCCAGAAAGGACTCAACAGTATCGCCATATTTATTAAAGCCTTATTTTCAGTTAACGACGAGATCCGTCTTACTAAATCCCAAATGTATTCATTATACTTTCTGTCAGAAAAATCAGTAAAATTATTTCTGCCTTACAAGCGCGTGACTTATCAGTCCATAGCTACGAAGACTTTTACCTACCTGTTATTAATTCACTTCTAAAATTCCTTAAATTCATGATCAGCAGATTATTCTAGAGTTGCAGATATAATTTCAGAAAGTTTTCAAGAAATTCCTTCCTAACCACGAGACAGAAGTTTAACATCGAGCTAGTCTCAAGAACAGAACCTTTTTTCAGAACTCTTGATCACAGGGCTTTATCTAAGTTAAACGAGTTGCAGTATTGCTGCAAGAGATACCGAAATGAGGCTTTATTCGCCCCAGTGCACCATCAGGAAATGCACCGTGTTACACCTATCAAAAAGAAGGTCGGTAACATGAGATCATGTATCGATCACCGAAAACTTTATAAGATCACCATTCATAATCAATGTCATCTCAAGTATAGAAGGTTTACGAAACCTACTACGACATTTTCTAGATCGATTCACGATCATGCCACCAGAAGTGGTGAGAGAAGAACATGATGTTTTCCAGACTGCGGTTGCACATATTATAGTCTCTCTAAAGATTTTGATTTTATACTTCTGAACTCCCTAATGCTCCAGCTATATTATGGAATTTATGAATAAATTTTTCCTATGATTCTCAGACAAAATCGTCAGCGTATTCATTGATCACATTTTGGTATGCTAAATTCTAGAGAAGAATACGAGAGTCATCTTCTCACAGTTGTATAGAATCTTCGATGGGAGTTATTATACACAACTTTCCAGATATAAATTCGCCTGAACTGAGTGACATTTCTGAGCCACCCTATTTTAGCAGAAAGAAATTTCAGACAATCCTGCGAAGGTGAAGGCCATCACCTGATGGTCTCGACTGAAGACTGTGAACGAAGTACAAAGTTTTCTAGAAATCAATTGACTGCTAACGCAGAAATTGCTGACAGTCATCACTAAAGCCCAGGCTAACGCATAAATTCTGCTATGACTATTCAACCAGATTCACACCAGAATGTCCCATAAGCCTAAACAGAATTTTGATAGAAACCGTATTACACATTGATAGAGCTATGTTCATATCTAGATGTCTGACATACCGCAGGTTCAAGATAGAACGCCTTCATGTTAGTGTGTTACCATTAGAAAAATCTGAACAGAATGAGACATGATTCCATGGAGATTATGGTCAGACTCAGAAAAAGTATAATACTATCTAGGTCATTGTCGACCATGTAATCAACCTACGCATTTTCTTTCATCCGAAAGGATTACACAGTAGCGGACGTGCAAAAAATTTAGTAGTAAATCGTACGAATTCAAGGCATTCCATCGACCATCATATCAGACAGAATTCATGTTCACGATCAAGTGTATGTTTACGCCCACTTTAAATTCATGTTTATTTTCACTTTCACGTTTACGTCTCATTCGCGGTATGATGTTGTTTCAGTTCATCTTTTATGCGATCTCATAATTTAAGCTCACGTTTGTGTTCATAACATTGTTCACGTTCAAGTTCGTGTGCCATTTCACGATACACGTTTCTCAGTCTATTACCGAATACGGTTACAGAAAGCTTGAGAGACCAGACTCAAGTTTAGCACAACTATTCCATAACCAGGCAGGCGTTTCACATCTCAGGCCGTATCATTTGGCATTCATTCCTCAGTCAGCATACGTTCATGATATGTTCTAGTATCACGTTCACAGTATGATTCACTTATCATATTCTAATTCCATGCCAGCGCTCCTCATATAATTATGAACCACGTTCACAATTGCTCACGTAGCACGTTCACAATTGTTCACGTAGTTCATCCCTATATATTCCAGCAGCTTGCTCAGAGTTATAAATGTTATCTTTTCAGAATATTTACACGTATCGTCTCATGTATCATACATGTTATAGTTATTCAGTCTATCAGATTCAGAAAATCCATCTTAAGTATGAAACCAGAAACTATCCAGCATCATCAGGACAGGGTCATCAAGACCAAGAATTGTTCATTATGTTTAGACCTTTGAAGGAATCGTTTCGAGCGGGAAGCCACTCGAAACGGAGGAGTCCATCCGGACCTCTCATCCGTTTCCTTCAATAAATCAGTTAAGTTTTTTTTTCCAGTCATGTTATGTTCCACAGTTAGGTCATGCTATAAAATTTCAGCAGCATTATGACTTACCTCGAGTGCGAATTATTTTTCAGCTTATATGTCCTTCCAGCTTTCATATTCATTCGGCCTATGTGTCTGTTCCAGCTTTTATAACTTCACCAGCTTATTACCTTTAATTCGAGGACGAATTTCTCCTTTTTAGAGGGGAAGAATTGTAAAACCACGGCAGAATCGCATCCTTAATTCGTGGACGAATTATTTTTTTAGAGGGGAAGAATTGTAAAACCCGTATTTAAAATCCTCAAATATTAAATACGCGTAGTCTCAGCTTTAACCTTAATTAAACATACACATAAATACGCAGTCTCAGTTTATTTAAATACTACAATAAAATAATTATTCAGAAAAATAATTATTGAGTTCAGAAAATATTACGTATGTATCAGTTATTTTACAGAAAATAAGTAAACGTTAACAGTAACTATGCAGTCCTAGTTTTATTTAAAAATGTTATGAAATCAATTATTTAGTATAATAATTAATTCTAACTATGTAAGTACTACATAAGTATTATGTATTAAAAAAAATAGATACATAACGGGGTTTAAAGCACGAAAACGCAAGTAGATGTTATAAACAAAGCAAAAACCAAAACTTATACAATATATATGGTGGCCTTTGGTCCATTTAAAAAAAGAAAGAAAATGGGCCGACCTTTTTAGCAAAAGAAAAAAAAACGGGGAAACCCCCTCTTTCACATAGCAGAAGTCGAACAAAAAAAAAGAGAAAGTGAATTAGGGTTCTTGGTGGCCGCCAGCATAGAAAGAAAAAGGGTTTCGTTTTGATTGTTTTGAATCTAAGAATATCACTCTTCCTTGAATCATCATACGGTAAACCTCCTGTTCACCTTTTCCTTTACGTTTTGATTTAGCTTTTAATCATCTAAACAAACCAAGTATGTTAATAAAGGGGAGTCGGACTACTGGTGTAAAAGGAACCGACCCATAAGGGTCTCGGTGACCCTGCCCTTTTGTCAGCCGATTGACCACATCCCCATAGGGAGGGGCGTGGTGAAGCGTTGTACCCAAACCGAGAGTGATAGACTCTCGATGGTGTTGTTCTTGTAGTCGGCCAAGGGATAAGTCCCATTCGGTGGTGCTGTTGGTTTCATGCCGAGAGTAGCCAGCCCCAACAGGGGTCTGCGACTATAAAAAAAATGGACTGTTTGTTAAATAAGGGTGCGTTTGGGTGATGAAATCAGTGGGAACCAATAAGGTTGCGTTTGGCTTATGAAATCAGTGGGAAACAGAATAAAAACAGTGGGAATAAAGTTTTCATCAGTGGGATAAGTTTAGACAGAAAATAATAGACTTCTATTTTGAGATTAGTGACGGTTTTGTGACACAAATTTCTGTCGTAGAATGGTCATGACAGTTTTCTAGACAGTTTTGAAATCCAGTTTTAAATGACACTTTTTAGTGACTCAGACTTCTGTCACTAATTTAAATAGACAGATTTTACATATTTCGTTTAATCGTTTTAGTGCGACCGAAAACGAGTATCTCGGTAGGCTCGGGATATATTAAATTATAAAAATGGAGATTTTTAAATTATACCTTTTAGCACTTAATTTTTAAATGTATAAATTTTATATTTAAATATAATTATTAAATATAGTTGTTATAAGGTTTTAAAAAAAGGGGTATAATTACCTAATAATTTTATTCATTTTGGAAAACGATCTAAATTAGGAAACTTTCTGTTATTAAACAGGGTACTGTTGGGAATAAAATATGGGTCAGTTCACTAGACGCTGATAAGAAGAATGTCAACGCTGATAAGAAGACATTGGACGCTGACAGCCAAGCGTTGACATTGAAGAAGTCAACGTTGACAGCCTTGAAGGTTGACACTGATGGAATATCTTCATACGTATCTTTTGTTTATTTGTTTCTTTATTTATGTATGGTAAAGATAAGCACAACATTGTATTTTCTATTATTATCTTTACCTAGAATAGTTGATTCGTAGCTTATTGTACAAGACTTCTTGTTCTATAAAAGAAGGTCTTTTAGGTTAAAGTCATATATCAGTTTTCATAAGTTTTCGATTGTTAAGCTCTTTCATTGTAATCAACAAGAATCATTCTAATACAAGTGAAAGTTTGTTTAACATCATTGTGTTTTAGATCAAGTGTTAATTCCGCATAACACTTTGTTACTTTGTTCATAAGCAAAGGTTTCTCTACGTGTAGTACTTGATCTAATCTCGTATACACAAAGCTTAATCGATCTAAGTTTGGGATCAACAAGTGGTATCAGAGCTTGTTGAGAAACTTTTGATCTTTAAGTAACGCAAGAACCCTAAAACACCAAAAACCCTAAAAACCCTAAAAACACCATGTCTGGCACAGATCAACCTGCTTCTTTGCTACAAAACAACTTCTCAAACCCTAGTATCAAAATTCCCATGTTTGATGCCAGGAACTTTGAGCTTTGGAAGTCCAATTTTGAGCAATACATAGCTATTCATGACTACACTCTTTGGGAGATTATCGAATATGGGAACACATTCGATAAAGCAGCAAAGATTACTGCTGCAATTGCCACAAGGACAGCTGTTCCTAATTGTCCTGAAGCTGATAAGGTGGAAAAGCCTGGAGATGGGAGAGCTGTAGCTGTTGAAGATATAGCCAAGAAGAGGGTGGATATGAAAATCTTGAACATCTTGAAACATGCCCTAGGTCATGAGAATCAGCACAAGTATAAACGCTTTGAGTCTGCAAAAGAGCTTTGGGAAGCTCTTGAAGTAGCACATGGTGGCAATGCTGACACAAAAGAAGAGAAGAAGAAGCAACTCTTGCATGAGTATGCTGTCTTTAAAGCTCAAGCTAATGAGAATCTCACCAGTGTGAGAAGTAGACTTCTTGACATCACAAGTCAACTTTCCTTCATGGGAAAACAGATTGATGATCCTGAATTGAATGCTACTTTTCTCAAAAGCCTTGGAGATGTATGGAAGATTGAGACAAGATCCATTCTTGTCAATAATACCCACAAGACTTCCAGATTTGATGACATCTTCAACAAACTAAGACTGTTGGAGAATGAATGGCAATTGGAGAGTGATAATAAATCTTCCAGCAGCAACATGGCCTTCTTTTCACAAAGTGAAGGCCAATTTGATTCCATGAACTTCTATGGACATTCAGCCCCTGGATCTCAATGTGTCAACGCTGGATCTCAGCCTGTCAGCGCTGGATCATATCCTGTCAACGCTTTGTACTCAAGCGCTGACACACACAATCATGGCGCTGATAGAATTAAACCTGCTGGTTTTGATCTAGATACTGTGTGTGCATTCATTGCTTCTTTGCCCAGTGATTCAAGGATTACATATGAAGATCTTAAGCAGATAAGTGATGAACAATTGGAAGAGATGGATATCAAGTGGACTATGGCTCTTGTAAGTTTAAGAGCAAACAGGTTCAATAAAAGGTTCAAGAAGAAGATGACCTTTAATGCTAAGGATGTTGCTGGATTTGATAAGTCCAAGGTTGAGTGCTACAACTGTCATAGGATGGGGCACTTTATGAGGGAATGTAGATCTCCAAGAAGATCTGATGCTGGGAAGCCTTCAAGCCAAATGATTAAGAGCCCAGATCCCAAGGCCATGGTTGCTGTTCAACAAATTGATGGAGTTGGAGAATGGGATTGGAGCTGGATGGCTAAGAATGAGGAAGAGGACAGAGCTTTGGTTGCTGAAGTTAAAGAAGAGCATGTTGAATATGCTCTCATGGCACACTCCTCCTCTTCATCAGATAATGAGGTATATGATGATGCTTTCTGTTCTAAGGGTTGTCGTTTAAATACTGAAAAATTAAAACAAGAGATAGTTAAATTATTAGATGAGGCAAGTACTGAAAGATGCAAAGTATCTAATTATCAAATTGCTCTTACCCAAACAGAAAAGACAGTAGCTGAGTATAAGAAAATGGAGTTTGATTTAAAGGATCAAATAAATATCTTAAAACATGAGTTACATCAGAGTAAAGATGTTCAAGATATAGTAAATAGGGTTAATCTTGATTTGATAGCTCAGTTAGAGGAGGCTAACAAAAATAAAGATAATGTGAGTCTTAAAATCCAGAGATTTGATAAGGCCACACAAACCCTAGGAGAGTGTGTTAGTAAACAAAGAGACTCTAAGGATATGAGTGGGATTGGGATGAATAACTATACTGGTGTTCCACCACCAGCTGGGGATTTCTATGGTGTCCAATCAAAGGACTTATCTTGGACTGGCTTGCCAGAATGCCAAGAGGAGGAATTCATTCCTCCACCTAGAGTGACTTCCCCAGTTGAGGAATACAAGCAAAAACTGACTGACCTAGATGAGTGGAAGAAAGCTAACCACACCTTGTTTGTTAAGGGAGGGTTGCTGTGTGAAAGTCCAAATGAGCCCACACCAAACATGATACCAATTGTGGAGTCCTATGATCCTAAACCTATTAAGATCACACACCCTACCACTGGCAAAGCTGTTGACCTTGGCCCACAAACTGTTAGAAAACCTAGTGTTAAGTATGCAGAGATGTATAGGAATACTAGGTCACCAAAAAGCCAAGTAAGTAATCATGGAACAGGCTTCTTTGCTTCTAGACCTAAGACTATGTCTAGAAAAGCTTGTTACACATGTGGTATCTTCTCACATTTGGCATACAAATGTGTCAACGCTTCCAATGTCAACGCTGATAGGAACCATTTCAGCGCTGACAAAAGTCAACATAGGTCAAACACTGTCAGACCCAATACCTTTGTGAACAAAAGTTCACAAGTTGTTAGACCAGCCCCATTCTTTTCTAGAGGGTCTAACACACAAGGCCTAAGACCTTTTCAAAAGTCAAACACTTGGTCAAATAGGCAATGGGTTCCTGTAGCAAACCCTAGGTTCAACGCTAATAAGAGCAATCGGGGCGCTGACAAGAGAAATTTCAGCGCTGACAGACACACTGCTAAACCTAGGTATTTGCAACCACAGGGAAATAGGTCTAAAGCTTCTACTAGCTTAACATGGAGACCAAAACAAGACCAAAACCCTAATTCTACTGGTATTTCTATGACATGCAACAGGTTTCATTATATTTCAAAGGCATTGTCAACACCAATTGGGGTTAACTGGGAATTTCATTCAAACAGGGATGAAAATGGGGTTGTTATGAGAACCAAGTCTGTTCTTGTTGAACAACCAAATGAATCCAAGTCTTCCAAGGCTTGGGTTCCCAAAGAAAACTAATGTTTTTTCTTTATGTGCAGGGCATTCAGAAGAAGATCAATGATTATGGATACTGGGATAGTGGATGCTCAAGGCACATGACAGGAAAGGAAGACTATCTGACCAATTTTTCTCCTATTCAAGATGGTGATAAGGTATACTTTGGAGGGGGCTATGGAACAATCACAGGAAAAGGAACCCTTGTCACCAACAATCTAAGATTTGAGAATGTCTTCCTGGTAAAAGAACTGGATTATAATTTGTTTAGTGTATCACAAGTGTGTGATAACAAAAATAAGGTTCTTTTCACAGATACTGAGTGCTTGGTGTTAAGCAAAGATTATAAGCTCCCTGAGAAGAAATACATAGATTTTAGAACACCAAGGCATAAAGACATATATAATGTGAATCTTAATGGAATTAAGATAAATAATAAAATGTCATGTCTGTATGCTAAAGCCTCAGTAGATGAAAGTAATCTTTGGCACAGGAGACTAGGGCACATAAACTTTAAGAATATCAATAGACTTGTGAGGCTTGGTTTAGTTGATGGTTTGCCTGAAAAGGCTTTCCACAATGACCACTCTTGTGTTGCATGTCTTAAGGGCAAGCAGCACAAGGTCTCATTTAGGTCTAAACAGGTGCACTCTAGTTCTAAACCACTTCACTTATTACATATGGACCTCTTTGGTCCAACTAATATAGAAAGTTTGAAAGGTAAATCATATTGTTTTGTTATCACTGATGATTATTCCAGGTTTACATGGACTTTCTTTTTAGCCAAGAAAAGTGAAACTGCCCAGAGTCTGATTAATTTCATTACCCAAATTGAAAAGAAAAATGGTAATGAGGTCAAAATTATTAGAAGTGACAATGGGGGTGAGTTTAGAAATCAGTTGCTAGATGATTTTTGTGCCAAGAAAGGGATTACTAGGCAGTTTAGCATAGCTAGAACCCCACAGCAAAATGGGGTTGCTGAAAGGAAGAATAGGACCCTTATTGAAGCAGCCAGAACCATGTTGGCTGATGCCCACTTTCCTATAGCCTTTTGGGCTGAAGCTGTTAACACAGCTTGTTATGTTCAAAATAGGGCATTGGTCAACAAGATACATAATAAGACACCTTATGAATTACTTTGGGGAAGGAAGCCCAATATTGGCTTTCTCAAGCCTTTTGGATGTCATGTAGTTGTTTTAGAAACTAGTGAGGCCCTAGGTAAATTTGATTCAAAAGGTGATGAAGGCTACTTCATGGGTTATTCAGTGCAGAGTAAAGGATATAGGGTTTACATTAAAAAGGAAAAACGTATACTTGAAAAGGTACATGTTAGGTTTTTAGAAAGTAAACCTAGTGATCCTGAAAGTGATCCAAATTGGTTGTTTGACTTAGAACCTTTATCTAGAGCTTTAAATTATATGCCTGTTACTGATCCAGACATTGTGAAGGAAACTTCAAGTGTTTTGGAAAAGAGAATTGGTAATGTTTCAGGTATACAGGTTGCTAAGGAGGATGGACCACCAGCAGTTACATCATCTCCCACACAAGAATATGTTACACTTCCTATATGGACAGATGAGTATTATGCTGCTGCTACTGCTGCTAGGAAAGATAATGGTGGTGTCCAAATACCACCAAATACAAACATGCATACTTCTTCAGGCGCTGACAAAGGGAAATCAAGCGCTGACAAGAGCAATTCAGACGCTGATGGATCAGACGCTGACACAAGCAATTCAAGCGTTGTTAGCCCAAACGCTGACAAGCAAGGTTCAGAGTTTGATGACACCTTTGCACATCTTTTCTCTTCCCATTTTGAACAGGGTGGACCTTCTAATGTCCATGAAGAGATTTCTGTTGATCAAGAAGAATCTGAGGAAGATATTGGCAACATGGAGCGTGAAGTTGAGGACACCAGACTCTTTGAAGGAGGAGTTCTCACTTCCACAGCTAAGGATCACCCCACATCTCAAATCATTGGTGATGTTATGGCTCCAGTTCAGACAAGAAGATCCCATCAGGGTCTTGGTGGATTTATTGCCAATATACACAAGAAGGTTGATACCCCTCTTGTACAAGCATGTTTGTTTGCCTGTTTTCTGTCACAGGAAGAACCCAAGAAAATTTTTGATGCTCTCAAAGAACCAAGTTGGGTGGAAGCAATGCAGGATGAGCTTCACCAATTTGCTATACAGGATGTTTGGGAGCTGGTTGATTGTCCTAGATATGTGAGACCAATTGGGACAAGATGGGTTCTAAGGAACAAGAAAGATGAAAGAGGCATTGTGGTCAGAAACAAGGCACGTTTGGTAGCTCAGGGATATACACAAGAGGAAGGAATTGATTATGAAGAAGTTTTTGCACCAGTTGCAAGAATTGAAGCCATAAGAATTTTTCTAGCTTATGCCTCTTGTATGAATTTTACTGTTTACCAAATGGATGTGAAGAGTGCTTTCCTCTATGGAACAATTGTTGAGGAAGTATATGTCATGCAACCTCCTGGTTTTGAAGATCCTGAAAATCCAGACAAGGTTTATAGAGTGAAGAAAGCAATGTATGGACTTCATCAAGCCCCAAGAGCATGGTATGGTACATTGTCCACTTACTTGGTGGAAAATGGTTTCAAAAGGGGCACCATAGATCAGACACTATTTACAAAGAAGAAAGGAAAACATGTGTTGCTTGTGCAGGTCTATGTTGATGACATCATTTTTGGGTCTACTGATCCAAAAATGAGTGAGGAATTTTCCAAGCTCATGACAGATAAATTCAAGATGAGTGCAATGGGTGAGATGAACTTCTTTCTAGGTTTGCAAGTTCAGCAGAAAGAAGATGGTATCTTCATCTCCCAAGACAAGTATGTAGCTGAAATCTTGAAGAAATATGGTTTTTCTCCACATGAGAAGGAGGCTTCCACTCCTATGGATAGGCAACACCCTTGGGGAAAAATTGGAGCTGGAAAGGATGTGGATGTTAGGCACTATAGATCAATGATTGGATCATTGATGTATCTTACAGCCTCAAGACCTGACATCATGTTTGCTGTGTGTGCATGTGCACGCCATCAAGTGACTCCCAAAGAATGTCACCTTTTTGCTGTGAAGATAATTTTTAGGTACCTAAGATGTTACCCAGATCTTGGCTTGTGGTACCCAAAAGATTCTCCATTGGACCTTATTGCTTATTCAGACAGTGACTATGGTGGTGACAAGTTTGATAGGAAATCCACAACTGGTGGATGTCAATTTCTTGGGAGCAGATTAATATCTTGGCAATGCAAGAAACAAACAGTGGTGGCAAACTCTACAACTGAAGCAGAATATGTTGCAGCAGCTGCTTGTTGTGGACAAGTCTTATGGATTCAGAACCAGCTGTTGGATTATGGGTATAATTTTATGCATACCAAGATTTTTGTAGACAATAACAGTACTTTATGCATTATTAAAAATCCTGTACATCATTCTAAAACCAAACACATAGAAATTAGACATCATTTTATAAGAGATTGCTTTGAGAAAGGTTTAATACAACCAGATAGGGTAGCCACAGAAGATAATGTAGCTGATTTATTAACTAAACCTTTTGATGCTGGAAGATTTCAATATTTGGTAACAAATATTGGAATGGTTAATCTCACTTAATATGTGATTTGGAACCTTTTTGTAAAAGTATGTACAGGATAATGCATTGTTATTTGTCTTAGTGATGATTTAGATTTTTCCACTTTACTTTTCTAACACTGACAAAGGTAAATGTAACGCTGATAAGTGTTATTTTGCCGTTGTTAGAAATATTATTGTCTAACGCTGACAAGAGTTCCTTCAACGCTGATAAGTGTTGTCGGGACGCTGTCAGCAACAAATGTTAGTTTTGTGGTTTTCATCTAAATGTGCAGGTGATGGTAGCTTTATGCCATTGGATACAGAGTTGCTTATGGATCTTTGAAGAGCTATTTGGACATGTTTTTGTTTATGGATGATGGTTGGAATATTTATATTCCTATCTTGACATAAACTTTTAATGTTCATATATATATTTTGAGAACTCATGTATCATAGTTTAAGGGGAGGTTTAAGGAACCTTTAGGACTCTTGGGTATTCTTATAATACTCTTATCACAATTCTAGATTGTGTCCACAGGTGAGTATGGGTTAGTTTTACTAAACCATGAGGCACTGTAGCATGCAAAGTTGATAAACTATGCATGCTGCCAAGACATTTTTGGCCTAGAATTGGTTGTGGTCTGATGGGAGACTTGGGAATACTTTGGTTATGGGTTTACCTGGGAGTTACAAAGAATTTTATGAAATAACTTTGTTGGTAAGTATTTTGGTTAGCAAGGGACTCTAGAGGACATTTGTGTCTATCTTGCTTAAGCAAGTGTGCATAAATGGACAGTGCTTGCCGCCCAGTAATTATTATCAACTTGTAAGATATTTCCCTTAGGATAAATTACTTTGTTAAGGTCTTTTTCTTTTTAAATATTTTTATTTTTAGACGCTGACAAGTTTTTCTCCAAACGCTGTTACGTCCAATCGTGACGCTGACAAGGCTTTAGGCAAACGCTGAAAAGAAAATATAGCCGTTGGGCGCTGATGGGCTATTTTTGACCGTTGACACCTAGTGGGCCCTACCCAGTTGTTATTTTTTGACTAATCTTTGGCCGTAATTTTGGGGAGAAGTTACTTTTAATTAATGCATGAGATAAGTTATATTTGATTCAATATTTTCATGATTGCTCTTTGAATATAACCGCCTCATTTTTGACCAATCAAAATCATGCATCTCTCCTATAAATTTGGCTAATCTTTTTATTCTGGGTATTCATATTTTCTTGTCTAACATTTTTCTCCTAGATTTTTCCATCTCACATAACCTAAACAGCTTTCAAACATGGCACCCAAATTCAACTCAAAGAATTTAACATTGGAGTTCAAGAGCCAACACAATATGGTAGCTTACTTGACTGCTGATGATGATTTGTTTCCTCAGTATTCACAGATGGTGGCATTTTTAAATGCATCTTCATTGAGGTATGCACTTTCTCATACACCATTAGTCCCTGTCGCACACATTAGACAGTTTTGGAACAATGTTAGTTCCACAACAGCTAATGGAGTGACCACATTAACATCTACTGTTCATGGAAGAACATGGGTGGTCACTGAAGCCTTGGTTCGCCAAGCTTTGCGTCTTGATGACGCTGATGGTGTGACTACCCTTGCCATTGCAACAATAGAACAAGGTCTTAGGGATTTGGGTTATCCTATTCCTGCTGATGTCACTTTAAATAAATATCATAAGCAGGAATTTCCCTCTGACTGGAAATATTTGATACATGTCCTTTTACAATGCTTAAGTCCAAAATATACTTCTTTTAATGAAATAAACAGGTCAATAGCAAGTGCTTTGGTTTGTATAACACGTGGGCTTAAGTATAATTTTTCAAAAATGATTTTTGAAGGGATGTGTAAAAACAAGGGAAGTAAAATGACTTTGGCTTACCCTAGATTTTTGCAAATGGTCTTTGATTTACAAGAGTATTGTTCTAGGGATCATGACACTTTTTATGAGATCCCTAAACAACAGAAAACCATTTTGGCTAAAATGAGCTCCACAAACGACTCCATACCTCTTACCCAACCAATGCTTGACGTAATTCAGGCTGCACAACCACAACCACAACCACAACCACAACCAGAACCTGAACCTGAACCACAACTTGAGCCTATTCATGAACCATTACCTTCACCAGAAAACATGGACATTGACCAACCCAGCGCTGACACCTACAATGTGGGCGCTGACACAGCCAATCCCAACACTGATATAATCCCTGAACAATCCCAAACACCCCTTAACCAACCCACACCCACACAATCTACTTCATATTCCACCCCATTACAATCTAGGTTGCATAAACGCCAAAGGGTTACTGGAGTGTTCTCCTCTAGTAATCCTAGCCTTGTAGCAGAGAGAACCACCTCCACAAGTGTGGCTGGTGACATGGGTGAGGCTGGGGCTATTGACACAGGCTTAGATGCTGGTCAAGACAGTTCCAACATCATTAAGACCTCATCCATGCCCCATGATTCTATTTTGGGAGGTCAAATCCCCATTCTAGCTGAGGGCAGATTGGAACCTATGACAATAATTGAATTGACGGCTGCTGTCATTAGCTTGCAAAAGCAAAATGTCAGCCTTGTACAAATTGTCAACACACAGGGACGTGAACTCCAAGTTTTGAGGGAGCGTGTGACTGTTTTGGAGAATCCAAGTAGCAGGAGTCTAATGGAGGAATCTTCCAAAGGGGAGGATGAAGAGGATGAGGAGGATGAGCTGATTCATACAGCTAGTGAGAAGAGTTCAGAGAAGAGTTCACAATTTAGTGAATCTTTACAGGTTGCTGAAGCTCTCACCAACTTGAAGAAGCACCCAGTTATTGATGCATCCAAGGTGACACCATTAAACTTGGAAGGAACTTTCAAAGAAACATTGGGCGCTGATACAGGTTTGGACGCTGACACATCCAGCGCTGACAAAGGTAATCGTGGCGCTGATAGGAGTAACTTGAACGCTGATAAAGTTGCAGGTGGTGTTGATGTATTCCAGTCATCAACAATCATCAAAGATGTGTCCACACAGGTTTCTTCTTCCACTTTACCAATTATTGATCCAAAAGACAAAGGTAAAGGTATTTTGATTGAAGAAGATGTTCCAAAGAAAGATGCAGCATAAATTGCATTTGATGAACAGTTGGCTGCACAACTTGTGGAAAGAGATTTGAAGAGGAGTAGAAGATCACCATTTGTTGTTTCTGAAAGTGAGGAAGAAAGTGGTGATGATAAAGAAGGTGATAGCTCAGATTCAAGTATTCAAATTATTGAAGATCCAGAAAGGCTTGAATATGGGGATGAGCTTGCAAAGGAAAGGTTGAGTGAGTTGAAGAATTAGATTGATTGGGATCTACCAGAAATCACCAGAATGTACCATGCTTGGGAAGACAAGGTGATGGACAACCCAGGTATGAGTTTATCAGATCAAATTTGGGGGTTGGAAGTACTTCTTAGGGTACAAGATGACATAAAGGTGATTATGAGGTTTAATGCACAAGAGGTCAAGACCTGGCTCAAAAGAGATAGAAGGCAGTTGTACTATAAGTTGCTTAGATGTCATCAGCCTAATTGGACATCAAAGAAGTTGCTGGCCTTATCGTTTGAGGAGTTAGAGTATAGGGCACATCCTATTTGGAGGAAGGTGCAAGAACAGAATGTCTACAAGTTTCTTTCAGAAGAAAGGAAACAAGAGCTTGCTGAGGAAATGCAGATTCAAAAGGAAATGAGGATTGCTCAAAGACCAGTGAAGAAAGGAGATCCTTTCCAATTTCCTAAAGACATGGATGTGTATTTTCCAACTGAAGGTGTTATAGGAAGCATCTCAAGCTTTCTCCATTGGAAGCTTCAGATTTGGTAAATGTAGTACCTCTAGATGACAGAAATCCAATCATCAGTTTTGATGAAGATGAGTGTGGATTTTGGAAGATTGGCAGATTTGGAAAGGAGGTACATACTTTCACTTCAGTTATTGCTATTTTTGCAAGTATAGACAGGGAAGACTTGGTGCATCTATGGAGATTAATAGAGGCCAAGTATACTGCTGAAGCACCTACTTCAGCAAATGGAATAAGACTTTGGAACACATTTATGACTTTGTGTGGTCCAAAAGAAGCAGATCCTGCCATATGGAAGGATCTTGAAGATGATCTCAGTAATCTTCATTGGAGGCTTTATTCTACTTGTGGTGTATTTCATATGAGCTCTACAAAGTTTTCAGAGTATTTACTTGTGGATGCTGACTATTTCTTGTCCAAAGAAGTGTTGGAGAAGATGCTAGAGACACCCTTGGAGATTGATTATACTAGTGACGTGGCCAAAGACTTGATCAGATATGTTTATCACCAACATAAGAAGTTTTTGCAAGATTCCTCCTAAGCCTTAAATGTTTATTCAGAAACTTGATCATTGGAATGGATATCAAGTTTAGGGGAGGATTGTTGGGAATAAAATATGGGTCAGTTCACTAGACGCTGATAAGAAGAATGTCAACGCTGATAAGAAGACATTGGACGCTGACAGCCAAGCGTTGACATTGAAGAAGTCAACGCTGACAGCCTTGAAGGTTGACACTGATGGAATATCTTCATACGTATCTTTTGTTTATTTGTTTCTTTATTTATGTATGGTAAAGATAAGCACAACATTGTATTTTCTATTATTATCTTTACCTAGAATAGTTGATTCGTAGCTTATTGTACAAGACTTCTTGTTCTATAAAAGAAGGTCTTTTAGGTTAAAGTCATATATCAGTTTTCATAAGTTTTCGATTGTTAAGCTCTTTCATTGTAATCAACAAGAATCATTCTAATACAAGTGAAAGTTTGTTTAACATCATTGTGTTTTAGATCAAGTGTTAATTCCGCATAACACTTTGTTACTTTGTTCATAAGCAAAGGTTTCTCTACGTGTAGTACTTGATCTAATCTCGTATACACAAAGCTTAATCGATCTAAGTTTGGGATCAACAGGTACTAGATATAGAACTATTATAACGTCGAAATACGTGTATATCGTAATTAATAATAGAACAGGAATACGTTAAACATAAATATTAGAACATTCAGACGTATCAATTATATAATAACAGTATTACAAGAATAAATAAATTAACTAAGTACATTTGAGATAAATGGTAAACAGTAATCAGTTAACTTATTTTCGCGTACGTTATTTATGTAGTAACCATGAAGTCGGATAAATCTTTCAGCTTTCAGTCTTATTTCATTTCTGGACACGAGGTACGGATTTTCCGTCCTTTCAGTAAGGACTTCCTTTCTATGCATGATTAGGATTCCCCATCTTCAGCCAAAATGTTTTTCCCCAGTATATGTTTAAACTTATCAGTAATCATAAATTGCCTGAGCATTATATACAAGCATGATTAGTTTATCTACTAGTTACGGAGGTACCGTAACCACGACACTAGAGGCACCGGTGTCGTGACTCACATGCAGGAGAGTGATATCCTGCATCGTCCCACTCAGCTCAGCTTGGCCATTTTATCAGTATTATTAGTGGGGCGTATGGATGCATCCTAGGCTACAATTTAGAGTTTAGCAGGTGAATGTGGTGTGTGCTCTACATCCTTCACATTGGAGCTGATCCCTCCACCCAGCACAGTATTTAGAGGTCACCCCTCTACAGCATGACGAGGTCACCCCTCTATGTATTCATGCAGCAGTTGTTACAGCACATGGCCTATATAAGCTCTTGGCAATTAAAATACAGTAAATGCATGTTATACAGATTTAACAGATAACAGTTCAGTTTCATTATTGATAAATCAGACTTTACAGATTATTTACAGATTTCCACTGCAATTTTACTTATCAGTCTTACAGCTTCAGTATTTATCATCTACTTCATTTCCGTAATTCCTTATCATGCTTCATATCCGTTCACTGAGCGTTATGCTCAGCCGTAGTTCCTTTCATGTTCTAACGACAGGTACACCAGGACGCTTTTAGGATTCTAAGAGCATGTGCATTTGGATGGAAGCTATCCAGACTTCTTACTTTATGCATTTCTTACATTATTCTATTTATTCGGACATTGTTTAGTCCTTTCATTCAGTATTTTATTTTTCATGTTTTGGGCTTATGTTTGGATTACCGATGTTTGATTCCGGTATTTCCTTTATGGTCAGTTAATGTTTTAGGACATTTACCTTATGCTTTGATGACACGCCATAAATACACGTAACGGTCCACTTATCCAAGTGGGGTGTTACAAATGACCTATAATATGTCTTGTAACAAGTAAAACTCTTATAGAGAGTAAAGTGGCAATGTGAAATTATTTTTTTTTTCTTTTAACCTTGGTTGGTAGATCGTAACAAGTAATTTCTATTACTCGTAAAATCCTTGTTTCATATATTAATAATTTGATACTAGAAGTTTGTGACAGATTTGTTAAGATATTGTTTAATTTAATTTGAAAAAGGAGTTATAATAAAATTTACGATATGACTGTTGAGTATATATAACTTTGGATTTAGTATGAATTAATTTTTGGGTCAATGTAGCAAACTTTTGGCGTATCTGGTAATATAAAACATGAGTAGAAAATTGGTCACGTATTTTGGAGCTAGAAACTTTGTAAAATTGGTTTTATTTTAAACATAAGGTTATGTTTACATATGCATTGGTGTAAACTGGAACACGTCACTTGTTGTAGTAACTAAACTGGGATAAAAATCGAAATGTACACTTTAAGTGAGAAATTATAACGCTTTAAATAAATTATTAAAAGTTGATGGAACGTCATTTGAAATCATTTGTTTGTTTAATTTTCGTTATAGAGAATCAATATGTGTAATTTGATGATGCTTGTTTAAAATCGTTTGAAAAATCTTTTGTCTTATTCCGCGGCGAGATGAGTTAATTTTAAAATCGTTTGATAATGGGCTAAGGATTAAAAGTTGAATTTTATATATTTTGGAAATAATTGAAATAAGCATTTTGATCACCTACTTCATTATTATATTATTATATTATTGTTATTTTTGAGATTCAAGTCTCGACTAAAATCAGTAATTTATCCGAGATAATACTACGTGAAACCTCTTTATCATTTGAGTCGAATTACGCGAATATGATTTAACAAATCAGTTGTAAGGAAAACATATGTGTAATTAAAAGTCAAGGTTAATTTTAAGAGTCAATTGGACTAATTTGAGTTTTGTTGATTACTTGCATATATGTGATAAGATAAGTTGTAATAATAAAAACATAAAACTTGGAAAAATTCTTACTATGAACGTTTTTGGTACTTAAGATATGAACATTAATGAGATTTTTACACAAGTATGGAGATTTTCAAACCTAATGATTTTATCGATTATGATAACCGAGTCACCGAATCTACCAATGTTAGTATTTTTCTTGAGATTATAACTTCCAGAAATAAAAACTTTGTAAAGATTGAAACATGAAAGGTATAAATTCTTTAATGGTGTAACACAAATTAAAAATGTGTAAATGCTCTCTTTTAAAAGGTACAAGGTAACAGTAACTAGAAAATGAAAATGGATTACCCAACAAACGAATATTTGTATTATTTTCCTAAGATGTATATATATAATGTTTTGAGTCACGATGGTTCGATCGTACATCATCACTTCTTTGATTTTATGAGTCTGTATCTAAACTTGAGTCGTCATGTGATTGTTCATTTTAATATTGTATATGGTTTGAAACCATTATTATTATATTTATTTTAAAACTACTATTTCGCTAGTACTTGATAATAAGGGTATGTCACCCGCTGTATTTCTGTCATGTTCATGGACGCCGTAACTTTTCTTCTTTCGGTTAATGAAACCTAAAATTTTGTATTTACTTGAATGATGCTGTAAATATTCATTAAAGTGGTTATTTATCTATATGGAACAAAAGCGAGGAGGCGAAGCCGCTTTACCGAATTGTGGAGGTGAAAGAACTCGATCTTCCTGGTGAAATTGTTTCTATTCGACCAAGTGATTATTCTCCTCTCCCCGTATGCCCTTGGTGGAATGCGTGTGCAACTCGAGACGGTGGGAATTATGATCGTTGTTCTATTTTAGTGACGCTTGTTTTGATATTCAATTTTTACCTTATGTATTCGTAGATCGTTGTTGTTATCCCGAGACTTTTGTCATATATTTGAAGTATTTTCATTTCTAATGTAGTTAATTTTAGTTGGCAATTGTATTGCTCGTTTACCTTGTTCGATCTCATTGATTCTTGATTTTATTACTTGTTGTGCTTCCGATGACCTTTAATCTTGAACCACCTTACCGTTATTTTGTGAATAGTCTATTTTGAAAATATATATGAGTGTGTCAAATGGTTCGTTTAACCAAATGCGAATGGTGTCGAGTTATTTATTTATTTATTTTCTCATAAAAAGGCAAAGTAAAAGTATGTTTCCAAAGCGGACGAAAAATGTTTGATGTGTTTCTTAAAACGATGGTAACAGTATTTTCCCATTTCAAATGATTTAATTATTTTGAAGTTTAGGTCGAAAACTTTCATAGTCATCTTCGGTGTGTCATAATAATGTTTGTGTTGTCACTCGATCCTCAATTATGCACAGCTTAGCTAACTATGCATAATTCAGGAAGAGTCCTGTTTTGTTAATTGTCGTTGCTTGGTCCTCAAGTATGTATGATCTAGCTAGTTATGCATAGTTTTGGAAGGGCGATATAGTTTCAAGTCAATTGGTCATCTTTAAAACCGGTAATGTTTTTGATAATTGTTTGGATGAGAATGTTTTTAAAAATGGTGGATCCTTATGCAAGCAATCGTATTCTCTTTGATTCCTAAAGGAAATCTTTGAATTTTCTTGTGTTCCTTGAAATCTTTTCTTTCGTTTTGCGTTGACTTAGTAAGTCACTTTGACCGAGTAATTTTGGAAAATGTTTTTATGTGTTGTGTGTAATGTGTGAAGTTTATCGGAATCACGAGAGTGTTGATGAAATACCAAAGGGGCGCGAATTGACACTGAGAAGGATTTTTAACAAAAATAGAAGACTGTTGATACATCGCTCTTGCGTGGGTGGAAGTGAAGTGAAATGATAGATGAAGCGAAGGTTGTCGTTGTTTCGATCTCGGTGTCTCTTCGAATGGATAACGGTCAAAAGTGGTACTAATCGTTCTTGGTGTCGAAACGGGGTTTGATTTTCTAATCTACTTGAAATGTAAGTGCGAAACGTGATTAAAATAAGCTAGAAGCAAACCTAGGAAAATTGTCACCTTTTATAAAAAATAGGAAAACACTTGGTAAAAATGAACTTTTCGGGAAGCGTGCGATTTTCGTAATTAAAAGTAAATTTGAAAAATAAAACAACCAAATTAATTAAATTAATTATTGCGATGGAATCAAATTAATTATTGCGATGGAATAAAAATGATTATTGCGATGGGATGAATGGATCTGTCGCAATGTTGGAGCTATCGCAATGTTGGGCGATCGCAATATGATCGCAATAAGGGACAATCTCAATAATGATCGCAATGAGGGACTGATCGCAATGTGGCTGTTGAAAATTGGGCAGAGTTCTGTCGCAATAAGACCTTAACCCCGTCGCAATGTACGATCGCAATAAGCGATCGCAATACGATCGGAATAAGGGAGTATCTCAATAATCGATCGCAAAGTAAAACCCTAGGGGTTATTGCGATCGCAAAGCCGTCTCAATAATTTGTCGCAATGTAAAACCCTTTTGCGATGGAATGAAGCTATCACAATATGAAAACCCTAACCCTTTTGCGATGGATCTCAAGATAGCACAATAGAACAAAATAAGCTAAAAATCCAAAAAGCACTTATAATAATCTCTTTTCCCAAACTAAACAAGATCAATAACGAGGGAAACCAAATAAGCAACGAATGGAAAACATTCAAAACATCAACACGCCACTTTTGTAAAACAACTTTTTAAAGATCAACTTTTTGAAACGATTAAAGGTGGAATAAGCTAGACGCTTAATAAGCCAATGACAAAACTTGTGAAACTTAAAACACGAATCAATAAAAAGTGAAAACCATGAGTTTATTAAAACTAGACGAAATCAAAAGATGAAAAAGATGAAAGATTTGTGGATCGAAAATAACAAAAACTTGAAAAAGATGAAGATGAAAACAAGATTAAAAAGTAGAGTCTTGATTAAAAACAAGAAAATAAGATGAAAGTTATCTAGTGAGAGAAACTGTCACTTTCTCTCTCTAGAACCTACACACACGAAAATGAAAGAAAAAATGAAACTAAAAACTAACTCCCTAAATTGTGAGGAAAAATCCTATTTATAGGTTCTTTCTTGTGGGCTTGTGAATGGGCTTGGTTCATGGGCTTGTCTTCTTCTTCCTCCTTTAGTCTTCACGTTTCTTTTAAATAAACGTTTCGACTTTGGAATTTGAGAAGTGTCGGTGAATAATTCCAACTCGTCTTTTAATTTCTCGTTAAATAGACTTGAGTTCTTCGACATATATAAATCTTCCGTCTTTGGCCCTTTTCTTCGATAAATCTTCAAATCGGTCCTTTGACTTCCAATCTTTTGCATTCTTGGACTCTAGACTTCGTCTTCAGTCTTTTTCTTCAATAAACTCGTGCAATCCCATGTTTTCTTCAATATTTATCCGGTTAGCTCTGAAAACACAACACAGACAAAAACCACGAATAATTCCAAACAAATGATATTAAATACGCGTTTTGGGTCTCGTTTCAGCAAGAAATAAGTGGTAAAAGGATGGGTGTTTACACACCTATCAAATCCCCTACACTTAACCATTGCCATGCCCTCATGCAATGCTCAGTGACAAAGCAAAATTACACCTTTCTCATAATCAATCAACCTTGGCCTTATTAACATACTACTAACACTTAAACAAAAATTAAAATACTAAGAGAATATAAAAACTTGAATGAAACAAAAGGGATAGAAAACCATTTTCACTTGAAAATTAGCTGCATGGAAGTAACTAGCAAAGAGATCAAGGACTTACATTAGGGCTTTGGTGCTGCGAAGATTTATCACCCTCAAGTTTCACGTTCCCCATGCCAAGCTTAAAAACGACATCATTGTTAGTATAAGTTAGCACAACTAACACTTACTCATGCGGTTCAATTAATCACTTAGACTCCCTTATTCCTATGGGTATCTCTTATATTTTATTGATGCCTTGAATGATCACGAGGATGCATTGTTGACTTATTTCGATAGGTTATTAGGGCTGAAAATAAAGTAGGACGATCTAATCCATAGTTAGCTAAAGGACAAAATCTTTTAAAACTGCTTCTCGAGACCTCAAAAAGTTCATATCTTGGCATAACTTGCTTCACGATTTGAGACCTTTCTCGGGCCGATATTTGGCATGTACTTCATACTTCACATCTTGAGAGACGTTCTTGAGATAATGGTCTTCTCTTCGTTTATAGAATTTCTTCACTTGGAGTATGTTTGAGAGATACTCCAGCTTTGTTGACCACGACTTCATCATTATTTCTTCAATCATAATTTGGGATTTTGATATACAACGATCCGCCTCCTTTTCGGACTTGGATCTATTTATCCTCATACCTTGTTAGGGTCTTTTCAGATATACTTCTCCATGAAACTTTATGGGAGTTGATTGCTTTTCGTCGTGCGTATTGACCCTTCATATTGATTTAAGAACAATGCTTTTCACATCTTCTTGGATCTTTAGCAATAAAATGGAATCTGTTGGAAATACGTTTTTACGTATTTATGAAGGATCGGTCGCTCCAACGATATATTATTGTATTTGGCTCGTGATCCAGTTTGTACTAAATATAGTCCGTATAGCCCACATGTAGGGTGGGCTATATATACCCCTCCTAGCATGTTAGAAGGGGTGGTTCATTCATTTACACTTTCATTTAATCTAATTTCACTTTCTCTCTCTACTTTTCTTTTCTCTCCTTTCTCTATCTATATTCATCTTCTTCTTCCTCCTTCCACCATCTTTTCAATAGATCTAATCCATCATTTACCAAATCCTTAGATTTCATAGACCTACAATTGGTATCAAGAGCCATGGTTAAATCTTAGGATTTGCATTTTTTATCTTTTGATTTGGTGGTAAAAATCCTTTCTTTTCTAATTTCTTATCAATCTTTTCATCATTCGATAAACTTTTTATCAATTTTTATAAATTTTATCAATTTTTATTTTTTATCAGTTTTATTTTTACGTGTTTTTTTTTATAATCAGTTTTTTATTATCAGTTTTTCTTGTTAAATAATCAAACTTTTTAAATAATCATTTTTCTTGTTAAATAATCAGTTTTTTTTTATATCATCATTTGTCTAATCATATTTTTTAATCAGTCGTTTTTTTTTTAATATTTTGTTAATCATTCAGTCATTTTTTTATCTTTTTTTTTAATCAGTTTTTTCTTCCTTCTTTTTTCATTTCAGTCCAATCTGTTAACACTGTCCAAACTGTCCAAAACTGATCAATCTGTCCAAACTGTCCAAAACTGTTCAATCTGTCCAAACATATCCAAAGTTATCAGTTTTCCGCATAGACACAGGTTTCCGAATAGACACAGTTTTCCGAATAGACAAAACTTTCCGAATAGACAAAACTTTCCGAATAGACAAAACTTTCCGAATAGACAAAACTTTCCGAATAGACAAAACTTTCCGAATAGACAAAACTTTCCGAATAGACAAAACTTTCCAAATAGACACAACTTTCCGAATAGACAAAACTTTCCGAATAGGACTTTCCGAATAGGATTTTTTTTCCGCATAGGATTCCGCATAGGGATTCCGCATAGGGATTCCGCATAGGGTTTCCGCATAGGGTTTCCGCATAGGGTTTCCGCATAGGGTTTCCGCATAGGGTTTCCAAATACATTTTTTTCCGAATAGATTTTTTTTAAAAAATAGACACTTTCCGAATAGAAGTCTATTCGGAATAGACACCTCTCGACTGACACCAAAAAGATTTAGACTCATCACTCCCCATTGACCAACAAACCCCCAAACACCCTCTCGTCACACCTCTCGACTCACCCCAACAGATTCACACATCCTCGACTCCCTCTCTCACACCTCACAATACTCTCAACCCTCGACCAACACAAACCAAACCAACAGGACTCTCAAACTAACACCCTCGCCTACTCTCAAACCGTCACACCCTCTCAACCGACACCCAACCACCCACACCCACAAACTCTACTCAACCTTAACACTACACCTCTCGTCTTACAAAACAAAACTTCGACTTCGACTCACACAATTTACCCACCCACCCTCACTCGGACACCCACCCTAGACTTCAACACACTCGGACTCATCACACCCAAACTTGATCAAAACCCACACCCTCTCAAAACCACCTTGACACTGACCCTCCTCAACAACCACTCAACAACAAAACTCTCGATTCTTCTTTCCCTCACCCAACTCACAGACTCATCAACAACACTCTCGACCCTCACTCCCTCACCGACACCCTCTCGACTCTCACATTACCTCACTCTCGACTCATTCAATCGACTCACATCACACACACATACTCGCACTCGACTCATCACAAGAACGACACTACAGAAGAGAGAGAGACTCAACAACACACAAACAACACAGTAAGAATACCTACCCGAGATCTCATTAAAGATCTTGAAGCCTCTTCTTGTTCTCGAAGCAGTCATAACGAAATCAAAAGGTCGGGTAATGATCTATTTTGATCAGTTATACGAAGTATGAAGCAGTTATGAGAGGATTTGTGAGGTTTGGTGACTGTTAATTTGAAGAGAGAGAGATTTTTGGGAGAGAAAATGGAGGATTGTGAGTTTAGTAGGCAGTGTTAGAGGAGAGAGATACAAGAGATTTGGATTGTGATTTAGATTTGATGAGTTCAGATGAGATAAAGGATTCGTTTTTTGTTTTTGAAAGCTGTGAGATCTGCACAAAGAAAGAGACAAAAAAGGACGGAGAAAACTATATTATTGAGAAGATTTGTGTTAGATTTGTGTGACTTTGTTTTTGACATTTATATAAACAAAAGCCAAACGGAGGTTACTATGTGAAATGACTTTTGGAAGTTATTTAAAGTAGAAAAGGGGCGGAGGTTCCTAAGTCAAAGAAGGTGGGTACAAGGTCTCCACGTGTGTGATCTAAGTTACATTTGGTATTTTTGTGAGTAGTATTTTGCCACGTTTCTTTTTTTTTGGCATCTTTGTTTTTGGGACACGCATCAATATATCCAATTTTTTTTATTTTTTATTTTTTTTATTTCTTTTACTTTTATTTTTATTTTCGAATTTTAAGTTAACTTTTTAATTTAGTTAATTTAGTATGTTTGTCAATTAATATTTGTCATTTTTATTTTAATCTAGTAAATTTTTGGTACTTCGTATTAGGCGGGTATTCCGAAAAAATTAAAGTGGTAAAATATTTGATGGTCCGTTTATTATATTTATCGTAGCTTGGTTTTATTTGTTGGCGGGTTTTATTTTTGAAGTGAGCCGACTTTGCTTTGATTTCCGGTTTATTTTATCTTCGTTTGAGCCGACAACATCTTTTGAACCGATTCAAATTGTAAAAACCCGACAACAACAACATCCACATCATTTTTCTTTATCTTTCCTCGATTTTCAATGGATTCGTTCAATTCGACACTTAAAGAGGGAGACTTGCATCGAATGCAAGACAAAGCTAGAGAAAGTGGTATAAATTCATTTCGAATGCTTCAATATCATCTTGTCACTCTTTCGGGGATTCAAGGAGGGAGCGAATTTGTGACAATCTTTGGACAAGATCGTCATATATTCATCGACTCAATCTTCACCACTTTGACCCAACTCGCAGAGCAACTCAACAATGAAAATTTTGATCACTCTGCATCGGCACTTGCTTATAAGGCTCTTGTGACACAACTCACGCCTTTTCTCCAATTTAATATCATCAAGTCTGAAAGTTCAGTGATTTGCCAATCATTTCTTCGAGATACACATACCGAGCTTCGAGTTTTCCGTGATACGATTTTGAAACTCATGTCATCGGTCTCGTCTTCGATTTATGAAAGATCTCGACTTCAGCAAGGGTATGATAATGGAGTGCAAGACTCTTCGATGCAAGAGGAAACTGGTCATACGGTTGAAAACTTTGAGCCTAACGATGGCAAGAGCACGGAATCAGGAGGACAACATGATACCAGTGGCACGTCAGGGAATGTTCACGAGATTTCTCTTGATGACACCTTACCCATTTATGACGAAGAGCCTGCAAACATGGTACAATGTGATGTTGGTTATGATGTATATGCTGATGACATGCCGCATATTGAGCATTCTGAACCTAATTATGACAAACATGGGATGGAAAAGAGTGATAGAAATACCACTTCTGATTCATCCGATGTGAGTCATAATGGGGGAGAAAGTGTTCAAAATGCTATAGTATATCATGATAAATGCTTTAAAACTGCCTCGTTAACTGATTCTGATTCCAAGATTAAAGAGCTCGAAACGATCGTAGCTCGGCAATCAAAAGATCTTGAGGATGCCAAACTTGAATTTTCTAAGAAAAAGGACAAATTTGAAACATACTTTGAAAAACTTGAAAAGTCAAACGTTGTTCTTGAAAGAAAATTGGATCAAACTGTTCTAGATTCTAAAGCTGAAAAGGATAATCTTTTGAAACAAATTCAACTGCTTGAATCTAAGTTGGCATCCCAAGATAACTTGCTCAAAGAAAATGAAACGTTAAAAGCCCAAGTTCAGGAAAAGGTATTTGCTATAGCTGCGTTGAAAAACGAGTTAAGAAAAAATAGAGGACCTAGTGTGGACACTAAGCTTGAAAAACCATCAATCTTGGGGAAACCGCCTACAAATCAGTTCGTCAGACAACCGATTGTCAGACAACCTACTGCATTTAGATCCGAGCGACCACAATCCTCGAGACCGCGGTTTGCCTCCCAAGTTGATTTGGTTCATCTTTTTAGACCAGTCACTCCAGCAACTAGGCCCAATGTGATCACTCCATCTTTAGCAAGACCAAATCATATGATTGCCTCTAGTTTCCCTAAAAATACCAAGACCACGTCTAGAACTAGTTCAAATGACGTTTGCCATGAATCTGATCTTAGGAAAGCTAAGCAAAAGACACATGTAAGAGATAGGAATTTCAAACCTAGTCAGATGCCTTCTAGTTTACCCAACACTGCTAACCGTAGCATGTCCAATCCTAGGAGCATCAATCAATCATCTAGGGATTCTAGATCTTACTCGGATATTAAATATGCTACTTGTAAAACATGTAGAAAATGTGTCTTTACGGCTAATCATGATTCCTGTATCAAAAAATTGCTTAATGAGGTGAACTCCCGTGCTAGACTTAAATCCCAGTGGGTAGCTAAAATCAAACCCGTTGGTAAAATGTGGTGCCCCACTGGTAGAACTTTCACTCTTGTAGGAAACGAGTGCCCTTTAACTAGGATAGTCTCTGTTTCTTCTAAGACTACTAGGGAGGAAATTGATAAAGATGATACTTCACTTAAGCCTAAACTTAAGATTTTCTATAAAAGGAAACGTTTGCCAGCTAAGATAAGTGAATCATCTACTCAGGTCTCCTCTGACACAAGTAAAGCCAACTGTAAACCCCCACGTTCTTCAAACATAGATATCTCTAACCCATGCAAAAGTATACAAACTCCTAATGAGAATGCAGGTACCAAAGTTGATGTTCCAAAAGAACGAAGCGGTCCAATCGTTGTATACCGTTCAACTAAGGACACTCTTAGAGTTTGGTTGCTGAAGAAGCAGATATCAGAGAAACAAATGTCTCAGGGGATTCATGGTTAAGCTGCAAAAAGGACTTATAGTCACATCACAGACTATAACTCGATCTCCAAAGACAGGAAAGTTCATCCCGATGATGACTTATCCTAAAAACGAGAAATTCATTTTTCTCGGGCATGAGCTTATATCAAAAACATTCCAAGTTTTTAAGCTCATGCATTATGGCTCCTCGTTATATGACAGACGACGACCCGGACTTCAGAGACAAGGAAGTTTATCTACGCAACGATAACTTACCCTCTTAACAAGAAATTAAGTTTTCTTGGACACGAGCTTATCCTAAAACCATTCAAAGGTTTTAAGCTCGTGTATAAGGGTTATAGATAAATGACAGTCTGTAACCCGTTCTTCAAAGGCAGGAAAGTTTATCGCCGATGATAAACTTATCCTTACAACGAGAAATTAATTTTTCTCGGGCATGAGCTAATATTAAAAACATTCGAAGTTTTTAAGCTCATGCACAATGACTTACAGTTAAATGTCAGACTGTAACTCGAACTTAAAATAAAGGAAAGATTATCTTTTATGATAACTTATCCTCTTAACGAGAAATTCACCTTTCTCGATCATGAGCTTGTCTTAAAACATTCGAAGTTTTAAGCTCAGAAAGGAAAGTGTATCTTTTAAATAAGAGAACTTTTCCTCATAACGAGAAATTAACCTTTCTCGGTCATGAGCTTTCCGTTAAAACAGTCAAAGTTTTCAAGCTCATGAAAACGACTTCTAAGTAAATGTCAGCTTAGGACTCGTCCTTCAGATAAAAGGAAAGTTTATCGCCGATGGTAACTTATCCTTAACAACGGGAAGTTTACAACTTCTCGGACTTGAGCTCGCTTTTAAGATATTCAACATCTTAAGCTCAAGTAATTGGTTTTCAAAACTTTGAACACAATTTTTCGAGAATTTCTCAAAAAGTTTTTCTAAATCTTTCAAAATTGTGTGTTCAAAAATATTTTGATAAAAAGAGCATGTCTTCTGGAATCGATAATATTTACGAACCTAGAAATGTCATTCAATAATGACACGGGGTTGTAAATAAAGTTCGAGCAGAAGTTCAAACTTTTAAAACATGCTCAAAATGGTTTGCTATTATTTCAGATAGCACCCCGCTTTTCATAATCAAGTCGAGCATTTCACTGGAAAGCTTTGACTCAACAACGGGAATTAATTTTCTCGGGGACGTGACGAGGTGACCAACATTCGTGAACAAGAACCATGTGCTTCTTTCATATGATGTTCTCCATTATTCAGGTCCAACCTCGTAAATTGCTAATCTTGTGAATACATTATCATATATGATCCTTGCACGTGATAAATACCTTACACTTGTGTTTAAAAGGTATTTAATTTACGTTTCAAGTACACCCTCATTAATTTGAGGGGGAGCTTGTTAAAATCATGAAGATAATTGGATTTGCATTTTTCTTCCCAAATTTTCTTAAAATGCTATTAAATCAATTGATATTAAAAACATCGATTGGGTTCATATTTTTAATATGGGGGAGAAAATGTGATTTAATATGGGATATGATCAATCATAAATGGTTTGACTTAACGTGTTAGCTCATCCCGACATGTGCGAAATGTTTTCGAATATCGTAGCATATGTTAAGGGGGAGCAAAATGGATTTGCACTTCAAAATGGATTTCATGGTGACATACACTTACCCAAAACATCTCTATTCACGACGGTGAAGGTTGTGGTGACATAAGGATGGTAGGATAGGTTAAAGTCCAATGATTTCTCTAGAACCGGAGGAATCTTCCCAAGGACATTCCATAGCTAGAAATAGTAGTCCTTAGGAAAGATGGAGAAAGATTGTGAACGTAGCTGAATGCTGACCAAGTACTTAAGTTAGCACTGGAACAATCACAACAAGGTGCTAGTTATGACGTATTGGTAAGCATTGAAGGGGTTGAAGAATGAAAAAGAATTGTAAAGATAAAGGGTGTAAAGAAAGAAGCCCTCCTTACAACCTTAGGCAGAAACCGGGTCAATTCATATGCTATTGAGATCATTTTTAATGATTCTTGATATTAAAGAAAGACATCATGGACCCAGTGATGCAATGCACAACCCTTCCCCGCTAACTCAAATATCTCTCAAAAGGTATTTGTTTTAATCACACGGAGATCAACACATTATCTATTGATTTATTCACTCCGAATAAATTGGTATTGAAAAGGTGGCACTCCTCTCCAGCCTCCGATCACTAAAATCCAAAATGCACGATCGAGTCTAGAGCCATTTGAGATCATCAAATATCTCATTAGGACACACTTTCATATTTACTTGCTTCTTTACACACTGTGAAAAGTAAGAAAGTTCTTAAGAGTCCTACGTAAAATCTTCATGATCTTGCCTGAACATCCGAGTAATACGAAAGTATTTACAATGAAGATGGAAATCCTTCTTGAGCGAATATCAAAAAGCTCATGGTAGGTGACTTGTGCGATTCTTTATGAATCAAACTTGTGATAACTGGAAAGCAACAGTGGTTTAATTCTTAAATGAATTTAAACACGTTCCAGGCCTCTACGCATTATCATATGATCTTGCCAGAACACTCAGAGTGACTCTTTATTGATCACAGTGACGAGTGGAAATCCTTCTAGTGTTAACATCAAACAGCACTTGGTAGGTAACTTGCAAGATTCTATATGAATCAAGCTAGTGACAACTGGAAAGCAACGATGGTGCGGTTCTTAATTGAACTTCACTTGTTCCAGGAACATGAATTGACGGCTTCAAATCTTGCGGATAATATTATCCAAATGATTCACTCTTTACGTTCGCAGTCAGCTTTGGACGGTCGAGTAAAGAGAACGGGTTTACCCGCGAAATCTTGTCAAGGAGGTTCTTTATTGAAACTACCTGTCACAAGTACGATATTTAATATCGTCCAACGGTCTTCACCGACCGGAGGTAAAATGCTACCGAATTAGAATGAAATGTTCAAGGCCATTTCATCCGTGTATATGGTTTGTTGCTAACTGTCTTATGCAACGTAACAAAAAGGTGGCATTGCGGTGTATAATCCAGAAGAAGTCGTCACCACATGCTTATACTACATACACTTAGTACTTCAACAAATTCAAGAAAGTCTGAAGGTCAAGTCTTCCGCTGTATCAAACTCTGAAGCTTTCAAGAATTTAAAGGTATAAGTATGTGGAACATGAAGTCACGAAGAGGCAAATTTCACAAGTGATGAATGCACAAGGTCAAGGCAAGGAAACATGCTCAAGACTAAAGTCAAAGATCACATCAAGCATATTCACAAGAACAAGATCGAAGACTCAAGCATAGTATGCTAGGTTTAAGATTTTGTAAAATGGTGTGACCTCCCTTAGGGGGAGATTGTTGGAAATGTGTTTTCCCAAAGAAAGTCTCGGTCACATCATTATTAGCATAGATCACGAGCTATAGAATATTTAGAACTTTGTAACTTGGAGCGACCTCCCTTAGGGGGAGATTGTTGAAAATACGTTTTTACGTATTTATGAAGGATCGGTCGCTCCAACGATATATTATTGTATTTGGCTCGTGATCCAGTTTGTACTAAATATAGTCCATATAGCCCACATGTAGGGTGGGCTATATATACCCCTCCTAGCATGTTAGGAGGGGTGGTTCATTCATTTACACTTTCATTTAATCTAATTTCACTTTCTCTCTCTACTTTTCTTTTCTCTCCTTTCTCTATCTATATTCATCTTCTTCTTCCTCCTTCCACCATCTTTTCAATAGATCTAATCCATCATTTACCAAATCCTTAGATTTCGTAGACCTACAGAATCCTCATGCCTTGTTAGGGCCTTTTCGGATTCGCCAATCTTCGCGCCCCGCTTCATTAGTTATGCCTTGGCTATGAACTCTTATCATTACCGAGCAACTTTTAAACGATCTTGGGCTTAAAGCTAAGTAATTTCTCAGACCGTACGACCTTACTTATTGCATTTATTTATTTACAAGCGATGGGAGAAAAAGATCATAATTAACTCGCAAGAGTTAATGAAAGAGTACCAAACTTATAATAACTCTATCATTTCTCGTTCTCCACAGTTTAAAATCTCAAGTAATGAGACTCGTGGATGCTTAGCCTAATAAACCAATTAAGGTCTACATGGTTAAGGATACTAGCTAGAATGAACTTGGATAAGTCTATTCGGGTTGAGTCAAAACAATCGCAACGGGCCTAATATATCTAAGAAACTCTAAACTAGCTAAACCATTTTATTAATATTTTATTTTTTTTTGACTTATTATGGAATATATACATATGAAAGCAACGATAATAGGAAAAAAATAAAGGACATAAAAATTTAAAAATTACGACTAAATGGCCAAAGTTAATTAAAAATTTGAAAAATGCTGAAAAACATGATTTTCCGGTTAAATGAAGGCATTTTCATGGAAAAGTCCACTTAAAACTTCGATAGAAGTCTCCCCTACACTTAAGATAAACATTGTCCTCAATGTTTAAGCATGCGGGAAAAGTCTCCCCTACACTTATGACATTGTGCACGTTGGTTAAATCAAGCTAAGGAGGAGACAACTAACGTGATCAATTTCAAATGTGAGTATGAAGAAAATTGAATCACGATAGTTGAGAGATAGAACCGGATTGCAGATAACATGGAAGCACGGTTCTTCAAAAGTTCCAAGAGCGCAGTAATCCCTGTAATCACATCACCACACAAACACAAACGACCAAAATAGGTCCCTCCATACTTAGGAGGTTAAAGGGATAGATACTCGGGTTGCCTCCCGAGGAGCGCTTGTTTTTGATAACCGAGTCACGAGCCTGACTCGGTCCCGAATTAATTCGCAGGGAGGGTGGAGAGGGATGGAATCTCAGTAGAGATTTCCTCTCCAAAGTAGAGCTTCACTCGTTGGCCATTCACCTTAAAATTCGGGCCATTGGTTTGAGCAAGCTCAATGGTACCATATGGAAGAATTTGAGCAATGGTGAATGGGCCGGACCAACGAGATTTAAGCTTTCCAGAAAAGATTTTCAACCGAGAGTTAAAAAGTAGAACTTTGTCTCCAACATGGAACTCTCGGTTTTTAATCTGTGAGTCGTGAATGAGCTTAGTTCTTTCCGTATAGATTAAAGAGTTGTCATAAGCCTCATTCCTCAATTCATCAAGTTCATTGAGTTGGACCTTGCGCAAATTTCCGGCTTTATTGAGATCAAAATTTGCCCATTTCAAGGCCCAGTAAGCCTTGTGTTCCAACTCAATGGGGAGGTGGCATGCCTTTCCGTACACGAGACGATATGGTGTACAACCAATCGGAGTCTTGTATGCGGTACGGAAGGCCCACAGAGCATCATCGAGTTTATCTGCCCAGGCGGCTCGATGCTCTCTAATAACCGTTTTTTAATTAAGTTCGTTTTCTCCTCGAATCGTGTCGAATTGATATCAAATTTTACGTTTCGACTTAATTGTTTTTGGTTAATAAAATCTGATTTGGTATTTATACTACTTTCGACAAATTTATAAACGTCACGGAAAACAAAGTTAAATACTATTATAATATTCTATTATTATTATACCACTATTATGAAAATAAGCCTAATTAATTATCGTTTATAAAAGAAAATGGGCCAATTGATATACTAGAAATAAAACCAATTACAAGTATAAAATAATAGCTGAAACACAAATCCTAGAAAACAGCCTAGTACAATAACGGGCCAACATATCTAATTAAAGTCTAACAATAAACTGATAAAAAAAATCATACTTCTATTCTACTGATACAAAGCAAACTATTAAACGCCCATAAAACTACTGAACATATTATGCATCTATACTGAAATAAATTATGACGAGACTAATGGCTACAACTAAAAGGAAAAACAATTATCCTAGTGAGAAACTAAAAGCAATCAGAACTGAATAAGAACAAGTATCTACTAGTTCTAAGCTAGCGAAACAATTTTAGAATGCTGAAAATGTAAACACGAGACTACCTGCGTCCGACGCCAGTCCGTTGATGACGATGCTAATCTAACTGCTGAAATGAAAACACTATCACTACACCAATTGACTTCGACTGCATCCTAGCCTGTCCGCTGATGTCGAAGCGCTGCTAAATAAACGAACCTAAAACTGATAGCGAACTTGAACCGAAATCTGAAATCGATACTACACTCGAACCGAAATCAAAATTTGAAGCTACACTTGGCCAAAACTATACCACTGCTCTAACGATCTCTACCCGAACAAGCTTCGAACATTAACAAATCAAATGCTCGACGTGTAAAAAAAATGAACAGTAGCTCATAAGAGAAACACCAACAGTTGGACAGTAAATTTAGGCTTAACTAATTCCACCACTTAATAGCAAATGAAAAATGAGAACAGTTTCTCCAATGAGCCACTAAACCAAATCTACGAACATTATTATCCTAAAATAACAAAGGTTCTAAAAAAATGAATATTCTAAACTGCATTCATTCACTAACTTTATGAAATCAATACAACAAAACTAAATTAAAACTGCTTACTACCATAATCGAATCAAAACAGAAACACGACCAGAATCTGATTTATTAACCGAAATCGATCTCGAACCAACATCAACATCACTATCTATCACTACTACTTTAGATTCAAACAACCGAATCTAACCATTTAACTCATCCGAAGTTTAACCGAAACATAAACGACTACCTGCTCTGAATTATACCGAAATCTGCCAAACATAAAATGAATCGAAATCGAAATCTTCAATAGTACCGATTAACGAACACATACATTAAAACTGAATCAAAAACAAGAAGTAGATTGAATCGAATCGAAATCTGTCAACAATCTTCATCACCAAACATCTACCGAGAACTATAAAACCACAGTGAATCGAAACAACTTTTATAAACCAAAACTCAAATCAAACTTTTATTAATAAAAGAGAAAGTAAAACAAGATTGCAATGGAATAAAAAGCTGATTTAGAAATTACACTAATCCCTCCCTATCTAATCTACGAAAGAAAAAAGAAAATCAGAGAAAGACATGGAAAAAGTAATATTTATTGAAAGCTGCCTGTTTATTAAGCTATCCCTACGCTACATACCTGACAAAGACAGAAAAAGGAAATTATATATGGTGCGTTTCTATGTGTTTTCTACCCTATAAAATAAAGACAGGAAAAAAGAGTACAGAATAAAAAATGAAAGATGCGTCTATATGAAGCTATCCCCCATCAGATCTATCCATTTTTCTATATATAAGGTCTCTGTTTGCTTTCTTTTTTTCTGATGGACTTGTGTGCAAATCGAATGGGCCAGCCATGCGTTGTTGGGCTTTCAAATTGGGCCTTCCTTTTCTTTTGGGCTTCTATTATCCAGACTGGGCCAGCAGCTTTATAATAGTCCACTTAGATTGTTAATGGGTCGGTCCAACCCATTTAAACGGTGTCGGGCCGGCCCATTAAAATAAGACGGCATCGTTGGACTCGATTTTCCCTCTTCTTTCCATGTCTCGTGTCCGTTTTGGATCTTTGGCTTCGTTTCTTGTGATTTCCTTGATATCCATACCTGCACATGCACAAACGACAAAACAAGCATATATTTGGCATTTATGATGATTATTTGACCATTTTAAGCACCTTTTACGAGGAAATATGATGTGTAATTAGAGTCACATCACACCCCCCTACTAAACCATTGCCGTGTCCTCACGCAATGCTAGAATAAAGTATAAAGCACCTCCGTTTTTCATTTATTAAAAGCATTTATTCATTTTATTAATAATATATGTGTAAATGACATAATGTATCGCTTTCATTATTCAAAAGTAACTTTTAGGATCACAAAATTTGAATAAGTTCATCGTCCTCGACTTTTCACTCTTTCCATGCCAAGCTCAAAAACAAGATCATTGTTAACAACAAGTTCTCATGTTAAGACCACTTATATAAGACATTCGTGTAAAACTCCTTCTCCATTATTCCTAAGTTGTATCTCTAGATTTTCAGGATTGTCATTCACCCGTAGGCTCATTTGACTTATTTAATAATTATTAGTCCAAAAATGAAGGCAAAACGGTGTAAACCCGACACTTAGAACCTAACCTCATCCTCAAAAACCGTTGTCACTAAAGAAAGCCCACATCAAGGATAATTTAACACGATTTAGGGAATCTCTTGTATTGACGACCTCGACATCTCAACTACGAGACCAGAAGCGGAAGTCTAAGATCATCCCGGACCCGAAATTTGGCTTATTTATAACAAAAACTTTATTTTAAAAAAAAGATATTCCTTGGTCTTTTATTTGTCCATAGAATCTAGAACCCCCCCACCGTCAAGTAGCCGTCGGAGTAGGCGACCTTCAGATTTTTTTATTACGACCTTGGATAATATTCCTCCACCTTAGGATCTAGAACCCCCTCGCTGTCAAGTCGGCATCGAAGTAGGCGACCTTTATCGGTTTTGGATTGTATACTTATACTTTTGGCATTTTTGCCTTATTCACAATACTTTAGCACATTTGTGCTTTATTTATTTTTATACATATAGTATGCCAAATTTCGAATCCCGTGGTCTGAATACCTCCTACTTAGTGGTTATCAGCCACCTTAGTCGGAAGTCCACGACGCTGACACCCTCAATGTGTTCTTGCTTTAATTACAAGGGAATAAAAGAGTTGGTTAAGAGCTAAAATATCGAACCTAAACTGCAAAAATCTTCATTTATTAAGCAATTAAATATACAAGCGGGGAGAAAGAGCCACAAAAACTCATATAAGGAAGAATTAACCTTAAAACTTATTATCAACTCTATCATCTCTTGTTCTCCACAATTTAAAATCTCAAATAATGAGACTCGTGGATGCTTAGCCTAATAAACCGAATAAACGATTTACATGGTTAAGGAATGAGCTAAGATAAAAACCGGTCGAGTCAAAAACTATTCTTATTTTCACCAACGGAAAGCTTACATTCGTGTCAAAAACACTTATTAAAATATGGAAAAAAATTAAAATTTATGCAACTTTAAGCACATTTATGAAAAACGGAGTACGTGAAGACAACGAACAAAAGGAAAAGCATATCGACAGATACCCCCCATACTAAAACCAAACATTGTCCTCAATGTTTCAAGTCGAAGGGTATAATACCCCCCTACTAGAGACGAAGAGTCGAATGCAAAATTCTAGCATGGAAAGGGTATGACGCAAATAATTAAAAGCCATTTATTAATTATGCCAATAAAAATAAGCGTTAGTAAAGGATATAATCATCGGATATCGGATGTCTCAAATGAAGGATCGAAGCTCGAGTGATACGTGATGAAAACGAACACGAGAGTCTTCGATATATGAGAAACCTAAAAGCACATCACAAATGAAACACGAGAACAAATGAAAGAGCACAAGCCCTTCACATTAGAAATAAGAAAGAAGATAGAAATGATAAGCATGGGAATCTCCCACGCGGGCGCTCGTTTTTGTTAACCGAGTCATGAGCTTGACTCGACCCCGAATTAAATGGTCCATGGGGGAGCAAGAGAATCACCACTGGCGCAAAACAGATATGTTAGGGTCAAAAATCTTATCCTCATCACCGGATGAGAATAAAGAAGAAGAATCCACGGTATAAGTGAAGAAAAGCAGAAGGATTCTTATAACATACGAGAAATAGGTATAAAGGCGATCCTTGAGAATACTCGTCTTCGCCAAGGGCGGGAGGGTGGGAGAAAAAGATATCAAAGTGTCACCCGAGGACACTTGATAGACACTCAAATCAAGAGTCGATGGGATAACCGGTGAAACATCACAAGAAAGAGTAGCATCAACGTCTCCTCCAGGATCAAAACACTCATCCTCATTTCCCGGTATGAAATGAGGAGAGTAAAAGCGATACATCACCCGCTTGGGCGTGCACGTGATAGGACGGGGTGGCAACATAATATGAGAAATATCAGAAGAAATATCTACCACCCGCGTCACCTCTCCAGACCGAATCAAACGGAAGGTAGGGTCAAATCTCTCCACCTCCTCTACGATGGGAGGTGGCATGGCTAACAAAGAATGCTCATCAATAGCAATAGAGTCGGAGCTATCAATGTCCTCAATCCCCTCTTCAAAAAGAGGATTTACCTCACTAGAGATGTAGGCGTCATCAAAATCAAATAAAGGGTTCGAATAAATCTTGAAATTTTCCTTCTGAACGTCTTCATCGGATAGTGACTCGTCATCACTAGAAGTAAAATCATCATCGAGATCAAACAGAGGATTAGAGAAAGCCAAAGAATCGTCTCCCAAGATGTCGGTGGGAGGTAATGAGTCATCACTAGAAAGAGATTCACACTCATCGTCACTATCGGAAGCAACCGTAGGCTCACTTTGGATTGGAATAAGAATCTCATCACAAGGAATAGTGATAAGACCCTCATCCCCCATGATGAGAGAGGCATCGGTCTCCGTAGTGGAAGAATCGAGAATAGGAGTGGTAGAATCCTTAGGCTCGAGAGCCGGCAAGTCGAGAGAAGGAATTACAATTGCACTAGGACATTGAGCACAAAGATCATTCCAAGAAATAGAATTCTCATCGTCATCATCATCATAATAGTAAGAACTCACAAGAGGAGGAGTATAATCACTAAGATTAGATACTTGCTCTTGTCGTTGTCGTTGTCGCTTTTCCTCCTCCTTTGCTTCTTTTAGAAGAACAACGGCTTCTTGAAGTTGCACAATAATGGCGTGTCTTTCGTCATTCAAAGCATTGAGTTGTTGAATTCTCTGAGAGGATTAATGATTGAGAGTGGGATGTGGGGGTTCAAAATTTTGAAAACCGGAATTATAGCACGGATGTGGCTCATAATTCATTGGTTGACAATAAGAAGTATCGTGAGGGCCCCCACAATGATTGCAACACGGGTATTGAAAAAAACCCGGTGCATGTTGCGGATAGGGATTTTCATAGACGGGAGGGGGTGAGAAAGTATTGTAAGAGGAGAAGTACGAATTTGTTGAATTGCAAAATGGACAAAATCCAAATTGTGTATTGTCGATATCAAAACCGCACCGCTCACAAGTACACCATTGACATGTTTGAAAACCATGCCATGGTCTCCCACACCGAACACAAGACGAATCCATGAAGAATTATAAATAAGAAGGGTAGAGAAAAGAATTAAACACAATAGAGGACAAAGAAGAATATTTTTGGTGTAATACTTTAGTATCACTTTTGGATTCTTTAATTTACTTTTTTTTTTTTTTTTGCAAATCTTAGGAAAGAATTTGCTTTTGTTGCTTTTTTAATTTTTTTGTATTTAAGTTTTTGATTTTTTTTATGTTTTTGATTTTTTTTTTTTTAATTATTTTTTTTTTTAATAATAAAATAATAATAAAGTAATATAATATATAATATATAGCTAAAAGAAAAATAAAGTCGAAAGAAAATATTTTTGGTTTTTAAATTTTTATTTTTTTATTTTTATTTTTTTTTTTACAATGAAAAATAACGTTAAAAAACGAACGGGTCCCAAAATCCAAATCGTCTCACGAAAAATCGTCAATCGTAACGAGCACGAACCGGCAGCGGCGCCATTTTAATAACCGTTTTTTAATTAAGTTTGTTTCTCCTCGAATCGTGTCGAATTGATATCAAATTTTACGTTTCGACTTAATTGTTTTTGGTTAATAAAACTTGATTTGGTATTTATACTACTTTCGACAAATTTATAAACGTCACGGAAAACAAAGTTAAATACTATTATAATATTCTATTATTATTATACCACTATTATGAAAATAAGCCTAATTAATTATCGTTTATAAAAGAAAATGGGCCAATTGATATACTAGAAATAAAACCAATTACAAGTACAAAACAATAGCTGAAACACAAATCCTAGAAAACAGCCTAGTACAATAACGGGCCAACATATCTAATTAAAGTCTAACAATAAACTGATAAAAAAAATCATACTTCTATTCTACTGATACAAAGCAAACTATTAAACGCCCATAAAACTACTGAACATATTATGCATCTATACTGAAATAAATTATGACGAGACTAATGGCTACAACTAAAAGGAAAAAAAATTATCCTAGTGAGAAACTAAAAGCAATCAGAACTGAATAAGAACAAGTATCTACTAGTTCTAAGCTAGCGAAACAATTTTAGAATGCTGAAAATGTAAACACGAGACTACCTGCGTTCGACGCCAGTCCGTTGATGACGATGCTAATCTAACTGCTGAAATGAAAACACTATCACTACACCAATTGACTTCGATTGCATCCTAGCCTGTCCGCTGATGTCGAAGCGCTGCTAAATAAACGAACCTAAAACTGATAGCGAACTTGAACCGAAATCTGAAATCGATACTACACTCGAACCGAAATCGAAATTTGAAGCTACACTTGGCCAAAACTATACCACTGCTCTAACGATCTCTACCCGAACAAGCTTCGAACATTAACAAATCAAATGCTCGACGTGTAAAAAAAATGAACAGTAGCTCATAAGCGAAACACCAACAGTTGGACAGTAAATTTAGGCTTAACTAATTCCACCACTTAATAGCAAATGAAAAATGAGAACAGTTTCTCGAATGAGCCACTAAACCAAATCTACGAACATTATTATCCTAAAATAACAAAGGTTCTAAAAAAATGAATATTCTAAACTGCATTCATTCACTAACTTTATGAAATCAATACAACAAAACTAAATTAAAACTGCTTACTACCATAATCGAATCAAAACAGAAACACGACCAGAATCTGATTTATTAACCGAAATCGATCTCGAACCAACATCAACATCACTATCTATCACTACTACTTTAGATTCAAACAACCGAATCTAACCATTTAACTCATCCGAAGTTTAACCGAAACATAAACGACTACCTGCTCTGAATTATACCGAAATCTGCCAAACATAAAATGAATCGAAATCGAAATCTTCAATAGTACCGATTAACGAACACATACATTAAAACTGAATCAAAAACAAGAAGTAGATTGAATCGAATCGAAATCTGTCAACAATCTTCATCACCAAACATCTACCGAGAACTATAAAACCACAGTGAATCGAAACAACTTTTATAAACCAAAACTCAAATCAAACTTTTATTAATAAAAGAGAAAGTAAAACAAGATTGCAATGGAATAAAAAGCTGATTTAGAAATTACACTAATCCCTCCCTATCTAATCTACGAAAGAAAAAAGAAAATCAGAGAAAGACATGGAAAAAGTAATATTTATTGAAAGCTGCCTGTTTATTAAGCTATCCCTACGCTACATACCTGACAAAGACAGAAAAAGGAAATTATATATGGTGCGTTTCTATGTGTTTTCTACCCTATAAAATAAAGACAGGAAAAAAGAGTACAGAATAAAAAATGAAAGATGCGTCTATATGAAGCTATCCCCCATCAGATCTATCCATTTTTCTATATATAAGGTCTCTGTTTTCTTTCTTTTTTTCTGATGGACTTATGTGCAAATCGAATGGGCCAGCCATGCGTTGTTGGGCTTTCAAATTGGGCCTTCCTTTTCTTTTGGGCTTCTATTATCCAGACTGGGCCAGCAGCTTTATAATAGTCCACTTAGATTGTTAATGGGTCGGTCCAACCCATTTAAACGGTGTCGGGCCGGCCCATTAAAATAAGACGGCATCGTTGGACTCGATTTTCCCTCTTCTTTCAATGTCTCGTGTCCGTTTTGGATCTTTGGCTTCGTTTCTTGTGATTTCCTTGATATCCATACCTGCACATGCACAAACGACAAAACAAGCATATATTTGGCATTTATGATGATTATTTGACCATTTTAAGCACCTTTTACGAGGAAATATGATGTGTAATTAGAGTCACATCACTCTCCCATGGTTCTTTCGAGTATTCGCTTCAACCCACGGTTGGAGATTTCGGCTTGGCCATTCGTTTGTGGGTGATACGCGGTGGAAAGACGGTGGTTGACACCGTACTTTACCATCACTTTTGCGAATTGGTCATTGCAAAAGTGAGTTCCGTGATCACTTATGATGGCACGTGGCACGCCAAATCTAGCGAATAGTTGTTTCAAAAAGTTGCAAACCACCCTTGCATCATTAGTGGGTAAAGCTTTTGCTTCAACCCATTTAGACACGTAGTCGACGGCTACAAGGATGTATTTGTTTCCTTTTGAAGAAGGGAATGGCCCCATAAATTCGATGCCCCAGACGTCAAATATTTCACATTCTTGGATGAAATTTTGAGGCATCTCATCTTTATGTGTGATCTTGCCTTGTCGTTGGCAAGCATCACATTTTTGCACCATATCGTGAGCGTCACGATAAATGGAGGGCCAGTAAAATCCCGAATCAAACACTTTTTTAGCCGTGTAATTGGGACCACAGTGACCACCGGTGGGTCCTTTGTGGCAAGCTTCTAGAATCTCTAGAGCTGCTGGTCCATCAACACAACGGTGTATTATCAGATCGGCACATTGTTTGAAAAGAAACGGGGCATCCCAGAAGTAAGTCTTTATGTCTTTAAAGAACTTCTTCTTTTGTTGGGATGTCAACCCGTCGATGAGAATTCCACCCGCCAAGTAGTTTGCGATGTCCGCAAACCACGGGGTCTCATCAGAAGTAGAGTTTATAGACATTAAGGTCTCCAAGGGGAAAGAGTCATTGATCTCTTTGTTCGGATGATCCCCTTGGTATGGATCCTCGAGTCTGCTCAGATGATCCGCGGCTAGGTTTTCAGCTCCTTTTTTGTCTCGAATTTCGATGTCAAATTCTTGTAAGAGTAAAACCCAGCGGAGAAGTCTTGGCTTGGAATCTTGTTTGGTTAACAAGTACTTCAACGCGGAGTGATCGGTATATACGATCGTTGTTGATAAGACAAGATAGGGGCGAAATTTTTCAAAAGCATACACGACAGCTAAAAGTTCTTTTTCTGTGGTCGTGTAATGCAATTGAGCCCCGCTCATTGTCTTGCTAGCGTAATGGATCGGTTGGAAATGTTTGTCAATTCGTTGTCCCAACACGGCTCCAATAGCGAAATCACTAGCATCGCACATCAACTCAAAGGGAAGCTCCCAATTGGGTGTAACCAAGACCGGTGCCTTAGTTAGCCTGTCCTTTAGAATGTTGAAGGCTTGAATACACTCATTGGAAAAGATAAAAGGATTATCCTTTTCCAAGAGGTGGGTCATGGGGCGAGCGATTTGAGAGAAGTCCTTGATAAATCGTCGATAAAAGCCCGCATGACCCAGAAAGCTTCTCACACCCTTCACGGTTGAAGGTGGAGGCAACTTAGCGATAACATCGACTTTAGCACGGTCTACTTCAAGACCGGCTTTGGAAATCTTGTGTCCTAGCACGATGCCTTCTTTTACCATAAAATGGCATTTTTCCCAATTCAGAACAAGGCGAGTGTCTTCGCACCGCTTAAGCATACGTTCCAAATTGGCAAGGCAAGAAGAGAAGGAATCCCCGAAAACCGAGAAATCATCCATGAAGACTTCCATGGTATGTTCAACCATGTCATGGAAGATAGCTAACATGCACCTTTAGAAAGTCCCGGGGGCATTGCATAAGCCAAAAGGCATTCTTTTGTAAGCAAATGTGCCATAAGGACAAGTGAATGTTGTCTTCTCTTGATCTTGGGGATCGATGGGTATTTGGAAGTACCCTGAGAAACCATCAAGAAAGCAGTAATATTCATTACCCGCTAAACGTTCAAGCATTTGGTCCATAAAAGGTAGAGGGAAATGATCCTTTCTCGTGGCATCATTGAGTTTGCGGTAGTCTATACAAACTCTCCACCCAGTAACGAGACGTGTTGGAATTAACTCGTTGTGTTCATTGGGAACAACGGTTATTCCGCCTTTTTTTGGTACACAATGGATTGGACTAACCCATGGGGAATCCGAAATAGGGTAAAGCATACCCGCATCAAGAAGTTTGATAACCTCTGTTTTGATGACTTCATGTATTTTTGGATTCACCCTTCGTTGGCTTTGAATTGTGGGCTTAAAGTCATCTTCCATGAGAATTTTGTGTGTGCAGAAGTGAGGATCAATTCCGCGAATATCAGAGATTTTCCAAGCAATAGCCTTCTTATGATCTTTAAGCACGGCGATGAGGCGAGTTTTCTCTTCATCTTTTAAGTCCTTAGCAATGATGACTGGCGACTTCTTCTCTCCTTCGAGGAACACATACTCGAGATGGGGCGGCAACTCCTTAAGTTCTAAATCCGGAGGATTTTCGACGGGAGGCGTTTTCAAAGTCGGAGTATCGATAGCAATAACCGTGGGAGATGGAGGAGAAGTATTGTCTTCGTTGAGAAGATTTTCAAAGAATTTCATGTCTTCATCCCCATCGGTGGGCGAATCATCATTAGATAAGTTCACATCTCCCATGGTGGCTTCAAGATTGTTCCAAAACAAATCACTTTCTCTAAATAGAGACAGTGATGAATCAATAGAGGAAACGGTCTCAACATTGGGAAGAGAGGTATGAATACTTTTGCAAGCATCAATAAAGTGTTCTTCACAAGCCTCATCAAGAACGTCAATATAATTAACACTCTCATATGAATAAGGCTGTGTAGACAACTTTCCCATGTTGAAGACTACTTTATCGTCACCCACTCTCATGATAAGCTCACCAGCTTCAACATCGATGAGAGTGCGACCGGTCCTCAGGAATGGACGACCCACGATCAAGGGAACACGAGGGTCCATCTCGTAGTCGACGACGACGAAATCGGCAGGAAAAGTGAATTTGTCGATTCCTACAAAGACGTCTTCGGCTATCCTCACTGGATAAGCGACCGTACGGTTAGCTAATTCCAAAATCATTTTGGTGGGGACTAGCTCAGGGAGAGATAATTGTTTCCAAACGCTTAGAGGCATTAGATTAATACTGGCACCTAGATCGGCTAGGGCCATGCAATTCTCTACTCCCTGGAAATTGCAACGGATTAAGAAACGACCCGGATCACCAAGCTTGGTTGGCAATTTCCTTAAGAGCACTGCAGAGCAATTCTCATTAAGTTGGGTGTTTGCAATATCAAGAAGCTTTTCCTTGTCGCTCAGAAGATCTTTGAACATTTTCGCGTACTTAGGCATGTGAGCGAGAGCCTCAGCGAAGGAGATATTGAAATTTAGTTGTTTAAACATTTTAAGAAAGTTTGAAACCTGAATATCGTCCTTGCTTTTGAGCTTCTCTTTCCGCAACCTAGATGGATAAGGTATATCGGAAGAAGAGGAAGGCTTTGGGATTGAAGGATCACTCACATCCTTGGGTGGAGGAGGGGTAGAAGTAAGAGGTGGAGAAGTTGGGGAAGTAGAAGGATGAGGAATAGGAGCAGGGGACTCGTTCTCCTTAGTCACAACCACCGGTGGAGGTATAGGAAGCTCGGGTTCCTTGGTACCTTTGCCACTGCGAGTAGTGATTGCTTTCATCTCCCCTCTTGGATTCGCAACGGTGTTACTCGGAAGAGTACCCGAAGAAGAGGGTTGATTACCTTGGAAGAAACTAGCCATCATGTTCTTCAAGTCATTTGTTTGACTATCCAACGTGTTTCTCATGTCAGCTCTCAGATCGTTCCCTTGTTTGACTAGGTCTGCTTTCATATTGAGCACTTCCCGCTGAAGGTTTTCCACGATCACATCGTTAGTTCTCATGTAGGTCTGCACTTCTTCGTGTAAAGCGGTGGGTTGGTTGGGAGGAGCATTGTATGCGAGTGGTTGATAAGCAGGTTGTTGGTAAACTTGGTTATTTCGTTGAGGTAGAGGTTGCTACTTGTGAGGAGGGATGTATGGTGTACGAGGTTGTGGTTGTTGAGGCGGGCTATTGAGGTTTTGTTGTTGGTTTGGGTTGTTTGGAGGAAAACCGGGTGGTGAGAGGTAGTTGTTGGAGCGGTAGCTAAGCAAATTTCGGTCACCTTGAGGTCGAGCTTGATAAGCAGGTTGAGGATAGGTGCCATAGGCTGCATTAACGTTCTCACAAGAGTAGTCTTGGGTGGCAGGACATGAAGTATAAGAGTGAGGACCACCGCAGATGTCACAAGATTGACTCACAGCATGGGCTTGAGCATTTTGTGCATTTATGCTTTTGTTATTGTTGGCGGTTTGAAGAACAAGAGATTCAAGAAGGGTAGTGATCTTATCAAATCTCTTGTCGTTGTCACTAGTGCTAGCACTAGCGACATTGGTCCTTACACTCTTGGTTTGCACACGAGACTTGGTTTCAATGATATCCCACGCTGCATTACAAGTTTTAGCTAAAAGATTACCCCCCGCGGCACTGTTTAGTGAATCTTGGTCCGTCATTCGTAAACCATTATAAAAAGTATTGATTTGATGCACCTTGGTAAAACCATGTGGTGGACATTTTCTTAAAAGATCTTTAAAACGGTCCCAAACTTCACTAAAAGTTTCATCGTACTTTTGTTCAAAATTTATGATTTCATTCCGCAAAGCGGTAGTACGAGAGGGTGGGAAAAAGTAGTTTATGAACTTGGTCTCAAGATCCGCCCACGTAAGAATACTTTGTGGGGGTTCCTTAGCAAGCCAATGCCGGGCTTGTCCCTCGAGAGAGAAAGGAAAGAGTTGTAAGCGTATTACCTCTTGGGGAACACCATTGTACTTCACCGTGTTGGCAAGCTGAATGAAGCGGTGAATGTGATCATGTGGATCATCCATTGGGCGTCCCAAGAAAGGTTGAGCAGAGACCATTTGTATGAAGCCAGACTTAAGCTCAAAATTATTAGCAGCAACGACTGGTATGACAATCGGATCATTATTGGCGTCAATATGCGCTTGCAAAAGCTCAATCATAGGTTGATTTTCCATCGGAGGTTGTTGAAGGTTAGGATTCTGATTGGCTTGATTGGCTTGCTGCGCTTGTGATCGCGTTTGCATGTACCTACAAAAGACAAATCAAACAAAGAAATATTTTTGGATTTTATATGTTTTTCTATTTTTTTGTATTTTTTGAAAATTTTATATTTTTTAGGATTTTTGAAAATTTTTGGTGCAAAGAAAGGAACGTTCACGGCGAACGGATCCCAAAATCGTATTTTCTCACAAAAAACCGTTAATCGCTACGAAAAGAGCCGGCAGCGGCGCCATCTGATACATCGCTCTTGCGTGGGTGGAAGTGAAGTGAAATGATAGATGAAGCGAAGGTTGTCGTTGTTTCAATCTCGGTGTCTCTTCGAATGGATAATGGTCAAAAGTGGTACTAATCGTTCTTGGTGTCGAAACGGGGTTTGATTTTCTAATCTACTTGAAATGTAAGTGCGAAACGTGATTAAAATAAGCTAGAAGCAAACCTAGGAAAATTGTCACCTTTTATAAAAAATAGGAAAACACTTGGTAAAAATGAACTTTTCGGGAAGCGTGCGATTTTCGTAATTAAAAGTAAATTTGAAAAATAAAACAACCAAATTAATTAAATTAATTATTGCGATGGAATCAAATTAATTATTGCGATGGAATAAAAATGATTATTGCGATGGGATGAATGGATCTGTCGCAATGTTGGAGCTATCGCAATGTTGGGCGATCGCAATATGATCGCAATAAGGGACAATCTCAATAATGATCGCAATGAGGGACTGATCGCAATGTGGCTGTTGAAAATTGGGCAGAGTTTTGTCGCAATAAGACCTTAACCCCGTCGCAATGTACGATCGCAATAAGCGATCGCAATACGATCAGAATAAGGGAGTATCTCAATAATCGATCGCAAAGTAAAACCCTAGGGGTTATTGCGATCGCAAAGCCGTCTCAATAATCTGTCGCAATGTAAAACCCTTTTGCGATGGAATGAAGCTATCACAATATGAAAACCCTAACCCTTTTGCGATGGATCTCAAGATAGCACAATAGAACAAAATAAGCTAAAAATCCAATAAGCACTTATAATAATCTCTTTTCCCAAACTAAACAAGATCAATAACGAGGGAAACCAAATAAGCAACGAATGGAAAACATTCAAAACATCAACACGCCACTTTTGTAAAACAACTTTTTAAAGATCAACTTTTTGAAACGATTAAAGGTGGAATAAGCTAGACGCTTAATAAGCCAATGACAAAACTTGTGAAACTTAAAACACGAATCAATAAAAAGTGAAAACCATGAGTTTATTAAAACTAGACGAAATCAAAAGATGAAAAAGATGAAGGATTTGTGGATCGAAAATAACAAAAACTTGAAAAAGATGAAGATGAAAACAAGATTAAAAAGTAGAGTCTTGATTAAAAACAAGAAAAGAAGATGAAAGTTATCTAGTGAGAGAAACTGTCACTTTCTCTCTCTAGAACCTACACACACGAAAATGAAAGAAAAAATGAAACTAAAAACTAACTCCCTAAATTGTGAGGAAAAATCCTATTTATAGGTTCTTTCTTGTGGGCTTGTGAATGGGATTGGTTCATGGGCTTGTCTTCTTCTTCCTCCTTTAGTCTTTACGTTTCTTTTAAATAAACGTTTCGACTTTGGAATTTGAGAAGTGTCGGTGAATTATTCCAACTCGTCTTTTAATTTCTCGTTAAATAGACTTGAGTTCTTCGACATATATAAATCTTCCGTCTTTGGCCCTTTTCTTCGATAAATCTTCAAATCGGTCCTTTGACTTCCAATCTTTTGCATTCTTGGACTCTAGACTTCGTCTTCAGTCTTTTTCTTCAATAAACTCGTGCAATCCCATGTTTTCTTCAATATTTATCCGGTTAGCTCTGAAAACACAACACAGACAAAAACCACGCATAATTCCAAACAAATGATATTAAATACGCGTTTTGGGTCTCGTTTCAGCAAGAAATAAGTGGTAAAAGGATGGGTGTTTACACACCTATCAACTGCCGAAGTAGAGGAAAACCGAGTTTGAATAACTCTAAGGGAAATGACGAAGACTTCTCCTACATCGAATGTATCGTACTTTAATTGCTTCTTTTCTTGTTCTTTTGATATGACAACGACACATGATAAATTGGTGAAGTTTACCAACTGTGCATCGGTAATTGGAAGACCATTCCAATTGTCGTCTTCGTTTATTTAAGTAAGGAATCCTCTTTGTTTGACTCAACCATCCTTGATTATCGATGGTTAAACGATAGATATCCATAGTTGATGTTTTTAGGGTGAACCCTTGCCTTTTATGTATTTATGTGGTAAGTGATCTAGTCGAGTGATCGTAAGTTGTGAGGACTTGAGACGACATTGTCCAATGAAGTCCGATCATGGAGAACACGCGCCATGTAATGTATTTCTTTTATATCTAACTGTGAACGATGATGTTTATTGAGATTTTGACCATGTTTGGGACGGAAGTAAGATGGTATTCTTGTAATATCTTTTGGGTATGGATCCGTGAGTGAGCACCCTACGATGACATATGTTTGTATTTTATTTCTTTTTGGATATGCATCCATAGCTAGCAAGCTCGTAAACTTTCTTTAACTTGCAATTTTCTTTTGACTGGACTCATCCGAGAATCATGTCAAATATTCTTCTTTTATCATGGCTTGGCTGATTAGTAAGCATGAATTAACTTGATTTAACTTATTGACTTGGCATGGTTTGGCTATTTGGCAAACATGTCGTAATGTGGTTGTATGTGTTTTATTTTGGCTTTTGTGTTAGACTGGATTGTGACGTTTTCGAGAGAGTTATGTAGGCGCCGAATGATTTAAGTATCGATGAATTCGTTTTTTACGAACTAGGGTTGTATGTACGTAATATTGCGATAAGGAGATTTTGTATGACTAGTATTAATTACTTCGTCTTTTATATTTTGAACGTTTTTTGATGGGGTTATGTACGACCCGTGCGATTTTATTTTGTGAATAATTGTTTTTATGAGACGATGAACCAAGTGAAAGGACGATTCGAAGTTTTGAAGACGTGCTCCGAGCGGGTGTGATTGATTTTGGTAGTTGTTGAGATCGGCCATTGCCGTTGGTAGTACCTTTGTACGACGACATTTACCATGTTAGCCGTGAAGCTGCGACATTTGAAGAATCATGTTGATGAAAATATGGATCACCAGTTGAGTGGAATGAAGTAGGAAAAAGTCAGTTGAATGGACTTGAAATGATTCGAGAGGCTACGGAAGAGATGGTGTAGATTAAGAATCACTTGTTGACCGCGAGAAGCTGTGAGAAGAGACGTGTCGATAACCGAAGGAAGGATTTGAGAAATTGAAGTGGGGTTCATGGATCGTGATGTTAAGAGATTGAAGCAAGGTATGATACTCATTGTGAAGATGTAATAGAACCCGAGACGTGAACCGAAGTCCACATTGGAACGTGAAGACCTATTTAGGAAGAAGTACCTTTATCTTCCTAGTAGTACAAAATGCGAGTATAAGGACCGGAGAGCGCCGGGACGTCGCTCCCTTAAGGAGGGGAGGATGTAACACCTGTGAAAGTGCCGTACGATGCTAAGTTATTGTCTCAAGAGTTGTTCAGTATGAGCATCTCTCTTAAGTTGCGACTCACTTGTGGATGTGATATCCCGAGCCCAACGTTATTTATTTAATCCTATTTTACTCATATTTTTGAAATTTTTAAGAAATTTCGTTTGCTATATATTTGACAGTTTAAGTTGAAACCAATGTTTACGGTCGTAATTTAACGTTTGACGATTTAAGAAGAACCGATGACGACTACGATACCGACGGATGCCCAAAATTTACCTTTTATTATCGATTGATCGATATTTGAGTTTTTCGAGATTTTTATTTTTATTACGTGTTAAGTCGATTCGGAACCATGTGAATACTCGTTTTGTGTGCGTTTGAACCATTTAAAAGTATTCTGAGGTAGCCGGGACGAAACCCGACTCCCGTAAATTTTTAAAAACCGACTAGTTACCATTTTCCGCTCTTTGCTAATTAGTTTGCAAGCAAGGCCAAAAGATAGACTTATTTACACATTTGGTCCTCCCTCCACTATATATAAACTTATTTTTTTCCACACACCTCATTTTCACACTCCAAAATTTTTCTCCTCCCTCCTTTCTCTCTCAAAACTCACGGCCAACCCTCACCACCACCAATCCACCACCAAAACTTGAATTTTGAAAAATCTAAGCAATGACCCATCCTTAAAACGTCATTGTAAGTAAATCCCACCATAAAAATCCAACATGCAACAACTTTTTTTTAAGATCTAATTTTTGATGTATTTTGAAAAATACCACAAATTGATCTAATTAATTTCGTGGGTTTGTGTTTAAATGTGTTTAGGAGTGAAGATAATTAATAAAACAAGGATGGGGATTATTTATTTGGTGTTCCACATCCCCAAAACCCACGAATTGGTGGGGGGTTTGGGTGTTCTTGGTTGTTTTGATCCATTTAATCAATGTAAGGTTCCATTGTTATTGTTAATATTATTTTAATTGTTTTTATTTGAGTGCATGCATTTGTTTATAATTTTTAGTAAATTCATATTGATCATACAAGTGATTAAGGATAGATAGGATGTTTGGGAATGATTATTAGATGTTAGAATAGGTCTAGGAATCATTGAGTGTGATTGGAATGATGATTTGTTATGATTTTGAAAAGGGTATTTTAGGTCAGAAACTTTAGGGGTGTTTTTCGTGGGTTTAAGTCTAATTCCAGGTTGATAAGATAGGATATTGTTGTAGAGCTTCTTTTTAGCTTCGATTCGGTATAAGGTAGAGCTTCTAACTCAAAACGAGTCAAAAGTTATGATATTTTAAAGTTTGAGGCGTACCGGGTGATGAAAATCACAAGTTACGGGTTTTTGTCAAAATATAGGTCGAATGTCTAGGATTGTAACTAGAGTTCTAAAAATGTTTGGAAGTTGTTCTTTGGTCCATAACCTGTACAAAAGAGTATATTTTCAAGTTTAGGAGTTGGTGTTTCAAGTTGAGTTGACTAAATAAGTCAAAGTCGAGTTGCACTTGGAAGGTGCAAATCTGCCCAAAATTTTAAGGTATAGAGATGTGTTGAGCAGTGGGTCCTAGAAATGAAAACTTTTTATGAAATTTGGTATGGGGTTTCTACAGATTATAAGTGATTCTTACAAATTTTCTCAGATTTTTAGGAGTGGTCTAAGTGGGGTAAAACAGCCCGTACATTCGGTATGTACCGGCAGAATTGTAAAATGAGTAATAGTTCTAATAAAGTATAAAAATTGGACGTGTCTAGTAAATGTCACTTGTATGTATTTTTGGCGTGAGTTTATGTGAACCTTGAGTGTTCTTAATTATGTACATACAGGACTTGAAGGTACTTGAATGTGTTGATTCATTACATGTTTATTCGTTAGGTGTTGTATTTGATTTCCCGGGGCATTCTCATCGTCGGTGATCGATTTCATTTACGCCGTAGTTACTAATACTACCACTACTACCTAAGGTGAGTCTATAGCCTCGCTCTTTACTTATTTCAAATGTTTTTACCCGCGAGGGGGATACATGCTAATTTAAATGAAAAAGAACGTAAGTCATGAATGATTGTTGGACCCGAATGTTGCCTTGAATTGTTTTGAGTACCTAGTTGCAAAAGTCCCTAATTTCATGAACTATTAACTATTGTCTTGCCTTGTTGGGGTTGGAAATAGCCGCTTATACAAAGTGATAGTACTATGGGGTTGACGACCCTATCCGAGACGAGGGCTAGTACGTTGGGTACCCCATGCGGACGGATAATTTATGATAAGAGATAAGGTATAATTGAAACTAATGCCTTTAGAGGGGCGGTGGTTTATTCGAATCACGCCGGTAATTATTACGCGGGTGATTGAGTTAACGGGTTAGTGTCATGAGCTTAAACACAATTGTAATATCCTTGAGTAATAGATTGTTTGCGCGACAATGCTATTGAATGATCATGATTGGTTTTTAACACTTATGTTCAAACTTATGATTTGATAAACCTATAGATTCGCTCAACCTTTGTGTTGACGATTTTAAGCATGTGTTTCAGGTAACCAGGATTGATAGCAGCGGAGCATGCGAGGATGGAAGTTGTTGTGGCTTGGCGGTCTATTTGTTTTTCCACCCATTTTTAACTTGAACATATTAATATTTATGTCATGTTGTTGTGAAAACTGTAGTCTTTTGGGGTTGAGATCCATGGGGACCGAGACGCAAACTCTGTTTTGTATTATTTTGGGGTTTGGAAAACAGTAGACATGTACATTTTAACTATGTTTAAATTATGTCAAGACTTTTACATCTTTTAAGTCGTTTGATATATCTTGTGTGCGATGATAACTGTGTAGCACCCAAATGGTGTAGTTCCGCTGCGCATAGCATTTGGTGGGGTGTTACATTTTGTTAAAAAGAAAGTTTAATAAAAAACTTGTCACACTTAAATAAAAAGTGAGTTTTAAGAAAGATTAAATCATTTGATCACTTGATTAAGGTTATTACTTGTTTATCCATACCTTAAGTGAAAATGGGTAAAATGAAAAATACTTGAACTCAAGAATTTGTTTTTCGTTGTTTTCGTAAATGCTTGTTTTTACATATTGTCGTAATCAAAACTAAGCGAGACCGAAAAATGCAAGTAACGTTTTTAGGCATTATTGCATTAACAATCTCCCCCTTTTTGATTCCGACAATACATAAACTCAATCACACAAAAACAAGATTTTCGAAGACGAGTTTATTCATTTCTCCCCCTTTGTCGAAGCTAAAAGGTTGCGTAAGTCGGTGTTGAAGAAAACGGACTTTGCAAAGACTCCCCCTTGGTGCTTACTCCCCATAGCTTGGGGCACCGAGGAATCGAGATATGGTGACAAGCTACATAGAAGGGTTAGTTGAACAAAGGAAACAACCAACAAGATATAGCAATAGGTCACAAAAAAATAAAAGAGAAGAAAGACACAAAGATAAAGATCCAAGATAAGTTACTAAAAAGAAACATCATACAAAGTTGTATGGAAAAAGAAAACAAGCCAAAAGCATAAATCTAATCCTAGTTATTCTAGAATTGTAAGATTTGCTAGAGTTTGGTGTCTTGAGAATAATTGTTGGAAATGCGTTTTCCCAAAGAAAGTCTCGGTCACATCATTATTAGCATAGATCACGAGCTATAGACTATTTAGGACATTGTAACTTGGAGTGACCTCCCTTAGGGGGAGATTGTTGGAAATACGTTTTACGTATTTATGAATGATCGGTCGCTCCAACGATAATTATGTAATGGGCTCGTGATCCACTTAGTAATTGTATAGTCCATATAGCCCACATGTAGGGTGGGCTATATATATCCCCTCCTAGCATGTTAGGAGGGGTTGCTCATTTTTTATATTTTCATTTATTCATCTTTACTTTCTCTCTCTACCTCTCTTTTCTCTCTTTTCTCTCTCTACACCATCTTCATCTTCTTCCTCCTTATCCTCCTTCTCGATTCCCAATCAATAGATAATCAATCTTTATCAAATCCTAAGAAATCGTAGACCTTCAGCCTCTTACGTGATAAGGAAGATTGATGAAAAGCTCCGTGACCGTCGATTGCACCGGAGCTTGGAAAGATTTGTTGGTGGCAGACCACATGGAGTGCACTACAGGATGCTGCAATGATCCATCTGATGGGTCGTACATATCAGGTCCACTTCATATTGGTTTTTTTTTGTGAATATGTAAATTTGTGAATATTGCTTTTGTGGCTTGATGTAGTGTTAAGGTATGATAATGTTTCAAAAATTTCTCACGAGATTCTAAATCTTTCAAAATATATCATACTAAAGCACTACAACTAACCCTTATTAGTTTAAGGGGGAGCATTAATATGTTCTATGGCCAAACGTTAATTTCATTTTTTACCCAAAGACCGGTTAATCCATTAAGTATCCCAAATATTAATGGTTAACATTTTGGATAAGGGGAGAAAATGGGGTTAAGGAGATTTAAATGATACTTGGCTAAAAGATGAAAAAGACTTAACGATAATCCAACTTAATATGTGTAAAGCACGTGTTAAGGGGGAGCGATTTTGATGAACAAAACACTTGAGGTACAAATCTTTTGATTTTAATATCACAAGTACCTCAAGTGATTTTCAAGGATTTTTCATGGTGACTATACTTTCCCATAACACACTTATTTCACGACGGATATGGTGACAAAAGGGTGGTAGGAATAGGTATAAGTCCAATGATTCATCAGAGTCGATGGAATCTTCCCAAGGACAATTCCCTAGATAGAATTAGAAGTCCTAGGAAAATTGGAGAAAGATTGTGAATGTAGCTGAATGCCGACCAAGTACTTAAGCTAGCACTGGAACAATCACAACAAGGTGCTAGTGATGACGTATTGGTAAGCATTGAAGGGGTTGAAGAATGAAAAAGAAATGTAAAGATAAAGGGTGTAAAGAAAGAAGCCCTCCTTACAACTTAGGACAGAAACCGGGTCAACACATCTATGATTGGGATCACTCTAAATGATTCTCAATATTGAAGACAAGATATCATGGACCCAGTGATGTCGTGCACAACCCTTCCCAGCTAACTCAAATATCTCTTAAAAGGTATTTGTTTTAATCACACGGAGACAACACATTATCTATTGATTTAATCACTCCGAATAAATTGGTATTGAAAAGGTGGCACTCCTCTCCAGCCTCTGATCTCTAAAATCCAAATGCACGATCGAGTATAGAGCCATTTGAGATCATCAAATATCTCATTAGGACACACTTTCATTGTTCCTTGCTTGTTCACACAATGTGAAAAGTGAGAAAGATATTAAGAGTCCTACGCAAAATCTTCATGATCTTGCCTGAACATCCGAGTAATACGAAAGTATTTACAATGAAGATGGAAATCCTTCTTAAGCGAACATCAAAAAGCTCATGGTAGGTAACTTGTGCGATTCTATATGAATCAAACTTGTGATAACTGGAAAGCAACAGTTGTTTAATTCTTAATTGAATTTAAACACGTTCCAGGCCTCTACGCAATATCTTAGTGATCTTGCCAGAACACTCAGAGTGATACCTTAGTGTTCACAGTGATGAGTGGAAATCCTTCTAGTGTTAACCTCAAACAGCACTTGGTAGGTAACTTGCAAGATTCTATATGAATCAAGCTCGTGACAACTGGAAAGCAACGATGGTGCGGTTCTTAATTGAACTTCACTTGTTCCAGGAACATGAATTGACGGCTTCAAATCATGCGGATAATATTATCCAAATGATTCACTCTTTACGTTCGCAGTCAGCTTTGGACGGTCGAGTAAAGAGAACGGGTTTACCCGCGAAATCTTGTCAAGGAGGTTCTTTATTGAAACTACCTGCCACAAGTACGATATTTAATATCGTCCAACGGTCTTCACCGACCGGAGGTAAAATGCTACCGAATTAGAATGAAATGTTCAAGGCCATTTCATCCGTGTATATGGTTTGTTGCTAACTGTCTTATGCAGCGTAACAAGAAGGTGGCATTGCGGTGTATAATCCAGAAGAAGTCGTCACCACATGCTTATACTACATACACTTAGTACTTCAACAAATTCAAGAAAGTCTGAAGGTCAAGTCTTCCGCTGTATCAAACTCTGAAGCTTTCAAGAATTTAAAGGTATAAGTATAAGGAACATGAAGTCACGAAGAGGCGAATATCACAAGTGATGAATGCACAAGGTCAAGGCAAGGAAACATGCTCAAGACTAAAGTCAAAGATCACATCAAGCATATTCACAAGAACAAGATCGAAGACTCAAGCATAGATGCTAGGTTTAAGATTTTGTAAAATGGTGTGACCTCCCTTAGGGGGAGATTGTTGGAAATGCGTTTTCCCAAAGAAAGTCTCGGTCACATCATTATTAGCATAGATCACGAGCTATAGACTATTTAGGACATTGTAACTTGGAGTGACCTCCCTTAGGGGGAGATTGTTGGAAATACGCTTTTACGTATTTAGAAAGGATCGGTCACTCCAAAGATATATTTAGTATTGGGCTCGTGATACGTTTGTAAACAATATAGTCCTAAATAGCCCACATGTAGGGTGGGCTATATATATACCCCTCCTAGCATGTTAGGAGGGGTGGTTCTTCTCATTTCATTTTTTTCATTTAATACATTCACTTTCTCTCTCTACTCCTCTCTTTTCTCTCCTTTCTCTCTCTACACCATCTTCATCTTCTTCGTCCTTCTCCTCCATCTCCACCAAATCAATAGGTCCATTCCATAGATTGCACAATCCTAAGATTTCGTAGACCTTCCAAGTTTTTAAGCTCATGCACAATGGCTTATCGTTAAATGTCAGACAATGACCCGAACTTCAAATAAAGGAAAGATTATCTTTTATGATAACTTATCCTCATAACGAGAAACTAACCTTTCTCGATCATGAGCTTGTATTAAAACATTCGAAGTTTTAAGCTCAGAAAGGAAAGTGTATCTTTTAAATAATAGAACTTTTCCTCATAACGAGAAATTAACCTTTCTCGGTCATGAGCTTTCCGTTAAAACAGTCAAAGTTTTCAAGCTCATGAAAACGACTTCTAAGTAAATGTCAGCTTAGAACTCGTCCTTTAGATAAAAGGAAAGTTTATCGCCGATGGTAACTTATCCTTACCAACGAGAAGTTTACAACTTCTCGGACTTGAGCTTTCCTAAGATATTCCAAATCTTAAGCTCAAGTAATTATTTTTTCAAAACTTTGAACACAATTTTTCAAGAATTTCTCAAAAGATTTTTCTAAATCTTTCAAAATTGTGTGTTCAAATATGTTTTGATAAAAAGAGCATGTCTTCTGGAATCGATAATATTTACGATCCTAGAAATGTCGTTCAATAATGACACGGGGTTGTAAATAAAGTTCGAGCAGAAGTTTAAATGATTTAAAACATGCTCAAAATGGTTTGCTATTATTTCCGATAGTAACCCGCTTTTCACATTGAAGTCAAGCATTTCACCGGAAAGCTTTGACTTCAGAATCCGAAGTTATCAACTCCACAATCCGAAGATCGTTGCAATTGATATCTACATACTAGACGATGCGACTGCTCAAACGACGACTACAACTCTTTAAGTAGAACACGGGTCAACAATTGAGGGGGAGCAATTGTCCAGCATTCCGAATCTTCGATGCCGAAAGTGCCAATGTTCACAAGTTGGTGTCAAGACAACGATATCAATTGTCCATGTGGTGTAAAGGAGAAGATAATTTCAGAAGTTACGAGGAAGACCAACGTCCGCAGACAAGAACCACGTGATCTTATCACATGATGTTCTCATCATTTCAGGTCCTAACTCGTTTACTATAATCTTGTGAATTCATTTTTATATATGATCTTTGCTCGTGAATATTATTATTTGCGAATCAAGTGCACCCTCATTAATTTGAGGGGGAGCTTGTTAATATCATGAAGATAAATGGATTTAATCGATTTTGCATTTTTCTTCCCAAATTTTTTCTTAAAACATTATTAAATCAATTGATATTAAAAACATCGATTGGGTTAATATTTTTAATATGGGGGAGAAAATGTGATTTAATGTGTCTCAATGGTTTGACTTAATGTGCTGGTTCATCCCGACATGTGCGAAATGTTTTCGAATATCGTGGCATATGTTAAGGGGGAGCAAAATAGATTTTATATTCAAATGGATTTCATGGTGACGTTACTTACCCATACCCTATCTATTTCACGACGGTGATGATTGTGGTGACATAAGGATGGTAGGATAGGTTAAAGTCCAATGATTCTTCCATATCCGGAGGAATCTTCCCAAGGACATTCCATAGATAGAAATAGTAGTCCTTAGGAAAGATGGAGAAAGATTGTGAACGTAGCTGAATGCCGACCAAATACTTAAGTTAGCACTGGAACAATCACAACAAGGTGCTAGTTATGACGTATTGGTAAGCATTGAAGGGGTTGAAGAATGAAAAAGAATTGTAAAGATAAAGGGTGTAAAGAAAGCAGCCCTCCTTACAACCTTAGGCAGAAACCGGGTCAATTCATATGCTATTGAGATCATTTATGATTCTCGATATTGAAGATAGACGTCATGGACCCAGTGATGCAAGGCACAACCCATCCCAGCTAACTCAGATATCTCTTAAAAGGTATTTGTTTTAATCACACGGAGACAACACATTATCTATTGATTTATTCACTCCGAATAAATTGGTATTGAAAAGGTGGCACTCCTCTCCAGCCTCCGATCTCTAAAATCCAAATGCACGATCGAGTCTAGAGCCATTTGAGATCATCAAATATCTCATTAGGACACACTTTCATTGTTCCTTGCTTGTTCACACAATGTGAAAAGTGAGAAAGATATTAAGAGTCCTACGCAAAATCTTCATGATCTTGCCTGAACATCCGAGTAATACGAAAGTATTTACAATGAAGATGGAAATCCTTCTTAAGCGAACATCAAAAAGCTCATGGTAGGTAACTTGTGCGATTCTATATGAATCAAACTTGTGATAACTGGAAAGCAACAGTTGTTTAATTCTTAATTGAATTTAAACACGTTCCAGGCCTCTACGCAATATCTTAGTGATCTTGCCAGAACACTCAGAGTGATACCTTAGTGTTCACAGTGATGAGTGGAAATCCTTCTAGTGTTAACCTCAAACAGCACTTGCTAGGTAACTTGCAAGATTCTATATGAATCAAGCTCGTGACAACTGGAAAGCAACGATGGTGCGGTTCTTAATTGAACTTCACTTGTTCCAGGAACATGAATTGACGGCTTCAAATCATGCGGATAATTTTATTCAAATGATTCACTCTTTACGTTCGTAGTCAGCTTTGGACGGTCGAGTAAAGAGAACGGGTTTACCCGCGAAATCTTGTCAAGGAGGTTCTTTATTGAAACTACCTGCCACAAGTACGATATTTAATATCGTCCAACGGTCTTCACCGACCGGAGGTAAAATGCTACCGAATTAGAATGAAATGTTCAAAGCCATCTCATCCGTGTATATGGTTTGTTGCTAACTGTCTTATGCAGCGTAACAAGAAGGTGGCATTGCGGTGTATAATTCAGAAGAAGTCGTCACCACATGCTTATACTACATACACTTAGTACTTCAACGAATTCAAGAAAGTCTGAAGGTCAAGTCTTCCGCTGTATCAAACTCTGAAGCTTTCAAGAATTTAAAGGTATAAGTATGTGGAACATGAAGTCACGAAGAGGCGAATTTCACAAGTGATGAATGCACAAGGTCAAGGCAAGGAAACATGCTCAAGACTAAAGTCAAAGATCACATCAAGCATATTCACAAGAACAAGATCGAAGACTCAAGCATAGATGCTAGGTTTAAGATTTTGTAAAATGGTGTGACCTCCCTTAGGGGGAGATTGTTGGAAATGCGTTTTCCCAAAGAAAGTCTCGGTCACATCATTATTAGCATAGATCACGAGTTATAGACTATTTAGGACATTGTAACTTGGAGTGACCTCCCTTAGGGGGAGATTGTTGGAAATACGTTTTACGTATTTATGAAAGATCGGTCGCTCCAACGATAATTGTGTAATGGGCTCGTGATCCACTTAGTAATTGTATAGTCCATATAGCCCACATGTAGGGTGGGCTATATATATCCCCTCCTAGCATGTTAGGAGGGGTTGCTCATTTTTTATATTTTCATTTATTCATCTTTACTTTCTCTCTCTACCTCTCTTTTCTCTCTTTTCTCTCTCTACACCATCTTCATCTTCTTCCTCCTTATCCTCCTTCTCCATTCCCAATCAATAGATAATCAATCTTTATCAAATCCTAAGAAATCGTAGACCTTCAATTGGTATCAAGAGCCATGGTTAAATCTTAGGATTTGCATACTTTTTATCTTTTGATTTGGTGGTAAAAATTACTTTTTTTTTAATCAATCTTATCAATTTTGCTTTCATAATCAATATTTCAGTTTCTCGTTTATATTTTTTTATCAATCATTAGTTTTATTTTTTCTGATTTTCTTAAAATCTGTTTTGGTCAATCAGTTTTCGAAAAACTTCCTGCAATCCAATATCCGAATTCTTAACTCATCAGCTTTTAAATTTTTTTATATTTTTATTATTTTATTTTTATTTTTAGTATTTTTTTTTTATCTGGGTTTCTATCAAGGTCCAAACTGTCAAAAAACCCTCTATCTGTCCATTCAGTTCTTGTCCAATCTGTCCAATCAGCTCTTTGTCCATATAAATCCGTCATATTGACATTTCAACAGTCAATTTATTTGTTATTTTTTTTCAGAAAAATCAGTTTTTACTATTATCAATCCCATCAATCAGTTTTTGGGTTTTTTGATCGCATCAATTTTTATTCCGAACGAACGGATTTATTCCGAACGAACAGATTTATTCCGAACGAACAGATTTATTCCGAACGAACGGATTTATTCCGAGTGAACAGTTTATTCCCAGATTATTCCGAGTGAACAGATTATTCCGAGTGAACAGTTTATTCCGAACGAAAGGCTTTCATTCGGAATAACGCTCTCACCCGGAATAACGCTCTCACCCGGAGTAACACTCTCACCCGGAATAACACTCTCACCCGGAATAACACTCTCACCCGGAATAACACTCTCACCCGGAATAAAAGTTTCCCTCGCTCTAGGATTCAAACATAACGGGAAAACAACTCACCCTCGAAGACCTCAGTGACTCGCTCTCCCTCGACAAATCAACTAAACAAAACAGTTTTCAAAGTTTTCCCCTCGACTCCCTCGACTCCCTCACACTCGACAGACCCTCATCCGACTCGACAACAAAATAACCAACTACACCCTCGACCCTCGACCCACCCTCTCAACATCCCCACTCTCTTTAACAGAACCCCTCAAAACGACTCCTCTCTCCACCCACCCACCCGACTCCCCCTAACAAACACATCCAGTCCCAGACCCAACACAAACACGAAAACCTTTTGAACTCAAAAACCAAAAACCAAAACCAAAAAGACTCCAACAAACCAAAATCATTCGATTCTCGATCTCAGTTTCACTCCAAACTTTCATCGATCTACAGCAAGACTCTACAGATGAGAGAGGGACTCAACAAATAAACATAATTTAAACCTACCCGAGACCCCCTTTACGGATCTTGAAGATCTTCTTCACGTCTGGTGATTGAGCTTGTTATTTGCGATCAAGAACAAATCGACGTGGGTTTTTGAGTTGCAAAGATTAGAACAGATAGAGGACGATTGGTGTATTGGCAGGCGGATCAAACGAGTTTTGGGAGGTTATGAGATTGGATCGGTTGAATTTTTTTTGTGAAGGAGAATGAAACGGAAGAGAGTTATGTTGTGATTGAGAGAAGAGAGATTAGGTTAAAGTATTTTAATTGGGCGCTATACTCAAAGAAAACAGTGGGACGGAGTAACCAAAGTTTTTTAAGTGGCCACGTGTGTGTTTAATATCACATTTGACGGAGGATACAAAGTTTGCCACATTTTTGGCAAGTGTGATTTTTGGGACACGTTTTTGGGACACTATAAAATATATCCGATTTTTTTTGGCAATTTTGATTTTAATCAGATATTGTCTCCTTCAAATAATATATCCGATTTTTTTTATTTGTTTTATTTCTTTTACTTTTATTTTTATTTTCTAATTTTAAGATTAACTTTTTAATTTAGTTAATTTAGTATGCTTGTCAATTAATATTTGTCATTTTTGTTTTTTAGTCTAGTATATTTTTGGTACATCGTATTGAGGCGGGTATTCCGAAAAAACTAAAGTGGTAAAATATTTGATGGCCCGATTATTATATTTATCGTAGCTTGGTTTTATTTGTTGACGGGTTTTATTTTTGAAGTAAGCCGACTTTGCTTTGATCTCCGGTTTCTTTTATCATCGCTTGAGCCGACAACATTTTTTTGAACCGAGAAAAGATTTATATCATCCATCGTTGATTTTTAAAAGTTATTTACGGATCCTTCGAAGTTCCTTCACGACTTGGTAAATTCCGAAAACAACTACAATCACGATCATTTTTCATCATAATTAAATGGACTCTTTGAATTCAATGTTTCAAAAGGGAGAATCGCATTTAATGCAAAACAATGTTAGGAAAAACGGCATCGCTTCCTTTCAAATGCTCCAGTATCATCTTGTTACTCTTTCACGGCTTCAAGGAGGGAGTGAATTTGTGACAATCTTTGGACAAGATCGTCATATATTCATCGACTCAATTTTCACTACTTTGACCCAACTCGCCGAGCAACTCAACCATAACATCTTTAATCACTCTGCATCGGCACTTGCATATAAGGCTCTTGTGACACAACTCACGCCTTTCCTCCAATTCAATATCATCAAGCCTGAATGTTCAGTGATTTGTCAATCATTTCTTCGAGATACACATACCGAGCTTCGAGTTTTTCGTGATACAATTTTGAAACTCATGACATCGGTCTCGTATTCGATTTATCAAAGATCACAACTTCAGCAAGTGTATGATAATGGAGTGCAAGAATCAATGACGCAGATGGTAGAGGAGATTGATCATACGGTTGACAACTTGGAGCCTAACGATGGCAAGAGCACGGAATCAGGAGGACAACATGATACCAGTGGCACGTCAGGGAATGTTCACGAGATTTCTCTTGATGACATCTTACCCGTTTATGACGCAGAGCCTGCACACATGGTACAATGTAATGATGTTTATGATGTATATGCTGATGACATGCCGCATATTGAGCATTCTGAACCTAATTATGACAAACATGGGATGAAAAAGAGTGATAGAAATACTACTTCTGATTCATCCGATGTAAGTCATAATGGGGGAGAGATTTTTCAGAATGCTATAGTACATCATGATAATTGTATTATAACTGCTTCATTGACTGCTTCTGATTCCAAGATTAGAGAGCTCGAAACGATTGTAGCTCAACAATCAAAAGATCTTGAGGATGCCAAACTTGAATTTTCTAAGAAAACGGACAAATTTGAAACATACTTTGAAAAACTTGAAAAGACAAACGTTGTTCTTGAAAGAAAATTGGATCAAAAAGTTTTAGATTCTAAAGCTGAAAAGGATAATCTTTTGAAACAAATTCAGTTACTAGAGTCTAAATTGGCATCCCAAGATAGTTTGCTCAAAGAGAATGAAACGTTAAAAGCCCAAGTTCAAGAAAAGGTGTTTGCTATAGCTGCGTTGAAAAACGAGTTAAGGAAAAATAGAGGACCTAGTGTGGACACTAAGCTTGAAAAACCATCAATCTTGGGGAAACCGCCTACAAATCAGTTCGTCAGACAACCGATTGTCAGACAACCTACTGCATTTATATCCGAGCGACCACAATCCTCAAGACCGCGGTTTGCCTCCCAAGTTGATTTGGTTCATCTTTTTAGACCAGTCACTCCAGCAACTAGGCCCTATGTGACCAAAACAGCCTTAGCAAGACCTAATAACGTGATTGCCTCTAGTTTCCCTAAAAATACCAAGAACACGTCTAGAACTAGTTCAAATGACATTTGCCATAAATCTGGTCTTGGGGAAGCTATGCAAAAGACACATGCAAGAGATAGCAATGTCCAACCTAGTCAGATGCCTTCTAGATTACCCAACACTGCTAACCGTAGCATGTCATCTCCTAGGAGCATCGATCAATCATCTAGGAATTACTCGGACATTAAATATGCTACTTGTAAAACATGTAGAAAATGTGTCTTTACGGCAAATCATGATTCTTGTGTCAAGAAATTACTTGATGAGGTGAACTCCCGTGCTAGAATTAAGTCCCAGTGGATAGCTAAAATCAAACCTTTAGGTAAAGTTTGGCGCCCTACTGGTAGAACTTTCACTCTTGTAGGAAACGATTGCCCTTTAACTAGGATAGTTTATGATTCTACTAAGACTACTAGGGAGGAAATCGATAAAGATGATACGTCACTTAAGCCTAAACTTAAGGTTTTCTATAAAAGGAAACGTTTGCCAGCTAAGATAAGTGAATCATCTACTCAGGTCGCCTCTGACACAAGTAAAGCCAACTGTGAACCCCCACGTGCTTCTAAAATTGATATCGCTAACCCATGTCAAAGCAAGCAAATTCCTAATGAGAATGCAGGTACCAAAGTTGATGTTCCAAAAGAACGAAGCGGTCCAATCATTGTATACCGTTCAACTAAGGACACTCTTAGAGTTTGGTTGCTGAAGAAGCAGATATCAGAGAAACAAATGTCTCAGGGGATTCATGGTTAAGCTGCAATACAAGGACTTACAGTCACATAACAGACTGTAACTCGCTCTCAAAAGACAGGAAAGTTCATCCCGATGATGACTTATCCTTACAACGAGAAATTAATTTTTCTCGGACACGAGCTTATATTAAAACTATTCAAAGGTTTTAAGCTTGTGTATAAGACTTATAGATAAATGACAGTCTGTAACCCGTTCTTCAAAGGCAGGAATGTTTATCGCCGATGATAAACTTATCCTTACAACGAGAAATTAATTTTTCTCGGGCATGAGCTAATAATAAAAACATTCGAAGTTTTTAAGCTCATGCACAATGGTTCATTGTTAAATGTCAGACAATGACCCGAACTTCAAATAAAGGAAAGATTATCTTTTATGATAACTTATCCTCATAACGAGAAACTAACCTTTCTCGGTCATGAGCTTGTATTAAAACATTCGAAGTTTTAAGCTCAGAAAGGAAAGTGTATCTTTTAAATAAGAGAACTTTTCCTCATAACGAGAAATTAACCTTTCTCGGTCATGAGCTTTCCGTTAAAACAGTCAAAGTTTTCAAGCTCATGAAAACAACTTCTAAGTAAATGTCAGCTTAGAACTCGTCCTTTAGATAAAAGGAAAGTTTATCGCCGATGGTAACTTATCCTTACCAACGAGAAGTTTACAACTTCTCGGACTTGAGCTTTCCTAAGATATTCCAAATCTTAAGCTCAAGTAATTATTTTTTCAAAACTTTGAACACAATTTTTCAAGAATTTCTCAAAAGATTTTTCTAAATCTTTCAAAATTGTGTGTTCAAATATGTTTTGATAAAAGAGCATGTATTCTGGAATCGATAATATTTACGATCCTAGAAATGTCGTTCAATAATGACACGGGGTTGTAAATAAAGTTCGAGCAGAAGTTTAAATGATTTAAAACATGCTCAAAATGGTTTGCTATTATTTCCGATAGTAACCCGCTTTTCACATTGAAGTCAAGCATTTCACCGGAAAGCTTTGACTTCAGAATCCGAAGTTATCAACTCCACAATCCGAAGATCGTTGCAATTGATATCTACATACTAGACGATGCGACTGCTCAAACGACGACTACAACTCTTTAAGTAGAACACGGGTCAACAATTGAGGGGGAGCAATTGTCCAGCATTCCGAATCTTCGATGCCGAAAGTGCCAATGTTCACAAGTTGGTGTCAAGACAACGATATCAATTGTCCATGTGGTGTAAAGGAGAAGATAATTTCAGAAGTTACGAGGAAGACCAACGTCCGCAGACAAGAACCACGTGATCTTATCACATGATGTTCTCATCATTTCAGGTCCTAACTCGTTTACTATAATCTTGTGAATTCATTTTTATATATGATCTTTGCTCGTGAATATTATTATTTGCGAATCAAGTGCACCCTCATTAATTTGAGGGGGAGCTTGTTAATATCATGAAGATAAATGGATTTAATCGATTTTGCATTTTTCTTCCCAAATTTTTTCTTAAAACATTATTAAATCAATTGATATTAAAAACATCGATTGGGTTAATATTTTTAATATGGGGGAGAAAATGTGATTTAATGTGTCTCAATGGTTTGACTTAATGTGCTGGTTCATCCCGACATGTGCGAAATGTTTTCGAATATCGTGGCATATGTTAAGGGGGAGCAAAATAGATTCTATATTCAAATGGATTTCATGGTGACGTTACTTACCCATACCCTATCTATTTCACGACGGTGATGATTGTGGTGACATAAGGATGGTAGGATAGGTTAAAGTCCAATGATTCTTCCATATCCGGAGGAATCTTCCCAAGGACATTCCATAGCTAGAAATAGTAGTCCTTAGGAAAGATGGAGAAAGATTGTGAACGTAGCTGAATGCCGACCAAGTACTTAAGTTAGCACTGGAACAATCACAACAAGGTGCTAGTTATGACGTATTGGTAAGCATTGAAGGGGTTGAAGAATGAAAAAGAATTGTAAAGATAAAGGGTGTAAAGAAAGCAGCCCTCCTTACAACCTTAGGCAGAAACCGGGTCAATTCATATGCTATTGAGATCATTTATGATTCTCGATATTGAAGATAGACGTCATGGACCCAGTGATGCAAGGCACAACCCATCCCAGCTAACTCATATATCTCTCAAAAGATATTTGTTTTAATCACACGGAGACAACACATTATCTATTGATTTATTCACTCCGAATAAATTGGTATTGAAATGGTGGCACTCCTCTCCAGCCTCCGATCACTAAAATCCAAAATGCACGATCGAGTCTAGAGCCATTTGAGATCATCAAATATCTCATTAGGACACACTTTCATTATTCCTTGCTTGATTCATACAATGTGAAAAGTAAGAAAGATATTAAGAGTCCTACGCAAAATCTTCATGGTCTTGCCTGAACATCCGAGTAATACGAAAGTATTTACAATGAAGATGGAAATCCTTCTTGAGCGAACTTCAAAAAGCTCATGGTAGGTAACTTGTGCGATTCGTTATGAATCAAACTTGTGTTAACTGGAAAGCAACAGTTGTTTACTTCTTAATTGAATTTAAACACGTTCCAGGCCTCTACGCAATATCTTAGTGATCTTGCCAGAACACTCAGAGTGATACCTTAGTGTTCACAGTGATGAGTGGAAATCCTTCTAGTGTTAACCTCAAACAGCACTTGGTAGGTAACTTGCAAGATTCTATATGAATCAAGCTCGTGACAACTGGAAAGCAACGATGGTGCGGTTCTTAATTGAACTTCACTTGTTCCAGGAACATGAATTGACGGCTTCAAATCATGCGGATAATATTATTCAAATGATTCACTCTTTACGTTCGTAGTCAGCTTTGGACGGTCGAGTAAAGAGAACGGGTTTACCCGCGAAATCTTGTCAAGGAGGTTCTTTATTGAAACTACCTGCCACAAGTACGATATTTAATATCGTCCAACGGTCTTCACCGACCGGAGGTAAAATGCTACCGAATTAGAATGAAATGTTAAAAGCCATCTCATCCGTGTATATGGTTTGTTGCTAACTGTCTTATGCAGCGTAACAAGAAGGTGGCATTGCGGTGTATAATTCAGAAGAAGTCGTCACCACATGCTTATACTACATACACTTAGTACTTCAACGAATTCAAGAAAGTCTGAAGGTCAAGTCTTCCGCTGTATCAAACTCTGAAGCTTTCAAGAATTTAAAGGTATAAGTATGTGGAACATGAAGTCACGAAGAGGCGAATTTCACAAGTGATGAATGCACAAGGTCAAGGCAAGGAAACATGCTCAAGACTAAAGTCAAAGATCACATCAAGCATATTCACAAGAACAAGATCGAAGACTCAAGCATAGATGCTAGGTTTAAGATTTTGTAAACTGGTGTGACCTCCCTTAGGGGGAGATTGTTGGAAATGCGTTTTCCCAAAGAAAGTCTCGGTCACATCATTATTAGCATAGATCACGAGTTATAGACTATTTAGGACATTGTAACTTGGAGTGACCTCCCTTAGGGGGAGATTGTTGGAAATACGTTTTACGTATTTATGAAGGATCGCTCGCTCCAACGATAATTATGTAATGGGCTCGTGATCCACTTAGTAATTGTATAGTCCATATAGCCCACATGTAGGGTGGGCTATATATATCCCCTCCTAGCATGTTAGGAGGGGTTGCTCATTTTTGATATTTTCATTTATTCATCTTTACTTTCTCTCTCTACCTCTCTTTTCTCTCTTTTCTCTCTCTACACCATCTTCATCTTCTTCCTCCTTATCCTCCTTCTCCATTCCCAATCAATAGATAATCAATCTTTATCAAATCCTAAGAAATCGTAGACCTTCAATAAGCAACCAATGCTTATAAGAAAGACAAGGTAATTGCGGAGGGTGGTGGTGGTGGCTTGTTGGAGATCTCATAATCATAGTGAAGAGGAGGCTTGATTAAGAGACTCTTGATGTAGCTCAACTCCTCATAGATGTGTGCCATAGCAAGATGTTGATATTGACAACATTGACAATATGTTCCATGGTGTATGACATTATCATGAGAAGGAGGAAGAACACTAAAGGGTGGTGGTGGAAGCAAAGAGGTTCCACAATCAACATTCTTGGAAGGAGAGATGTGATTAAGAGTGTTCTTGGGTGAAATTGGGTTGAAAGCAATTGGAGAGAATGGAGGGGATTCAAGGCTTTCATTGGGAGAATAAGACATTTTGTGGTGTGAAGTATGGCAAAATGCTTAAGGTTTAAATAGGGAAGGTTTAAGGTATTTTGGGGTGGTCAAAGGGTTTGAAACAAAGATTCTCAAAAATGTTGGAGCAAATCTGGAGTTTCAGAAAACACGAAAAAGGAAGGCTCTATACGCGGTTCCTTATCATGCCCGGCGGTTCCTTATCACTAAGGAACCACGGTTCACTTATGGAACCGCCTACAGGGGCTTGTGTTTGGGGTATGGTGGAAGATTTTTGACTCAACAAATCTTATTTTTCTAGTCTAACTTATCATAGAGATGTGCTTAAAAGCAAAGATAGACAAAGAAAACATATGCACACATACCAAATAGACATTTGACAAAAAATCAATGTAGGAGGTGTGTAAAACAAGACCTTAAGTCATGACACAATGATCCTCCATGATTCTATCTTGTTCTTGCTATGTTTGAGAGAAACATACATATGAATTATGTAAGCTCTAGATTAATAGCGAGAATCTATGAAAAACCGTTTTTAGATTGAATTAACAATGTAAAAAGCATTTTTCAATCATTTTTGAAGAAAACTTTGAAAGTTTTGAAAAAGATAGGAGAAGATTTTTCAAGGAGAGTTTAAAAGACTCAAAGACTCAAAGTGATAAGCTATAGAAAGAAGAAAATCAAGGAAGATGTTCCATTAATCCTAGACCTAGACGCAAGTAATTGAAAGGTTCCCTCTTAAGTGGCTTAGTGAAGATGTCAGCTAAGTTGTCCTCGGAGGGCACCTTCTCAATAGAAATGTTCCCCTTTTAAACATTATCCCTAAGGAAATGGTGTCTAATTTCTATGTGTTTGGTTCGCGAATGTTGCACAGGATTCTTGCTAAGGTCTATAGCGCCTTTATTATCGCACATGATGGGAACATCATCAAGAGAAATCCCGTAATCAACAAACGCTTGCTTCATCCATAGAGCTTGTTGGCATGATTTTCCGGCACTCACATACTCGGCTTCCGTGGTGGATATCGCAAGAGCGGTTTGTTTCATGGAGAACCAAGAAGTTAAACAAGAACCCATGAAGGTACAAACTCCACTAGTGCTTTTCCGGTCCACATAGTCTCCCGCATGATCCGAGTCCAAGTAGACAATGGTCTCTACGCCGGTCCCTTTAGGATACCATAATCCTAAATGTATAGTGCCTTTAATGTATCGGAAGATACGTTTAAGCGCTTCAAGTTGAGAGGTTTTGGGAGCCTCTTGGAAGCGAGCACAAAGGCAAACACTAAACATGATATCCGGTCGACTTGCCGTTAGGTATAACAAACTACCAATCATACCTGTATATTTGGTGTTGTCTACCGACTCACAATCATCATCTACGGTGAGTTTAGTATCCGAGGCCATAGGGGTCTTCATTGGTCTAGATTCTTCTAATCCAAATTTCTTTAGCATTTCTTTAGCGTACTTAGATTGACTAAAGAAAATACCATCATCCATTTGTTTAATTTGGAGTCCTAAAAAGAAGTTGAGTTCTCCCATCATACTCATTTCAAACTCATCATGCATGATCTTGGCAAAGTCATCACACAATCATTGACAAGTTGATCCAAATATAATGTCATCAACATATATTTGTACGATTATGAGGTGAGAACCTTTCTTCTTTGTAAAGAGTGTATTGTCTACCATCCCCATGGTATACTCATGTTTAACAAGAAACGCTTTAAGTCTATCATACCAAGCTTTGGGTGCTTGTTTGAGTCCATAAAGTGCTTTCTTAAGCTTGTAAACATGATCCGGTTTCTCAAAATCAGTGAAGCCGGGAGGTTGAGCCACATATACCTCCTCATTGATCAAACCGTTAAGAAACGCACTCTTTACATCCATTTGTTGAAGCTTAAAATCTAAGACACAAGCATAGGCTAAGAGAATTCTAATGGATTCTAGTCTAGCTACCGGTGCATATGTCTCGTCATAATCAATACCTTCTTGTTGATTATAGCCTTGAGCTACAATTCTAGCCTTGTTACGAGACACAACACCATTCTCATCTAACTTATTCCTAAATACCCATTTGGTTCCTATAATGGTAGAACTTCTAGGTGGAGGAACAAGTTCCCAAACATCATTGGCAACGAATTGATTCAATTCTTCTTGCATCGCAATGACCCAACTCTCATCCGTCAATGCTTCTTTAACATTCTTTGGTTCAATCAAGGAGACAAAACAAAAGAAGTTGCTTTGGTTTTGGACTTGAGATCTTAGGGTCCTTTGATTTAAGTCACCAATGACATTATCGAGAGTATGATCCCTAGATTCCTTAATGTTTACTTCCTTTTCAACACTAAGGTCTTCAACTCCTATTTTTCTAACCTCTTTGGCTTTAACTACTTCTAATTCATCCAAGTCATCATCAACCAATGGTGGTGTCTTGGGTGAAGGAGGGGTTTCATCAAAGGTTACGTTGAGTGATTCTTCAATAACCCCAGTGGTTCTATTTAGGACTATGTAGGCTTTACTAGTTTGGGAATAACCTAAAAGGATACCTTCATAAGACTTTGGGTCAAAATTGGTAAGGTAGTCTTTGGTGTTGAGGATAAAGCACTTGATTCCAAACACCTTAAAATATTCCAATGAGGGTTTCTTACCTTTAAGAATCTCATAGGGGGTTTTTCCTAAGAAAGGTCGAATAAGAATTCGGTTGAGAATGTAAGTCGATGTGTCCACGGCCTTGCACCAAAACTTTTGAGTCAAATATTGCTCGTTTAACATCGTCCTACTCATCTCTGGAGAGTCCTATTCTTCCTTTCAACTACCCCATTTGATTGTGGAGTGCGAGGAGCCGAGAAGTTATGGGTAATACCATGAGCTTCACAAAAGGCACCAAATTGCACTTCATTATCAAATTCCCTACCATGATCCGTCCTAATAGAGACAATTGAACATCCTAGTTGATTTTGAATTCTTCGACTAAAGATTTCGAAGTGATCAAAAGCTTCATTCTTAGATGCCAAAAATCTAGTCCAAGTGAATCTAGAATAGTCATCAACAATAACTAGGGTATAAAGGTTACCTCCATAACTCCGTATGGCGGAAGGTCCAAAAAGATCCATATGTAGGAGCTCTAAGCACCGAGAGGTCGAAACCAAATTCTTGGCTTTGTGACTTGAGTGAACTTGCTTTCCAACTTTGCAAGCATCACAAAAGTGACTATCAAACTTAATCTTAGGGAGATGTCTTACCAACTCCTTAGAGACTAAAGATTGAATTAAACGCATATTAGCGTAACCTAATCTCATATGCCAAAGAGTAGAACTATCATCTATAGTCGCAAGACATATGTTGTCTCTTGACTTCTTATTGACCTTCATAACATAAAGCCCATGCTTTCTAATACCTTTTCTAATGACCTTTCCATCTTTTACGATTTCACTATCATGTTCTGAAAAGATGACCTTACACTTATTATCACAAATTTGACCTATACTCAAAAGGTTGAACCCTAAGTTATCTACGTGTTCAACATTTTCAATGGTCATGGAGTCAAGAGAAACCGTACCTTTGCCAATGATATTACCACGTAGACTACTAGCGAATGTGACGTTACCTCCATCATATGCTTTGTAATGCGAGAACAAACTTCGATTACCCGTCATATGTTTAGAACATCCACTATCCTTAATCCACTCATCGGGCTCCAAATCAATTCCCAAGCATATCTAGGTAACAACACACAAGATCAAACATTTGGTCCCCAATATCTCATGGGTCCAAAAATTTTAGTTCCAAACATCCCTTGCATTTGGTTGGGATGCATGAATGAGGGAGGAATTCCCCGTGGAGAACAAAATGGGGGAGGGTAGTAATTCATGTAGCCATTTTGTTGTTCATTATTTCTCCTAGGTGTATTTGATCTAGGTTTATTATTATTCCTTGTAGGTGTTGGAGTTTTACTTCTAGGTCGTGAATTGCTTTGATTATCTTTTCTAGGAGATGTTGTTCTACTTCTAGGCTTAGACACATTACGTACTCTAGGTGGAGTAGAAGATGGTCTAGATAAACTTCTATTTCCTATGAGAGGTTTACTTAATGGCTTGTAGAACTTATTAACGGTATTGTTATCAAGTATGGGTAATTGAACTTTGTTAACAATAAGATGCTTTGGTTTTTCATCCAAATTAGACTTAACAGAAAGTTCAGGATTTTCACCAGAATCAACCTCTGGCCGCGGTTCCTTATCTATGGCGGCGGTTCCATATTGATAAGGAACCGCCCCATACAATCTGGGACCGCGTACAGCAGGTGTTTTTTGAGAAAACCTGACTTGTTTTGGTTCACTAGTTGAGGCTTCATTTGAGTTAAACCCTACACCGAGTCTTTCCTTTGAGTGAACTTGTTTGTTTAACATGTCATCAAGAGCACTAGTACCTTTCATGAACTTTTCCAATTTAATGGAGGTGCTCTTGAGATCTTCTTTTTCTAATCTAAGTTTCTCGCAACTTAAGCAACCTAAATCAACCTCTTTGTTTTTCTCAAGTTTAGCCAATTTCTCCCTAAGTTCATTTATCTCATTTTCAAGCTTAGTTTTGGTTGATTTTAAGGTTTTGTTCTTTTCTATGAACTTGAGACTAAGTTTGTGTAAACTATCATATTTGCCTTCAAATTCAATATCATCTAAGGTAGAGCTATCATTACAATAATATTCGGTTTCGGAATGTACCTCTTTAGAAGTGTGAGCCATGAGACATTTCTCCTCCTTGGTGTTGTCTTCATCATCTTCACCGCTATCGCTCCAAGCACCACTAACAAACGCCGTGTGGTTCTTATCACGAGCGGGCTTTGGACAATCACCAATGAAGTGATTTGGATCACCACATCTAAAGCAACTCCTATCACCTTTTTCGTTCTTGGCAAACCGATTCTTTGAGAATGATTTCTTGTCATTGTTGGGTTGCCTAACATGTTGACCTCGTCTCTTGAAGAACTTCTTGAAATCTCTCACCGCCAATGCATACTCCTCGTCATCACTTTCCGAGGAACTATCATGGTCACTTTGTGCCTTCTTGGCTTTAAGTGCAATAGATTTCCTTTCACTCTTAGTTTTCACTAATTCCGAGTCCTTCAAGATTATCATCTCATGAACCTTCAAGTTGCCTATGAGTTCATCGGGTGATAAAGTTGAGAGATCTTTCGACTCTTCAATCGCCGTGACTTTTTCTCTCCACTTTGGATGTAAAGCCTTTAGAAACTTCCTAACATTGTTCTTGCTAAAAAAAACCTTCATCAAGTGCTTTTAGACTAGTAATAATGGTGTTAAACCTAGCAAATGCACTATCAATAGTTTCATCTTCTAAGATGACAAATTGTTCATATTGTTGGACAAGAAGATCGATTTTGCTTTCTTTGACTTGGATATTACCTTGGTGGGTTACTAAAAGAGTGTTCCAAATATCTTTAGCGGTTTCACACATAAAAATCCTTTCATACTCTTTCTTAGGTAAAGCATTATAAATCACCATTTTAGACTCGTTATTTTTTGAAAGTTTCCTTTTTGTATCATCATTAGCTATGTCAAAAGTGATCAATTCTTTTGTTTTAGAAACTTCATTAAATTGATAAGGTAAAAAATCACCATTGGTAATAACATGCCAAAGATCTAAATCTTTTGATTTCACATAAGTTTCAAATCTATTTTTCCAATAAATAAAACTATCGGTTTCAAAAAGTGGTGGTCTTTGCATAGATTGCCCTTCTAGGTACTTGTTGAAATCCATAGATCTATTCAAGTTTTAAAATACAATATACTTTAAAAATCCTTGAGCAACCACGCTCTGATACCAATTTTAGAAACTAGAAGGGGGGGGTTGAATAGTTTCTTATATTTTACTTGTTAAAAGGTGGTTTAAAAAAATCCTTTTTATAAAACTTAGACTTGATGAAATATGTGAAATCTTCCTATGCACAATATGAACAATGATAGTGTAACTAAACTAATACTAACAAATATATATGCATAAAGAATAAAGAATGTAAAGAGTTAAGGGTAAAGAAAGATCAAACCGAACACCAAGGATTTATAGTGATTCGGCAACGAAGCTCACTCCTCGTTCCTACTCCACTCGTCGAGTACTCCTTACTCGAGAGTTCACTACACAACAAGCTCCTTATGGTGGAGAAAACCGTACACGTCGCTTAACCAATTTCCGACTCTAAGCTAAAAGTCGAGCCCTAATCGTAGCTAGGACCAATCTACACAACTATACTTAGTACATACACAACTTCCAAATAGACACAACTACTTGGATCTTCACAACTATTACACAACAACAAATGTATAAAAGTAGATCTTCAAATGGATCTTTGGTGGTGGACTCAATACTTCACTAGGATAGTGTTCTTCTCTTTGCACTTGGAGAGGAAGGATTGGAAGAACAAGATTCACTTCTTAAACAAGTAGTAATCAAACAAATGATCAAAGATTTGAAAGATTAAAGAAGAGTTTGAATATGGAAAGAGATGTGCAAAAGAGGTGATTTGAAAAGCTGAGAATGGGCCACTATTTATAGGACAAGAGAGCCAACGGCTATATCTGAGCGCGGTACCTTAGCTCAGCCTGTGGTTCCTTATCGATAAGGAACTGCCTAGGTGCTAAGGAACCGCTACTAGACTCCGCTCCCTTTTTTGTCCTTTAGTGGTGGAGGTCTTATCTGGGTATATAAAATATCATGAAAGGATATTCTTAGCCAAATAAGAATATGCCATTTTCAAATTTCAAATAATTAATTTAATAAAACATTTTCTTAAAAAGAAAGTTTGATAAAAAACTTGTCACACTTAAATAAAAAGTGAGTTTTAAGAAAGATTAAATCATTTGATCACTTAATTAAGGTTAGTACTTGTTTATCCATACCTTAAGTGAAAATGGGTAAAATGAAAAATACTTGAACTCAAGAATTCGTTTTTCGTTGTTTTCATAAATGCTTGTTTTTACATATTGTCGTAATCAAAACTAAGCGAGACCGAAAAATGCAAGTAACGTTTTTAAGCATTATTGCATTAACAGTTTCCAAACAAACACTAAACCGGAAAATGTTCTCATGGATATTTGATTCTTTAAAAATCATGGACCACAGCTCTTTAGATAGAAAACGGGTCCGTGTTTAAGGGGGAGCAAATATTAAACGTTTTTGGACTCAAAGGGATCTTCAAAAAGGATTTTTAGAAATTAAAACGATAATCGTCATCATTAATTACTTCGTGTGCCTTGTGTGGAATCTACTTTGCGGAATAAGGTATTTTGACATTAGGCATTAAGTTTAGGTATTCGTGTGTGTGAACGGGTTAGTATTTCGTTAAGTTCTTTCATTTATCCTAATGACCGTTAACTAACAATAATAATGGGGGACTAGTTGTGCATTTTGTGTAACTTAGGGGTATATATGTCCACTTGGATCAAACATTTGACCAAGTCAAATCATACTTAACCCCCCCCCCCCCCCCCCCCTCCCCTTCGTGTTTCACATCCCAAAACACACACACTTAAACACAAACCACCACTGTTGAAACATCAAACCCTTCATCTTCATCTATTTTGATTACATCCGTCTATTTGATCTCTAGGTATGCTTATTTGATTAACTTCTTACTACTTAATTCATCTTATACATCGTATCAAACACCCCAATTCATACTTAATCTAAGATTAGGGTTTTTATGTTTTGCGATGTACATGCATAATTGAATAGTGGGATATGTTAAGGTTGCCTAGATGAACATAGGTCTTGCTCAGAATTGATCAAAACATTTCCAAACTCCCGTAATCGTAAAGTCAAAATTTGAAAATCGAATCCATGTCTCGGATTGCGATGGATATTATGATGAAACATTGTGATGCATGGCCATTGCGATGACTTATTGCGATGGACTACTGCGATGGGTCATTCTGATGGCTTATTGCGATGGGTCATTCCGATGGCTTATTGCGATGGTTCATTGCGATGGGTTATTGCGATGGAACATTGCGATGGTACATTGCGATGGTGCACCCTGGCATCATTGCGATGGCATCGTGATGGTATTGCGATGGCACCTTATTGCGATAGATTTTTACATTGCGATGGAATCCCAATATTGCGATAGAAATTATTGTGATAGCTTTTTGCGATAGGATATTGTGATAGGACAACATTGCGATGGAAATAGTATTGCGATAGAATAATTTTGCGATGGAAAGAATATTAAGTTAGGAGGATATTGTGATGGGATTTTCTTGGAACACCTAACGTAGTGTAGGGTTCTCACCTTTATGCATAAGCTGAGTCATGGTAAGATCAACCGGAGAAACCCATGTGATTCAGCGTGTCACTGTAATGAAACAGAATTGATATTGGAAAATTTTCTAGGGTAAAATTTCTCTTTTCATAGAATTTGCAACATAGTGCAGATATGGTCTTCCTGTTCTTCTCTAGGCTTAGAGGAAATCAGGTTATCCTCAATGAAAACACTGATGAATTTGCTTATAAGTTCATGGAAACTCATCTACTGCTGGAGCATTGATGGGACTAAATCAAAATCATGAATCTAGCATGCCTGAGTCGTGAACGAATAGCAGTCATGGACATGTCCCGCTCTTTCACTCGTCACTGTTGGTAGCATGATCATGAGTTCGATCTTGGAAAAGTGATTAACACTATAAGGTCGATTGGACATGTTGCCAATACGTGGAGGAGAAGAACGGTTATGAATGGTGATTTGTTTAAATCAACGGTAGTCGACACATACTCTCATGGTACCGTCCTTCTCCTTGAAGGTTCTTCTGGAATGTATGGGAAGATTTTGGAATAATCAACTGGCTATGCGTAACAGGACTTAAGTACTCGTGTCTTACTGACAGCTAGAAAATTTTAGCGACCATGGCTAACAACGCACATGCTTGTAAGCATAGATAATTTGTACAGATTTTCCTGATGGAAAATCAAGCTGAATGTATTCAGGAGCCTGCACATTACTGTACATAATTATGGATCGTAGCATGGTGTGCTGTTCATAGTCCATAATTAGGATAAAATTCATCTCGTGTCTGTCCGAGGAAATGTGTTAGCAGCTTGGATCTCATTATTAAGCTGAAGGAAAACCTTCGTATACATGGAGAATACGAATGGCGTCTTTTATGGTTATGAATATATGGTATATGGGTGCAAGCGATGAAAATGTCAACGAGCAATCGTGGCAGATTTTACTAATACGGCGGCGATGGTATTGAAATTATTGCGGTCTGATTAATACATGGCACCACAAAATGGATATACCCTTTGAAGGGTACCCTGAATTTTCTTTAGGATGTTCCAGTATTGGACGTGAGTCGTGTGTCTTGACTCGTGTCTTGGAAAATATACGTATGACATATGTCTTGACGGATGTCTTGACATGTGTCTCCGAATGGGAAACAAATAGAGTTACAATACTAGGTTAATATGCCAAAATTGGCGGATTGATTGGCATGCTAACCCTTGTAATACCCGATCACGTCCGTGACCGTGTTCTATGGTGATTACCAGGATGGTTGCAGTCAAAGTAATGGTTACTATGATCTTGTCTGTCAGTTCCATGACTGTCATTTTCATGACTGTACTTCATGTAACTATTCAGCTGAGTGGCCGGCTGGTACCGGTTCCCACTCATGTGACTGAAAAGACAACTTCAAGGCTTATGACATATGATAAGGTAAGAACATGGATTGTGATGGAAATCCTCCGGTGGTGAAGCATCATCTCGTCCGACCGCTTCGATCTAACGCCTTTGTCTTCGTCTTTTAGGATCTCCAGGTTGTAAACATCATCAGCATCTCGTAGCGTCTCCAACTAATCCACAACATCAATATTTAGTAACATTTCTGAGTTGTGAGCGGCATCAGCATCTTGTAGAACATCAACAAGTGGGCTACGCATGAGATGATTTAGAATCGACTAGTGAATACTCATGGAGTATTGTCAGTGAAATAGACATGGAATATGGTAAGTGTAATACACATGGAATACGGTACTTGGAGTACACATGGAATACACATGAAATGATCAATATGGGTCGATCATCTAACATGATTTATATGGAATAATTGATTAACGTTTGAAGACCAAATTGGGCTGATCATCATGATAGCCTAGCAATATCAGCATAGACATCATTCTGGTTATATAGGGAAAACACCCAGAAGGGTGGTGGATCAAAATCCAACAATGATTATCATGAAAGCATGATTAATGAGAACCAACCATGACTGTCATAAAACCGGATTTAATGAAACCCTTCCATGTTTAGCATGAGGGCATGCTCAACATGACGAGAACATAATCAAAATAAAACTTAAGACATACTAAATCATGAAGATGAAATCATCATGAAAATATTGAAACGAAATTAAAGAGGGAGTATAAAACGTAATCAACATGAAAATGAAGTTAACCATGATAGTATGAAACCATAATCGACATAAAGATCATAAAAATTTTAATGAGTGTTCATGGAATAATATGATTGTAATGAAATAAAATTTTGAAAAAAAAAAATTTCACTGGTGTGAACGACTGGGGTCGACTCCTAAACAAAATTGATATGATTACTCTAATCAGAGCGTAATATAATTAAACATGAAACAAAATTTTATGCCATAATCATGAAAAAAAAATTATGCGTAAAAATAGTGCATAAATGCATGATGTAGTTTATAAAACTTATATGCGCGAAGGTAAACGCCTACGGTCAGTTTACCCAAAACAAAATGATAGGGCGCGGGGACGCCTGTGGGTCGGTCCCAAAGTTAAAAGTTTCGATAAAAGCACATGCGACTAAATAGGGCCAGTCCTGTACCAACCATTACTTAGTCAAAATTCCTGCAACATATGACAAATGATATAAATGCATGAATGCATGAAACATAAATAATTAAAAGTCATTGTCAAAACTTAACAGAAAAAATTTTATGTGAAAAATATGAACTACTGGGGTTCAGTCCACATGGTCACAGTTCACAAGGAACATCTTGCATAGACAATGACACATAACTAAGTATGGATGACGGTTGTACATTCCATATTAGTAAAACGATACTGGTGAAAACATCATGGTTAAAACAACAAGGTGCTGAAAATGTCACAGTTAAAACGAAAAGGTACTAAAAACATCATGGTTAAAACAACAATGCGCTGAAAATATCAATACGTGGAATAACAAACGTTGGCTTAGGAAGCTCCTGGTGACTACCCACTAGTCACAGGTCGAGTTTTAGAGCCTACAGGTCGAAGCCTTGTCTCTGATACCATAATTGTAACACCCCATTTTTGATAAATGTAATGTCACGCGTAAATATGGCGTGTCATCAAAGCATGCAAGGTAATATGTAGTAAAACATACATGACCATAGGGAAAACCAGAATCAAACATCGGTTCCCAAATATAAGCCCAAAACATAATAAAGTAAACGAACTGAATGAAAGACTAAACAAGCACAAATATATGAAGGCAAAAGGAGAAGAAGTCTATGGCAGCTTCCATCCTATGCACGTCCTCCAAATGCTCGAGTCTTGGGTACCTGCCGTTTGGACATGGAAAGGAAAGTAACGGCTGAGCAAAACGCTCAGTGCACGGATATAGACATAGTATGAATGACTGAAACATAATAAAGACTTAATAGCAGCGGAAATGTATAAGTCCTGGAAAACCTGGTATAGCTGAGTAAAACTGGTTCTATAGTTTGAAAAGCCTTATGTTTATCTTGTAAAAAAAAACTGTTTAACATATTTACCATTAGCCCATATAGGTCATGAAAAGGTCACGTGCATGAATACTTAGAGGGGTGACCTCATCATACAAATTAGAGGGGATGCCTCTAATTTAATATACTGGTTTGGGTAGGAGGGATCAGCTCCTTGTGAAGGATGCAAGGCACACACCACATTCACACTGAGTAATCTGCTGAAAACATGTAACTAGGATGCACCCATACGCCCCACATGATAAATAATAATATGGCCAAAACTTGAAAAGGACGCCACGAGCAATCACTCCGCCGTGGGGAAGTCATAACATTGGTGCCTCCAATGTTATGGTTATGGTACCTCCATAACTAGGTGAAACTGGTCATGCTTGTATATGGCTATAGGTATTCTAATTAAACATAAGCAATTCAAAAACATATAAAATATATACTGGGAAAACAGTTGGCTGCATACGGGGAATCCTAATAAGGAAAGAATGTCCATACTAAAAGGACGGGAATCCGTACCTTATGTCCAGTGAACGAAGAAGACGAACGGAAGAGAGAGTCCTACTTCTGAATCACTAACGCTACATGAATACATACGTGTATAAGTATCTGATTACTGAATACGTGCTGGTTTTATGTCATGTCTTAGCTTATTTTATATGTTTAAGTCATGTTCTACTGTTTTAAGCTTTAATTTGTAATTATCTTATATTTTGTTTATTCTGATTAAGTATTACTTGTATTTCATGTATTATTATACTTACTGTGTAATAATAAGTAACTTTCCAAAAATAGCAGGTTTCCTAAAATAGAAAGTTTCCAAAAATAGAAAGTTTCCAAAAATAGAAAGTTTCCAAAAATAGAATTACTGCTTAAAATAGATAAGTTTCTAAAAACAGAAAGTTTCCATAAATAGATTAGCTGCCTTAATTAAATAAGTTTCTAAAAATAGAAAGTTTCCATAAATAGATTAGCTGCCTTAATTAAATAAGTTTCTAAAAATAGAAAGTTTCCATAATTAGATATAAGCTGGTTAAATAAGCTAATTATATAAGCTTAAGTGTTTTCTGATTATTTTCTAAGTCATAATGATATAATGTATAGTTTATTAATTATTACATGTAATTTAAATAAACTATAGGTTAAAAGTATTTAACTAAATGTATCATGTTTTTAATTAAATAAAGTTAAATACATAGGTTAAAACATGTATTATTAATTATTAATAATATAACCTAAGTCATGTTAATTAATTAATTATAACTATGGTTTTTAATAATTAATTAATTATAAAGTCTAGAAAATGTAAAATACTTAGGTTAATAAATCCATGATTTTAATAATTAAATTATAACCTAAGTCATGTTTATTAAATTAGTCATGTCATATTTATTAATTTAATTATAACATATGATTATATAAAAAAAATAATCTTAACATAAACCGTGAACCGGGTCTTGACTAGAAACCATGAACCGGACATGAAATCGACAACATACCCCGAACCACTTCGGGGTTCCCCTTGGTTTGTTGCTGCCGTGGGACCCACACCACCAAACCGGGACCATATGGTCTCGGTGGTGGTTTATTGGCCAAACCGTGACCCCCTTGGGGTACGGTTTAGGCGTCGGCCAAACAAAACACCCCTAAAAACATCCTTTTGATTTACCCCTTAACCAATTACATGTTTAATTTATGTTTTTAATTAGGTTTTTAAAAACATCATGTTCTTATAACTTTTATTAAATCAAATCAAAAAGAAAAGGATTAAAAAGGTATACCGAATGTGTGGATCAATAGAGGATGAACAAACACGAACACTTGTACAATATTCAAGATCAAAATCAACAAGAACACCCCTTTGGTGTGTTTATGGGTGGCGGCCACAAAAGAGAAGGGAAGAACAAAATTAGGGTTTTAATTGTTATCAATAAAGTGTGATAAATGAATGACTTTTTCCCTTAACCCCTTGTTTAGTAAAAATGATGGGCTAGGCCCTTTTCTTGTCCCTAATTTCGTGGATATGGGGCCCACATGGGGTAACCCAAATGTTTTCCGTGTCTAAAATATTATAGTGTGTTCTCGTGTTCGAAATTTACGTGTTTTTAATTAGTTATCGATCGTGACCTAATATATTTATTCGTGTTCGTAATAAATATATATATACATACTTAATTAATATTAGTTCGTGTTTTAATTATGTTCATGATTAATTATTGTTAAGTACTTATCGTGTGTCCGTACGTAATCAGTACTTATCGTGTTTTAACACGTATGCAATACGTAAAATACTAGCACGTGAATGTGATCATACTATATAGGGAAAGTTTTAATCTAGCACGTACGATCTTAAGGGTACTATTCATGGTAAAAGCATGCGGGTTTTACATCGAGCCAACTATTTATGTTTCGAGCCGAGCCCGAGCCCTGTTGAGCTCGGGCTCAGCTCGGCTCGTTTGCACCCCTATTTCCACGTGAACCCTCGTGATTTTGCCTTTGTTCATATTAATTTTGAGGCCGGAAGCATGGTGAAAACACTCCAAAACGTTTGTAAGAGTCTCGACGTTTCTTTCACACCACTTGCCAACAAAAACCGCATCATCCGCAAAAAAACATATGAGATATGTTCAACGAGTTATTAAGTTTCATCCCCGTCAACATACCAACATCCACCACTCGCTGAAATGATATATGAAGGTTTTCCATGATGAGAATGAATAAAAAAGGAGAAAGAGAATCACCTTGTTTGAGACCTTTGAAAAATTGGAATTCTGACGTAGGGCTGCCATTAATGAGGATGGAACCTTTGGAAGACCGCAAACAGCTTTTTATCCAAAGGCGTTGTTTACAACCAAAACCGAACTTTGCTAGAACTTCATCCAAGAAATCCCACCTAACCGAATCGTATGCTTTTTCAAAATTTACCTTAAAAATGAGGGCTTGCTTTTTCTTCAACGAACACCATTTCATAATCTCATAAAGGATGAAAGGTCCATCCATAATTTGTCTACCTAAAACGAACGCGGATTGAACTTCATGAATAAGATCACCTACCGCAGGAGCAAGTCTGTTAGCCAAGATTTTAGTGATAATATTATATAAGCCGCCAATAAGACTAATCGGTCTGAAATCTTTAACCAAATTTGGATTAGAGTTTTAGGAATAAGTGCAACAAAAGAAGAATTACACCCACTCGTGAATACCCCATGTTTAAAGAAATAATTAACAGCCAAAGTCACATCCATTTCCAATATAACCCAAAATCGACGATAGAACCTAAATGTGAAACCGTCCGGACCCGGTGACTTGTCTACACCACAGTCCCAAACAGCCCGCTTTATCTCCTCACGGGTGACTTTTGATTCCAATTCCTCCTGTTGGTCTCGACTGAGTGATTTAGGGAACTCGATGTCTAAAGAAATATCTACAGGACGTGTGAATCTATCTTGAAAATGCTTCAGGAATTTGTCCTTCACAATATTCGGTATCTGTGCTGACTATTCTCTGGTGTTTGGGTTAACTACTAGAGAAGTGAAGATTGCAGCTCCATCAGATTATAGTTGTTCTTTGTCAAATATATGTCTTAATAACAAAAAAGAGTGTAGGCATGTGTACCTCTTTATCCTTATTTGATGTAAATTGTCAAATTTTTATTAATAGAAAATTCACCTTTTCTCTGGAAAAAAGAACATAAAGCGGATGTCATGTGCCCAAATTGTGTCCCTGTGCCATTTTAATCACGGCGTTACGTGATTTAAACTTGTTGATGTTGGCGGTGAAACCAATATATAGACTCTGCGGGGAAGTTTGTTTACCTTTTATCCATTCAAACTTATGCAGTTAGCGATTAATAAGTCAGGTCAGCTTCATTACCCGGAAGGCGTGAGCAAACAGTTGGGTGCAATCCATGTAAGGTGGTTAGTTGAAGTTACACATACTTGATACTGCAACAAAAGGCCACCCAATTTACATATGTTAGATACTGATGTTCGATAAACAGATAAAACTGATGTTCGATAAACAGTTGCATTTCAGAAACTTTATAAAAATAGATAGATCTTATAGCCAAAAAGTGAACCAGAAAAGCCAAAGCTTGCTGTAGAAAAGGTTAAAACGGTACAAATCATCCCAAAAGCAAAATTGACCATAGGCCACCGTTCTTTAACAACACGGAGCACATGACGTCTAGCAAGTAGTAAGTAGTAACATCAACAACTATTAAATCCTAAACAACCAAGATTGGACATAAGATAAGTTAGGTTATATGATTCGGTGATTCACATGAAGATCAATTTCGACGCCTATCGTCTATAATGTTGCGCTCATCCCAGATTGGACAGTTGCACGTAGCTTTCTTCTTGATCCACTCAGCTCCACATGTGTAGCAAAACTCATATCCGCATCTGCAACAGAGCATTCCAAGTTACAGTCATAGTTTACAAGTTAGCAGATGCTATTATACCTTTCATTTTATCAAATCAACATTGTCTTCTTCGTGGAAGTAAAGGGTCTTTAGTAATCAATAAGTCAGTATAAGCGGGGGCTTTGCTTTAGTTTTTCAGTTAGCAAATTAAAGTGTTTCTGTTAGCTAGATTACTAACCTAGATAGTATATATTTACACTAATATGTCAGTGTTTTCACAATAAATATCCATACATTATTGATTGTGTATCTTACAGAATCTGATAGTCACAAACATCCGTCAACAGAAAAAGAAAGTTTAGTGCATGTCTTTCAATCATAGTACGATGATACAAATGAAAAGATTCTAAAAAACTTGGTCGATCCAAATGTTATATTTTGGCCACCCTGCTTTTTCCTTGCCTTTTTCCTTGCCTGGACCACTATAGCCTATAGGGATCGATGAAAGACGGAAAAATTATTTAGAAAAATTGCGACTTTTGAAAACTAGAAAAGCATAGAGACCGGGAAAGAACATAAAGAGATAGCAGAAGCACCTTATACTAAACTGGTTTTACGTGATTAGTAGTTTAGTACTACTGAAAAGCATAGAGATCAGGAAAGAACAATCAACCAGTCACAATAAGTCAATAACAATATTTGACGGATATAAACCAAGAAAATAATATATAGTTCACACATATTTTATCGCAGCTGGAGGTTTCATATTTAGCTTTATACAGAGCACAAAATTGGGCTGACTGGATAACAGGCCAATATGGGCTTAAGTCCACAAAAGTAATCTTAGTGATGGTCAAAAGTCTAAAGGGTCTGGTTGGACCAACCCTCAAAACTTGTTTATACAGCTTTTTTCCAATTCTAAAACAACTAATGTGTTCATTATGATTACAATAACTTATATTATGATTTCAAGTAAGATGTCAACACACTCAAGGGTGGCGTACTGGCAAAAAGATATGTGTGAGGTCTCAAGTTCAGTGTTAGGTGCAAATAACCTTGAAGTGGCCACGCCAACCTTCTGAAGAAGGAAGGCTTTACCGGTTTGAGTCTGTGTAACGGTGATTCAAACCTCGTAAATTAGTCAGTCTACCAAAAAAAGATGTCAACACTGAAATGACTTGATTACCCAATTTTACCATTCCATAAATGATCACACAACCACACATGTGTTTGATTTGCTATGTACCTAAAAAACACTTCTAAAAGAAAAAATCTGTCGTGGAGGTTTTGACTATTATTTTTAGAGGGAAGTGCAAAAATCATCTTTGTGGTATGTCGAAAAATCGAATTACATCTTTCGTTAATTTTTTGGACAACAGTCATCCCTCCGTTAGTGCGCGGGGCATAATACATCCCTAATGGACTAACAGTGCAAATATTTTTCTCGTTAAGAATTAACAAGGTTTAAAAGAGAGGGTATTCTTGTCCTTTTTCTTTTTTCAGGGATGTATAATGAACCTTATCCATAATAGTTTCGAATTTTTGAAGAAAAAATTTATTTTCGGAAAAAAAAGTTTTATTTTCGAAAAAAATTTAATTTTCGGAAAAAAATTTATTTTCGAAAAAAAAAGGTTTTATTCTCGAAAAAAAAAGTTTTATTTTCGAAAAAAAAAAGTTTTATTTTTTCGAAAAAAAAGTTTTATTTTCGAAAAAAAAATTATTTTCGAAAAAAAAGTTTTATTTTCGAAATAACTTGTTTCGAACAAAGAGTTTATTTTTTTTTCGAAAAAGTAAAATCTTTTTTTTTTTAAAGTTTAATTTTTGAAAAAATATTTTTTTAAAATTTTTTGTATCGATAAAAAAAAGTTTAATTTTTGTTTTCGAAACAAACTTTTTAAAAAAAATTAAACTTTTTAAAAAAGTTTTTTATTTTTTCGAAAAAGATAAAACGTTTTTTTCGAAAATAATTTTTTTGTTCGAAACAAGTTTTTTAGAAAATAATTTTTTTTTTAAATAAAACTTTTTTAATAAAATATTTTTTATTTTTTTGGAAACAAATTATTTAAAAAAAAATTTCGAAACAAATATTTTTTCAAAAATTAAACTTTTTTTTCGAAAAAAAAAAAAGATTTTACTTCTTCAAAAAAAGAATAAATTCTTTTTTCAAAATTTTTTGTTTCGAGATAAAAAAGTTTAATTTTTATTTTCAAAACAAACTTTTTTAAAGCAATTAAAGTTTTTTTTCGAAAAAAAGTTTTTTATTTTTTCGAAAAAGATAAAACGTTTTTTTCGAAAATATTTTTTTTGTTCGCAACAAGTTATTTCGACAATAAAACTTTTTTTTCGAAAATAAAACTTTTTTTTGAAACAATAAAACTTTTTTTTTCTAAAATAAAACTTTTTTTCCGAAAATTAAATTTTTTTCGAAAATATTTTTTTTTTTTACGAAAATAATTTTTTTTTTCGAAAATACTTTTTTTTTCGAAACTATTATAGATAAGATTCATTATACATCCCTGGAAAAAGAAAAGGACAAGTATACCCTCTCTTTTAAACCTTGTTAATTCTTAACGAGAAAAATAGCACCGTTAGTCCATGAGGGATGTATTATGCCCCGCGCACTAACGTAGGGATGGCTGTTGTCCAAAAAACTAACGAATGATGTAATTTGATTTTTCGACATACCACAGGGATAATTTTGCACTTCCCTCTTGTTTTTAAAATAAACTTTAAAGAAATACTATATCCGCCTAGTCTCGTACACAGTGGCGGAACTAGGAAATTGAAATGTGCGGGGCAAAATTTTTTTTTGCCAATTGCGAGGTGAAAAAGACATGAATCGGAACGAAAAATCAAGTATTCGTACTTAAAAATGAAGAATTTATAAGTTTTGGAGTGTTAAAAGTTGGACTTTAGTGTGTGAGTGGGGGCATTTTGGATTTCGAGTGGGGGGCATATTAAAAGACACTCAAAATTACACTAAAATTTCATCGTATCGGGCTAGCAATGGGGGGCGCCGCCCCCCACAGCTACTACATGCATCCGCCCCTACTCATACACATCTTTCTACTTATTTTCCTATTGTTTAGGTGTCAATCACTCAACGGTGAGGAAGATAAGTTTATGGATGGTTGAGACTTAAGGCTAGACACAACGGGAGTCGAGTGACTCGGTTGCAACCGACGTCGCATTCGGTTGAGTTGTTGTGGCGACCGAATCGGCCTACTCGGTCGAGCAAATTAGACTCCTCAAACGATCGAGTTTGCAAAATGGAATAAAGGGAAAAAGGGTACTGTTGCTAGCCGTTGGGTTCAAAAACAAAAAAAAAAACTTTTTTAAAAAATTTAAACTTTTACACTTATAAATACTTAACCATTTCTTCCAATTTTTTCACACATTTACATTCAAATTTCTATAAATCACATAACTATCCAACATGTCTAGCAAGAGAACCTCCAAAACAAAAACCAAAACCCCAAAATCCCGAGTTCGTCAAGAAACCGTCCCCCATATGACGCTGGATTCGGATTTTCGATTATCCGGCGTGGCACCTAACTTCCGGTTTAGACGTGTCGGATTTGAATATTGTTCACCGCAACCATCTTACCCAAACTATTCAAACCGTCCATTCTATCCCCCACAACGTGATAACAACCGACAACCTTTCTATGAATCTCTAACGGGTGTGTATCGTCGTACTATGGATTCTTACACTTCTTCGCATCTTAACCCGTCGTACTATGATTTTAAGGAAATGATGTATAATCAAGACTACTTTGGCGATCAACGTGCAGGTGGGGTAACTAGTCAAGATCAGTCTACGGGTCATATCACGGTGCAGTTAACCTTGACGAAGACGAGGAAGAGATGTCATCAATTAAACCTAAGAAGCCCTCTAAACGTGATTCGAAAGCCAAGTCGGATGTGTCGAATGAGCCGCCAAAAGAATGGACAAGTGAGGAAGAGGTTGCCTTGTGCAAAGGTTGGTGTCATGTTTCCTAGAATAGCAAGGTTGGGAACAGTCAAAAAACAAAGGGTTTTTGGAAAGACGTAGTGAAGTACTTTGAAATTGAGACGGGTTCGGCTAGAGGGTACGACGCGGTTGTAAGCAAATGGAAAAACGTTGAGCGTACTCATGATAGTGGTGCCAATGATCTCACATTCTCACCGATTTCCAAAAAGCTTGTGCTGAATTCAAAGTGACTTACATAAAACTTTTACGTATCTGGAGGCGTGGAAAGTGCTCGAAGATCACCCACGTTGGCATGAGGTTGAGATGTCAAAGTTTGCAAAAAAAAGTAATAAAAAATCCAAGAATTCTGAAACCACTTCTGGTTCTGGGCACGCTGGTTACATGAATTTGAACGATGATTCAGAAGATGAGAAGGAAGAGACTCAAGAATATCGGCCAATGAGTCGTGATCAAGCTAAAAAGCTGTCATGAGACAAGTCTTCATTTGTTGATCTTGTAACCAACAAATGGGAGAAAATGAAAGACATTCGCTGGGAAAAAAGAAGCAGCAACAAGATGGATACTTTACCTTCAAGAAACGGGAGTTTGATTTGCATGAGGCAGCTCAATGGGAAGTAGCGGCCTTGAAAAGAGAAGAGCTCGAATTAAAGCGTCGAGAAATTGAGCTTGCTGAAGAAAAAAAACGAGATAAGGACTTATTGTTGTACAACACAGAAATCAACCCCAATTTGCCTCTAGTCTACCAACAAGCCTGGCAACAAATGAAAGACAAAATCAAGAAGACGCACAATTTAAATTACTACTCCCTCTGTCCCATATTAATAGTCTAGTTTATTCTTTTGGGACGTCCCAAATTAACAGTCCACTTCCAAAAATAGATTAAAAAAATAAAAATTAAGTTTACTATATCACCCTCACTTGAAGTTATTATTACAAACAATAAATAAGTTGTAAATTAATTAATTAAGGATAAAATTGTCATTGTGTAAAAAGTAAGAGAGAAAAAACTGAAAAAGTGTTATTTTTTATTAAACTTCGTGTTTTTTGTCGGTGGAATATTATTATGAGACGGAAGGAGTAGTATTATTGTAGTGTTTTTTCAGTGTAATGTTTTTTTATTGTAATGTTTTTTTATTTGAATTATTATGTTATGTTTATTTTAATTAAATGTAATGTTTTTATTAAATTTAATGGTTTTTTTTTTTTTAAAAAAAAAATTCAACTAGGTCGCCTTGTTGGGACAAATAGGTCGCACTATGTCGCCGTAAAAAGAAAGTTAACGCGCCAAAAAAATCAGGGTCGCACAAGGTCGCTGTCGTGTCCAACCTAAGTGGTAGAAAGATATAGTGTTTCTCTAAGCTATTAACATTCGTCAACACTAAATAAAGGGGGTGTTTGGGATTACATATTGCTTCAAAATTCACAAAATAAGCCAAATAACGCTAAGGGGGTGTTTGTTTTAGCTTATATAGTGGGCTTATAAGCTTATTAGCTTATATAAGATTATAAGCCGAAATCAAGTATTTGGTTAAGCTTATATAAGTAGGCTTATAAGCTTATATAAGAGAGTTTTGGTAAGCCAAGCATTTGTAGCTTATATAAGGATAGATGACTTATATAAGAATATTATATGAAAAGACATTTATACCTACATTTAATATTTAAATCCTTTTTATTTTTTATGTACCTTTTTGTTATTTTACCTTATTAACTATATAAGCTAAACCAAAAAATTAAGAAAGGCTTATAAGCTTATTATATGTAAGTCATAAATGGCTTATATAACATTATATAAGCCCAATACATAAGTTTAACCAAACACCCCCTAATTATTTCTTTCTCAAAAATGCAATCGGCCAATGAGCACTCAAATTCCAAACTAAGGGGTGTTTGTGTTTGGCTTATATGTGAGCTTATGAGCTTACTTGAATTTGGCTTATATTTCATAAGCACCAATTTTCTGTTTTATTTTGGTACTTTTGGACTTATATAAACCCAGAAGTCTAAAGAAAGCCGAAAAATTAAGGCTTGGGAAATATAAGCTGAAATCAAATAAGCTCATAAAGCCACATACAAGCTGAAACAAACACCCCCTAAATCCCTTATATAAATTAATAATAAACATATGCGCTAAAAAGCGAAAGACTCAACCCTTCAACCCCAAACTAACTGCAACACTCAACCCTTCATAAACCAGATTAGTATCACAAAACACATGAACACGCTTCAACCCCAAACTAACCGCAACACTCAACCTTTCAATCACACTTTTAAGCTCCAAAATCTCTTCAGCATTAACCGCAACCCCTTTCTTAAGCTCAAAAACACAAATAATACGCATATCATATATCGCCACACCAATCCCTCCGACTCAACTAATGTATTTCCAGAAGCATTTTCTGCAAGTTGGGTGACCTGACAAGAGATTGCATCTCTTGACAGTTTGATATCATTTTGCCTCACAAGATATGCACCATAATAATCAAACTTTCTTTGAATAAGGTTCAATTGGTCAACCAATGTCACTGTCAGGTTGTTTGTTGGTCGCCTTTTACCCATGACTTGCAGGGCAAAAAATAACATCAATCAAAATATCCAATAGGTCTGTAAATACATAAGATTTGTAATATAGACAATCATAACAGATGAGTTACAATTACCAATACAGTGGGCAGAACATAATATTATAATGTAGAGCATCAAATGCGTGATGTAAATAAGGGAACAGAACAGAGGCAAACTTTATTATAACTCTTTACAAAAATGAACGACAAAAACCAATTTGCTATACATCTAATTTAGTTTATACTACCTGATTTGACATATGGAAACTAAGCTTAATAATTTTTTAAACTAACAACAAAAATCAGCCTAGATTAAATAGTTGGGATACGTTTGAATTAATTATAATTAACTTAGTAGTTACCATTGAAATCTAAGAATAATCTGAATAAGTCATAAATGTAATAACAAAAGAAACTAGATCTACCTTTTCGAAAGCATCTGTTACAACAAAGATGGCAAGAAAATCGCCAAGCCACGTGCCACACACGCCTTTCATGCCCAAAGTTCATGGCTGGTCCAAATAGACTATAAAAGATCGAGTAGCAACAGCAAGTGAGGTTTTGAGAAAGAAAGACAACAGATTCTTTGTTGGCGGCTTGTTGTGTATGTTAGGGTTAGGGTTAGGGTTAGGTTAAATAAAGGGTTTTTGAATGGGCTATACGTTTTTGTTAAGACTTTTGGATGGGCTATACATTGACGTGGCTAGAACATTATTAGACTTTTTGGATAAAACCCAACTAATATTGGGCTACACATTTGCTAAAAATAATTGCACTAAATTTACAAGCCAACCGGATTTTCTAAAATCAACCTATATATTCGGTTTTCGGTTCGATTTTAATTACAGAAATGTAAATCAAAAAACCGAAGTTATATAAATATTTATATATTTTATATATTTATATTAAAAAAATCATTAAAACTCGTTGGTATTATATTATTTTAATTTCTTAAGTTTAAAAAAGAAACCACCTCTAAAAAGAACCGAACCTCCCTAATAGAAAATATTATGATTTAATGATTTCGGATGCGTGTAAATGAGCGACACCTGAAGGTGGTTCGGGTGCTGGTGGTGGTGTGGTGGGTTGTGAGATGGTTATGGCTTCTTGGAGCTAGAGATGATATGCGAAATCGAGGTCGGTGCCGACGGCTATGGCGGCGGTGAGTTCGCGGCGTTGCTCCGAGAGGAGGAGCATTGTGTCGTCGTCGATGTCCATGGTGGTCATGACACGTCACCACAAATGTGTTTTGTTTTTAGTTTTACTATGCTTTTCCAGTGACTTTGTTTGTTTTATTTATGGTTTGGAATCACATGTTGTTTTTTTTCTTTTTTTTTGACTTTGTTCGGGTAGCATTCTCTATGAGTCCATGGTGTGGAACTCTCAAGTGCGAGCTTAGTCCAACCATCACGCGTGGTACCCGGGTGTGACGCGGGTTACATTCTATTTATAGTCACGAAAAATAAACCTTTTACAAAATCGGTTTTTTTCTCGACACGTACAACACTCATTTTTACCTGACGTAAGACACCTTAGTACTAATAATCATAAAAATAATTTTTTTTTGCAACATCCTATTACTAAACCTAGATCCGCCAGTGTTGGTGGTAGATCTAGTGACCGTTACATCCGGTGTTAAGCTAAGCGTAATTGTTGGGCCAATGAAAGTTTTAACTATGGCCCTGTCTAGATTTGTTTAAATTAGACTAAGTGTTGAAAGGTCGCTGAGAAGACCAGCGACAGAGACTAGACCAATGGAAGGCAAAGCCTCAGCTGGCACACCAGGATCATTCAAGTCAAAGACAACGTCAGAGAAGTCGAAGACAATCTGAAGTCAGACTCACCAGCGATTATGGATAGCTGGGATGTCAAAGGAATGCACTGGTGTTCAAGGATCTCTGAGTTGACAACACTCAGAGATCACTTAAGAACCCTAGAGACTTGGATCAAGCAAAGCTTATCCAACCCCTTATAGTTTAGGCGGGAGAATCTTACAAGTGTTTTGAGCGGGACAAAACAAGAGATTCAAAGTCAATGCCTAGTACGACCTAGTGGGACAAAGGTGAACAGTTGGCAGAACTGTTTACCTAAAGTAGTTAAAGGCATGTCTCGATTTGGACATGCATTTAATACGTTGTACTCTTCCATTCAGAAGATGACACGTATCAACTACCCCCACTAAGGATACAACCTCGTACCACTATAAATAGGGGATGAGAAAGAAGTTAAGATTCAACCCTTGTGCTTGGAATCTTTATCTAAGTTCTTTCTCCCACTTGAACCACTGAGGCCTCAGCTGTCCATCAGCGACTCGTTGGTTCACTTGTAAACTTGAGTCTCGAATCAAGTTTACTTGTTCTAGGGTTCATTTCTTGTTGTTATTCAACAGGTGTATTCATAACACTTTGTAATACTTTGTTGATAATAGTTAATAAAGGATTACTCGTTTGAAAAGTATATCTATTGTGTGTTATTGTTTTCGTGTCTTAGTTTCAACAATTGTTGTATTTTGGGACTTTCAATTGGTATCAGAGCGGTTTGATTTATAAAACCTTTCTAAAAACCGTTCTTGTTTTTAAAATCAAGATCCAAATATGACTGAAACTATGCCACCTATCCCACCTCCATTTGGTCAATCAAACCAAGCAAATACTTCCACAAACGCGCCAGCCACCACATCCACTACCATGCCTACACCTGTTGTAAGCACTGGTGTGAATGAGGATGATCTTCCACAACTTCTTGATAATCGTGGAGGGTCACATGTGTCTAATGTGCCAGCGTTTGATGAAGAAGATTTCTCAAGTTGGAAAAGTGAATTTCTTATATACTTAGATGGCTTAGAACCCTTCTTGTTTGAAATCTTAGAAAATGGTCCTTACGTACCACTGGCTATTACCTCTACACCAGAAAGACCCATTAAGAAACCTGTTAAGCAATGGTCTCCAGCTGATAGACGTTTGGCCAACCAGGACAAGAGACTTAAGAGTATCATAGTCTCTTGCCTACCCAAGAACATCATGAAGTCCATTATCAAATGCAATACCGCACAAGAAATGTGGACTGAGTTGGTTCTAGGGTATGAAGGACCAGAAGAGACCAAAGAGACCAAAATCCAAGCATTAAGACTTAAGTTTAACGCTTTTAAAGCCCTAGAAACTGAGACTGTTTCTCAAACTTACACTAGACTTAAGATCTTGCTGAATGATTTAGGTAACAATGGGGTTGTTCTACCCAAGGCTGAGGTTAATGCCACATTTGTCAATAGTCTGCCTAGGAAATGGCTTAGTCTTAACCAAACCCTGAGAGAAAATAATGCCATAAAGAATGATACTCTTGCTCAACTATTTGGTAGATACAATTATGAAGAAGGACTGATTGACTCTATTTACAAATCAGAGACTGATAGGTTTACTTCTCCTATATCTGGGTCAAAAGCTCTTGTTGCTAACCACTCTTTTCAGGATAGTGACTCTGACGTGGAAGAAGACACAAGAAGTAGTCAAGAATTCCTTGATGAATTACATGCTGAATTCCATGACAGAGCCCTCTTAGCTGACCAGAAGAGATACTACAAAAGATCTGGTAGAGTTGGTGCTGCCAAGATTGACAAATCCAAAGTGTCATGTTACACTTGTGGAAAGACTGGTCATTTCCAAAAGGACTGCTGGTCAAACAAGACATCTTCTCCCAGCTTTCCATCATCCAGCAAAACCAACAGCAAAAAGAAGTTCTCTTCCTCACCTTTCAAGCAATCCTCTCTCAGTGACTCTAAGGGTAAAAAGGACTACAAGGTAAAATACAAGGCCTTGAAAGCTGAGCTGATTAAACTCAACCAGAAAGCTGATGATGCAGCCAAGAAGAAAGATAACAAAAAGACTGAAAAAGGTCTGATAGCTGCTTCTTTTGACTGGGATGATGAACCCCTCACCTCTGAGGATGAAGGAACCACTACCGTCAGAGCCTTCATGGCTGTTGCTGATGAAGAACCAGCAGTCGGTAAAAGTGAGGCAAGATCAGGCCAATGGGTGGACATCACCATGAAAAAGGTACAAAGATTACTTTCTATGCCTGAAGGTCCTGACAGAGACCATGTCAGTGACTATACTTTTGTTGACCTCCATTTTGTTGAAGAACAAAGAAAAAGTCTGTTAAATAAGTTTCTAAATCTTAAAACAGAACTGAATCTTTGTCAATCTGAACTAGCTAATCTTAAACCTTTTGTGAACATGGCTAATCAACTTCAAAATGAGGTCAGCAAGTTGTCCATTGAAAATGAATCTTTGACTGATGAAAACGCTGATTTGAGAAAAACCATTAAAAAATGGAACCTTGGCCAGTCCACTGTGGAAGAAATAGTTGCTGAAACCATTCCAGGAGATGTGGTTCAAGCCATAGGAGGTAAGGGTAGGTTCAAAAACCACATTCCTGTGCCCAGTGTTAAATTTGTCCCATCAGAAGTCACTTCTCCTAACTCCACCTCTGTGGTTGAGAAGGACTCTGACAAAGAATCTGACGCATCAGCTACTCCCAAACTTGCTGGTGCTAACCCATCAGATTCCTTGCTTGGCCCAAAACCTGTTCTCAAAACCTCTGGGAACCTCACTTCCAAAGTTGCTGATAAAGCACACAAGAAGGTTTATGTGGCCAAAAACACTGACATACCCACTTCTTCCCCCGAAGAGTTATCTCCCACCAAGAAACTTCTCCTCACCCTGATGGAAGAGGTAAAAGGGTTGAAAGAAAAAATCAACCCCAAGGATAACAGTCCTTCTGTTAACTCCCTTGGTGAAAGCTCCAGCAGCTCAAAGGGGAGAACGTCTTTCAGGCCTTGCAAACACTGTGGGTTCAAAAATCATTCCTCAGATGATTGTTCCAAGAGACCCAAGTGTATCACATGTGAGTCCACTGAACACTCTTCTAGAGAGCATGAGGAGATCATCGCTGTTCAGAGAACTCGAACACAGCTTAGATCTAAGACCCCTCACAGGCCCTCTAGAAGACCTGAGCAACCAAAATCCAGAGAAAGTTCTCAGGGATACAGGCCTAATCCTCCCTGCAAATATTGTGGTTTTTATGACCACCACTCTGATGAGTGTGAACATTACCCTGGTTGTGACATCTGTGGCAGCATGCGACATGAAACCAGGGATTGCAACCAAAGAGGGGGAGAAAGGCCCAGAAGACCCAATGTCGCCAGTCAGCGACAGCATGGACCCACTGGAAAGTGGGTTCATCATAGAAACTAATCTGGTTTGTTATATCTATGCAGGCATACCTAAAGAAATCTGTTTGGTATTTAGATAGCGGGTGCTCCAGACACATGACAGGAATTAAACAATATCTGCATAGATATAAGAAGGAGCCTGGTCCAAAAGTAGTCTTTGGGGATGACTCCTCAGGGGCCACTGAAGGATATGGCTCAGTGGATTGCAATGGAATTACCTTCACAAGGGTCGCCTATGTAAATGGTTTGAAGCACAACCTTATTAGCATCAGTCAACTCTGCGATGCTGGGTTTAAGGTTCTGTTCACAAAGACCCAAGGAACTATCTTCAATCAGAACGATGATGTCGTTCTAATTGCACCCAGAAGAAGGGATGTCTATGTCATTGACATGACGTCATCCCCTGAAGGAGAGAACACCTGTCTCTTTGCCAAAGCATCTGATAGCGAAAATTGGCTCTGGCATAAGAGACTCTCCCATCTCAACTTCAAAAACATCAACAAACTGGCAAAGAATGACTTGGTAGCTGGACTTCCCTCTCTGACCTTCAGCAAGGACAGACCCTGCTCAGCCTGCGAGAAAGGGAAGCATCACAGGGCTTCATTCAAAACAAAACAATCATTCTCCATTAACAAGTGCCTTCATCTTCTTCACATGGACTTGTTTGGACCAGTTAAACCTCAATCCCTCAATCACAACAAATATACCTTGGTCATTGTAGATGAATTCTCTAGATACACATGGGTATTCTTTCTTAAGAGAAAGAGTGATGCTGCTGAAAGAATCATGTCCTTCATCAGAGAAATAGAAAACCTCAATGACTGCAGAGTAAAGGCTATCAGAAGTGACAATGGCACAGAATTCAAAAACCATGCCATGGAAGCCTTTTGTGATGAAAAGGGTATATCACAGAACTTCTCAAACCCAGGAACCCCTGAACAAAACGGTGTCGCTGAAAGAAGAAACAGAACACTCATTGAAGCTGCCAGAACGATGCTCAGCGAATCCAGACTTCCTAAACAATTCTGGGGTGAGGCTGTGTACACAGCATGCTACACACAAAACAGATCCATTATTGTGAAGAGACATGGCAAGACCGCTTATGAAGTGTATAGGAAGAGAGCCCCTGATGTAAGCTACTTCCATGTCTTTGGTTGCCCTGTTTTCATTCACAATTACAAAGATCACCTGGGTAAATTTGATGAAAAATCAGATGATGGATTCTTCCTTGGATACTCTCCCACCTCCAGATCCTTCAGAGTATTCAATATTCGCAGGCAAGAACTAGAAGAGTCCATTCATGTCACCTTTAATGAAGCTGACGCTGTCATAACACACACCAACTCAGAGGACTGTGACATTGACTTCAACGAAGTTAAATCTTATCCCAAAGATGATTTCTCAAATCCCAAGGAATCATCTCAAAGTCGTCACAAGGATCTCCCATATGTTCAAGCTTTTGATCCTCACTCCATCTCTGACATCACTCCAGAGACTGTTGGTGTTGAATCTCTTACTCAAATCTCTGAAGAAAATGTTGATCCTGTCACTTTGGATATTCAATCAGATGAAGAGATCATGGACGAAGAGATTACATGTGATGAACCTCCATCACTCCCTGAACTTGAAGTGACTCCTGATCCCACAGAGACTCCTGCTCCACAATCCAAATGGAGTAGGAACCAAGATATTCTTCTAGTTAATATTCTTGGAGAACCCTCTGAGGGAGTCACCACCAGAGGAAAATTAAAATCTCTGGAAACCGCCTCTGCAAATGAATGCCTGTTTGCAAATTTTCTCTCTGAGGATGAACCTAAGAACGTGGCTGCTGCTCTGCTTGATGAAGGCTGGGTTGTTGCCATGCAAGATGAACTCAATCAGATCAAGAGAAACAAGGTGTGGACTCTGGTTAAAGCTCCAGCTGATAAGCAAGTGGTTGGAACAAAATGGGTCTACAGAAATAAAAGGGATGAAGCTGGTATGATTGTAAAAAACAAGGCTAGGCTTGTGGTGCTGGGATATAACCAATCTGAAGGAATTGATTATGATGAAACCTTCGCACCAGTGGCCAGGTTGGAAGCCATCAGAATCTTCCTAGCCTTTGCAGCTTATATGGGTTTCATGGTTTATCAGATGGATGTGAAGAGTACCTTTCTTAATGGGAAACTTGCAGAGGAAGTATATGTCAGTCAACCCCCAGGGTTTGAAAACAGTGACTACCCAAATCATGTCTGCAGACTTCACAAAGCACTCTATGGGCTGAAACAAGCGCCCAGAGCCTGGTATGAAACCCTCTCAAAATTCCTTCTTGAAAATAAATTTGTCAGAGGTACCATTGACCAAACCTTGTTCACCTATAGGTCCAAGGGTGACGTCATATTAGTACAGATTTATGTGGATGACATAATTTTTGGTTCAACCAATGTTAACTTGAGCAAACAATTTGCCAAACTTATGACCAAAAAATATGAAATGAGCATGATGGGGGAACTAACCTTTTTCTTGGGTTTTCAAATCAAACAAAATTCAAAAGGAATTTCTATTTGTCAAGAAAAGTACGTTAGAGATTTGCTCAAAAAGTATGATCTGTCTGACTGTGCATCAGTGAAATGCCCCATGCTTCCTCCCAACAACTTGGGAGCTGATGACTCAGGGGTCTCTGTTAATGAGACCTTATATAGAGGCATGATTGGGTCACTGATGTATCTCACAGCAAGTAGACCAGACATACAATTCTCCACTTGTCTCTGTGCTAGGTACCAAGCTAACCCCAAGGAATCCCACCTTGTAGCTGTCAAAAGAATTTTCAGGTACTTGAAAGGATCTCCCTCATTGGGTCTCTGGTACCCAAATGGTTCAGGCTTCGACCTCAAAGCTTACTCCGACTCAGATTACGCTGGGTGCTGCCTTGACAGAAAGAGCACCTCTGGTAGCTGTCAAATCCTTGGAGGAAAGTTGGTATGCTGGAGTGCTAAGAAGCAAAACTCTGTGGCTATGTCATCAGCTGAGGCTGAATATGTTGCGGCCGCTGGTTGCTGTGCACAAGTTCTCTGGATGAAAAGTCAGCTGGCTGACTATGGAATTAACTATGAGCAAGTTCCTATATTCTGTGACAACACCAGTGCCATAGCCATCTCCAATAATCCGGTACTTCATTCCAGAACCAAACATATTGACATCAGGTATCACTTTATCAGAGACCATATTCTAAAAGGTGATATTGAGCTACATTTCATACCCACTGAGTACCAGCTCGCTGACATTTTCACTAAGCCGCTGGCTGAGCCAAGTTTTACTAGGCTTGTCGCTGAGCTGGGAATGCTCAATATTGTCAAATAAATCTGATGATGACCTCTGTCTCTGGGCATTTAAGGGAATTGAATGTAACGAGGTAGTTACATTTCAATGGGAATGTTTTTAATCAGATATTAAATTCAAATGATTATCTCTTTATGCCACCAACTTTCCCGCTTTCCAAGGGGACAAGTATACCATGAAAGGTCAAGGGGACCCACAAGTTTCTGAAAAAGGTTAATCTTTGCATTTAATGCTCTTATTGGAAAACGGCTAAACCTTTTAAAACCCTTGACCCAAAATTATTTTTGTCACTTTGAAAATTTTCTCTCACACATTCCTTCTCATCTTCTCCATTCTCTCACCACCTTCAAACTCACATCAATGGCGTCTTCTTCACCAAACCAAACCTTCGTTGTACAAGCCGCCACAAACGTTGATTTCGAGATCTCAGGTGGCAAGATTGCTTTAAATAACTGTGTGGCCCTTCTCGAACACAACAACCCACTCTACCATCCGTTGTTCCAATTCCTCAAGAACTCCACCATTGGCGAAGCTATCACCAAGGAACCCTCCACTTGTTACTCTTAATACCTTCGAGAGTTCTGGTACAGCGCTGAAGTCGATCCATCCTCTTCCCAAATCACCTTCAACCTTTCCACCCATCCTCAACCTCTCACCTTTGATTTCACAACCTTTGCCACAGCCATTGGACTCCCTTACAACAACAATATATCAGCTTTACCCACCAGTGCCACAGTGAGAAAAGCTCTGGCCACCCTTCAGCCTCATGATGATCAGGAAAACCCTTTCACTGCTGCTGGCTTCCAAAGCAAATCCCTCATTAAGGTCAATTACTTCTCTCCCACATGGAGAACGCTGATGCTGTACATTGTCAAATGTCTGGGAGGGAACACTGGCTCTCACGACCAACTGAATGGCTCCCAACTGGCCATTGCCTACAGCTTAATCTGGGGTTTGGACATAGGGATCGCTCACATTCTTTACACCGATCTCATTGCTAAGTTGGAAAACAAAGGAAAGAAGAACCGTGGGGCCACCATCTGCTACACCAGATATCTTTCTCTTGTCTTAGAAAATATTCTTGGTGACTTATACACTGATGACACTCTACACTCCTTTCCCTCTCATCACATCACCGCTGCATCACTGAAAGCTCCAACTGAAGATGAAGTGCCTCTTACCAGGCACATGATGAAAGTTGCTGGACTACTTGCTGAGGATGATGAGCCCTTGATCCCTCAACCTGAGGTGAATGCTGAAAGCACGATTGATAAGTCTCTGTCCAAGACCTCTGTGCAATCTACTTCTCAGCCCAAGGTGCTTAAGGAAAAGAAGAAGAAGAGGAAAGACATCCCCCTTTCCTCTGAAACCCCTTCTGTTAATCCTTCAAAGAAGACAAAGACGAAGAAGAACCCATCCCCTTCTCTGGTGGATGTGGTAGAAGAGCCCATTGCTGACAAACAACCAGCGTCTAGTGTCTCCATGTCAGCAAAGACAACTAAGATCCCTCTCCACGCTGATATCACTCAGGTATTAGTCTGACCTTTATTTTTCCTCTCAGAGGTCCACATGCATTCACTCTCATTTTCTGTAGGAGAGAGTGATGTATTTTAGAGTCTGCCTCAACTCTTAGCGTGTCTGTGTCAGCACCTAGACCTTTAGGACTCTCTGTACACTCTGTCTTCACTAGGAAATGATTCACTTGTGCTTCTAACGCACCCCGATGATCCTTCAACCTCTGGACTGTGCTCTTGGCAAACAACAACCTGAGCACATATAAGTCCCGACCCAGAGTCTCTGCACTTCTCACTGACTCTGGGTCCCCATCATTAATAAAAGAGTCCCAAAGAATTTATTCTTTGGAAAGGCTGAATCATCACCCTCAGTCTTTCTAGGGGCAGCGATAAAAGGCGACCATCACCCTCATATTAATTCACAATCAAAAGAGTCCCAGGGATTAATCCCTCAGGGGGAGCTGGATAATCACACCCAGCTATCCCAGGGGCAGAGAAAGGCGACCATTCCCATATCATTTTCACAATAAAAGAGTCCCAAGGAGAAATCCTTCAGGGGGAGCTGGATAATCACACCCAGCTATCCTAGGGGCAGCGAACGGCGACCATTCACCTCATAACTTTCACATAAAAAGAGTCCCAAGGAGCAATCCTTCAGGGGGAGCTGGATAATCACACCCAGCTATCCTAGGGGCAGCGAATGGCGATCCTTAACATACCTATTTCACACTTAAAAGAGTCCCAAGGAGAAATCCTTAGGGGGGGCTGGATAATCACACCCAGCTTTCCTAGGGGCAGCGACTGGCGATCTATAACTGCATTATTTTTCACAACTGGTTACTAATAACTCTTATCATAGGCTCACAATCTTCATCAGGAACAACTTAACAATGATGATTACTTGATTGTTGATGACAATTCCGCTGAAGGTGCCACAATTGATCTTGATGCCCTCTCAGACTTCGAATCTCTGCCTGATGATGAAGTTCTTATTATAGAGGAAGGCCCCTTCACCTCTGACTTTGAGGAAATGAGCACTGATGACTACAACCTGTCCTCCATTGAGCTGACACCGGTCTCTGTCCCCTCCCTTCCTAATGTTCAAGAACTAGCTGCCAAAAGGCTATGGGAACAGAGACTTAGCTCCCCTACACCTGTTCCATTTCCCACCTTGCCAAGTGTCATGGAGCTGGGGGCTAAGCAACACCTGGAATACCTACTCTCACGCAAGTCAGCACAAGTCCCACGAATGAAAGATGTACAGGAACTGGCTGCTGAGGCGTTATGGGAAAAGAGAGGGGATATCAGCATCACGAAACCCAAAGTCACAAACGAAGCTCTTCTCTCTGAAATCCAGACCCTGACTCATGCTGCTGAGGAGCTTACTACAAACTTAGAAACATCACTCACTTCATCAGTGGAGTCTTCCATGACCGCAATGCTTCCGCAACTGCTGAACAACGCTCTGAAGGCACAACTACCTGACCTAAACAGCCAGAGTCTTCAGACGTACATACCATCTGCTCTAACCTCAGCGGTAAAGGCAAATGTTGCAGCTATAGCTCAGGCTGCTGAACCCTCAAGACGTCTTCTTCAGGAACTTCTCCAAGGTGAACTCAAGGAAATTTGCATATTTGTTCACCAGGAGTTCCTTCGTTTCAATAAGGCAGGTTCAGGCAGAGCACCTGCTGGGGCTATGCCTGAGGGGGAGAAGTCTGCCTCCTCTTCTGAAGAAGAAGCTGATGATGCTATATCTACGGGGGAGCAGCAGAAGAAAAAGCCTACACCTGAAATACCAACACCCACTCCACTGAGATCCTTCAAGCCTGTTGCTGATTCTGCGAAAGATAAAGGTAAAGGGATTGCTGTTGAGCAACCTGAAATTACCCTACACTCCCTTCAAGCTGAAGGTGGATCCAAACCCTCCAAAAACTCTGACCTAAACAAATTCAAAAGCGCTGATGAACCACCACTCACCCCAGAGCAAGCCAAAGCCCAAATCCTTGAACATCAAAGGTTAGCAAATATCAGGGCTGCTGAACTAAGGAGCAAAGAAGCTCTGGACAAGCTCTCTCCCTCTGCTAAGAAAGCTCAACTGGCTAAACTCAAGGAACTGGAGGTTAAGAGGAACAACCTCTTAACAGAATATCAAAGACTGGTCAACCAGAGATCTGAACCCGGTCGTATCACCAAGTACACATGCTTCACCAACAAAGACAAAAAGGTGGTAATGACTATTTATAGGGAGAATGACATGCAGAATTATAAAGTCTCCAGCGACTTCAAACTCAGAGATCTGAGCCTCTCTGAGTGGTTGGAAATACTATCTCTTGCCCAAAAGAAGACTGGGCCTGGTCCTGCCCAAATGATGAAAAACATTCAAGCAAAACTCAATTGGGTAAGAGATACTGCAAAGAAGCTGAAGGTACCCCTACCTCCACAGCTTTCCTCTCAATCATCTTCTCAGACACAAAGAAAGAGAAAAACACCAATGGGGCCTCTGACAGAAAGGTTGGTCACTGAAGATGTAGTGGTCGATGGGATGCTCAGAAACTTGGTCCTTCCCAAGGAAATCACCAAACCCATAGAAGGCCAAGTTTACACTGAGCCAGAGGCAGGTATGGTATTTATGAATGGTAACTGTGATTATGCTTTTCAGCGTTTGAATGAGCTACCTCTGGCATCAACCATTCAGCTGATCAGACTCAAGCAGGGCATCCTTAGAAATTGCAAAGAAGCTGATGAGTTCGATTTTGAAATTGAACTTGTCATTAACTCTAGGAGTGACAAAGTCGAAGCCCAGAGAATCTGTGATCAAGGTCTTGATCGCTGAAAAACCTATTTATTTTTGTTTATGTTTTCACCTTAGGGTGCTATTGTAATAGACTAGGTTCTTTCTGATTAATAAAACTTTGAGGTATGTTTGTTAAATTATGTGTAAGAAGAAGCTGTGTACTCACTTACAATAATTTTAGACTTAGTATAATTTATAAACAAATAGGGGGAGATTGTTGGGCCAATGAAAGTTTTAACTATGGCCCTGTCTAGATTTGTTTAAATTAGACTAAGTGTTGAAAGGTCGCTGAGAAGACCAGCGACAAAGACTAGACCAGTGGAAGGCAAAGCCTCAGCTGGCACACCAGGATCATTCAAGTCAAAGACAACGTCAGAGAAGTCGAAGACAATCTGAAGTCAGACTCACCAGCGATTATGGATAGCTGGGATGTCAAAGGAATGCACTGGTGTTCAAGGATCTCTGAGTTGACAACACTCAGAGATCACTTAAGAACCCTAGAGACTTGGATCAAGCAAAGCTTATCCAACCCCTTATAGTTTAGGCGGGAGAATCTTACAAGTGTTTTGAGCGGGACAAAACAAGAGATTCAAAGTCAATGCCTAGTACGACCTAGTGGGACAAAGGTGAACAGTTGGCAGAACTGTTTACCTAAAGTAGTTAAAGGCATGTCTCGATTTGGACATGCATTTAATACGTTGTACTCTTCCATTCAGAAGATGACACGTATCAACTACCCCCACTAAGGATACAACCTCGTACCACTATAAATAGGGGATGAGAAAGAAGTTAAGATTCAACCCTTGTGCTTGGAATCTTTATCTAAGTTCTTTCTCCCACTTGAACCACTGAGGCCTCAGCTGTCCATCAGCGACTCGTTGGTTCACTTGTAAACTTGAGTCTCGAATCAAGTTTACTTGTTCTAGGGTTCATTTCTTGTTGTTATTCAACAGGTGTATTCATAACACTTTGTAATACTTTGTTGATAATAGTTAATAAAGGATTACTCGTTTGAAAAGTATATCTATTGTGTGTTATTGTTTTCGTGTCTTAGTTTCAACAATTGTTGTATTTTGGGACTTTCAGTAATGATCCGATTAACATTATTTTAAAGATTGATTACTTTTCTCTTAGAGGGTTGGGTACCATAAAAATATTTTTGCTCTTCATTTGGGCCTCACGGGTGTTACGTCATTTAACATACCTACTTTAAAAAAAACAACCTTATTACTTTTGCTCTTCATTTGGGCCACAACACTATCTATTTTATTTTATTTTCTATTATTTTTAATGAACTAAATTCATTTTATAAACATAAAATTACAAAATATAATACTATTACAAAAACAAAAACATATGAAATTAAAAAAAATACAATCCAATTCCATATTCTATAAACTATATAGTAGTAGCAGGTTTTTATAGTCTTTTTATGGGCTTAGCAGGCCTAAGCCCAAGCCCAACTCTTGCATTAAGTTTTTCATAAACAACCATCATCTTTTACAAATTTTAACCCTAGCAAGAAAACACAACCCCATCACTCTGTTTCCAGATCAATATATCACTTTTATAAACATAAATATCAAAAGAAAATAAAGAAAATAAAATCATGAAAAGATAAATTAAAGAAAGAGAAAGAAAAAGATTTGTCGTTTACTTCCTCATGTTAGTGGTGAGATGGGCAACTGGCGAGGTGTGGCGAAGGCTGGCGAAAAGCCACATTGGAGTGGCGAGGCATCAATGCTAACCAAGATACCTTTTAAAAGGAGAAATTATGGGTCCAAAACCTTTAAAGACTCTTATTTTGGTTAAACCTAAACTTTTTTTAATAAAAGTCTACTTAAGTTAGAGGTGAGCAGAAACCGCACCGCAAACCGCAAAAACCGCAAAAACCGTACAACAAAAATCGCACCACAACGAAAACCGGTGGATCCGTTTTAAGAAAAAAGAAAACCGCAAAATGCGGTGCGGTTTCGGTTTTACCCCTAAAACCGCACCACAAAATCCGCACCGCACCGCGCATTAGTTATATAATACCGAAAAACGACACATCGATTATTTAACGTGTGTTTTAAGGGTTCTAGTGCATATTATCACTATTATTCTAAGTAATGTGTGTGTTTACATTAAATATATGCATTGTTATAACCGAAAATACCAACATTGTGAACCAAAAATCGCAAACACCCACATTAATTATATAAATAATAGGTGGTGGTGCGGTGCTGTTAAAATCGCAAAACCCACAAAACCCGCAAAAAAACGCAAAACCGACACCGCAAAAAATCGCGCGGTGCGGATTCATATTTTTCCAAAAACCCCAATCGCGGATGCGGTTTGGTTTTTACCAAAATCTGCACCGCTCCGCACCATGCTCATCCCTAACTTAAGTCATGTTTAATTAACAGATTACTTAATCCAAACAAGTGTTGTAGATATCAGTCATGGCGGCCGATATATCGGTGATATATCGCTTGGTGGTGGTTCACCGCCACGCCATGAAGCATATCGGCCAACTTGGCGTTTTGGTCAAATGTCGGTCAATATCGGTAAAAAAATTGGTTGACTTTTGGTATTTTGATTGGTTTTTATTGTTTTTTATTTTTAATATAAATTTTACAAGATATATAACTAAAACTAATGAAATAAAAGTATAAAAATATATAAGAATTTCATATTTATATTAAATAAATATTAAAAATATATCAAATAATGATAATTAATAGTACCCACCGAGAAACCGATATATCGCCGCCAAGACGATATATCGCTTGGTGGTGGTCGACCGCCGAGACCCCGCCGAGCGATATTTACAACCTTGATCCAGACACGTTAAGTTTTATTACACGTTCAGTTTTATTACTTAATATTTTCAGACATATGTCACAAACAAACAAGTTTTTTATGACTTTATAATTATAAGTTTTTTAATATTAAGTTATTTAAATTATTATCAAACATTACTTTAGTCTTGCTAATTAAACATAGATTTAAGTTCATTTGGATACCATAATTTTCCTTGGATATGAGGGGACTCATCCCACCATTCATCTTATTTTAATCCAATGGTTAAGATTAAACACAAAATATATTTTCATCCACTTTTTTCAAACATTAATATCTCTTAAACCGTTAATCGTTATGCGAAAAAAACATACCGATACGAAGATAATTTAATTATCTTTCTACAGATATGCTATATGATACACTTTCGACAAATTTTATACTTTTCATTTTTTTCACGTTTTCGAAAATTATCATATATGATACTAATATCATATATGATGTATCGTCAGTATCATATATGATATAACCTATCATATATGATAGAAACCCATATCATATATGATTTAACACTATTATGATGAAACAGTATTATCATATATGATATTTCATGTAAATTTTAAAAAACGAAAAAAAAAAAGAATTTTTTTTTCTTTGAAAGAATATGATATTGCATATTGGTAGAAAGATAATTAATCGCTCGTCGCGATGGTATAATTATTTTCGATTAACACTTAATGGTTAAAGAGATATTTAAATTATAAAAAATAGGTGAAAAGTAAAATATATTTAATTTTATCTATTAGATCAAAATGAGATGGATGGTGGAGATGAGTCCCATCATATCAAAAGAAAAGTATAGTATCCAAAATAACTCTACTCACAAGTTTAACACAAAATAAGATTTAATTTCATTTGGATATCATACTTTTTCTTGGATATGAGTGGACATTTTAATTCAATGAATAAGAGTAAACACAAAATATATTTTCACCCTCTTTTTCAAACATTAATATCTAATAAACCGTTAATCGTTATGCGAAAAAAAACATACCGTTACGAAGAGCATTTAAATATCTTTCTATAGATATGCTATATGATACACTTTCGACAAAAAAAAAATTTCGTTTTTTTCCACGTTTTCGAAAATTATCATATATATGATACTAATATCATATATGACAAACACCAGTATCATATATGATATAACCTATCGTATATGATATAAATCAATATCATATATGATTTAATATTGTATCATATATGATGAAACAGTATTATCATATATGATATTTTACGGAAATTTTAGCAAGAAGAAAAAAAGTCGAAATATTTTTTTCTTCGAAAGTATATCATAGTGCATATTGGTAGAAAGATAATTAAACGCTCGTCGCGGTGGTATAATTATTTTCGTTTAACACTTAACGGTTTAGGAGATATTTAAATTATAAAAAATAGGTGAAAAATAAAATATAATTAATCTTATCCATTAGATGAAAATGAGATGGATTGTGGGATGAGTCCATTCATATCCAAGGAAATTATATATCCAAAATAACTTTTCTTTAAAACATTGGAGAGTTGTTTGACATAATGTCTTCACCCAACGGAAGGTAATCCAAGACGTTAATCTTTGATGTTCGAATCCATGATTCAACATCACCTAGATTCTCGAGCATATCTTCGATTTTGTCAACAATAGGCTGTAACTCCTCCTTAGGCTTTGTATATGTCTGTTGAAGTGCCGGGAAGGTTGTATTAGTAGCAGGAAGATATGTAAACCATTCAACAAACAAAGCTTTTGAAGTGAAAAGGATTCCTGAAGAGGAAGACGACATGAAAAGTAGACGATCCAATAGAGTCCGTACACTTCCAGTCGGCCATAAAAGTATGATGTAAAGCATCCATGAGTGGTACAGCAACAGAATCTGTATTCAAATTTCTCACGACTGGCTTCCATTTGGGTTTCCAATGAAGCCCCATAACAGACTTTTTCTTAAGCCCTGTTCTGGAACCAAGAAATATCATCATGAGCCTCCCAATTGTCCAATAGGTAAAATCACCCTCGATGTCAACATTTTTAAGAATAATCTCATCAAGCAAGTTGACTGAAAGATCAGTCTCCCTTAAGTAAACCAAGTCCTTGGATACTGCTTCCCGCCAGTCCAATGGAAACACGAGTTGAAAGTAATTCAAAGAACCATTAAGGAAACTTTTCAGCCTCTCTTTGTTAGGATCTGTGAGGTTATGATGCAGAAAGTCTAAAAGAAACTTGGAGACCTCGAAAATGTGAAGGAGAGTTGTGCTTTGGTGAAATGCAGAACTGTGACTTTGAGTTACTGAGGGCGTCAAGAGTTTCAAGTACCTTTATACCCACAGAAAGTAATTCTGACTGCCAATAAGACCGAATAGCAAACACCAACTCCCTGCCATCACAAGCTATGCGCTTCTCGTCCCTATCCTTGCTACCAGTGTTTTTTATCCACTCAGCATCGTTGTTGAGTGACAGGTGGACCATGTTTCCTTTTACACACTGTTTCCTCACCCCAAAATAATACAAACAAAAGTCCGCATGACCGGACTGGTCAAGTGATTCTCCATTTTCGAGACTTTTAATGCTTAAAAAGATATCTACGATATGCGTCTTCCAGAGATTCCAATAAAAAGCAAGAGTTCTAACCGAAACTCGGTTCTGAAACATCTTGGCTTTACAGTGCTTATATATGTCAAGCGGTAATTCATCCTCCCAATCATACTTTGAACATTTGAAATGAAGATGTTTATCTAAAATTTTCCTAATTGACAAGATTTCTCCCGTTAAACTAGCGTTGTCTTGAGAAATGCACAAATCTTTCTCTAGGTCGTGAAAGCTGTTTTGCTGATGAGAAAGTATTTTAAGCTCACTGCAAACAAAATCATTCATAATGTCTGTCCATTTTTGCAAGCAACCTTACTTTATTACAAAGTTCTTCCTTCTGAGCGAACTGCTTTAATGGCCAACCTCTGTTTCCGTTTCCCCATAACGAGCTGAAAAACAAATACCAAATTAACAAAAGAGCAGCCTCCTTCAAATCTCTAGTCTTCTCCAAAAGATCGGCCTCTTTTAGAAGATCGCTGCATGATCTCGCCAATTCAGCAGCTTCAAGCAAATGACCTGATTCTTCTTCCAACAATAAAAGTTCATCGAGGCAGCCTAACAACCTCAAGAATATACGCTTTGAGTCCATAGAACAAAATGCTCTGACAAACATCATCATGGATTTAGAATCTTTATGTTTGTGGTAATTAAGAGCACAACTCTCCAAAAATACTTGCTCAACTTCTTCTAATTCTTTATTCTTATTAATACCATGTTCTTCCCAGTATTCTATATATTGCATGCCTAGATAAAAAAGTTTCCCTTTTTTGCAAACCGACAGACAATTGGAGAACTTGTCTCCTTTAGCGTAGGATTCTGCGGCTTCACTATAACACCCTGCTAGAGTGAAACACTCTGCGGATGAATCAAACTTTCCACACTTATGCATATAGATTTTTCCTGCACAAAACAAAGAGAGGAAATTAGAAGTGGCAAGGTGGGTGACTTGTGTGTTTGGGTGACATAACTATTAGAAAAAGAAGTTACCAGCTCTTTCATACTCCCCCGAATCACAATAAGATAATGCAGCAGACTCAAATTTCCCAATAGACTCAAACATTCCCGCTGCTTCATTAAGGTAACGTAAATAGGAATCAGGATTTGTTTCCCGTATTTGATCAGCGGATGCTCTCAGTCCAGAAGCCTTAGCCAATTTCTCCCACATCGTGTCTCCAGCTCTTTCAAAACACAATTTGCAAAATTGTTCTCATAGAAAAGCTGAGGACCATATAAAAATATGAAAGATGTCCTAAAACAAAACAAAGAAAAACTAAAGCATTAATAGGGAAAAAGTTAACCTTTTTTCCACGTTCCCGCCACTCCTGAGGGCTACTTTCGACCCGCATAGCCTGAGCCACTGAATCATTTAACTGCTGTACTTGAACAAGTCCCCTCACTTTTCAGTAGTCAAACATTGGCTTCGAGAGCTCCTCTTTGTTCTCGCAAATCCACAGCCTTTGCCTTGTTCGAGTTATGGCCACATACAATTGTTTCAGTTCAGAACACAAAACATTATGTCTTGCTTCATCGAATAACGGGAAAGATTGAGGAAGTTCTTTGACGAGCCAATCACGTTTTTCCATGAATCCGTATATAACTCTCCACCGGTCTCTCAAAGGTGATGTCCCAAAAAAGTTGTAGAGCAGTACATCCTAATTAATTATGGCAATCAAACATTAAAAAACTTCATTGGCAATTGGAGATCGCTAAAAAAGATATCTTCATGATAAAAGGATAAGAAACTAACCTGAAACTCGAGACCCTTACATTCGAATATAGTGAGAACAAGAGCTTTTTTTCCAACGTATTGAAAATTTTCATTTTTTGCACGGTCATCACGTACCAATATGACTTGTTCAGCACCAAACCCCACAATTTCTCTACTACTTCTACTACAACCAAAAAATTTTACAATTGCATTTTCATCATTACCAGACTCCAATAAAACAGGAGCTTCACCCGAAACATGACTAGTTTCACGCTCTAAACTGTCTATTGAGTGAACAAAATAAGAGTGTATAATGTCAATGACGCTCTGAGCCAAACTGAGCACGCCAGCATGAGTTCTGAAGTTCTGTTTTAGTTGAAAAATCTCGGATAGAAGACCTTTTTCTTGTATTCTAGATATTTTGGTGCTTAAGAACTCTTTATAGAAAAGAGATCTTACATCTTGAAACCTAAAATCAATCCCTTTTGCAATTGTTTGTGCAGTATCACCCGCAAACATAAAGCCTTCATCAACATTGTGGCAAATATATTTGAAAAGAGAAATCTGTCTCATACTAAGATCTTGCACTTCATCAATGTACACAAAATCAATTTGGTCACCATTATAATTCCCGTTTTTAAGCCTATGGTGAATATCATTTACAAAATCTCCCAAATCGAATTCCCCACGTTCACTTTTCATCTTTTCATATGCTTGAAAGAGGTTGTAAACAATTTCTCTTTTCTGTTTGCTTAAAGTTGAAGTACGACTTTCAAACTTAAATTTCCATCACTGCATTTCCCAGCCTGCGTGCCTCCTTTTATATGAGATATTATCTCTGTGAACACTCTATCAGGATCAAGCTTTTTTGTTAGATTTGCATTGAAGTGGGGCCAGTAAAGTGAACTAAACCTATCAAATGTAACCTGCCTTAATCTTATGAATCTTTGCAAGGCAACAGATCTTGAAGCTATACGGTTACCATGAGAACCTTCTCTTGCCTCAATAAATCTTTCAAAAAATGAACTTCCCAATGTACCGTCCAACATCATCAGATTTGAAATGTTATAACAAGAGGGTAATATTTCACTGGCATGTTAATAAACGTGTCTGGAATATCATTCAATTCTGTTAAAATATCCGCATCATCAAGATTGATATCTGCTGATGATCTCCCATTACTTGAAATACTGTCAAAAACGTTAATTTTTAAAGTCAGAACAAGACCGTATATATGAAGAAAAAAAAAGAGAATAGAATGAGTATCTGCACACCTTGTAAGGTGCGAAACATTCTGTTTCACAGCATAACACAAATTTGGGCTGACTGTCACAAAAAGCTGGCGAAGAACACTCTGTTTGCTAATTTCAGGATCATCGTCCACTTCAGCATCTCTAATACGGCAGCTTTTTGCTTCATAAATCCCATCTGAAACTATGCGAAATCCGTGTTATTGCTGGAGCAATTTCATTATCAGAATAGTGGTTTTCCCGGTTCCCGATCTCCCAATTATGAATGAATTCTTGCGAGATAATATTATATCCATCTGTTCATCATTGACTTGCATGGGTAGATCAACTTCTGTACCAGAAAGCAAATGGCTCACGACCCCACATGACAAGGAGTAGAACTTCATAAGCAATAAGCTTTCACTCACTTTTATGTTTTCAATGTGATTTCTAACAGCGCCTGGATTCACACTCACATCACTTTTGTCTTGATAGTCACTTAAATAACAAAATCTGATAATCTTTTGGGATGCGGGCCAACTCTTAGGAACTTCCAAGTTCCTGAACAATATACAGAAATAGGATTAAGCATATATAATTACCACTTTATGTATTAAGATTCCCTATAAAACAAAAGAACGTACCCCTCTTGACATTTTTCAGTGCACCGATTAAGATAATCATCTGTGTAAGCAGAATATATGCTCTCAAGTCGTTCTGTGAGTTTCGGAATCTCCTCTAAGGCTAATATATCCCAGACCTTCAAAACTTGAGTATAATTGACTTCCTTGATGATGTCAATAGTACAAATCACATAGAACCCTTCAACCTTAAATTGCTTCAAGATTCGTGAAGAATTTTCACAACACAAGTCTACACTTTTATTCTTGGGCCGCCAGCCACTAGAAAGTTTAAGTAAAAGGTTTAAAACCTGCTTCTTCAAGCGAGAGCCTGTCAACTTTCCGAACGTTCTTCTGAAGTTGTCACTGAAGAGAACCTGATAGAATAAAGTTGAACAAACATGAACAACAAAGTAGGATACATCATAATGATATAACTTGGTAAAACAATAATCACATACCTTCCATTTTGCATGTTTAAAAAGTAAACTATTCCCGTTAACCAAGTCATCAAGCTGTTCTAACTTTTTCTTTGCTCCAAGTATTGTCATCTTCAAGCATTCATCGGCATCAGCATCAAACAAACAATTGCGTCTCCTTGCATCACAGACCAACTCTTTCCATATGGACTCACTGGCAGTCAGGGTACTTTCATTTCCCAATATCCAAAGACAATGCCTACACAAAAATGGAAGACGGTATCATACTATATATAACAACAAAGTTTCTATTGTATCTAATTGTTAAGGAAGTGAGAAGATTGCATACCGTGCTCTTGTCAAGGCAACATTAGTTCTTTGAGGGCTAGATATAAAACCAACTGACCCATGACTATTCGACCTTACTGTTGACAAAATTATAATGTCTTCTTCTCCACCCTGAAACCCGTCAATTGATTTAACCTTCACTGAAAATCCATCAACATTTTCATACTTGTGAACAAGTTTTTCTTGAATCGAAACAACTTGGGCAGCATAGGGAGATATAACACCAATAGTAAGCTTCTTCTTTGAGTCCTTCCATGCTATAAATGATAGAGCATAAATGTTAAAATATGGGTTCGATAAAAACAGATTTAATTAAGCTTAAATCATGAAAAAGAATCTGAAATGACATAACCAATAGGCACACCTGTAAAGAGCTTTTTAACAATTTGAATCACAACAGCGACCTCAACCATATTTCTTTGGCTTCTTCCATCATTATCTTTTTCTTCTCTTCCCCCAACGACATTTATAAAGGAATAGGAACCAAACATTGGTCCTGAAAGGTACCTCTTTCCGTAACTTTTAGATAACACATTTTGTGCATCTAGGATTTGATTTTGATAAAACTTCAAATTTGGGAAGAAACTAATTGAAGGATGCATTCTGTATTGCACATTGAGAAGGTGCTTAGAGTGGCCCAGAGAACTTAAACGGTCAAATAAGCATCTTCCAAAACCAGATTCAATACAAGCCTGTCCACAAACACGAAGTTCATCAAAATAGAATATATAGTAATACTTTTTAGGTAGAAAGATAAGCATAGACTTACGTTGCTTATAACAGTTGCGGGTAATTGGCGCTCGTCTCCAATAAGAATAGCACGTTTCAATCCCGGAAGTTGAAGGGGAATGGTGGACTCTGCCTCTTTCAGTTGAGCAGCTTCTTCTAAGACCACCATATTCAAAGGCTCCATGTTAACAGCATGCAACTTGTCGGAACTCGAAGTTGTTGAAAATATTAGAGAAGCTCTTTCAAAACAAAATTGTTTTATTGCATATTTGTTTGAAAAACATGGAAGAGAGATGTTTGTTAGAGATACTTGCAAGTCTCTTAGCAAAGATATGCATGACTTAATAGAATCATCTTGCAATGGTTTAGAATTAAAGATGTCTTCAAGTTCTCCTGAAACAATATTCTTTTTAAACAACATAGATTCCAAAGAACTTAAATGATCGAGAAGAGATATCATATTCTGGAAATTATATTCCCCCATAAAACTTCTCGAGATATGAGTACAGAACGTGATAATGCACCTTCTGAGTGGCTCTGCAGAAGAACTGAATCGCTCTTGTACATACTCGATGAATGATTTGATTTCCAGCATTGTTCGTATACCTTCATTCTCATGTCTGAGTCGTTTTTCTTTCAGTGACTCGTTTTCTATAAAATTGTAATATTCAGGAACACAATTTTCCAATAAATCAATCATAGATCTTAGGCAAGGCTTCCAACCAGTCACTGGCCCTAGGCATTCTGCAAGCCTCTTTATCCTATTTGCTCTACAGATGAAATATGACAACATTGCGTTTTACAAAGCACGGCCATAACTGCTTCCCTCTGAGATTCATTCAAGCTAAACAAAAGTTGTTGATCAACTTTTTGAGATGCAATACTATCATAACCAAAAGAACAGATATTGCACTTCTCCTTAACCTGTAAACAACATATCCATTATTAATAATAACATTTATCACTAAAAACGGATGGAAAACTTAGTTAACTGATTTCTCACCATAGAGTCCGTGTAAAGAATCTCTTTGATTATATTTAGATTTCTATGCATGTGCAGTGAATTCCATATTCTTTTCTGACTTGTTACATTCATCACAAAAAATGCAAACATCCCGTCTTGGAATTCAATCGGTTGTGATGCCTTTACGCTTATAAATGTACTATCATCTTCGTTTCTTTTGACCAATGCGAGTGCCCACGTTCTTCCCACACGCTTCAAATCAGTAAGAGATTCCGGTTTCCCATGCATCTACTAAAAGAAGCAGATCACCAATTAATATATGGTAACCGTCTTTAACAAGTTCACTACATTGATTTCTCCAACGACCAACCGTAACATCATAGACCATATTTTCACCACTTTTGGACTCGTTAAAAGATATAATATCAGCAAACGGAGCTTGATGCATGATCTCCATGGATGAGGCTAGCTCGAAGCGTGTTTCCTCTAACAAAGGATAGACAAAAGAGCGGAAATATTGTTGTTCAGACTCAAAAGTAAGTGGTATGTTCTCCACCTACAAACAAGAAAAATCAATCTGTTTATACAGCTATAACAATATTGTTATAAGTTATAACTGTGAGGAAGTCTTAACAGGTTTATGCTTTCTCTATTTCAAACCGTTGAGTTTTCCATAAAGAGGGTGTTTGGGATTGCATATTTTTCTGCTTATGCCTAAACTAGCAATCAAAACAGCCTCACAATTGCATAGTGGTAAGGCAACTAGGACATATTTGGGAGTGTTGAATTATAAATAAACCTAAAGTGGCCACGCTAACATCCTAAAAAGTGGTCGAGACTCAGTTAATTAGTCCGCGAAAAAGGTCGGAAAGCGAGAAACAAACCCAATAACAACAAAAAGAAAGAAAGAGAAGAAAAACCTTGTTGTGAAAGAGGTGTGGATTGAGAATGTCATCAAGAGACCATGAAAGTATGATTTTGGTAAACTCATCTTCGTGATGCTCTTCTCCCAAACACCCTCCTTCTTCTTCTTCTTCTTCTTCCATAGTCATCTCAGAATAATATATAATGCAAACTTTTTTTTTTTAACAAAAATGTGTATTGCTGCTAGTGGTGTGAAATGGAATGGGTTTTGTTTGTTAATTATATGAGGGTTTTGAAGAAATGCAGGGGAGACCGGAGAGAGAGTAAAAGAGACTGATCTTAGTGTACAAGTTTCTCTATGCATAATGTACGACATTCTATAGCAGCACGCGTCTCGAATTATTTTTGTCTTTATTAGATTCTTGATGACCATTTGTGTAAGGCCATGTGTGTGTGTTATTTGATAGGCGCCGAAGAAGAAACTAGTACAATACCTCGGATATCACGATTCAATAATTTAAAAAAAGAAAAGATATATCTTTGTGTGTATATTCAAAAAGAAATTTAGAAAATACATAGATTGTAAAGTGCATAATCATTGATATTTAATCTAAAATATACTAAAGAACTAAAAAAGTTTGAAACGACACAAATCACGTAAAGAACGGGTAGATTCAAACACAAATAGTTCATGAAAAAAAAAACAACTTATGATGAATTTTCCCAAACGGTATCAAATCTTCATATTTGAGATTCTTTCGTGTCATCTTTCTTCATGTAAGCTTCCATCATATTTCTTTATCCATAACAAGTTGTAGGATTGATACACACGACTATAGAAGAATAAGAAATAAAGATGAAGATTAAACCAAAAAAGAAAGTGATGACGTATAGTCCCCAGTCGAGTCATGGACCCGGCCCACGGGTACTACCCGTATCCGGCCCATCACGGATGGGTGGGAATGATGTCATCTGAGCCTATGGGCTTAGATGAACAGTATCCGCGGCCCACGGCCCAACGTGGCCAGTTCAGGGTTAAGCAGAATCATCATCCTAATATACTTATGATTTATCCTAAAGGAGAGGATATTCACTCACCATAATTAGAAGATAACAATCATTCTAAATCTGGTGATTATCCCTTCATTGGGGCCGAAGCATCGGTGACAGCCCATTAGGGTTTCACCGCCTATATAAGGAACCCCCAAGGGTTCCACAAAGGTATCACATGCTTCACTCATACTCTCCATCCGATTCTCATACCCTAACCGATTACTTACTCTCACGCCGGAGTCTAATCGTGGGAAACATTCCCACGGTAAGCCTAACGCGTGTTGCTTTAGTGTGCAGGATCCCAACCAAACAGTTCACTTGGTGCAGGAGCCGGAGTCCAATCAACCCGGATTAAGCCTAATTCGGGTTTAGCAAGGATCATCCAACTTTTGTATCAACAAGTTGGCGCCATCCGTGGGACCCTACACTAAACTACTCTACTAATGACGAAAGGACACTCTCAGCAAAACCAAAGGGGCACGAACCCTGGAAATCGAAGACCCGGGGGGGGACGTCCCGATCCCTACCGTTCCTCCCCCACCAATCATTCCCTCCGTCGGCAATCAAGCAGGCGGACAAAACAACCGGGGGAGTTTTCAGTCCATGGGCGGGGCGAGCTCGCCCGTCATCACACCACCACCCACGATGACCTTGGACAACATAGATCCAGGGAGCGCGCCTAGGCGCCCTGACAAGGAGCTGCGCAGGCCAGCGACCGAGGAAGAAGTGGAAGTGGAACCACTTAGTGAGGATGATCTCACTCGGGTTCTCACAGAGAACTTTGAAAGAATCATCCCAGAAATCACATCTAGGATAAACCTAGGGAGGAATCTTCGATCTCGGCTCAACTTTGGCACCTCTCCCCATAACCCAAAAAGAAGGCGATCACGCCTCCGAGGTCAGAATCTTTTCGAAGAAACCCCATAGCCTCGGAATATCCTCGAGCGCATAGGGGACCGTATCATGCAGGAGTTGCAGCAGTCTCAGGAAGGAGAAAGGTCCAGGGACCCAGCCAAGCAGCGGGACTTGGAACTTGCTGAGAACGATCGACGCGCAGCCGAGGGGGACAGAAGAAACACTGGAGGAAATTCTCGTACTCCTTACAAAGGAGCAAGCTATTCATCGAGGGTCGGAGCGCCACCTCCCTCCCCCAGTACATCAGGGGAGGATTCCGATGACCGCCCTCCCAAACGGCGTCGGCCCAAGCATACCCCTCTCCCGCTATCGGATGAGGATGGGTACTATGACGAGCCTTATTACGAGGATGAAAGGGATGACCTCACACGCCCGTGGTGTGATCCCAGGGAGGATCCCTTCACCCTCCGTATACGGAACTACTCCGAGGACAAGAAGCGCCGCATGCCAACGTGCGTCAAAACTTATGATGGGTCGGGCGATCCGGACGATCACTTGAAGGTGTTTGACACACAGGCAAAAATTGAACGGTGGCCTATGCCCATATGGTGCCAGATGTTCAACTCAACCTTGATTGGTAACGCTCGCAACTGGTTCGAAGGACTCCCTCCGCGAAGCATCGATAGCTTCACCGAATTACGTACGGCATTCAAAAACAACTATACTCAATGAAGGAAGTATAATAGAGATCCAGTCTCTCTAGCCACCGTCAAACAACGGCCTAGAGAATCGACTGAGGATTTCATGACGCGCTTCAATGACGAATGCACGCGAACAAAAACGATGTCGGAGCTCCTAAAAATTTCCGACTACATGCACGCCATAACGGATAGGGAATTAATCAGGCGTCTTAACGACAAACGGCCAGAGAGGTACGAGGACCTTATGGAAAGGGTCAGAAATTTCATTGAAGGCGAAACCCCGGTAGCCGCAGTATATCCTTCAAAGGGGAACAGCTACCGATCGAATGACCAGTCCAGGAGGCAGTCGGGCGGCCAGAACAACCAGAGCAACGGAAGGAACTTGGACTACAAAAACCAAAACAAAGGAGGACGGTCGGAGGAAAAGTTCACTCCTCTAAAAATGTCATACCGGGAGATCCTGCTGACAGAGGGGGCTAACTTCCCGAGACCTCACCCAATGACAACTCCGTTGGACCGACGTCAATGGAATCGCTTCTGTGAGTTTCATAATGACAAAGGCCATGGAACCGAGGAGTGTATTCAGCTCAAGAAACACATCGAGTCACTAATCAAGTCGGGAAAACTCAAGCATCTGGTTAAGGATTGGAAGGATGGAAAGGATAATAAAAAGTATGAGAAGAAGGACCCTCAAAAGGAGAAGCCTTCAACTATATACATGATCCAATCGAGACAGCGCCGTGCAAGACAGAGAGTTAGTCAGAAATTCTCACGCAGCAGAGAAATCTCATTCCCTCCCATCACGGCGAGTGATATGGTTGATGCACCCCTCACAACGGAAATAAACATAGGAGCGCAATGCGTTCGCCACATGTATGTGGATGGAGGATCCTCAGCAGAGGTATTGTACGAACACTGTTTCGCACAGTTAAGACCGGAAGTAAGAAGCCAAATGGTTCCTGCCATAATGCCGCTCATTGGCTTCAGTGGGGACACCATTTGGCCAATAGGACAACTGCGTCTGCTTGTAACCATAGGAGACGAGGAACACTCCACCACAGCGTGGATGAACTTCATGGTGATACATTCACACTCCCCGTACAATGGGATCATAGGCAGGCCAGGCATCCTAGCTATACGGGTGGTACCCTCCACAGCCCACGGGATGATCAAATTCCCAGTGAAAAGAGGAATTGTCACTATTTATAACTCGACCACGAGACCCTCTGAGTGTCACGCTGTCACACCACCAGTCCCAGTGGTACCTCCCAAAGACGAACTGTCGTCCCCTAATTGGAAGGTAGCAATACACCCTGATTATCCGGATCAGGAAGTATCTATCGGGGGAACCCTCTCGGATGATGGCAAAAGTACAATGTGCTCCCTCTTGAAAGCAAACTTAGATGTGTTCGCATAGGAGCCCAAGCACATGACAGGCGTTCCAAGGGCAATAGCGGAACACAAACTCCAGATTCGCGAGGGGTATCCTCTCGTCAAGCAAAAGAAGCGCGGTCAGGCACCAGAACGTAGTTAGGTAATATTGGATGAAGTACGAAAACTGGTGGACGCAGGCATCATGCGCGAGGTATACTACCTGATGAGACGGATTTTATACATGGTCTCATCGTCCAAAACGGGCTTAAATTGCATTAAATATCATTAATTATACCAAATATATGCTCGTGTTTGTTACTTGTGTATTTTTAGGTACGGATATTGAGGAAATGGCAAATTATCACAAGAATCAACCAAAAACAAACACGGAAAACGAAGTCGCACAATGAACCAATCCCAAGTATGGAAATTTGCAAAAAGACCCCTGAAGTTTGAAGAATTGGCAACTTTGGTCCCTCATCTTTGAAGAACTTGTCACAAATGACCCTCCAAATGTCATTTGTACAATAATGGTCCTTGAGGAATGAAGATTGTATAAGTTTAGCCCTTGGGAAATGATCAAATGTTGCAATGTTAGTCTTAAATAACAAAAGGACTTAACATGTAATTGGTTTGGACTAGAAGGATTAAACAGGCTGTTAGCTTTTTGGACTGGAAATGCAATAAGAAACCAACGGGGGTTAACCATTTGGACTGGCTGTGAGAAAACTACCCATTAGCCCAACAACCCCATAAGCCCAAACCCCCACCCACGTTTTATTACCCGAATATTTTAATTAGCCAGGGTCAACAAGTCAACCCTCCATTTCCCTCCCTAAACACTTTATTTAAAAAAATCTTCTCCCAAAACGGATTAATCCCCCTAGTTACCCAAGAACCCTATTAACCCCAGAATCAATTGATTCCAAATCAAAGGGGTTTTGCTTCCCCTTTTCCAGATTGATGATTAAGCTCTTTGTCACCAAAACCCACCTCCCTAATCACCACAAGACACACCCATGTGTCTTGTGGGACCCTCCCCTGCAACATCACTTTTGCCCAAACCCCAACACCCGACCAAACCAACGATCCAGACCTATTCCTTTGACCCCAAGGAGTTATAAACGCTTTAGATCAACTCAAAACAGCTGGAATCACATGGGCTTCTGAAAAATCACATGGAAGCAACTTTTGACCAAATTCAAGATGAAGACCAAGGGCATTTTAGGGCATTCCATGGCTAGGGTTTAGTAGTTCTAGTATGTTCTTTTAGTTGTATAAATAGGAGACGAATGTGTCCCTATTCTTTGTTCCAGATTTTACTCCAAATTTTGTAATCCCTTTTTGAAGTAATTTATAAAGTTTGGTATTTTGTTGGCAAAAGTAATTCCTTTTATAAGTTTTTAAAAGTTGGTAAATGTTTGTTGAGTAGAAATCTGAGTTCCATATCACATTTGCAAACACCTTGTGTGTTTAAGGTTTCAAAAAAAAGGTTTTTATTTGGTCAAATTTTCAGAAATCCAAAGCTTTCAAGGAAGTGAAAGTGGACTTGGAAATTTGGATTTCTGAGTTTGATTTTATTTTTAAAACGTATCAAAGTTTCAGGATTCATTGGTTCAAAGTTTTTGAAAAGGTTTGTAAGTTTTCAGAAAAATCAGAATTGCATATTGCTTGTGTGTTCCATTTTTCTTAGCAGCTTTCAAGATCTTGTTTGTCCAAGAGCTCAGCATAGGCCCCAGCCTATAGGAGGTGGCTAGCAGCCACTGTTGGACCTGGAAGTAGGTCCAACAAGGTAAAATCATTTGTCCCATTTTGGTTTTCAGTTTTTGGTCACTTATGTGATTTGCATGAATCTTGTGAAAAAGTTGTTTAAATGGTTTGATTTGAGAGCATTTGGTGTTGTATGCATGTTATAGGTAGTTTAAATCAGTTTGGACAAGTTTTAAATTGATTTGCTTTGAAAAAAAATCATATATCAGATTTAAAGGGGTGTTTGGATGACAGGAATCTTGCTTAAAACCTGTTGAGACACACTTCCTAGGTGGTAAGTAGGTAGTTAATGCATTTGGTTTTTAGTTTGGTGCACTCTAAAACAAAATTGCATGCTTGAAAGTTGGACATTGTAGTTAAAAAACAGTCAAGTCCTTTTGTGTCTGATTTTGTGTTTAATTGTGCCTCATATCTTGCTATATGTTAGATTATAGGTCACTTTAGGATTTGTGATTGTTTGTTTGCTATTTGGTGAGCTTAATTTCAAGATATGAAAGTTTGAAATTCACATTAGTGCAAGTAATATAGCTAATCTTTTCATCAGTCACATATAGCTTAATCAGAAACCTCTTTGTGCATTTTGTGCTTATATTTGTGATACACTTGTGTGTTTTTGTTGTTCTTGACTTCCCACAACCCTACTGGTTGTGGGAGTGCCCCTATTGTCCATCAAAATCCAACAAGAATCACAAGACAAGCTCCTCTTGTCTAAATTGCACAAGTGAATATATACTCCTTTGTGTTCATCAGAAACAAAGGCAAAACTGGGCACGTTTTCATATTTCTTAAGCTTAATCTTGCTCAAATTGAATTTGGATTTGTGTTTTTGAGATCTAAGGGTATACATGTTTGAGATTTAAAAAGTTAAAAAGAAAAAAAAATAAAAACCAAAAAGGACGTGGCCAGGACTCGAACCTGCGCCACTCCTCTCACAACACACACACACTACCGCCATGCCCTTGGGTCTTTTACTGATAAAGACCCAATTCAACACCTACTTAACACGTTTTTGAGTTGGGCTTATAAATAAAAGCCGTAGCTTATTTAAGCTCTTTAGAGCTTATTGAATAAGCTAATTAGCCTAATATTATTTTTCCTAGGATTAGATATTCACTAGGGATTTTTCTAGCTAGGTTTTGTATTTTTCCCTTTAATTTATTATTTTTTATCATTTTTTCTTTAGCCGTATTTTATTAAATAGATAAAAAATAGTAAAAAGTGTTTTTAATTTTTAGAAAAATAATTTTTAGGTTTTAGTTTATATTTTTGAGGTTTACATCCCATTAAGTTTTCAAAAACTTTCATTTTTAATTTTATTTGATTTTAGGGTTTTCTATCAACTTTAAAAATTAATATAAAATTAATAAAAAGGTTTTAGGAACTTTTAATTACATTTTAGTCTTAGTTATATTATTCTAGGTTTTTAGTAATTTTTTAGAATTTATTTATAAACTTTTTATTTTTTTGAATATTTTAATATTATTTTATTACTAAAAATAGAAAGTTTGTTTTTTCTTCTTTTTTCATTTTTCTTAGTTCACTTAGATATAATTAGGAGTTTTATAACTTTTAGAATAATTTTATAGTCCTTAGATTTATTTTTATAATTATTTTAAGTTTTATTAGTTTTAAATCATTTTAAATAGTTTTTAGTATTTTAAAAATAGTTTTAATAGTTTTTATATTTAGGAAAAGTACTTTTTAGTCTTTTAATAATATAAGTAAAGTATTTGTTCAATAAAATAATATTTTGGACATTTTATTAATTGTATTTAATTTTAGGGCTTTAATTAGCATTTAAAATTGAATATTTAATTAATAAAAGGGTTTTAAAATATCTTTGTTGGATTTTTATTCTTATATATATTATTTTAGACCACTCTTAACTTTTAATTTTGTTTTTGGTTTTAAAAATTTTAAATTTGTAGCTTTTTACGGTTTTACGTTTACGCCTTTTTCGTTGTAGTTTAATTCGTTTTCGTAACCGTCATTCTTTTCTTTCTTATTTCTATTTTTTCTTTTAATAATAAAATCAAACATTAATCATCTCATACACAACACACATGGCTCCTTGGGAAACGAACTTACTTAAGGGTCATTAGTGCTTACGTTTTCCTAAACATACACTTAACGCTTACAACTACTTTTAGATGCTTGCTTTTTCCTAAAGGCAAGTATACTAATTTTACTCCATCAATTTTGGCGCCGCTGCCGGGGAGGCGTGTTGTGTTTGATTTGAACAACTGTTGTTTTCTATATTAGCCATAATAAGTATTTGTATTAGTAGCACTCTACTAATACGTATTATCGGTTTTTTGTTTTTTGTGAATACTATTAATATATTGTATACGTAGAACAATAAATTCACAAGTACTCCAAATACGTGAGAAATCACAACCTTGACTTGGGAGGTCATTACCCAATCATTGTATTCGAATCTCAAACCAAAGAAAAAAGGCAAAAATAGATAAATACTTTCGTGAAGCTCGATATTGAAAAATACAAACTATAAGGTGGGTATAAGGCGGTTGTATTTCACGACCTAAAGGAAAAAGGCTCTTAAGTGCTTCGCGCCGCCTCGTTTCCTCCGCTTGCTTGTGCGTATTTGATTTTGAAAGCTAATCGAGGGTTTTGCCGCCCAAAGTATTATTACGTATCATATATATTTTCTTGGTTTCATTGATTAAACCCTCTTAAACGATTTGGTGTTCCACCATCGTTCTAAAGTCATCGAAGGCGTTCACTTCACGTGATCGTTTTCATTCCTTGAGGCTTCTTTAATCAAGAGATTTGATTAAGGAGGAGATTTGTAGATTTGTGTCTACTTAATACAATTCAAAATCCAAAAAAATTAAAAAACAATCAAAAACACAAAAAAATAAAAAAATAAAAAATACCAAAAAGAATCTTCTTTTCTCATCCCCACGTTGTACGTTACGTTTATGCTAACTCGTGCTCAAGCAAAACGTCAACGTAAACGTCGTAATCGAAAGGAAAGAACACCAACGCCTTCTAGCGAAGAGACTCCAAGTGAAGAACCCGTTGTAGAACAAGAAGCTATCATGGCTAATCGTACTATGATGGATTTGCTTCAAGCACCCACCGAGGGTTTTGGAGAGGCCATTGTGATTCCCGCCATCCTTGCGGAGAATTTTGAAATCAAAACGGGTTTAATGTCTATGCTTCAAGCAAACAAGTTTCGCCGTTACGAAAAAGACAACCCACATTATCACATTCGGCAATTTAATCGTCTCACCGCGACTACCAAGTTTAAGGATGTGCCCCACGATGCCATTAAGATGATGTTGTTCCCATATTCGTTAGAGGGGCCCGCAAAAATTTGGTTAGAGAAAGAGCCACCCAATTCCATATTGACGTGGAAGGATCTCGTGTCTAAGTTTGTGAACCAATTTTTTCCGCCTTCTAAAACAACACATTTGAAAAACGAAATTTCACGTTTTACACAAAAACCTAAAGAGAGTTTTTCAATGGCTTGGGAAAGGTTTAAAGAAATGTTACATGAATGTCCTCACCATGATTTTTCCGAATTTCATCAAATTGATAATTTTTATAATGGGCTTAATGATCATGAACGAGATTACTTAAATGCCGCCGCGGGTGGTAATTTTTTGTGTAAAACGACCAATGAAGCTTTAATAATAATTGAAAATAGGTCTAAGGTTTATAGCCCTCGTAACACACAGAGTGTTGCCACTATGGGTTCGTCATCGTCGTCTCGTCATATGAATGCCTTGCAAGATGAAGCAAACGAGGAAAATCGGTTTTTCGATAGGTTTTCGACTCTTATGACTCATTGGAAAGCACAAGATGCTTTGAATACCGCCTCGGTTAAGGCAATTTCCAAGAGTTGTATTTCGTGTGGTGGAGCCCATGATTTTTCCGAGTGCATTACCGCGGATGGTAACACTTCGAATGCTTACGTAGCCACGGGAACTTACAACCAAGTCGGTCAAGGTTCCCGCCAAAATCAAGCTCCACAAAATCAAAATGCTAATAACTATCGAAACAATCAAAGTGGTGGTTACCAAGGAAATCAACGTAACTTTAATAAGGGGAATTATCAAAGTGGAAATGGGCAAGTTGCTAATCAAAACCAAAACCGTGATCTTCAAAACACTAACCAAGGTTTTCAAAACGCTCACACCAAAAATCTTAATGGAGAGTTTTTAGATTATGCCAAAGCTAACGATGCTAAGTTTGATAACATGCAACGTGAGATGATTAGCTTAAGATCCGAGTTAAAAACCGAGCTTAAAAACGAACTTGCTAATGAGTTGAGAAATCATGCTAATAAAATGGAAGGAAATGTCCAACGTCTCCAACAAAACCAACAAAAAATGGAGCAAGGGCAACATGAGTAAGCAAGAGTTGTTAAAAGCGGATGCTAGGCAATCTAAATTTGAAGATAGAATGGGTAAGATGTTTGAAGCAATCATGTGTAAGCCCTCTTCTTCGGGTGGTCTTCCTAGTGACACCATCGTAAACCCGAAAGGAGAATTGAAAGTTGTTGCTACACGTAGTGGCAAAACTCTCAAAGAACCCATTTCTCGTCCAAGTACTTCTATGGAGAAGGAAAAAGAGAAAGAGCCCGAGGTGGTGGTAGAAAAGGAGCATATCTCAAGCCCACGAAGTACCGCTCAAACCCCACCTACGGTTGACCCAATACCAACCATGGAACCCGAGATTCCAAGGCCGATGCCTATGCCCCAACCCACACCACCCTTACCCTACCCATCTAGACGAAGCAAGGAAAAGGCACAAGAACGAAATAATTATCACTTTGAACTTTTTATGAAAATGTTTCGTGACTTGCATTTTAACATAAGTTTTGCCGACGCTTTAGTCATGATGCCTTGATTTGCCGCGAACTTCAAAAGTATGTTGAACAACAAAGAGAAATTGCAAAAATCGTCTAATTGTTCATCGGTTTTCCTTAGCCGCATACCTCAAAAAGTCGGTGATCCCGGCAAGTTTTTAATCCCATGTGCTATACAAGATATGGAAGAATGCTACGCCTTGGCCGATCTTGGTGCTAGTATTAATTTGATGCCGCTTGAAATCTTTAAGTCGCTCAATCTTCCCAATCTTACTCCTTCAAGCATGTCAATCGAGATGGCCGATCATTCTACGATTTTAGCTTGTGGAGTAGCCGTGGACGTCTTTGTGAAAGTTGGGAAATTTTACTATCCCGTGGACTTCACCGTTGTTGACATTCCCATCGATCCTAAAGTTCCCTTAATTTTAGGTCGATCATTTTTGGATACTTCGAGAGCACTCATCGATGTGCATGCAAGAAAAATCACTCTACGTTTCAATGAGGAAGAACTCGTCATTAATGCAACTCAAAACTCTACGCTTTCTCATGTGTATTCGATCACGTCTTTGTATAATGTTAATTCCACCAAAAACATTTTCAAAAAAGAATCAAAAAGAGTTTTAGTTTTTGAAAAAAATGAAGTTCCATCCCCTCCGCCGATGGAGATTAAGAGTGTTAAGCCTAGGTCTCCTATCATGGACGACTCTTCGGATGATGAATATGTTGACCCAAATGGGGGAGTTTTCTTTGTTGACAAACGTTTTGAGAACTTACCACCACCAAAACCAAAACGATTTTCAAATGTGAGAATTTTTAGTGTGACTAATATTGCTTTAGAAACGCCAAATATTTTTGACATTATCAAATCGGGTTTTCATAAGGAGAGTTTAAAAGATGAAAAAGGAAAAGATTTTGAATTTAATTTAAAAGAAATTCCTACTACTCTAACTCCGTCATCACCGCATGTATTGAGCACTACAAGCTTGTCTTCTCCTTTTGACGATGCTTTGTGTAGACCTAGTGTGGGGGAAGCCCCTTATGTTCCCTCCCCTTTCTCCACCGAGGACGAGATATTTGACCCCGGAATTGCTTATAAAGGGAAATCTCGGTCTTCCACCGATGCAATAAATGGAAAATCTTTCTATTTGATTGGTGCGAGTCTACCTCGAGTAGCTCATGTTTTTAGAGACCCACCCATTGTCCCACCCTTCTATTTCTTCTCATCTATTTTCTTGAAACCCTTTGGGTTTTTGTTGACTCATGTTGTTGTGGCGTTGATTTGTTTGTCCAAAGGAAACGAGAATGCCATCTTCGACCCCGGTATATCTCATCATCAAAGGACTTAGTCCTAAATATCGGTTGCTTTTTGGGCCTTGATTACATGTAAGTCCCACCAAAAATTGACCATACCATGATTGTCCCCAAATGATCACATTTGTGGGGACTTGAGTCGAGCTTTTGACTCGGTTATCAAAAACAAGGTGCCTCGTGGGGGAGTTCCCATGTTTATCCTTGTAAATATTTTTCTTTTAATCCTAATGTGAGGGGATTTGTGCCCTTCCAACCTTTGTTCCGTGGTTGTTTGTGAATTATAGTTTTTAGATCATCATCTTCACAATTCAAGTCTCTCGTGTTCGTTTTACGAGACCCTTGATCGTTTGCTTTGAAGACATTCTCAATATCCGCATGATATATCCTTTGATGTTCTAACCTTAGGTTTTTAGCACACTTCATAAACGGCTATTAATTTAATGGTTACACCTTTTCCATGCTAGATTAAGCATTCGACTACGTCTCTAGTATGGGGGTTTCCAACCCTTAGACTCGAAACATTGAGGACAATGTTTAACTTTAGTATGGGGGGTGAATAGATACTTTGCCTTGCTTACGCCCTCGTGCACTCCAAAATTTTTGTTTTGTCTCTCGTTTTGTTGCAAAATAAGGCTAAAAATGGCCAAATTTTAAATTTTTCTCATGTTTTTATAAGTGTTTAAGACACGAATGTAGATTTTCCGATGGCGAGAATAAGAGTAATTTTTGACTCGACCGTGCGTGTTGAGCACTTAGCTTCGATTCCTTAACTTTTTAGGCTAAGTCTCTTAAATGAGGACGAGAAATGATAGCGTTTTTATAAGTCTCGTAATCTTTCACGATCTTATGTGTAGTAATTATTACTTATTCTCCCCACACTTGTATACAAATAAATTGTTAATAAATATTGAATTAGCGGTTTAGTCTCTATTGTTGGTTTCTAGTTTGTTTTGGTAGCTTCCATGTAATTAAATTGGGAAAACATTGAGGATTCGCCAGCGTCACGGTTTTGAAGTATTGGCACCCGAATAATCAAAGCTTTCACCCAATAAAAAGATTTCAAGTGCTCACCTAAATTAAGCAAAAATTTGAAGCTCCCAAAAGCCAAAAAATCTATGCAAAGTTGAAAGTGAATCAAGCCTTAATCTTTGAAACCTTAAAGATCCAAAATTCGCTTTAGCGTGAGGATATACGTCAAGTCAATAAAACCACCGATGATGGTGGATAATAAAAGACAAGGGCAAGACCGAAGTCATAATAAAAGCTTCATGGCGAAGTTGAATAAAAGATGGAGGTAAACCAAGATAATAAAACCACCGATAATGAGGCGGATAATAAAAGTCATGGTAATAAGTCTCATGTTCAAAACCGTTCTAAAACCGTGTTTATCGATCCTCTTTGTTGACTTAATTTTTTGACATCGTTGTCTACTAGGATGAACTATTAATTTAATGATTTAGGCTACACCGTTAAGACTCTATTTTTAGACTTAATCTCTATTCACATAAGTCAATGATGTATCCTCGTGATCATTAAAACAAAATAAAATATAAGAGATACCAATTAGGAATAAGGGGGATTAGGTATATAATTAACACTCATGAGAAATGATTGTGTTGCTAACTTATAATAACAATGATCTCGTTGCACGCTTAGCATAGAATCAAGTAAAAATCGAGGACGACGAATTTATCTCTATGAGGCACTTACGTGTTCTTATTCTATGAGCCTAAACATCCCATTTTGCGATGAGAATCATACATTACGTCTAAAACGCAAGTAGTAGTAATGTAGCTAGTTTATCTTTCAATAAAAGTGAATAAAATGGAATTTTGGAGTTGCGTAGGTACTTTATTCTAGCATTGCGAGAGGGCACGACAATGGTTTAGTATGGGGGAGTGATGAGACGGCTTTTATACATGGTCTCATCGTCCAAAACGGGCTTAAATTGCATTAAATATCATTAATTATACCAAATATATGCTCGTGTTTGTTACTTGTGTATTTTTTGGTACGGATATTGAGGAAATGGCAAATTATCACAAGAATCAACCAAAAACGAACACGGGAAACGAAGTCGCACAATGAACCAAGCCCAAGTATGGAAATTTGCAAAAAGACCCCTGAAGTTTGAAGAATTGGCAACTTTGGTCCCTCATCTTTGAAGAACTTGTCACAAATGACCCTCCAAATGTCATTTGTACAATAATGGTCCTTGAGGAATGAAGATTGTACAAGTTTAGCCCTTGGGAAATGATCAAATGTTGCAATGTTAGTCTTAAATAACAAAAGGACTTAACATGTAATTGGTTTGGACTAGAAGGATTAAACAGGCTGTTAGCTTTTTGGACTGGAAATGCAATAAGAAACCAACGGGGGTTAACCATTTGGACTGGCTGTGAGAAAACTACCCATTAGCCCAACAACCCCATAAGCCCAAACCCCCACCCACGTTTTATTACCCGAATATTTTAATTAGCCAGGGTCAACAAGTCAACCCTCCATTTCCCTCCCTAAACACTTTATTTAAAAAAATCTTTTCCCAAAACAGATTAATTACCCCCTAATTACCCAAGAACCCTATTAACCCCAAAATCAATTGATTCCAAATCAAAGGGGTTTTGCTTCCCCTTTTCCAGATTGATGATTAAGCTCTTTGTCACCAAAACCCACCTCCCTAATCACCACAAGACACACCCATGTGTCTTGTGGGACCCTCCCCTGCAACATCACTTTCGCCCAAACCCCAACACCCGACCAAACCAACGATCCAGACCTATTCCTTTGACCCCAAGGAGTTATAAACGCTTTAGATCAACTCAAAACAGCTGGAATCACATGGGCTTCTGAAAAATCACATGGAAGCAACTTTTGACCAAATTCAAGATGAAGACCAAGGGCATTTTAGGGCATTCCATGGCTAGGGTTTAGTAGTTCTAGTATGTTCTTTTAGTTGTATAAATAGGAGACGAATGTGTCCCTATTCTTTGTTCCAGATTTTACTCCAAATTTTGTAATCCCTTTTTGAAGTAATTTATAAAGTTTGGTATTTTGTTGGCAAAAGTAATTCCTTTTATAAGTTTTTGAAAGTTGGTAAATGTTTGTTGAGTAGAAATCTGAGTTCCATATCACATTTGCAAACACCTTGTGTGTTTAAGGTTTCAAAAAAAGGTTTTTATTTGGTCAAATTTTCAGAAATCCAAAGCTTTCAAGGAAGTGAAAGTGGACTTGGAAATTTGGATTTCTGAGTTTGACTTTATTTTTAAAACGTATCAAAGTTTCAGGATTCATTGGTTCAAAGTTTTTGAAAAGGTTTGTAAGTTTTCAGAAAAATCAGAATTGCATATTGCTTGTGTGTTCCATTTTTCTTAGCAGCTTTCAAGATCTTGTTTGTCCAAGAGCTCAGCATAGGCCCCAGCCTATAGGAGGTGGCTAGCAGCCACTGTTGGACCTGGAAGTAGGTCCAACAAGGTAAAATCATTTGTCCCATTTTGGTTTTCAGTTTTTGGTCACTTATGTGATTTGCATGAATCTTGTGAAAAAGTTGTTTAAATGGTTTGATTTGAGAGCATTTGGTGTTGTATGCATGTTATAGGTAGTTTAAATCAGTTTGGACAAGTTTTAAATTGATTTGCTTTGAAAAAAAATCATATATCAGATTTAAAGGGGTGTTTGGATTAGTTATTTAAATGATATTTGTGACAGGAATCTTGCTTAAAACCTGTTGAGACACACTTCCTAGGTGGTAAGTAGGTAGTTAATGCATTTGGTTTTTAGTTTGGTGCACTCTAAAACAAAATTGCATGCTTGAAAGTTGGACATTGTAGTTAAAAAACAGTCAAGTCCTTTTGTGTCTGATTTTGTGTTTAATTGTGCCTCATATCTTGCTATATGTTAGATTATAGGTCACTTTAGGATTTGTGATTGTTTGTTTGCTATTTGGTGAGCTTAATTTCAAGATATGAAAGTTTGAAATTCACATTAGTGCAAGTAATATAGCTAATCTTTTCATCAGTCACATATAGCTTAATCAGAAACCTCTTTGTGCATTTTGTGCTTATATTTGTGATACACTTGTGTGTTTTTGTTGTTCTTGACTTCCCACAACCCTACTGGTTGTGGGAGTGCCCCTATTGTCCATCAAAATCCAACAAGAATCACAAGACAAGCTCCTCTTGTCTAAATTGCACAAGTGAATATATACTCCTTTGTGTTCATCAGAAACAAAGGCAAAACTAGGCACGTTTTCATATTTCTTAAGCTTAATCTTGCTCAAATTGAATTTGGATTTGTGTTTTTGAGATCTAAGGGTATACAGGTTTGAGATTTTAAAAGTTAGAAAGAAAAAAAAATAAAAACCAAAAAGGACGTGGCCAGGACTCGAACCTGCGCCACTCCTCTCACAACACACACACACTACCGCCATGCCCTTGGGTCTTTTACTGATAAAGACCCAATTCAACACCTACTTAACACGTTTTTGAGTTGGGCTTATAAATAAAAGCCGTAGCTTATTTAAGCTCTTTAGAGCTTATTGAATAACCTAATTAGCCTAATCTTATTTTTCCTAGGATTAGATATTCACTAGGGATTTTTCTAGCTAGGTTTTGTATTTTTCCCTTTAATTTATTATTTTTTATCATTTTTTCTTTAGCCGTATTTTATTAAATAGATAAAAAATAGTAAAAAGTGTTTTTAATTTTTAGAAAAATAGTTTTTAGGTTTTAATTTATATTTTTGAGGTTTACATCCCATTAAGTTTTCAAAAACTTTCATTTTTAATTTTATTTGATTTTAGGGTTTTCTATCAACTTTAAAAATTAATATAAAATTAATAAAAAGGTTTTAGGAACTTTTAATTACATTTTTGTCTTAGTTATATTATTATTCTAGGTTTTTAGTAATTTTTTAGAATTTATTTATAAACTTTTTATTTTTTTGAATATTTTAATATTATTTTATTACTAAAAATAGAAAGTTTGTTTTTTCTTCTTTTTTCATTTTTCTTAGTTCACTTAGATATAATTAGGAGTTTTATAACTTTTAGAATAATTTTATAGTCCTTAGATTTATTTTTATAATTATGTTAGGTTTTATTAGTTTTAAATCATTTTAAATAGTTTTTAGTATTTTAAAAATAGTTTTAATAGTTTTTAAATTTAGGAAAAGTACTTTTTAGTCTTTTAATAATATAAGTAAAGTATTTGTTCAATAAAATAATATTTTGGACATTTTATTAATTGTATTTAATTTTAGGGCTTTAATTAGCATTTAAAATTGAATATTTAATTAATAAAAGGGTTTTAAAATATCTTTGTTGGATTTTTATTCTTATTTATATTATTTTAGACCACTCTTAGCTTTTAATTTTGTTTTTGGTTTTAAAAATTTTAAATTTGTAGCTTTTTACGGTTTTACGTTTACGTCTTTTTCGTCGTAGTTTAATTCGTTTTCGTAACCGTCATTCTTTTCTTTCTTATTCCTATTTTCTTTTCTTCTTTTAATAATAAAATCAAACATTAATCATCTCATACACAACACACATGCCTCCTTGGGAAACGAACTTACTTAAGGGTCATTAGTGCTTACGTTTTCCTAAACGTACACTTAACGCTTACCACTACTTTTAGATGCTTGCTTTTTCCTAAAGGCAAGTATACTAATTTTACTACATCACTACCACGAGTGGTTATCTAACCCAGTCATGGTCAAAAAACATGATGGGAGCTGGCGCATGTGCGTAGATTTCACAGACCTTAACAAAGCCTGCCCACAGGACTGCTATCCATTACCAGAGATTGATTGGAAGGTGGAATCCTTATGCGGGTATCCTTTTAAGTGCTTCTTGGACGCATATAAAGGGTATCATCAGATCAATGGCGGAAGGAGACGCAGAGAAGACAGCGTTCCATACTAGCCAAGGCGTATAGTGCTACACAAAAATGCCATTCGGGTTAAAAAATGCCGGGGCGACATATCAGCGGCTCGTTAACAAAGCCTTCGATTCATAGATAGGTCGTAACCTGGAAGTCTACGTCGATGACCTAGTTATCAAAAGTCTTACGGAGGACGCACTTTTTCGGGACATCCAAGAGACGTTCGATACACTAAGAAGGATCAACATGAAGCTAAATGAAACTAGGATTTTTAGTCCTTTTTAATGCAATGAATGTTCGTTTTTCCTCGATTCGACTCGAATTTGATTTCAAATTAACGTGGATTATTTGTTCTTGGTGAAATGAATATTTTTGGTATTTTTTAGACTAAAATTTATTTAATATTTAAAACTATTAAAACAATTGTTAAAACTATTTAAAAATGAAACTAAAATTACTTTATTCTATTTAAAAAAAAGTAAATCCTTTAAAACTAAAAAAAACTAATTAAAACATTTAAAGACAAATCTATTTTAAATTTTATTAAACTAATTTTAAAAATATTAAAAACTATTTTGAATTTAAACAAATTTCAAAACTTTATAAAAGAAAAATTATATTAAAAGAAAACTATTTAATTTAAAAATACTAACTAAAACTTTTAATTAAACTATATTCAATAAAACTGCCAGTAATTAAATAACCTATATTAACTAAATACTGTGTAAAGAAACTCAAAAAGTGGTCTAGATGAGATGGATAGGACGCTGGACAGTTAAACGAGTGGTCACGGGGTCGAATCCCTGGGCGACCCTTTTGGTGCTATTAATTATTTTTTTTTTACTTTTTTGGAATTTTGAACAAACAAACAGATCAAAAGGATCTGTTGTTTTTATGCAGCAAAATAGCAATACAAAAAATCAAATAAGCTAAAACATTTGAATCAAATAAGCAAGCAAACTTAAAATAAGCAAATCTAACCAAAAAGCAAATCAGTAAAACCTAATATGCAGTAATAAAAATCTAACTAAACAGAATTAAATAAGCAGGTCAATAAAAAAGAGAACAAATGTAAACAATAATAAAAGGTCACCACTAAACAAGTCATAAACTAATCAAACAGATACCAAAAATCGAACAATACTCAAACTAAACAACCAGATCATACCATAAGCATATTCGAACCAATCTAGACAAACAGAAGCAGATCTAAACAACTCGAATCCAAAAAGGCAAACTAAACAAGCAGATAAATTATACCAGCAAACTTACAGATCTAAACAAAATTCTAATCAGAATCAACTTAACTAACTAGCAGATATAAAACTCGGACAAAATAATACTAAAGCAGATAACCAACACAAGCAGATAATCCTAAAACTAAATAAACATAAAAATTAACATAAAATTTAAAAGAGCGAAAACCTGTTTGGCGAAAACCTTAGGGAAGAAGGTAAGGCGCTGAGCCCCCTTAATACCGAAACAATCACCATACAAACACCACCTTTAATTCGAACCAAAACAGCACCCTCGTCTCGAACCAGTAATATCAACAGTAGCCTTAAAACTTTCCCAGTAGGGGAAAATTGATATTCACTTTCTTTATATTTATATATATATTTTTTTAATAATAATAATAATAAATGACAAACAGTAACAATATTTTTTTATAAACGGATTAAAAAAAGAAACAGTAACTGGAAATTTAAATGAGACGAGAATTAAACTAAATTTAATTTTTCATTAATAAATAAAAAGATTACATCACTTGAAATTGAAAATTACAAGATTAAAACTAAGCCCTATTTTACTGAAAATTAAAAATATAAAGAAAAGCACACCAAATTACATGATGAGAGGGGTTTTTATAGGGGAACCCCGGACCTTCTAGGTTCTCCTTGGTGACCACGGAGTAGAATCTTGGCCGCATAATCCTTCACTCTCTTTCTTCTCTTCAAATCGACGGCTGAAAATCTTCCTTGTGCCATGGATTGCCCTCGTGGCATGTTTTGTGTTTCTTTGTGCTTCTTGAAAGATGATGTGGAATGATGTGATTGGTTGAGGGGTTTGTGGTGAGGTGTCATACCCAATCAAAGGAGGCCACGTTGGAGAGAGAATGAGGACTTGGTGAGTGTATGCCCTGAAAACCATGGGGATTTAATTCCAATCCGTGTGAATCACACGAATTGGGTAAAACCCCCAATTTTTACTTGTTAAGTTTTACTGATAAGGAATTAGGGTTTGCAAGGGAGTGGCTGTGTTTTTGGAGGGGAGAGAGAAGATGATGAGCAGTAAAACATTGTGTGTGTTTTGTTTATATCGAAAACAAGGAGAGAGATAGGGTAAATGTTAGTTTTATTTGGGGAATGGTAAAGTGGAAAACACGTGGGAAGTAAATAAGGTGTGAGGGTAACAACGTTTGGTTTACCAGCTTGTGGGTTGACCATGATGAAGGGTTGACCGAACATTGTTATCTTCGTTCCAATATACTTCTTTTAATTATTTCTGTTTATAGTTCTTGTGCAATTGGGCTTTGTGACCCATTACTCCCCAATCTGTCCATAAGTGCAAATGTAAGTAACAAATGGGCTTTTAGGCCATTTATTTGATCCATCCATTCCTTAAATGGGCTTGTGGGCCCATTTATCCATTGTGGGACCCTCTTGGCCTGATTATCTTCATAAAGTTAAACCCGTGAAAAATCAAACTTGATTTTGACTTTCTTGATCATTTCTTCAAAAATTGAGTCGACTTTGTCGGTTTTCGTGATCTTCAGCACGCTTTTGGTCTTTTGACTTTGTCTTTGTCTCTTTTCTTGATTTTTCTCCGACATTTGACCATGAAATCCCGTGTTTTCTCTTCTTTTGATCATTTGTACCTATTTCAACAAAAAAACACAAAACCATGCGTAACTCCGACTTTTATAACATTAAACACATGATTAGGTCTTGTTTTTACTTGATTTTAGTGGCAAAAGGATAAGTGTTTACACACTTATTAAATCCCCTACACTTGACCATTGCAATGACCCCATGCAATGCATAGTTTTAAAGCAAAAAGTTACGTTTTTCTCATATTCAACCCATCTCGGCCTTTATTACAATTACTACTACTATTATGATAAAAAGATAAAAACTTAAAAGGAGAAAAAAGTTAAAATGATAGCTTGGAAATTATTAGAAGAAAGAAACTCGTAAAGAAATCTAAGACTTGAATTAGGGCTTTGGTGTCATGAATATTAATCACCCTCAAGTTCACGTTCCCCATACCAAGCTTAAAAACGAGATCATTGTTATTACAAGTTAGCACAACTAACACTTACTCATGTGGTTTAATTATTCACTTAGACCCCCTTATTCCTACGGTGTATCTCTTGTATTTTATTTTTGTCTTGAATGATCACGAGGATGCATTTTTGACTTATTTCGATAATTTATTTAGGCCGAAAATAAAGTAGGACGATTTAATCAATATTTAGCTAAAGGACAAAATCTTTTAAAACGGCTTCTCGAAACCTCATAAGGTTCATATCTTGGCATAACTCGTTTCGCGATTTGAGACCTTTCTCGGACCGATATTTGGCATGTATTTCAAACTTCAAATCTTGAGAGACGATCTTGAAATTATGGTCTTCTCTTCATTTGGGTATACATCTTCATTAGGAGTGAAAGATGCTTCAAACGTTGACCACGACTTCTTCATTTATCCTCTTCTTTATTTAGGATTTTGATATTCAATGATCCGCCTCCTTTTCGGACTTGGATCTATTTATCCTCATACCTTGTTAGGGTCTTTTTGGATAGACTTCTCCATGATCTTTAGGGGAGTAATTGCTTCTCGTCATGTGTCTTGATCCTTTATATTGATTTGGATTAATGATCTTCACATCATCTTAGGATCTTTAGCAAAAAAAAGTGAATCCTCATGCCTTGTGAGGGCCTTTTTGGACTCGGGTATCCTCATGCCTTGTTAGGGCCTTTTTGTATACGCCAATCTTCGCGTCCCGCTTCAATAAGTTATGCCTTGGCTATGAACTCTAATTAATCCCGAGCAACTTTTAAACGATCTTGGGCTAGAAGCTAAGTAATTTTTCAAATCGTACGACCTTATTTATTGCATTTATTTATTTACAAGTGATGGGAGAAAAAGCTCATAACTAACTCACATAAGTTAATGAAAGAATACCAAACTTATAATTAACTCTATCATCTCTCGTTCTCCACAATTTAAAATCTCAAGTAATGAGACTCGTGGATGCTTAGCCTAATAAACCAATTAAGGTCTACATGGTTAAGGATACTAGCTAGAGTAAACTCGGATAAGTAAACTCGGGTTGAGTCAAAATATTCACGACGGGCCTAATATGTCAAAGACGTCTAAACTCGTTAAAACCATTTTATTTATTTATTTTATTTTATTCTTGAAATGAAATATATACATACGATGCGATGACAAAAGGAAAGAAAATAAATGAAAATACTAATAGGCCAAAATAGATCAAAAATTTGAAAAACGTTGAAAAATTAAATTTTCCGGTTAAATGAGGTCAAATTCATGGAAAAGCCCACTAAAATTCGATAGAAGCCCCCTACACTTGATATAAACATTGCCCTCAATGTTTAAGCATGTGGGAGAATAAACTCCCCTACACTTAGAACATTGAGTACGTTGTTTAAATCGAGCTAAGGAAAGGACAACTAAAGTGATTACATTTATTTATATACAAGTATGAATCACAATAGCGAAAACTTATCGAAGGGACCGGGTACACGGGAACACGGGATCACGTGTCGTGTCAAGAGTACCAAAAGTGGATCATCATAGCACATGTACCTACACACATCACAACACACAAACAACCTACTTGGCTCCCCCCTACACTTATTGGTGGACATGGATGAAGGCGAAAAAAGGGTGGAAAGGATGGTAAAGGTAAAACTCTAACCTAGTTAAACGATGCTTGTTTTTTGCTTCTCGAGTCTCTAGCTCGACTCGATTTCCCGAATTTAATTCAAGGGAAACGTGGAGAGGGATGGAATCATCTCATGAGAGATGTCCTCTTCAAAGTACAACTTACCCCGTTGGCCATTCACTTTGAAATTGGGCCCATTTGGTTGAGCTAGCTCAAGAGTACCATATGGGAAAATTTGTGCAACGGTGAATGGACCGGACCAACGCGATTTAAGTTTTCCCGAAAAGATTTTCAACCGAGAGTTAAAGAGTAAAACGTGATCACCAATTTTGAACTCTCGGTTCTTAATCTTAGAATCATGAATGAGCTTAGTCTTCTCCTTATAGATCAAAGAATTTTCATAAGCTTCATTCCTAAGTTCATTAAGTTCATTGAGTTGGATTTTCCTATGATCACCGGCCTTATTGATATCAAAATTAGCCCATTTTAAAGCCCAATAAGCCTTATGTTCCAACTCAATGGGGAGGTGGCATGCCTTTCCGTACACGAGGCGATAAGGAGTACAACCTATAGGTGTCTTATAAGCGGTACGGAAAGCCCACAAAGCATCATCTAATTTATCGGCCCATGAGGAACGATGCTCTCCCACGGTACGCTCTAAGATTCGCTTAAGTCCACGGTTGGACACCTCGACTTGACCGTTGGTTTGTGGATGATACGCGGTGGAAAGTCGGTGATTGACACCATACTTAGCCATAACTCGTGCAAATTGATCATTGCAAAAATGAGTACCGCGATCACTAATAATAGCACGAGGAACGCCGAATCTAGCAAACAATTGCTTCAAGAAGTTAACTACAACCCTTGCATCGTTAGTAGGTAAATACTTTGCTTCTACCCATTTGGAAACGTAGTCAACGGCTACGAGGATGTATTTGTTCCCTTTTGATGACGGAAATGGCCCCATAAAGTCGATGCCCCATACGTCAAAGATTTCACACTCTTGAATGAAATTTTGAGGCATCTCGTCTTTATGTGTGATCTTGCCTTGTCGTTGGCAAGCATCACAATGCTTAAACATCTCATGAGCGTCATGGTAGATGGAGGGCCAATAGAATCCGGAGTCGAAAACTTTCTTAGCGGTGTAGTTAGGACCAAAGTGACCACCGGTGGGTCCTTTATGGCAAGCTTCAAGGATTTGTAAAGCCGCCGGTCCATCAACACATCTACGAATGATTAAGTCCTCACATTGCTTGAAAAGATAAGGGTCGTCCCAATAGTACGTTTTGACATCCTTGAAGAATTTTTTCTTTTGTTGGGACGATAACCCTTCGATAAGAACACCACCCGCCAAATAGTTTGCAATGTCCGCAAACCATGGGGTATCATCAAGATTGGAATTAATAGACATTAAGGTTTCAAGGGGAAAAGATTCGTTAATCTCTTGATTTGGAAGTTCCCCTTGAAAAGGATCCTCGAGTCTACTTAAGTGATCCGCGGCTAGGTTTTCGGCTCCCTTTTTATCACGAATTTCGATTTTAAATTCTTGTAGGAGCAAAACCCAACGAAGGAGTCGCGGTTTAGCATCTTGCTTGGTCAACAAGTATTTGAGAGCGGAATGGTCGGTGTAAATGATGGTGGTGGAAAGCACAAGATAGGGGCGGAATTTCTCAACAGCATACACTACAGCTAAAAGCTCTTTTTCGGTAGTGGTATAATGCAATTGAGCCCCCGTCATTGTCTTACTAGCATAATGAATGGGTTGAAAATGTTTGTTAACTCGTTGACCTAAAACCGCTCCTACCGCGAAATCACTAGCATCGCACATTAACTCGAAAGGTAGCTCCCAATTAGGAGTAACTAAGACCGGTGCCTTAGTTAATTTACCTTTAAGAGTTTCGAAAGAATCGAGACAATCTTGGGAAAAGATGAAAGGAGCATCTTTTTCAAGAAGATGAGTCATCGGTCGAGCTATCTTAGAAAAATCTTGAATGAAACGTCTATAGAAACCCGCATGACCTAAGAAACTCCTAACTCCTTTGACGGTGGTGGGAGGAGGCAATTTAGCAATGACGTCGACTTTAGCACGGTCGACTTCGATACCGGCTTTAGAAATTTTATGCCCGAGGACGATGCCTTCTTTTACCATGAAATGGCATTTTTCCCAATTAAGAACGAGACGAGTGTCTTCACACCGTTTAAGCATACGTTCTAAATTGGCAAGGCAAGAAGAGAAAGAATCACCATAAACCGAGAAATCGTCCATAAAGACTTCCATAGTTTCTTCAACCATGTCATGGAATATCACCATCATACACCTTTGGAAAGTCCCAGGAGCATTGCATAAACCGAAAGGCATTCGTTTGTAAGCAAATGTTCCATAAGGACAAGTGAATGTGGTTTTCTCTTGGTCTTTTGGATCGATAGGAATTTGAAAATATCCGGAAAAACCATCTAAGAAGCATTAGAAATCATTACCCGCTAAACGCTCGAGCATTTGATCCATGAAAGGAAGAGGGAAATGATCCTTACGAGTGGCATCATTGAGTTTGTGATAGTCTATGCAAACTCGCCAACCCGTAACAAGTCGAGTAGGAATTAACTCGTTGTTTTCATTGGGAACAACGGTTATTCCGCCTTTCTTAGGCACACAATGGACGGGACTAACCCACGGCGAATCCGAGATAGGGTAAATCATGCCGGCATCGAGAAGTTTGATAACTTCTTTCTTAATGACTTCATGAATTTTTGGATTTACCCTTCGTTGACTTTGGATTGCGGGTTTAAAGTCATCTTCCATGAGAATTTTATGTGTGGAAAAGTTAGGATCAATTCCGCGGATGTCGGTGATTTTCCAAGCAATTGCTTTCTTATGATTTTTTAGCACTTCGATAAGTCGGGATTTTTCATCTTCTTTTAATTCCTTAGCAATTATTACGGGTAACTTATCATCCTCTTCTAAGAAAACGTATTCTAAATGCGACGGTAAATCTTTAAGCTCTAAATCCGGTGGATTGTCAATGGAAGGCTTAGTCAAATGAGGATCATCGTTTGTAACTTCCTTAGGAGTAGGTGAAGAAATATGGTCCTCATTGAGAAGTCTCTCAATGGTACGAATGTCTTCTTCCCAATCGGTGGGAGAATCGTCATATTTAAGATCCACGTCTCCTAAACTTGCTTCAAATTCGTGTAAGAGAAAATCACTTTCTCCAAATGGAGTTAATGAAGGAGCAATAGAAGCTACGGTCTCAACATGAGGTAAAGGAGAAATCCCGCTCTTACAAGCCTCGTGAAAATGTTCTTCGCATGCTTCGTCAAGCACATCGATGAAATTCACGGATTCGGGTTCATTGAGAAGTTTAGAAAGTTTACCCATGTTAAGACAATTTTGTCATCCCTGACCCGCATGATTAGTTCACCCGCGGCTACATCAATCAATGTACGCCCGGTCCTCAAGAAAGGTCGTCCCACAATTAAGGGAACACGGGGATCCATCTCATAGTCGACTACAACGAAATTGGCGGGAAAAGTGAATTTTCGACTCCTACGAAAACATCCTCGGCTATCCCCACCGGATAAGCAACCGTACGGTTAGCTAATTCCAATGTCATACGAGTGGGGACTAGCTCGGGTAGAGATAATTGCTTCCATACGGACAATGGCATAAGATTGATACTCGCTCCTAAGTCCGCCAAAGCCATACAATTCTCAACACCCGGAAAATTGCAAGGAATAAGGAATCGACCGGGATCTCCTAACTTAACCGGCAATTTTCTCAAAAGAACCGCGGAACAATTCTCATTCAATTGAGTATTGGAAATATCGAGCAATTTTTCCTTATCACTTAAAAGGTCCTTAAACATCTTAGCGTACTTAGGCATGTGAGCGAGCGCCTCGGCAAAGGTGATATTAAAATTCAATTGTTTGAACATTTTTAGGAAGTTTGAAACTTGAATATCATCCTTATTCTTCAATTTCTCTTTCCGCAACCTTGAGGGATAAGGTATATTGGGTTGAGATGAAGGCTTTGGAGTGGATTGCTCATTCACATCCTTTGGTGGAGGAGGGGTGGAAATGGAAGGTGAAGGAATCGGTTTGGGAACCGAAGGTGTGGTAGAAAAGTTAGGAATCGGTGGAACATAAGGTGTAGACGAAGGCATAACGGGTGGTATGTCGCAAGTAGGAGGGTGGGTAGAATAAGAAGGAATCTCGGGTCCTTGGTTAGGTGGGGAAGAGGAAGGTTCTACGGTGGTCTTACCGCTCCTAGTAGTGATGGCATTAACGTTAGCCCTAGGATTGGTCACGGTGTTCGAAGGGAGGGCACCTTGGGGACGAAAGGTTTGAATCATAGTTAAAAATTTCTTATCGGTCGATTCTTGCATCTCTCTCATCATTCGTTCATGGTCGGTTAATTTTTGGAGAACCAAGTCCATTTGAGGATTATGCATTTGATTATACCCTTGATTAGGAAAACCTTGAGGAGGAAAACCTTGGTTTTGATATTGATTATAACCTTGATTAAATCCTTGATTTTGAAAACCTTGGTTATTAAATCCTTGATTATTGAACCCTTGCTTTTGCCCTTGAAAATTCCCTTGATTTTGATTAAAACCCCGTTGATTAGAGTTTCCTTGAAAATTACCCCGTTGAGGACCTTGGTTTCTTCTTTGGGCGGGTGGGGGTGGTCTTTGTGGTGCTACAAAACCCGGGGGAGCCAAATAGCTATTAGACTTGTAAGACAAATGGTTAACATCAACATTAGGTTTGAAATGAATCCGATCATTGTCATTGTTATTATAAGCATAAACTTCTTGTTGATTATTGTAAACCTTGTCACAATTATAGTACGAATGTGGTGCACCACAAGTTTCACACTTTTCACTAGTTTCTTTCACGGCATGCACATGTGTGGTGAGGGCGTTGGTTTTTAGAGCGAGTGTTTCAACAAGCGAAGTAAGTCTATCGATTTTCTTGTCACTCTCACTAGAACTAGCACTTGCCATAGTGGCCCTAACACTCTTGGTTTGCACTTTAGCCTTGTTCTCAATAATGGCCCAAGCCTCGTTCATGGTTTTCACAAGAATATTGCCCCCCGCGGCACTATTAAGTGAGTCTTGGTCATTTAGAGTTAAACCATTGTAAAACGTGTTAATTTGATGCACTTTAGTGAAACCGTGTTGTGGGCATTTTCTCAAAAGTTCTTTAAATCGATCCCAAGACTCACTAAACGTTTCCCCGTATTGTTGTTCAAAAGTGATGATCTCATTTCTTAAAGAAGTGGTCCGTGATGGTGGGAAAAAGTAGTTAATGAACTTGGTCTCTAAGTCGATCCATGTGGTAATACTTTGGGGTGGTTCCTTATCAAGCCAAATCCGGGCTTGTCCCTCGAGGGAAAAAGGAAAAAGTTGGAGGCGAACGGCCTCTTGTGGCACCCCATTGTATTTGACGGTATTAGCTAATTGGATGAAACGTTTGATATGAGCGTGTGGGTCATCATTAGTACGGCCTAAAAATGGTGTAGCGGAAACCATTTGAATAAAACCCGTTTTTAGTTCAAAAGTATTCGCTCCGATATCCGGCACCACAATTGCGTCATCGTTTCCTTCAACGTGAGATTGTAGAATCCCAATCATTGGTCGATTGTCCGTTGCCATCGTATTGTCGAAAGCTCGATTCTCGGGATCGGCTTGAATGACGGTCTTTTTGTTTTTCTTCTTCTTCTTTTTGGAAGAATTAGAAGTATTTGGTACACCAATCGGTATGTATGTACGCGCGCGAGTGCGCATACAATTAAAACTTTGGAATGAGGTAGGAGACCTGGGTCGACTTTGAGAGGAAAAGGTTTTTTTTTTTTTTTTTTTTTTAATAATAATAATAAATGACGAACAGTAACAATATTTTTTTATAAACGGATTAAAAAAAGAAACAGTAACTGGAAATTTAAATGAGACGAGAATTAAACTAAATTTAATTTTTCATTAATAAATAAAAAGATTACATCACTTGAAATTGAAAATTACAAGATTAAAACTAAGCCCTATCTTACTGAAAATTAAAAATATAAAGAAAAGCACACCAAACTACATGATGAGAGGGGTTTTATAGGGGAACCCCGAACCTTCTAGGTTCTCCTTGGTGACCACGGAGTAGAATCTTGGCTGCATAATCCTTCACTCTCTTTCTTCTCTTCAAATCGACGGCTGAAAATCTTCCTTGTGCCACGGATTGCCCTCGTGGCATGTTTTGTTTTTCTTTGTGCTTCTTGAAAGATGATGTGGAATGATGTGATTGGTTGAGGGGTTTGTGGTGAGGTGTCATACCCAATCAAAGGAGGCCAAGTTGGAGAGAGAATGAGGACCTGGTGAGTGTATGCCCCGAAAACCATGGGGATTTAATTCAAATCCGTGTGAATCACACGAATTGGGTAAAACCCCCAATTTTTACTTGTTAAGTTTTACTGATAAGGAGTTAGGGTTTGCAAGGGAGTGGCTGTGTTTTTGGAGAGGAGAGAGAAGATGATGAGCAGTAAAACACTCTGTGTGTTTTGTTTATATCGAAAACAAGGAGAGAGATAGGGTAAATGTTAGTTTTATTTGGGGAATGGTAAAGTGGAAAACACGTGGGAAGTAAATAAGGTGTGAGGGTAACAACGTTTGGTTTACTAGCGTGTGGGTTGACCATGATGAAGGGTTGACCGAACATTGTTATCTCCGTTCCAATATACTTCTTTTTATTATTTCCGTTTATAGTTCTTGTGCAATTGGGCTTTGTGACCCATTACTCCCCAATCTGTCCGTAAGTGCAAATGTAAGTAACAAATGGGCTTTTAGGCCATTTATTTGATCCATCCATTCCTTAAATGGGCTTGTGGGCCCATTTATCCATTATGGGACCCTCTTGGCCTGATTATCTTCATAAAGTTAAACCCGTGAAAAATCGAACTTGATTTTGACTTTCTTGATCATTTCTTCAAAAATTGAGTCGACTTTGTCGGTTTTCGTGATCTTCAGCACACTTTTGGTCTTTTGACTTTGTCTTTGTCTCTTTTCTTGATTTTTCCCCGACATTTGACCGTAAAATCCCGTGTTTTCTCTTCTTTTGATCATTTGTACCTATTTCAACATAAAAACACAAAACCACGCGTAATTCCGACTTTTATAACATTAAACACATGATTAGGTCTTGTTTTTCCTTGATTTTAGTGGCAAAAGGATAAGTGTTTACACACTTATTACTAAACCCAAAAAAATGCACGTTTGGAGCAACTGAGGGGATGTTCCTAGGCTACATGATTGATCCGAACAGCATTAAACCATGCCCAGAAAAAACGGACGCAGTCATACAATTACCATCTCCCCAGACACGGAAAGAGGTGCAGTCATTAAATGGAAAGTTGGCGGGCATGAACAGGTTCTTGTCGAAATCCGCGGAAAAATCACTCCCCCTATTCAAGACGCTCAAGAAGTGCATCAAGAAGGGAGACTTCCGGTGGACAAAGGAAGCGGAGGAAGCTTTTGTGCAGCTAAAGCAACATCTCGCATCCCTTCCAATGCTAGTGGCTCCCCGACCTAAGGAAGAACTGATAATGTATCTATCAGCAACACATGGAGCAATAAGTGTGGTACTCATGACGGACAGGGACACGGTCCAAACTCCGGTCTACTTCATAAGCAGGACATTACAGGGGCCGGAGTTGAACTACTCTCCCATGGAAAAGTTGGTCCTGGCATTAGTGTTTGCTACAAAACGGCTGCGCAGGTACTTTCAGGCGCACCCAATTGTGGTTATTACTGATCAGCCTATAAAACAAGTCATCTCCAGACCAGATGTAGCTGGCAGGTTACAAAAGTGGAGCATCCTATTAGGAGAACGTAACATATCTTACAGACCACGAACGACTGTCAAGGGCCAAATCTTGGCAGATTTCTTGATAGAAAAGCCGGAGGAGGGAGAACCAATCATTCAACGAGAAGAACCTCCAGCGGAACCATGGGTGTTGTTCACGGACGTATCTTCATGCACGGATGGATCAGGGGCTGGTCTCATCCTTACGAATCCGGAAGGAATGGAGTTTACATACGCCCTGCGCTTTGAGTTCACAGCAACTAATAACGAGGCAAGTCGAGCGGAGGATACAGGGAAACTGGGACCTAAGTGGGAAGGGCCATACGAAGTTATCGAAGCTTTGGGACGAGGAGCGTACAAGTTGCGTGGAATGGATGGTCGCGACTTGCCGCGCACTTGGAATATCTGCAATCTTAAAAGGTGCTATCTTTGAGAGCTACGGCTTCCGCATGGACACTTCGCTATATCTAGCTTCAATGAAGGACCCATGTGTTATCTTTGTTTTGTTTCTATGTTTCGTAGGTCTCTTGGTTTTTTAGGATATCCCATTCTTGTTAAACAAAAAAAATCGTAAACGTTCTAATAAAGTGCCGTGGTGCCTAGCTAGCCCCACAGCTTGTCCTTGTGCAAAATATTTTCTACTTTTTTATATTGTTATGACTGTATAGATGTTATTATAATTTCTCATTATGTGCATTCATTCATTCACCGTACATGTACAATACGCCTCCAGGTGGGCAGGAGGATTAAGTGAACCTAATAATTCAACTTGTCACCTAAGAGGGATGCAACCCCAGTGGTGCGGATCACGTATCCTTACTAGACACCTTACTCACAAGACGTTGTGATAAGTTTTCCATATGTCGAGCTCACGTAGTGCTTTGCATGGTAAAAGCCGCACGCCGCACGTCTAGTAACGTATAGGCTTGATTGTATTTTTTAAGACAAGAAATGTCAGGCAATGTGGGTATATGATATATCACAGGGAAAAATACACAAGTTTCAAATTCATAAAAACCAAAAACTAGCCGTGGTGTGCACAGACTTTTTGAATCATTACAACAGTTTTTTTTAACCGTGTATACACACGGGAGAATCATTGTGTACAACTTAAATTACAATGGGGGTAGGCATTCCCTTATTTACCTTTTCCATTCCTCAATCAAAGCGCGGAGGACCTCGCCACTGGCAGTCTTCCCGACCTATACCCTGCTCATGTTGACATCTAGTGCCTCGGCTAGCATTTTTTGACCTGTTGACTCCTTCGACATAGGGTTATAGATTGGCAAGCTCGGATGGACAGGGTCTAGGGAGAGCTTGGACATTATCACCTCAGTGGGGGCATCCATCAATGCTTCCAACTCGTCCAAAAATGGATGTGGGACCTCAGCAAGAACATCCATGGACGCGGTTAGCCGGGCGGCGGCCAGGGGCTTATGATAGGCATGTGTAGTAATGTCCTTTCCCTTCCTTATCAGATCGGCAGCTTGGACCAGTCCCTCGTACCTACCACGGTCGATACCATCGGAAACAACGTTAGCAAAAGCCTGCCGAAGGTGGGGTGCTCGTGTCGCTTGGGTCACGGCAAGACGCAATCCTTGGCCAATCAACCACCTACGGCCAGCTACGGCCGTGAGCAGCGGAGGATGTATCTTTTCAGCGTAGTGGGTCACCATATGACAAAGTTCACTTTCGGCTGTTGCGGCTTGTTCAGTCATGGCAGCCCGCACTTGGCTTAACTCGTCCTGCAGAGCGTTGCGCTCTTGCGCAATGGTCAAGGATTGAGTGGTTGCAGCCATTGTCGCAGCTTCGGCTGAGGACACATGTAGGAAGCAGTTAAAATTGAAATAGAGCGTCCAATTATGTGGGGCATAAAGTAAAATCTTAATGAAGGGCATACCTTCTCGTTCGATGCAGCTAGAAGCGTCTCCAACTCGGCGATACGACGATCTCGGGTGTTGGCATGGTGGGTCTGCTCCTCGATGGTTGCTTCGGCCACGGTCAGTGATTTATGCAAAGACGTGATGGTCCTCTCATGATTACTTACCATCTCATCACTACGGGATAGCCTTTCCTCGCCACGGTCCACATCATTCAGAACCCGGATTAGGCGACGTCTAAGGGCCGCGCTAGTTGACGCCTGCATCGTAAGGGCCGAGTCAAATTGCTCAAGTAGTGTGTCGTGGTCAAGATCATCCATATCTTGTGCCAAGGCGGGAGGAGTGATGTGCTCGACAAACTTCGTGCATTCCGACTCTGACTCCAACCTTGTTTGGCTGGAGAGGTTCCATGCGGGAAGTAGGCGGGTGTCAGGGCCTGCCTTGATAGGTTCCTCGGCATGAGCGACAGAAGGAGATGGGGGGTTCAGAGATGTAAAAGGAGTAGGTTCTCTCTCCATATCCTTCTCTTGGGCCACGGCCGAAGGATCCACACTGTAATAAAATAAGATGCTTTTGTTAGATTCGTTTATGCGTTTCTCAAACTTTTTTGAGTGTATATCAAATACTTACGTAGTGTCGGTCACGGGCTCCGTGACGGTGGGAGTAGCGACGCTTGTGAGATTAGTGGTCCAAAAGGGTTCCTCCACGATAGGCGGAGGTACGACCTGGGCCATGGATGTGCTGCTCCCTTCAAGAGGTGGGTGATCTTCCCTTTGCCTTTTTGTGGGAGCGTTGTGCGCCCCCATTTCATCTTCCACGGTAGAGGCTCTCTTCTTGGATGACCTCTTTCTCCTGGATACAAGGGGTCCAAACCCCAGGGCAGGATCTTCGTCCTCAACTGAGTGGTTGTCGGAAGGACTTGGGGGTTCTTCCGACTGTTCTGGGTGCGGCTTTGTGTTTTCCGGGAAATGTATTTCGTTCCCTCTAGTATGTTAGTCAAGTGACGCGTTCTCGTCTATGCCTCTTCCTTCATTAGGCTGTGGTTCGATGTTTTCATTCAGCGGTATGGTTCTGTCAGCAGTGGCTTCTAGCAAGGGGATTTCACCGCCTCCTAAAGGGCGGAATCCTTCAGGTATCTCCATTGGCTCTCCTTGGCGTATAAGTCCGTGTAGATCCATCTCTGCAGTCAAATACATAAGTAATTAGTATAATTACAAGGAATTAGGTACGACGTTTTTTCTATGTGAATGCACCTACCCTGCCCACGTCCGTTTAGGAAGCACAGATACATATCCTCCCTCCAAAAATAGTTGCGGCTTATCCCCACTCGACATAGAAAGTTCTCTGGCAAGCCCTTATGAAAATCTGTACGGTGGGTATCCAGCACTTTCACGGCATTTTGGTCATAGTCCCTAGGGTTAGGGGGATAGTCTTGGCGTACTCGGTTTTGAAAGACAAACGGAGTCGGAAAAACTCGCTCGTCGACAAAGAAGTATTGGTCGTACCAGTTTTTTAAGGAATTTAGGGGGTCCCTGTACGTCTGAGGAGCCCTCTAAGACCGTTTTTTAAACGACAACCAACCATTTACCAACTGGGGGATGTAGAACACCCTGAATAAATTTACGGTGGGGGTTACCCCACACGTACGGCAAGTAATTTCGAACTGGTTTATTTTGCACGCCCCAATGCAATGGAGTTGGGTTATGTGAAAGCCATAGTACAAGAGGAGATCCACTAAGAATGTGGATAGAGGGATACGGTAGTTTGCCGAGTCAAATAGGCGCGTATACACGCCTATTTTTCCTCTCGGTGCGTCCGTAATGGCTTCATTTTCACCTGGATGGGTGGGATGAATGCTTTCGGGAATATAGTACTTCGGCAAGAAGTCTATAAATTTTTCCGCAGACATCACGTTTAGAACATCCGTGATAAAAGGGTGTTCCCTCACCATGTTTTATGAAAAAGGAGAAGAGAGCGTGATGATCTAACCTGCGGTGAGTAGAATCCGTGGAAATAGAAGGCGAAAGAGGCAAGCAGAAGCTCAAGAGGCAACAATGGTGGTGTAGGTTTAACTGTGTGTGTTTTGGCCGCACACACACGCTCTTATATAGGCTTGCCTTGGTTTTCGTGGTTCATTGGATTTGTGCCACGTGTTTACCACTAACCTCAATCGTATGGTGGGGAGGAGAGTGGTAAGTGAATCGTCAGATGGGCCCCAAGGGTCACTTTTGACTCTGACGTTTGTGTTGTTCGATGTTCAGCCTGATTGGAATTTCGTCAGTCGTCGGATGGGTGTACATTGTATGTCAAGACTTTGTTAAACGGATGTTATCGGTTGTCACATACGGCCAACAAAACTTCCGGAGCATGGACCATTTCCTACGGGTTTCTTGGTGCGTCCGGCGGGCATTATACTAGTCTAGAGGTTATGCCTACGGCTGTAACAACTAGACTGGGGGGACATGATGACGTATAGTCCCCAGTCGGGTCATGGACCCGGCCCACGGGTACTACCCGTATCCGGCCCATCACGGATGGGTGGGAATGATGTCATCTGAGCCTATGGGCTTAGATGAACAGTATCCGTGCACACGTGTGTGGCCCACGGCCCAACGTGGCCGGTTCAGGGTTAAGCAGAATCATCATCCTAATATACTTAGGATTTACCCTAAAGGAGAGGATATTCACTCACCATAATTAGAAGATAACAATCATTCTAAATCTGGTGATTATCCCTTCCTTGGGGCCGAAGCATCGGTGACAGCCCATTAGGGTTTCACCGCCTATATAAGGAACCCCCAAGGGTTCCACAAAGGTATCACATTCTTCACTCATACTCTCCATCCGATTCTCATACCCTAACCGATTACTTACTCTCACGCCGAAGTCTAATCGTGGGAAACATTCCCACGGTAAGCCTAACGCGTGTTGCTTTAGTGTGCAGGATCCCAACCAAACAGTTCACTTGGTGCAGGAGCCGGAGTCCAATCAACCCGGATTAAGCCTAATTCGGGTTTAGCAAGGATCATCCAACTTTTGTATCAACATAAAGATTAGATTAAGAAGAATAAAAGAGAAAAACAAAAAGTTGTGATTTCCTAGTGAGAGAAAGATATGAGTTTTCTACTAACAATAAAATGGAAAACACACCCCACAAATGAGGTGCCTTAGGCTTTTTATACTACACGTCTAATGTATGGAAGGCCTTCCTCATTTGTGGGTTGGGGACTAATTCCCGTTACATACATAACATTATAATAGAACTCTCAACACCGTTAAGTAGCATTTTCCACGAGCTTCGCAACGGTATATTATATGACTATCACTTTAAATACTTCTAACAATCTCTCCCTAAGGGGTGGTCATGTAATATGTGACTTCACTTCTTTGGTGTTGTTGATTTTGAAGCTCGTTGTCTTGAGAGTTCCTTCATTGTTCCTTTCATGACTTGTGATCTTGGATTTTTGATCTTTGCCTTGACATGATCTTTAAGCTTTGCCAACTTGTGTTCTTGTGTCTTTCCCCACATACTCAAACTTTGTGTTGTCTTGAAAGCTTGGTAACAATCTCCCTTGATTATCAGAGTAGCGGAAGTCTTTGTCTTTAGATGTTCTTGAGCTTTCTTCATTTACTTGAGTATGTGGTCTTGAATCACGACTCTTGAGATTACGCCACCGTTTGCATTCCTCCGGTTTCCCGTTATACAGTACGAATATTGTACCTGTGATTAGGTAAGTTCAAAGAACTTCCTTGTCAGGGTTTCCGGTTGTGGTAGCCGTTCTCAATACTTGAATATATCGAAAGATAATTCATAGTAAGGAGTGAATCATGCAGTTCATTCTGCTGATTAAGTCGTCAATTCAATTTCCTGGAACAAGTTTGAATCAATTAAGAAAAACCATTGTTGCTTTCCAGTTGACACAGGTTTGATTCATATAGAATCTCACAAGTTACCTATCGTAGTGTTGTTTGATGATGACACTGGAAGGATTTCCATTCGTCACTGTAAATACTAATAAGTATTACTCTGAATGTTCTGGCAAGATCATAAAGATATTGCATCGAGACCTGGAACGAGTTTGAATCAAGGATAAATCAAACCACTGTTGCTTTCCAGTTAACATATGTTCAATTCAAGTGAATCTTACATATGACCTACCACCGTGCTGTTTGATGTTAACACTGGAAGGTTTTCCATTCATCACTGTGAACACTAAAGAGTATCACTCTGAATGTTCTGGCAATATCACAAGGATAGAGCGCAGGACTCTGTAACTTATCGCTTGTGTTCTAAAGATGAACAACAATTGATATATGGAATAAGTGTCCTAATGAGATTTTCTGATGAATCTCGTTGGCTCTAGACTCTATAAGTGTACGTTTATTTGGTGAACGGAGGCTGGAGCAGACTGCCACCTTTTCAATATCTACCTTCTCGGAGTGAGAAAGTCGATAGAAATGAGTTGAACTCCGTGACAATAAAACAAACTTATTTTGAGAGAAGCTTGACTAGGCTAGGAGGGGTTGTGCATTGCATCACTGGGTCCATGATGCTTTGTCTTCAATACCAGAAATCATCTAAGTGATTATGATAGTATATGTGTTGACCCAGTTTCTGCCTAAGTTGTATGAGGGGCTAATTTCTTTACACCCTTTATCCTTACATTTCTTTTTCATTCTTCAACCCCTTCAATGCTTACCAAGACGTCATTACTAGCACCTTGTTGTGATTGTTCCAGTGCTAGCTTAAGTCATTAGTCGGCATTATTCTCGTACACTCAAGTACTCCATCATTCCTAAGGACTTCTAAGTTCTAATGGATTGTCCCCAGGAAGATCCCTCCGGTTCTGGTTGGATCATAGGACGAATACCTAACCACCTTTTGACACCAATACCGTCGTGAATTAATGTGTTGAAGGGTATAGATATCGTAACCAGAAAAAACCGATTGAAAAAGCAATCAAGGTGTTTATGAGATCAATGTTTACACCTTGAAAGTTTACTATATCACCAAAACGCTCCCCTACATATGTGCATCATAAGAGGAAAGATTTTTGCACATATTAGGAAGAGAAAGCACTTATATCAAAGATCTTATCCAAGATGAAACATTTTGAACACAATTTATCACTATTCTCCCCCTCAAAAATTGCATGAGATTGAAATTTTTGTGAAACTAGTGATGAAACATGGAGAGAATAATGTTCATGAAAATTTGGAACAATATGTTATGAGATATTTTATACTCCCCCTCGGAAAAACATTAGATATTAGAATAGGGGATATGAGCACACAATTTTGAAAGAATTTAAAAAACTCTTGAAAATATCTTAAAAAATTGTGCTCAAACCCGAGAAAACTTAATTTCCCGTTGTTCAGGAAGAATGTACATAATTGAACATTTTCCTTTGGTTCATGAGCTTAAAACTTTGAATGTTTGATATAAGCCCATGAGCGAGAAAATTGAATTTCACGTTGTTAAGGATAAGTCACAAACTTTCCTTTCTTTGGGGACCGGGTTATAGTCTGACATGTGACTATAAGCCATTATGAGAAGAGAAAAAGAAAAGATATGTTTTAAAACATTTGAAACTCCCATTCGAACTTTATGTACGTACCCGTGTCGTTATTGAGCGGCATTTCTAAGTACGTCCATATTATCGATGCTGAGAGACATGTCGGAGAAGAATATTTTTGGTATTTTTGAAAGATTTTCTCATTTTTTATTTTGTTTTTATAGGTTTTATATTTTTGTAATTTTCTGATAAAATATATACAAGATTACTGCAAATGTGCAAGACGTTCAAGCTCATCGGGATTAAAACTACGCATACCAAGTTGACGAACCAAGAATTCAAATCTGTCTTGAGAAAGAGCTTTGGTGAAGATGTCGACGAGTTGGTAGTCTATCTTGACAAAATACAGTTCGATCGTTCCTCTTTCCACGTGCTCCTTAATGAAATGGAATCGAACAGCTATGTGCTTGGTCTTGGAGTGTTGTACCGGGTTGCAGGATATGGCTATGGCGGATTGTGAATCACAATAAATAGGAACCTTGTTAAAGTGAAAGCCATAATCCGTGAGTTGTGTTCTCATCCAAAGGACTTGAGCACTGCACACGGATAGAGACACATATTCTGCTTCCGCGGTGGACAACACCGTACAATCTTGCTTTCTTGAGGACCAGCTCACTAGCTTCTCGCCTAAGAATTGTGCTCCACCGGAAGTGCTCTTGAATGTATCATGACACCCTGCATGGTCGGCATCTGAAAACCCAGTTAGATTAAAACCAGAATCCTTCGTATACCAGAGACCCATGTGAACGGTTCCCCGGAGATAACGAAAGATTCTTTTAACCTCCTTGAGGTGCTTCTCAGTTGGCTTAGCCTAGTATCGAGCACATAAACAAGTAGCATGCACAATATCTGGTCTGCTTGAGGTTAAGTACATAAGGGACCCGATCATACTTCGGTATTTTGTAGTATCTACAAATGTCCCTATCTTATCCAAGTCAAGCTTGTGTTTAGTGTCCATTGGTGTACCAATAGAATCACAGTTCTCCATTCCAAATTTTTTTAGAATTTCGAGCACATATTTGGACTGATTTATGAAAATACCACGGGGGGATTCGTGAACTTGGACACCAAGAAAAAACGTCATTTCCCCCATCATCGACATTTCGAAGCGGCTTTTCATAAGGTCGGAAAATAATATAGAATATTTAGGGTTAGTAGAACCAAATATTATATCATCTACATAGACCTGAGCCACCAAGATGTCGTTGCCGTAGTGCTTGATAAACAGTGCTGGGTCAATTGTTCCCTTGCTGAAGTGATTTTGGAGAAGAAATGATGATAATTCGTCGTACCATGCCCTCGGTGCTTGTTTCAAACCATAAATTGCCTTTTTCAACTTGTAGACATGGCTTGGATGTTCGGTGTTGATGAAACCTTCAGGTTGACATACGTACACATCTTCTTTTAGCGGACCATGCAGAAAAGCCGTCTTGACGTCCATTTGGTACACGGTGAACGATTTGTGTGCAGCGTATGCCAAGAAAATCCTAATGGCTTCCATTCGAGCAACCAGGGCGAAGGATTCTGCGAAATCAATTCCCTCCTGCTGTTTATAACCTCTCACAAATAACTGAGTCTTGTTTCGAATGACCGTTTGCTCCTCATCCATCTTGTTTTTGAATAACCATTTCAGGGTAAGGGGGTCAATATTGTCCGGTCGTGGTACTAACTCCCATACATCAAGCCGGATGAATTGATTGAGCTCTTCTTGCATAGATTCAATCCATGATGCATCGGTCATTGCTCCTTTCACATTTGCTGGTTCCATTATGCTGACTGATAGTGCATAGATACACATATCACCATTGGTAGGCAACTGATTACGTGTCGAGACTGGTCGTGAGAGATCGCCAATCACTTGAACCAAAGGATGATCCTTAGTCCATTTGCGTTCATGTGGAAGTGTATGAGAAACTTGATGCGAGCTTGACGGATCCACATATGGTGTTGAAGGCTGAGTGTTACTAGTGGAAGCCGCAAATGGGTTAACAAACTCATGTTCGTTTAGCATCGCATTGTTCGCATTTTTAGCAACGATTTCATTCTGAAGATGAACATGATTTGGGATTTGCTGAAAATGTTGTTGAGTCGCGTCAGTAGTCTGAGAGGTGGTTGGAACGTTTGGAGTTAATATGGTTGAGGTTGACGTATATGGTGCAAAAACTGATGCCGTTGGTGTAGATGCATTTGGAGGTTCTTGAACTACCGTAGCAGGTGCAACCAGAGCATCTTGAGGAACACCAAGTGACGAAGTACCTTCCATATATTCATCATAAATTGGCCCAAATAAAACTTCCAAATCACGTTCCGAAGGTTGTAATAATGAGATTGCTGACTGTGCAAATTGAAGCGTGAGTCCTGAACTTACGTGTCCAGAAGTCTAACCTTGAAACTCGGGATGTGAACTTCTATGTTGAGATGCCATTCCCGAGAGTTCATCAAAGGTAACATTCATAGTCTCCATTACCTTTCTTGTCCTTCGATTATAAACCCTGTAAGCACAAGCCGTTGAAGAATAACCAATGAAAAAGCTAATATCACCTTTAGGTTCAAGTTTACCGATATCTTCACGATCATTCTTCGGATAACATAATGCACCAAAGGCATGTAGAAATGAAATATCCGGTTTTCTTCCATTAATGATCTCATAAGGTGTTTTGTTGAAGCGGGTGTGAATGATTGAGAGGTTTTGAGTATAACATGTAGCAGCTATAGCGTCGACCCAAAGGAATAACGATGCACTGGAGGAGAGAAGCATCGTCCGAGCAGCTTCAACTAACGTACGATTCCTCCGTTCCACAACTCCATTCTGCTCTAGAGTTATTACAAATGAAGTTTGATGAGAAATCCCAACTTCGTCAAAATAAGATTTCAGTTGCTGATTTGTGAATTCAGTGCCGTTATCCGTTAGTACAATGATGACAGGGGCTTGCAATAAAACTGATGTTTTCTTCAAGAAATTGATGATGACACCAGGGGCTTCATCTTTTGAGGCAAGAAAATGAACCCATGTGTAACGTGAATAGTCATCCACAATTACTAGGACATACCGCTTTCCATTAATGCTTTTGATTCTCACTGGGCCACGCAAATCCATATGTAGGAGGTGTAACCTATTCGTGGATATTGGAACAGGTTTGGGTTTGTGAGGCTTCTTCTTGCTTTTGCCTTGCTCACATGAAGGACAAAGATGGTCTTTTGTATATTTGAACTTTGGAAGACCGGTAACGAGATCATCTTTTGCGAGTTGGGTGATGGCATCGAAATTGAGATGAGATAATCTTTGATGCCATAACCATGACTTTGTTGAAGTATCCCGGGCCATGAGGCAAACTGGAGACGCAACAGACATTTGAAAAAGATCAATGGTGTAAAGGTTGGTGGTGCGATTTCCTTTCAACAGATCAATTCCTTCAAGATCTCTTACAAAACATGTGTGACTCCTGAAGGCTACTTCCAAATCTGAATCACAGAATTGCCCAACCGAGAACAAATTGTGTCCCAATCCATCAACAAAAGAGACTCTGGTGATGATAATATTTCCCTAATGAAGATCACCATAGCCTAGAATTGCAGCAACGTGATCATTACCAAATCGAACAGTTCTCATGAATCGCCAAAAAAAGTTCTTGAGAAGGCTTCAATTCCCTGTCATATGTTTGGAGCAGCCCGAGTCCACGCACCAGAGACAAATTTCAACAGCCTACCAATGATAAGAGAAAAAAATATTTTGGCAACCGATGAAATAGGTTCCTGTAGGGTTAGATGATAATTATGCCTTATCACATACCGACATGTCACTGTTAGTATGAGATCTACTAGTGTCGATAATTTTGCCACTACTGTCAAAATTTCTACTAGTAGGCAACCATTTATAGGTGAATCTAGGGCGACTAGGCTTAGAAAGACTTTCTGTGGACCCTACATGCGGACTTTTTGGAACATACACCTTAGCCTTAGGAGTGCTATGTTTTTCACTGATTGACAGCTTGTCAATCCGAGTGTAACCACCATAATTCAACCCATTCATAGTCAAACCACAAGCATCATGACTAAAAGTAAAGAAACATTTATTACACTTAGCACAAATAACTTCAGATTTTTCATTCCGAATAGCAAGCTTAAAGTCATTACATTCAGATGAATCAAGTTTCTGATTGTGATTAAAAAGCGGTAAATTCCTATGGTGTTCTTCTACTTCCATGTTATTGATCTTGGGGCGACTACTTCTAGAGTCAAAAGGGACCCTATCATTCCTTGTATTGCTCGTAGGATGTGGCCTTCTGCTCTTACTGTAGTGATTTATTCCTGTAGAAGAAGACACGCGTCTATTAGAATTAGCACTTCTTAAATCAATGGCTTGTGGTTGAGAAATAGTGGTTGGGTTTGTCCTAACGCTTGCTTTATGTTGTTTGCTAGGCACAGAGGTATCGACCATAGGTTGAGAGGAGTTGCTAACACGAAACATTCCTGGGGCAATCACAGCAGCTTTCGGTCCAGCAACCTTGGGAGAAGGTGTTACAGCAATACGAGTGGGCCACGAGGTTGCTGGTTTCTGGATCATCGTGTCAACAATCAAGTTGGGCACAAAAGTGTTATCTTTTAACAAGGCCTTTAACTTACAGTTTTCACAGATTTTATCTATGAGTTTCTGATAGACAGACTTACTTTGTTCAACAGCCCGCTATACGAAACAACAACAGATTCTAAATCTGCAATCTTAGCCTTAAGCTTTTGACCATCCCCATCACTGGCCTTCTCTAACCCAGAAGGAGCCAGATTGTTTCCCTGAGCACCTCCCAACTGAGCTGTCAAACGAACGATTTGTTGTTGCATTTCATTGTAAGCTTTTTCGTACGAAATCTTGTCATATTTGCATTCATCACATTTTTTGACAAATTTATTCCAAAGATCGGTGAATTCTTTATCCTTTTTAATGACATAAGATTTCATTTTCTCTTTCATAAGAGCAAGCTCAGTTTGGAGGTTCTCATTATGCGACACAGAGTTATCTAAGGCATCTGTATTAGTATCTATACTATCACCGCGATCACTAGCGTTCGAGAGACTTCCTAGATCATTTTCCAAAACTTTAATCCTATGAAGAGATTCATCAGCCTCCTTAGCTAAAGTTTTAAAATCTTCAACAAAATTGGCTGCTTCTTTCAGAAAAGCGTTTTCAAATGTGCTCATCCTAGCATCTACTTGATTAATGAGCGGATTAATTTCTTCTCTAATGATTTTGTGGACCTCAGTCTGAACGGGTGAAGTAAAGTTTCCTCCAGTCATTTTAGCATTAACAACACGTTTCAGAATGACAAAGTTATCTTTTAGCTCGTTAAGAAATCTTCGTGCAACACTCGGTTTAGGAGGATCCTCCGTCAATTCCTCACTAGGTAGCAAAAGCAATTCAATACTAGTTTTAGACCAAACAAAAACCGTTGGAGGATTAACTTTCGGATAGTAAACAGGTGTGACCTCTTTTTTAAGCTGTTTCATTCTTAAACGAGTTTCTTCAGCAAGTTCAACAGTTTCCTCCGAATCATGCACAGTGGGAGGATCATGCGATTCAGAAAAAAGCACACTACCATTATAGAGAGTTTGATTCGTTCCCTGAACTTGCTTAAGATATCCAGGATTAGGAGGAAGAGGACAACCTAAAGCCAATTTTTATCTAGTGTAATTTATCTCATTCACTTTTGGTACGAGCATATTTATCGTTTGCATAGTTTGGCCACGTTTAACCAAAAGGTTGTATAATTCCCTGATCCTATCCTAAGCGTTACAAAAATCCTCAAGAAGCCCATCTTCTCTAATCTTGAAATCATGTTTCAGCTTTTTTCTTTCTTCTTTTAACTCAGAAATAATAGATTGATCATCTAAAAGCTGTTTATTAAGGGTGGTGATTTCATCATTTTACTCGCTTATCTTTTTGGCACTACTTAAGTGTAAAGCATTTAATTTCTTAGTGGTGCATTTTTCTTGATAAACCGAATTAGCATGGGCTTGTTCGAGTTCCTTAATTTTAGCATTATGAACCTCAAAAGTTTTCTCCCGTTCCTTATATCCCGCAAGCTCAATGGCTAATTTAGCATTAGTTTCTCTAAACTTATTATTAACCACCGTAGCATGGTCCACATCCTTAGCAAGCTTATCAAATAAAGAGTTATAATACGCATGGGTCGCATCAGGAAGGGTTGTAGGGTGGGCAACTTGATCCACACTGAGGTCCACACTTGGCTCATTTGAAGTAATGTTATTATTATTCGTTTGATCTCCGTGTGTCTCAATGTAGGGCTCAAGCATCCCAGTATACTCCTCATCCTGATTAGACATACTGTAGATATCTGATAGGTGTGAAAACACCCGTCCTTTCACCACTTAAAACAATTAAAAACGGGACCTAAACGTGTATTTGATGTCGTAAATGTCGGAATTATGCGTGGTTTGTGTTTTTGTTGTGATTTAGGGCCAAAAGATGAAAAAGGAAGAAAACACAGGCTTTCACAGGCTTTTATCGAAGAAAAAGATAAAAGACGAAGTTAAAAGATCAAGAGTGCAAAAGATTGGAAGTCAATGGGCTTATTTTGAAGATTTATTAAAGAAAAGGACCAAAGACGGAATATTTACAAGTCGAAGAACCCAAGTATAATAAATGAAGAAATATTAAGACAAGTTCAAGATTTTTATCGACAAATCCCGGGCCAAAGTCGAGACCTCAATTTAATTTAAAGATGAGACGACAAAAAAAAAAGAAAAGAAAGAAGACAAACTCACCAACCACCACCTACCACTTACCACCTCTCCTATAAATACTAGGCCACCATCTCATTTTTATTTTGTTAGCTAATTTGACAAATTAGTCTCTCCATTTTATTTCATGCTCTTTTCTTTATTGTCATTTTAATACTTGTCATTTATTTTTCAAGATCATACCAAGTAAGTCTTTAATTTTGTGTATTGAATCTTTATCTTTTAATCAAGTTTTATTTTTATTCTCATCCTTCATTTCTTTTTTGGTTTGTTGATTTGGTTGATTTGGTTTTGATTAATCTAGTGGGTTTTATAGTTTTATTGATTTTGATTCCATAACGTTTGTTGATTTAGATGTTTTAATGCTTGGTAGATCTTAATTAGTGATTTATTGTTTTTAGTTTTAGTGTTTTTGGTTGATTTAAGTTTTATTTTATTAAGTGGGTTTTGATTGATTTGGTTTTTATTGTTAGTTTTATTGATTTGGTTTGATTGATTGTTGTTAGTTGATTATTAGTGGTTAGTTTAGTTTAATTTTTAGATTGATTATGGTTGATTTTGGTTAAATTCGTGTTACCTATTGCTTTGTTTTGTCCACTGTTAATCTTTTCCAGTTTTTCCCGAACGAGAAATTTTTTTACCGAACGAATAATTTTTCCCGAACCAACATATTTTCCCGAATGAGCTAATTATACCGAATGAGCAAAAAATCCCGAACCAAGGTTGTTTCCAAAAAATCCCGAACCAACAATATTTCCAAAAAAGATTCCGAACCAAAAGAAAATACCGAACGAAGGATTTCAAAAAAAAAATATACCGAACAAAGGATTTGTTAAAAATTATACCGAACGAAGGATTTGTTAAAAATTATATACCGAACGAGAGGTTATATTCTGAACCAACCAGTTTATACTTTGACATGCTTGCCTGCCAGCTTAGACATTTTTCCCGCCAAATTTCAGCAGCCTACCTGCTTGCTTGAGCAGCTTACTTGCTTGCTTGTTTCTTGTTCCGCAATCGTTTAGTTTAATCTGAAAGTTGTCCGATTTTAATTTTGAAAGTCACGTATTTTTAGTTTTATTTTTCATCGATTTTTAGTATTAATACTTTTTCGTAAAGTTCAAGTTTTATCTTTTATTTAGTACCCGCTTTAGGTTTTGCCTCGTTTAGCTTTAAAGTACCATCTTAGTTTTATTCTCTCTTTTTTCATTAAGTAAACTTTATTTTCGAGTCGATAGTTAATTTTGTCTTTTAGTTTTATTTTATTAATTGTATCGTTTTAATTTACGTTTTATTATTTGTTTCGCTCCTTTATTATTAGTTATTTGTTTTTGGTTTATTTTTATTACGTTTCGCTTTTACCTTTTAAGTAAAAATAGAAAACCAAACTTTCCTTTTCGTTACCAAAACCAATAATTCCATTTTAAACCGTGATCAATTCGTTAAGATACCGAGAACGAACAAAGATATAATTTTTAATATACTAAAAAACGAGTTATTAAAATGGCGCCGCTGCCGGATCTTTTCGTGAAGATTAACGGTTTTCTATGAGAGACGCGTTGGATTTTGGGATCCGTTCACACGCGAACGTTATTTTTCGTGTAAAAAATTTTCAAAAATCCTAAAAATAAAAAATTTTCAAAAATCCAAAAACATTAAAAAACTCATAAAAAGCATTTCTTTTTCAAAGTTTTGCACCAAAAAGATTTTATTTTTACGTTAACCATTATTTGTCTATTTCTTTGCTATCTTTTTCTTTTGCAGGTGTATGCGTACTCGCTCATCGTCTTATTCTGAGCCTGAGACTCTTGAAGACTTAGACATGGCGGGTGTACACAACAATAATAATCCACCTCACCCCAACATGAATAATAACAACCATGGCCCTCAACCAGACCTTTGAACGATGGAGGAGCTTTGTCAACCAACAATGAATGGACGAGGAGGACCGATTGCACCGATGCAAATCACGGCTCCAGAATCTTCGTTGAAGCATCACATGATCCAACAAGTTCAAAATACTTGTCCATTTCGCGGATTGCCGGATGATGATGCCAACAAACACCTCGACAAATTCATTACCGTCACTCAAAGCATGAAGTTTCCCGGTGTTACTATGGATTTTCTTCGCCTTCATCTATTTCCACACACCTTATCCCACCATGCCGAAAAATTGTTTGATCGTCTTCCGAAGAATTCAATTCATACATGGGATGAGATGACTCAACGATTTTTGTCGCGCTACTTTCCACCATCCATGGTCACGAGCCTTCAGAATCAAATCAACGGTTTCACACAAGAACCTGATGAATCACTTTTCGATGCTTGGGAACGCTATAATGTTTTGATCGATCGATGTCCTAACCACAATATGCTCCCTGTCACCTTAATTGATGCTTTCTACAACGGTTTAACTTTTCGAGATCGTGATACGATTAATGCAGCCGCTGGTGGCACATTTTTGAAAAGAAGACCCGAGGAGTGTAGAGAGCTTATAGAGAACATGACTACTCATCACAAAAATTGGGATTCATCCGCATCTTCAAGGACTAAGCCGAGAGTCAATGTTTCTTCTACTTTATCACACACCGAGATGACCGAATTCACCCGCGTGATGGCTGAAATGAACAAAAATATCCTACTCATAGCTACGAATCAACAACAACAAGTTGAAGCTGTAGCACTTTCTGGTGAGATTTGCGGCAGTCCTCATTCATACACTGATTGTGCTTCTACTCATGATAATCCGGAAAACGTGTATGCGGCTAACGGTAACTATTACACGGAAGGCTATCAAGCCCGACCTCAAGGTGATCGTAACTTGCTAAGTTACAGTTCTAACAAATTTCTTTCACCCGGTTTTTCTCCTCAAAACCACAACCCCAACAACTACAATAGAAGCACTCCAAACCCACCTCGAGCTTCTAATCCATATCACCCACCCGCTCAACAAGCACCACCCATCACTCAACCCACGACTTATAATCATGATGTTGAAGCTTTCATAAGGACCCAAGGAGAGGTAGTTAAGAATCTTCAAAGCCAAATCATTAACTTGAAAGGTGATATCACTAAACAAGGGAATGATATTAGAACCGAGCTTCGACATGATATGCAAACTTCTTTGAGCAATCAAACAAATGATTTGAAGAATATGATGGCTAGTTTCTTTCAAGGCACTCAACCCTCCACTTCGGGCTCTCTTCCTTCAAATACCGTCACCAACCCAAGAGAGAATGTGACTGCTATTACTACACGCAGTGGAGCAACTTTAGTAGGACCATCTATATTCCCCCAGTTACTCCATCTACACCTCCTCCACCACCTTTTATCCCACCTACTTCCAAGCCTAGTATTAGTTCTCCATTACCGTCTCCACCTCTTAATGAAGAAGTACCCAAGAAACACCCTCCACCAACCCCACCTTCCACCTCTAAACCTTCAACATCTCAACCTTCACCTTCTGCACCTACACCACCTAACCCCAACATCCCTTATCCTTCTCGCTTAGACAAGGGCAAATTGCTTACCAAGGATGACATTTAAGTGTCAAACTTTTTGAAGAAGATTTCGGGAGTGACCATCGCCATTAGCCTTGTCGAAGCTCTTGCCCAAATGCCAACATTCGTTAAGATGTTTAAGGAATTGCTTAATAAGAAGGAGAAGATGGCCGAGTTTGTTAATACTCGATTGGATGAAAACTGTTCTATAATCCTTCTTAAAGAACTTGCAGAAAAACTTAGAGATCCCGGTCGTTTTATGCTACCAAGTACTTTTAATCAAACCGACGAATTTACTGCCTTAGCCGATCTCGGGGCAAGTATTAATTTGATGTCTTTAAGTGTTTGGAAAAAGTTATCATTACCCAATCTTACACCAACAAAGATGACCCTTGAGCTAGCAAATCGAACTCTCGCTTACCCCGTTGGTATTGCCGAAGATGTGTTTATTAAAGTTGGTACCTTCACTTTTCCGGTCGATTTTGTTGTTGTTGATTATGAAATGGACCCTCGTATTCCGTTAATACTTGGACGACCATTCTTGAGAACCGGAAAAGCTTTAGTCGATGTTGCCAAAGGTGAACTCATTCTAAGAGTCAAGAATGATGAACAAGTATTTAAAATGGGGAAGATTACAAGCAAATGCAATGGAAGAGAATCGGCGAATATGATTGATGTGCTTCAAGACGCGCTTACAACTCCTTTGGAAAGTTTAAAGCTTGATGATTTTGTCGTCTACAACAATCCTCTTTTCGAGCCTCTCTATGATAATCCACTTTTTTAAGATGATGTGGATGATTCTCTCTCCAATTTGGATCCTCCACCCATATATGATGCTCCACCAATCTACGATGATTCTAGTTCCGATGTGGATGATTATGATGATTTTACTTCAGAGTATAAAGACATGCCAACATATGATGATGTTGATTGTAACACCCCACTTGGATAAGTGGACCGTTACGTGTATTTATGGCGTGTCATCAAAGCATAAGGTAAATGTCCTAAAACATTAACTGACCATAAAGGAATACCGGAATCAAACATCGGTAATCCAAACATAAGCCCAAAACATGAAAAGTAAAATACTGAAGGAAAGGACTAAACAATGTCCAAATAAGCAGAATAATGTAAGAAGTGCATAAAGTAAGAAGTCTGGATAGCTTCCATCCAAATGCACATGCTCTCAGAATCCTAAGAGCGTCCTGGTGTACCTGCCGTTAGAACATGAAGGAACTACGGCTGAGCATAACGCTCGGTGAATGGATATAAAGCATGATAAGAATATACTGAATGAAACCGGTGATAGAATACTGAAGCTGTAAGACTGATAAGTAAAGTTGCAGCGGAAATCTATAAATAATCTGTAAAGTCTGGTTTATCAATAATGAAGCTGAACTGTTATCCGTTAAATCTGTATATCATGCATTTACTGTATTTTAATTGCCAAGAGCTTATATAGGTCATGTGCTGTAACAACTGCTGCATGAATACATAGAGGGGTGACCTCATCATGCTGTAGAGGGGTGACCTCTAAATAACTGTAGAGGGGTGACCTCTAAATACTGTGCTGGATGGAGGGATCAGCTCCAATGTGAAGGATGTAGAGCACACACCACATTCACCCTGATAACTTGTAAACTGATAAGCCTAGGATACATCCATACGCCCCACTAAACATACTGATAAAATGGCCAAACTGAACATGAGTGGGACGATGCAGGATATCACTCTCCTGCATGTGAGTCACGACACCGGTGCCTCTAGTGCCATGGTTACGGTACCTCCGTAACTAGTACATAAACTGGGCATGCTTGTATATAATGCCCAGGCAATTTATTTAGTTATTAACATGGTTACTGATAAGCTTAAACATATACTGGGGAAAACATTTGGCTGAAGACGGGGAATCTTAATCATGCATAGAAAGGAAGTCCTTACTGAAAGGACGGAAAATCCGTACAATCAGTCAAATAAACGAAAGAATCGACGAATCAAAATAATAGTAGAAAGATAAGGATATCAGTACCTTAACCAGTCTCGACGTCTAAATTAATCCAAAATTATTTTTCATGAAATGATCTACATAAATTATCCGAGTACTAATTAATAACGAGCAATCATGTGTGAATATATATATTCGTCTCATGGTGTATGTCATCTTTTCCATTTTTTTTCTAACTCCATAACTAGTACCGTAACTGATTAGTCCATAGCTACCAAAATTTACTTTATTTAATTATTCAAGTTAGTTTACATAACATCTTAGATAGATCCTTGCATATATTATTAACTATGATGTTAACTAATGTAATGTTCATATTTTTTTTTGGTAAAATGATACTACGTATAATAGCTTAGAATGGCTAACTATTAATAATGAATATCATAATCAATGGTTAGTTTAAGGTTTACCTCTAAGATAGAAAAGTAGTTCGACACACAGAACACGAACGTACGCAAGATGACGAGATACGGCTAAAACTTGAAGCGACGACGTAACCGAAGAGCTATGACCAATCGTGAACCAAAACCTAAATCTCACACAACCTTGAAACTATGTTCAGCAACTAAAATCTTAAGCGATCGAAAACCAAAATCAAGACACGAACCACAGCCCGAATCGGACTCTGTCACGAACCAACGAAAACCAAAACTCTTCACGTGAGCTGCACCATGAGAGTCCAACGAAGGACCAATTAAATCAACCTAAGGACGTCGTGAACTAGATCAACCCTGACATAAACCATACTCGAACTCAACTCCGATTACGATGAATGTGTGAATAGATAATTTTTGTTTGCGGTGGCTAGTTTGTTTTAGTTTAGCAACTTAGTGATGATGTTATTGAGTTGTAGCTGCATATATCATATATATACATGTGGATGAAATTTTCGTAACGATACGCATGGAGCGGATGAGACCATTTAAAAGTTTCCAAATAATGCAATTGTAGTCTAACGTTTTCAGTCCATATTATTATGATAAGATATTTTGTTGACTTAATTCTAATTCCAATGCGTCAATTTCGTAATTGATCGTACATCCCATAAATACAATTTTGACTAGGATCATGTTAAATACAATTTTGACCAGGACCTTTATGGAATAATAAATTATTACACCTTTTTTTTCTTATTAAGCATATATATCTTATGTTAAACAATTAATAATACACAAGTAATTATAACATAAGATTTTAATATCAATTGCTTATTATTTAAACTTAAGCTTTACTCAAAATGATGATATGAAATACAAACCAAATTTTTGGGTTTTACAACTCTTCCCCTCTAAAAAAAATAATTCGTCCTCGAATTATAGGTAATTTAAACTGATCAAAGTAAAAGCTAAAAGTATACGTAAGCTGAAAGACGTATAAGCTGAAAGGACATATATGTTGAAAGAGCATGAAGGCTGAAAGGCATATAAGCTGAAGGATCACTCGTCCTTGATTTAGAACATAATTCCGCTGAAAGGGTATAAACATGACATGACTGAAGTGAACATGGAACGTGACATGGCTGAAGAGGACTTGGAACGTAACCTTACTGAAAGAACTTAACTGGATTTATTGAAGGAAAAGTGATGAGAGGTCCGGATGGACTCCTCCGTTTCGATTAGCTTCCCACTCGAAACGATTCCTTCAAGGTTCTAAACATAATAAACATCTTGGTCTTGATGACCCTGTCCTGACGATGCTGAACAGTTTGTGGTTCCATATTTAAGATGGATTTTCTGAATCTGATAGAATGAATAAGCTATATTATGTAGGGATACATGAAATGATAAGTACAATAACATGAAGCGATGACCTTTATATCTCTGAGCAAAGCTGCTGAAAATATATAGGGAGGAACTACGTGAGCAATTATGAACGTGCTACGTGAGCAATTGTGAACGTGGTTCGCTATTATATGAGGAACGTTGTGCATGAAGTATATTGAGAACGTGATACGTGAAACATACTGTGAACGCGATACTAGACATACCATGAACGTATGCTGACTGAGAACGGAATGCCAAACGGTACGGCCTGAGACGTAAAATGTCTGCCTAAATATGGAAAAGCTGTGCTAAACTTGAGTCTGGTTTCTTAAACATTCAATGACCGTATCCAGTAACAGGCTGTGAAACGTGTATCATAAAATGGACACGAATCTGGACGTGAACAATATCATGAACGCGAACGTGAACTTAAATCATGAGCTAGCACAAAATATGGTCTGAAACAACATCATAATGTGAACGTTAGACGTAAATGTGAAGGTGAACTTGAACGTGATCGTGACATGAGCGTGAGCGAAAATCGTGAATGTGAAAGTTCTATCTAACATGATTGTTGATGGGATACCGTTAAATTGTACGGTTTATTGTTGAAATTCCTGCAGATTTGCTACTGCGTAATCCTTCCGGATGAAAGAAAAATGCGTAGGTTGATTACATGGTCGACAATGACTTAGATAGTATTATACTTTTTCTGAGCCCGTGGTAAACTGATAACAATCTCCATGGAGACTTATCTCCTTCGGTCCAGAATTTCTACTGGTAGTAATAACTCGATATCATGAAGGAGTTCTATCTTAAACCTACTGGAATGGCATGCATTAGATATGAACATAGCTGCCTCAACGTGTTATACTATTTCTATCAAAATCCTGCCTGGAATGTTTGTACATTCTGGTGGAATCTCGGTGAATAGTCATGAAAGAATTTTGAGTCTGGGTAAAATAGATCTCTCCTAGCGTAGGATCTTATGTGATATAAAATTTTAGTGTAGGTCTTCTCCTATATGCGTAAGCTTAACCATGGGAGGCTAATCATGGGAACTGTCCGCAATTTCTGCGGTATCAGTCAACTGAGTTCTAGAAAATTTTATACTTCATTCACAGGCGTCGGTCGGGACCAGCAGGTGATGGCCTTCACCTTCGCATGATTGTCTGAAATTTCTTTCTGCTGAAATAGGGTGGCTCAGAAATGCCGCTTTGTTCAACTGGAATTCAAATCTGGGAAACTAGGTTTATAATTTTCTCCTATCTGAAAATCTGTATGGCCATTAGAAGATGATCTCACATTCTTCTTTAGGATTTAGTAGATCAGAATGTGATCAATGAGTATACTGACAATTTTGTCTGAGAATTCATGGGAAAGATTTTATTCATAAATTTTATAATATAGCTGGAGCATTAGGGAGCTCAGAAGTATAATTCAAACTTTGGAGAGACTATAACATGTGCAAAAGCAGTCTGGAAAAAAAATCTCATGTTCTTTCTCTCACCACTGCTGGTGGCATAATCGTGAATCGTTCCAGAAAATGTTTAAGACGTCGTAGCAGATCAGGTAAACCTTCTATACGTGAGATGACATCGATTATGAATGGTGATCTTGTAAATTTTTCGGTCATCGATACATGATCTCATATTACCGGCCTTCTTTCTGATAGACATAACACGGTGCACCTTCTGTGTGTGCTAGGGCGATTAAAGCCCCGTTCCAGTAATTCTTGCAGCAAACGCTGCAACTCTTTTAACTCAGCTGAAACCCAGGAATAAAGAGTTTTGAAAACAGGTTCTGTTCTTGAGACAAACTCGATGTTAAATTCTGTCTCATGGTTAGGAAGGAATTTCTGGAACCTTCTGGAATTTCTTCTAGAATTACTGAAAAAATATGTTGATCATAAATTTAAAGAACTTCAGAATTGGATTATAACTGGTGGCTAGAAAGTCTTCGTAGCTATGGACTAATAAGTCGCACGCTTGCAAGGCAGAAACAATTTGTACTGATTTTTCTGGCAGGAATATAATGAATATATTTGGGATTTAGTAAGACGGATCTTGACTTTAACTTAAAGGATAACTTCATTAAACATGATTGGTAATGTGGAGTCTTTTCTGATTGGGAGGTAGATAATGTCTGATTTAATATGAAGCTGACATATGAATATGTGAAGTAAATGTGGCAGATTTTACTGAATTTATATCGCCAGTAACTTCACAGAACGAACACTGCATGTCTAATATGTACAATACTCCTGTGGTGGTGACTTAGTATTTAATGGTTTGATTTATGCATGGCATGACAAAACGGGTATACTCCCTTGGAGGGTACCCTGAATTTCTGAGGGTCTGGTTTAGCAAACATACGAAGTTATGAGTTCTGACTCGTACTTTGAGAAGATATTCATATGACATGTACCATGGCTGGTGTCATGATGTGTGTCTTCCGAAATGATACCTGAGGCCCATTTCTTGACTGATGTCTTGATATGTGTTCTAGTGGGTGAATCTGGACAAGGCTGAAAATTTTGGTAACGGCTAGAATTGGCGGACCGATTAGACTACTGACCTATGTATTTCTGGTCACGTCCGTTCCGGAGTTCCGATGGTTACTGAATGATTAATTATAAGCACGGTGGTTGTCACTACTGCTTTGTCTGTCAATTTATGACGGTCATTATCATGACCGTGATTCATGTAACTATTCTCTCGAGTGGCCGGCTGAGTTCCAGTTTCCACTCTTCTGAATGAACGGTTAGCTGAGTGAAGTGTGACATCTAGCTGAGAAGGTAAAAGTATGGAATGGAATGGTAGTGTCTGACGGTTGAAATTTATTCTTGTAATAAATTTCAAATTTATAGTTTTCGTCCTTGTTCTGCAGAGTCTTCATAGTATAAACGACATCAGCATCTTGATAAATCTCCAAAGTATCAGCAGCATCAGCATTTGCGAGGTCTTCAAAGTGTTAGCAGCATCAGCATCTGGTAAAATCTTCAACTCACGAGAAGCATCAGCACCTGGTAGAATATCGACAAGTGGTAACGCCTGAGATGATTGATGATCGATTAGCAATATCCATGTAGTAGGGTGCATGAAGTACACCTGGACTACTCTACATAAAGTACAAAATGAATACTACACCTGGAGCATATCTGAGACACTATACGTAGGGTATACATGAAATAATGTACGTGGAGTGTAGTTGAGAAACTGTACATGGGTTACATATGGAATACTGTACATGGCACTGGTGGAAATTTTATGGGATGATCGATACTTGTGTCAATTGTCTGACATGACCAAAGAGATAAATTGGCTTAAACGATAGTAAACTGAACTGAAATGAGTAACATGATAGCCTGGTAATTCCTACGTAGACTTAATGTTGGTTGTATAGAGTCTCAAAAGTATGATTAAACGGAGTTTCATCAATGGTTAGCGTGAAGACATGATTGATGAAGACCAACATGATTTATCATGAAATAAGATTTTACTATAATCCTTAGCATCAAACATCATCACCTTGCTAAAAACGTAATCCTCATAAGGAGGCATAAACTTAATCAACATGAAAACGACATCCACGTGAGGGTATGAAAATTTGACTGTTACAAGGAACATAAAAGTCTAATCAACTAAGGTGTAATATCAACTGATGTGGACGACTATGGTTCAATCCATAGAATTCAAAGAAGAAAACATGATTGGGCTATTCTGGTTCGATCCATACTTGTCAAAATTTCATGAGAACTGTCATGTATAGAATTTACAACCTGTGACTAAATATGGATGGCTGTAGTCCAATCCATACTTGTCAAAATTTATAGAATGTCATGATATGAGCAAGGTGAACGTCTATGGTTCAGTTCACAAAACAATATTCGATTGAAAGCATGAAAATTGACATGGATAATGGTGAACGTTTTATGGCTGGTTCAACAAGTAATATTTGACTGAAAACCTGAATCTGCCATGACTAAGGGTAAACGCCTATGGTCGGTTTACCAATACAAAATCGGAACGGCAAGGGGCAACGCCTATGGGTCGGTTCACCAAAACAAAATTCACAGAAAAGCAAATACGACTAAATATGGCCAGTCCTGTACCAACCTTTTACTTAGTAAAACTTTAAGAAAACCGACTGATAACTAAAGAAAACCGACTGATAAATGCATGAGAAACATAAGAGATAACAACGCCAAAATCTGGGAAGTTCCTGGTGACTACCCACTAGTCACAGGTCAAGTTTTAGAGCCTACAGGTCGAACCTTGCGCTCTGATACCATAATTGTAACACCCCACTTGGATAAGTGGACCGTTACGTGTATTTATGGCGTGTCATCAAAGCATAAGGTAAATGTCCTAAAACATTAACTGACCATAAAGGAATACCAGAATCAAACATCGGTAATCCAAACATAAGCCCAAAACATGAAAAGTAAAATATTGAAGGAAAGGACTAAACAATGTCCAAATAAGCAGAATAATGTAAGAAGTGCATAAAGTAAGAAGTCTGGATATCTTCCATCCAAATGCACATGCTCTCAGAATCCTAAGAGCGTCCTGGTGTACCTGCCGTTAGAACATGAAGGAACTACGGCTGAGCATAACGCTCAGTGAACGGATATAAAGCATGATAAGAATATACTGAATGAAACCGGTGATAGAATACTGAAGCTGTAAGACTGATAAGTAAAGTTGTAGCGGAAACCTGTAAATAATCTGTAAAGTCTGATTTATCAATAATGAAGCTGAACTGTTATCCGTTAAATCTGTATATCATGCATTTACTGTATTTTAATTGCCAAGAGCTTATATAGGTCATGTGCTGTAACAACTGCTGCATGAATACATAGAGGGGTGACCTCATCATGCTGTATAGGGGTGACCTCTAAATAACTGTAGAGGGATGACCTCTAAATACTGTGCTGGGTGGAGGGATCAACTCCAATGTGAAGGATGTAGATCACACACCACATTCACCCTGATAACTTGTAAACTGATAAGCCTAGGATGCATCCATACGCCCCACTAAACATACTGATAAAATGGCCAAACTGAACATGAGTGGGACGATGCAGGATATCACTCTCCTGCATGTGAGTCACGACACCGGTGCCTCTAGTGCCATGGTTACGGTGCCTCCGTAACTAGTACATAAACTGGGCATGCTTGTATATAATGCTCAGGCAATTTATTTAGTTATTGATGAGATGGCATTTATACATGATCTCATCGTTCTTTTCGGGCTTTAAATGCATAAAAATGTCATAAAATACCATATATATGCTTGTGTTTGTTTACTTGTGTATTTTAGGTATGGATATCGTGAAAAAGACAAAAGATCACAAGATACAAGGAAAAACGGACACGAGAAACGAAGCCGTGCAATGAACCGAGCCCTAATCATGGAATTTTCATCAAATACCCTTGAAGACTTGAAGACAAAACAAGATTGATCATCATCTATTGAAGAAATGACACTTAAAACCCTTGTATATTAATAATTACAAGTTTGGTCCCTTAAGTTTGTCAAAATTGCAAAAAGGTCCTTCAACTTTGAAGAAATGGCAAGATTAGTCCCTCAACAATTTCAAATTGCCAATAATGATCCCTCAACAAGTGAAAGACTCATTGAAGACCTTTGAAGATCAACATTGTCCAAGATTAGTCCTTGAAAAATCACCAAATGTCAAATTACATCCTTGATAACCTTTAATCAAAAGTTGGTGCCAAAATTGTCAAAGTGGGAAAGTTAATAACAAAGGAAAGGAGATTTTAGGCTGAAAATCCTTAAAAGCCAAAAATTCCAAAAGACAAGGGCTGAAATTGCCAAACCTGAAACATTTAAAAAAATAGGCGCCTAACACCCACACCACCCCCAAATTTCGGATCAAATGAGTACTATTCACCTTCTTACCACCCCAGATTTTACCATCACTTAAACTTGGGTAAATCCTAATTAAACTTGCACACAAGTAATTCACACATGCCAAAACCTATCCCACTCCTAAAAACCTGCATCCCACTCATGTGCACCAAACTCCCAATTCCCCAATCCACCAATCACATCATTCCTTAGCCTCCAAGACTAGTGACGTGGCAAAATGGACGTCCAAGATGATATGCTTGCTCACAAAGCAAAATTTAAAGGCCAAGATCAAATGAGAGGACAAAATGCACTCAAGGGCACATTTGGGATTTTCTTATGATTAGGGTTTTATGTTTTTAGCCTTCTAGTATCTTCTTAGGACTCTATAAAAGGAGCTCACAACTTGTGTGAAGCCCTTGTTCCAGTTTCTAGTCTCTCACATGTAATTCCTTTTTAAAGAAATAAAAAGTTTGGTTTTTGAAATATTCAAGTGTAATTCCTTTTTTATTGTTTTTAAAAGTTTGTGTGTTGTGAGGAGATTGATTCTGAGTTCCACTTTGTTTTATGGTTAAGCAACTTTGATTTTCAAAGTTGTTTAAGGTTTTGAGATTTTGAGAGATTTTGGTAAAATCTTCTCAAAAGGTATTTGGTGTTTATGGTTCATGATTATTGGTAATATTAGGTTTTAGAAAACGTATTTAAAAGGTTGGTTAAGGTTTTGAAAGTATTTTGGAAAGAAGAAAAAGGAAACATAAAAAATATATATTGTTATATTATTTTGTTGTTTTCTTGTTTTGTGATTACAATAGGTTGAAGGTTTGTTGATTTGGTTCAGCTCCAACCCGAGTTGGATTGGAGGAGGATTTTCATCCTCTAGGTTCTTGGATGTAAGAACCTAAGGTATCTTCCTTTTACCTTGAAAAAGTTCATAAAAGTGCTTGTTACATGATTTTGCTTGATTGATTGATTAAGTGTGTTTATATTGCATGATTTGTGTTCTAGTGTGTATGTTTACATGTTAGATGCACTTGGAATCAATTTGGTAGCTTTTGTAAGCATGTTGGTATGTTAAAAGTTGGTTTTTAGATTTTAAAAGGGTGTTTGGCAACAGGTTTAAGCAGGACATCTAGATTTGTTTTGATAATTAAAAGGTGTTAGATTGCTTGTTTAGGGTTGATTAAGGTTATTAGTAAGTAGTTAATTAGTTTGGAACAAGATTTGAACAAGTTTGTTAGGTTTCTAAGGAAAGAGTAAGTTAAAAATCCGCATATTGCTAATTTGCTTGATTTGTGATGAACTTTGTGCATGATCTTTGATTGTTGATTTTTGATTCTTGTTGTTCCTTGTGAGTTTTGACTCCTTGAGCTTCAATAAGCTCAAGGGTGCCCTCTTGTACCAAAAAGCATACCAAAATAAGCCAAGGTCAAGTCCTCTTGGCCAAACTCATAAACACACAAGTTCAACCTGCTGGTGCAATAGTTCATAACCAGGTTCGTCCTACAAGTTGCGGCGCAAGACAACATGTTGCGGCGCAACTGAAGTACCTGCAGATCTTGGTGATCTCGCAACACTAGTTGCGGCGCAAGACCCAACTAGTTGCGGCGCAACTAGTGACTTTTATTTTTTTTTTGGAGTGTTTTAATATTATTTTATTAACTAATTTTCAAAATTTTATTTTTCTTTCTTTTTCATTTTTCCTAGGTTCTTTGTCATTAATTGGGACTATTTCCATTGTTAGATTATTTTTATCACTTTTAGATTTACTTTTATAATTATTTTAAGTTTAATTAGGTTTTAATCATTTTTAATCATTTTTAGGGTTTTAAAAATAGTTTTAATAGGTTTTAATTTTTAGAAAATTACTTTTTAGTCTTATAATAATATAAGTTAAGTAATTGTTCAATAAAATCATATTTTTGACATTTGAATTAATTAAATTTAATTTTAGGGCTTTAATTAGCATTTAAAATTAATTATTTAATTAATAAAAGGTTTTAAAATATCTTTGTTGGATTTTTATCTTTGTTTATATTATTTAAGGCTTGTTTTTATCTTTTTCTTGATTTTGTTTTTGGTCTTAGCTTAATTTTTAATTTTTGTAATTTTTGTACGGATTTACGTTTTCGTTTTTTACGTCATAGTGTAATTTCCAAGAAACCGTCATTCCATCTTCTCAATATTAATCTCAAATATATACAAGTTAATTCACAACACCATACCTCCTTGGGAAACGAATCTTTCATCTCTTTTAAGTGATTGAGGGTCATTAGTGCACGGTTTTCCTAAACCGTCACTCGATACTTACCGCTCATATACGTTCTTTTTGTTTTCCTAAACAAGAGACGTGTTTTTACTACTATCACTTTGGCGCCGCTGCCGGGGAGGTGTGTCGTGATTTAATTTGGAAAATTTTGTTTTTGATACTATCCATAATAGTATTTGTGTTAAGTGGAACTCCCTTAACACGTATTATCGGTTTTCTCGGTTTTTCTTTGTGAATATTATTAATATATTGTATTAAGTATCACAATAAAAATACAATATCTCCAAAAGTGTGAAAACACAACCTTGATTCGGGATTTCATCACTCGATCATTGTATTCGAATCTCAAACAAAAAGAAAAGGCAAAAATAGATAAATACTTTCGAGAAGCTCGATTTTGAAAGATACGAACTATAAGGTGGGTATAAGGCGGGTATTATAAAATATACCCTAAGGAAAAAGGCTCTTAAGTGCTTCGCGCCGCCTCGTTTCCCCGCTTGCTTGTGAGTATTTTGAGATTGAAGGCTAATCGAGGGTTTTGCCGCCCAAAGTATTAATACGTATACTATATTTGCTTGGTTTTCTTTGTGATTAAACCCTCGTGAACAATTTGGTTTTCACCAAAGTTCTAAAGTCATTCGAAGGCGTTCACTCCACGTGATCGTTTTCATTCCTTTGAGGCTTCTTTAATCAAGAGTTTGATTCGAGGAGAGATTTTGTAGATTGTTGTCTACGAAGATACACCAAAAACCAAAAAAATTAAATATCATCAAAAACACAAAAAAAATTGAAAATCCACAAAACAACCAAAAAGAATCTTCTTTGCTTTCCCTCTATTTTCATAATTCTCTTCTTTCACCCTCTAAACGTTTAATTCTTGTAACACCGTTTATGTTGCATCATGTCTAATGATGAGGGATATTTTTCGTGTCCATATTGTGGAGGCCCACCCGATGGGGCTAATTGTTTTAATTGTGAAGTTTATGGAGGTCGTGAGGGTTATATCTATAACTCTCCTCCACGTGGTGATGGTGACAATTTACAATCTAACGACCAAGGTCACCAACCACATTCGTCATTTGATTCGTCTTTTAATTGTGGTGAAAATCAAAATGAGGAAATGAATCTTAATGAATCTTTTTGTGATTATATGAGCCGTCATAACAAACTTATAGAGTCACTTCAAGAACATGTGGTCGATCTCGATAAGTATTACAAAGAGAAATTGGCAACCCAAGGGGAAACTTTCAAAAAAATGGAAAACGATTATGATACCCTTTTTGAAGAGCAACAACGAGTGTATGACCAAAGTCAAGTGATGTGGAGAGAATACGTAGATAAAATTACGGATGATCACGCCAATGAGAAAGATAAAATTCTTTTAATGTTCGAGGGCTTAGTGGGGAAATTTAATTCATTGTCAAATGTGACCAATCCCAATCCCGTGGGAGAGGTTCAAGTTACTTCGACTCCTAAGACTCGTACGTCTCGTATTGATCCATATCTCTCGAATTTTAGAGTCGTGCAACCATCGTCATCAAGTAAGAACGTAGAGGCAACAAAACCGTCATCCAACGAAGTTTTGAAAAATGTTTGTGAAAATAAACCTAAGGAAAAACTCGTAGGATATTTGGGAGTTTTAAATCTTGTACCTTGTAAACCTAATTTTTCTAGTGAAGATGAAATTATTGAGGATTTTCTAAATCAATATACACTTAATTTTGAAGAAATTCCAATAAATGATTTTAAAGAAGAAAAATGTGAAAAGGTTTTAAAGGAAATCATGAAACCCTCGTTTTTACAAGATGAACGACAATTAATTCCGAAGGGACGTGTTAGTAATTTTGCTAAAATGTTCGAGAACCCACGTTCGATCCCTTCGAAGGACAAAATTGAAACCGTCAAGGCAAAATCGTCACGAGACGAGCCTTTTTCTCCTAATCCCACACCGTGTGAGATTTCGGATTTATCATGTGAGAAGTCCGCCGATGGCCTTGCTCACATTGATACGTTTTTCGATATCGAGGTCGATACGACAAAGGCAAAATCTTCAATCGAAGAGCCTTCTATTCCTAGTTTCACGACGGTTGAAGCTAGTGACTCGATTATCGACAATCTTATTGCTCAACCTCTTCCACGAGGGAGAGAAGACGTTTTTGATCCCGATGGAGATTTTTCCGAGATCAAACGTATTCTTGACGACCCGCCTTCGATTTTCGAGTTTGATGAAGACCATTACGTTAGCCCGGAGGGGGATATTTTTCTAATCGATTCATGTTTTAAAAATTCAAATCCTCCTCCCGCCTTCAAGATAAATGTGAAAAGTTTAAGTGTGCCTAGATTTCTTTTAGAAACACCAAAAATTTTCAATTTAATCGACTTGGGTTTTCGTAATAATGAGTTAAAAATTGACAAAGGAAAAGATTTTACAAATGATTTGAAAATTTTTCCAACTCTAACTCCGTCATCACCTCGATTGATTGAATTTGCTACAAACGCGTCTACTCCTTTTGACGACGTTTTGTGTGGACCTAGTGTGGGGGAAACCCCATTTGCTTCCTTACACTTATCCACCGAGGACGAGATTTTTGACCCCGGTATCACGTTTAAGATAAAATCTCGGTCTTTCACCGAAGTAGTCACTAGAAAATCTTTCTACACTTACGGTGAGAGTTTACCTCGAGAAACTCGATTGTTTTACCCAACCAATGTCCCACCCTTCTACTTCTCATCTATTTTCTTCAAACTCTTTGAGTTTATGGCACATGTCCAAGTGGTGTTAATTAGTTTTTTCCATGAAAACGAGAACGCCATCTTCGACCCCGGTATTTTGCATCATCTAAGGACTTAGTCCTTTTTACCGGTTGCTTTTTGGGCCTTGTTTATCATGTAAGCCCCATCAAAAATTTGACCACACCATGATATCCCTAAATGTTCACATTTATGGGGAATCGAGTCGAGCTCATGACTCGGTAATCAAAAACGAGGTGCCTCGTGGGGGAGATCCCATGCTTATCTTTATGCTTTTCTTGTTCACTAATAAGGGGACTTGTACCCTTCCAACTCGTTGTCTCGTGGTTGTTTGTGATTGTGTTATCTAGATCATCATCATCGTCTACGATTGAAGACTCTCGTGTTCGTTTACGTGAGCCTCCATCGTTCGTTTGAAGAAGTTTTTCACGAATCCATGACATATCCTTTATTGTTCTAACAATTATCTTTTAGCATAATTAATAAACGGCTTTAGATATATTGTTGATCACCCTTTCCATGCTAGATCCTAAGCATTCGATTCTTCGTCTCTAGTATGGGGGTGCTCCACCTTTAGACTCGAAACATTGAGGACAATGTTTACTTTTAGTATGGGGGGGTGAATAGATACTTGCTTTGCTACGCCCTCACGTTTTCCAATTTTCAATGTTTTGTTTTACTAATAAGGCTCAAAATGGCCAAATTTTAAAATTTTTCTTAGTTTTCATAAGTGTTTTTAAGACACGAATGTATATTTTCCGATGGGTAGAATAAGATTTAATTTTTGACTTGATGGGCATTTGGAGCCCTTTACATTCCTTAACCCGCTCAATTCAAGTTTTGCTAGACTTTTATATAGGGAGCTTTAAAACGCGAAAGTCTTAATTCATTCGGGTTAAGAACAAGAACTTTTCGCAAGTTCCTATAATTGATTCTAGAAAGTCACTTATCAAGGGAACTTTAAAATGCATTCTCTAAACTTGAAAAAGTCCAAGAAAGTGCAAGATCCTATAGGTGGCTTGAAAACCCAAAACTTTGATTTGATATAGTCTTAATGAAAGCTAATCCAAATTTGGCTTAATTTTGACTTGCACGGCTAAGTATTCACGAGTCTCTTTAATTAGAGGTCTTTAAATAGTGAAGAACGAGAAATGATAGAGTTAGACAAGTGATCATGCTAAACGTAGAACATGAAAGTGTTCTTTCAAAAACTCATATGTTTTTAATTGTGGCTTTTTCTTCCCATAAGATCAATGCATTAGGAATAAAACATAATTGCAATAAGTAAGGTCGTACGGTTTGAAAGGTTACTTAGCCTCTAGCGCAAGATCGTTTAAAAGTTGCTCGGGATTGAATAGAGTTCATAGCCAAGGCATAACTTATTGAAACGGGACGCGAAGATTGGCGATTATCCAAAAAGGCCCTAACAAGGCATGAGGAGCTCTATTTTTGCTAAAGATCCAAAGATGATGTGAAGTATCATTATTCCAAAATCAATATGAAGGATCAAGACACACGACGAGAAGCTATTACTCCCCTAAAGAATGGAGAAAGTCTATCCAAAAAGACCCTAACAAGGTATGAGGATAAATATATCCAAGTCCGAAAAGGAGGCGGATCGTTGTATATCAAAATCCAAAGTAAAGATTGAAGAAAAATGATGAAGTCGTGGTCCTATATGAAGAATCTCTCAAAAACGTCAAGTGAAGAAATTCCAATTATATGAAGAGAAGACCATAATTTCGAGAACGTCTTCCCAAGATTTGAAGTATGAAGTACATGCCAAATATCGGTCCGAGAAAGGTCTCAAATCGTGAAACGAGTTATGCCAAGATATGAACTTAAGGAGATACACGAGAAGCCGTTTTAAAAGATTTTGTCCTTCGGCTAACTATTAATCAAATCGTGCTACTTTGCTTTCGGACTAATAACTACTCAAATAAGTCAATATGAATCACTTGTGATCCATGACAAATAGATAAAAAATGCTAGTAACCCATTTCCTTTTATAATAACTAGGATTGCGGGGAGAAAAAGTATTACACAATTTGGACGTATGAGTAGTGTTAGCATTGTGACTTGTACCAACAATGATCTTGTTTTTGCACTTAGCATGGAATGTATGACAATCAAGGATGACGAAGTTTACTCTAAGGGACATTAACTTGTTTCTATTCTTTGACCCTAAAAGTCACATTTTGGTGATGAAAATCATACATTATGTCTTTACACAATCTCGTAGTATGTTGCAAGTCTTTTATAAAGGTTAATAAAATTGAACTTTGGTGATGCTTAGATACTTTATTCTAGCATTGCGTGAGGGCACGGCAATGGCTTAGTATGGGGGAGTGATGAGATGGCATTTATACATGATCTCATCGTTCTTTTCGGGCTTTAAATGCATAAAAATGTCATAAAATACCATATATATGCTTGTGTTTGTTTACTTGTGTATTTTAGGTATGGATATCGTGAAAAAGACAAAAGATCACAAGATACAAGGAAAAACGGACACGAGAAACGAAGCCGTGCAATGAACCGAGCCCTAATCATGGAATTTTCATCAAATACCCTTGAAGACTTGAAGACAAAACAAGATTGATCATCATCTATTGAAGAAATGACACTTAAAACCCTTGTATATTAATAATTACAAGTTTGGTCCCTTAAGTTTGTCAAAATTGCAAAAAGGTCCTTCAACTTTGAAGAAATGGCAAGATTAGTCCCTCAACAATTTCAAATTGCCAATAATGATCCCTCAACAAGTGAAAGACTCATTGAAGACCTTTGAAGATCAACATTGTCCAAGATTAGTCCTTGAAAAATCACCAAATGTCAAATTACATCCTTGATAACCTTTAATCAAAAGTTGGTGCCAAAATTGTCAAAGTGGGAAAGTTAATAACAAAGGAAAGGAGATTTTAGGCTGAAAATCCTTAAAAGCCAAAAATTCCAAAAGACAAGGGCTGAAATTGCCAAACCTGAAACATTTAAAAAAATAGGCGCCTAACACCCACACCACCCCCAAATTTCGGATCAAATGAGTACTATTCACCTTCTTACCACCCCAGATTTTACCATCACTTAAACTTGGGTAAATCCTAATTAAACTTGCACACAAGTAATTCACACATGCCAAAACCTATCCCACTCCTAAAAACCTGCATCCCACTCATGTGCACCAAACTCCCAATTCCCCAATCCACCAATCACATCATTCCTTAGCCTCCAAGACTAGTGACGTGGCAAAATGGACGTCCAAGATGATATGCTTGCTCACAAAGCAAAATTTAAAGGCCAAGATCAAATGAGAGGACAAAATGCACTCAAGGGCACATTTGGGATTTTCTTATGATTAGGGTTTTATGTTTTTAGCCTTCTAGTATCTTCTTAGGACTCTATAAAAGGAGCTCACAACTTGTGTGAAGCCCTTGTTCCAGTTTCTAGTCTCTCACATGTAATTCCTTTTTAAAGAAATAAAAAGTTTGGTTTTTGAAATATTCAAGTGTAATTCCTTTTTTATTGTTTTTAAAAGTTTGTGTGTTGTGAGGAGATTGATTCTGAGTTCCACTTTGTTTTATGGTTAAGCAACTTTGATTTTCAAAGTTGTTTAAGGTTTTGAGATTTTGAGAGATTTTGGTAAAATCTTCTCAAAAGGTATTTGGTGTTTATGGTTCATGATTATTGGTAATATTAGGTTTTAGAAAACGTATTTAAAAGGTTGGTTAAGGTTTTGAAAGTATTTTGGAAAGAAGAAAAAGGAAACATAAAAAATATATATTGTTATATTATTTTGTTGTTTTCTTGTTTTGTGATTACAATAGGTTGAAGGTTTGTTGATTTGGTTCAGCTCCAACCCGAGTTGGATTGGAGGAGGATTTTCATCCTCTAGGTTCTTGGATGTAAGAACCTAAGGTATCTTCCTTTTACCTTGAAAAAGTTCATAAAAGTGCTTGTTACATGATTTTGCTTGATTGATTGATTAAGTGTGTTTATATTGCATGATTTGTGTTCTAGTGTGTATGTTTACATGTTAGATGCACTTGGAATCAATTTGGTAGCTTTTGTAAGCATGTTGGTATGTTAAAAGTTGGTTTTTAGATTTTAAAAGGGTGTTTGGCAACAGGTTTAAGCAGGACATCTAGATTTGTTTTGATAATTAAAAGGTGTTAGATTGCTTGTTTAGGGTTGATTAAGGTTATTAGTAAGTAGTTAATTAGTTTGGAACAAGATTTGAACAAGTTTGTTAGGTTTCTAAGGAAAGAGTAAGTTAAAAATCCGCATATTGCTAATTTGCTTGATTTGTGATGAACTTTGTGCATGATCTTTGATTGTTGATTTTTGATTCTTGTTGTTCCTTGTGAGTTTTGACTCCTTGAGCTTCAATAAGCTCAAGGGTGCCCTCTTGTACCAAAAAGCATACCAAAATAAGCCAAGGTCAAGTCCTCTTGGCCAAACTCATAAACACACAAGTTCAACCTGCTGGTGCAATAGTTCATAACCAGGTTCGTCCTACAAGTTGCGGCGCAAGACAACATGTTGCGGCGCAACTGAAGTACCTGCAGATCTTGGTGATCTCGCAACACTAGTTGCGGCGCAAGACCCAACTAGTTGCGGCGCAACTAGTGACTTTTATTTTTTTTTTGGAGTGTTTTAATATTATTTTATTAACTAATTTTCAAAATTTTATTTTTCTTTCTTTTTCATTTTTCCTAGGTTCTTTGTCATTAATTGGGACTATTTCCATTGTTAGATTATTTTTATCACTTTTAGATTTACTTTTATAATTATTTTAAGTTTAATTAGGTTTTAATCATTTTTAATCATTTTTAGGGTTTTAAAAATAGTTTTAATAGGTTTTAATTTTTAGAAAATTACTTTTTAGTCTTATAATAATATAAGTTAAGTAATTGTTCAATAAAATCATATTTTTGACATTTGAATTAATTAAATTTAATTTTAGGGCTTTAATTAGCATTTAAAATTAATTATTTAATTAATAAAAGGTTTTAAAATATCTTTGTTGGATTTTTATCTTTGTTTATATTATTTAAGGCTTGTTTTTATCTTTTTCTTGATTTTGTTTTTGGTCTTAGCTTAATTTTTAATTTTTGTAATTTTTGTACGGATTTACGTTTTCGTTTTTTACGTCATAGTGTAATTTCCAAGAAACCGTCATTCCATCTTCTCAATATTAATCTCAAATATATACAAGTTAATTCACAACACCATACCTCCTTGGGAAACGAATCTTTCATCTCTTTTAAGTGATTGAGGGTCATTAGTGCACGGTTTTCCTAAACCGTCACTCGATACTTACCGCTCATATACGTTCTTTTTGTTTTCCTAAACAAGAGACGTGTTTTTACTACTATCACTTATTAACATGGTTACTGATAAGCTTAAACATATACTGGGGAAAACATTTGGCTGAAGACGGGGAATCTTAATCATGCATAGAAAGGAAGTCCTTACTGAAAGGACGGAAAATCCGTACAATCAGTCAAATAAACGAAAGAATCGACGAATCAAAATAATAGTAGAAAGATAAGGATATCCGTACCTTAACCAGTCTCGACGTCTAAATTACTCCAAAATTATTTTTCATGAAATGATCTACATAAATTATTCAAGTACTAATTAATAACGAGCAATCATGTGTGAATATATATATTCGTCTCATGGTGTATGTCATCTTTTCCATTTTTTTTCTAACTCCATAACTAGTACCGTAACTGATTAGTCCATAGCTACCAAAATTTACTTTATTTAATTATTCAAGTTAGTTTACATAACATCTTAGATAGATCCTTGCATATATTATTAACTATGATGTTAACTAATGTAATGTTCATATTTTTTTTGGTAAAATGATACAACGTATAATAGCTTAGAATGGCTAACTATTAATAATGAATATCATAATCAATGGTTAGTTTAAGGTATACCTCTAAGATAGAAAAGTAGTTCGAGACACAGAACACGAACGTACGCAAGATGACGAGATACGGCTAAAACTTGAAGCGACGACGTAACCGAAGAGCTATGACCAATCGTGAACCAAAACCTAAATCTCACACAACCTTGAAACTATGTTCAGCGACTAAAATCTTAAGCGATCGAAAACCAAAATCAAGACACGAACCACAGCCCGAATCGGACTCTGTCACGAACCAACGAAAACCAAAACTCTTCACGCGAGCTGCACCACGAGAGTCCAACGAAGGACCAATTAAATCAACCTGAGGAAGTCGTGAACTGGATCAACCCTGGCATAAACCATACTCGAACTCAACTCCGATTACGATGAATGTGTGAATAGATAATTTTTGTTTGCGGTGGCTAGTTTGTTTTAGTTTAGCAACTTAGTGATGATGTTATTGAGTTATAGCTGCATATATCATATATATACATGTGGATGAAATTTTCGTAACGATACGCATGGAGCGGATGAGACTATTTAAAAGTTTCCAAATAATGCAATTGTAGTCTAACGTTTTCAGTCCATATTATTATGACTAGCATAGACCCGCGCAATGCGGCGGCGAGTACTTATAATCATTTTTAAGACTAACAAATATTAATCTCTTATCATTAAGTTTGTATTGTTAAAGCTGTAAAAAATCAGAAAAAACCTCTAAATTAAAAAAAATAATAGTTAATAAAAATATAACAAAATGGATATTGAATTAAAGAGCATAAAATTTTACAAAATATGGTGAAATTAGATTATAAAAATAACAAATAAATAAAAAGATTTTTCAATTTAAAAGAAAAAATGTTATTTAAATAGGTTGTTACAAAAGTTTGTTACAAAAGGTTGTTAGAAATGATTATAATATATAATGTTGATTAAGATATCAACAACTTGCTTTATTTAGTAGGAAAAAAAGTCTGAATTTTCAGCCTTGCTATTTTAAGAAGGTCCCAAATGCTTTATATAGTAGTATAGATAAGATATTTTGTTGACTTAATTCTAATTCCAATGCGTCAATTTCGTAATTGATCGTACATCCCGTAAATACAATTTTGACTAGGATCATGTTAAATACAATTTTGACTAGGACCTTTATGGAATAATAAATTATTATACCTTTTTTTTCTTATTAAGCATATATATCTTATGTTAAACAATTAATAATACACAAGTAATTATAACATAAGATTTTAATATCAATTGCTTATTATTTAAACTTAAGCTTTACTCAAAATGATGATATGAAATACAAACCAAATTTTTGGGTTTTACATTGATACTCTTTCGAGTAATTCGTCACATGATGACCTTGTTCAAACTTTTGATGAAGATCATCCACCAACAATGCTTGATCCTACTTTGGATGACTACTCATTTGAGGAAGATTTTGCTACTTTTCTCAACACTTACTTCCCCGATGAGAACGATTCTCCTCCTTTGGACTTTGATTTTGGTCTTTATCGTCCTTCTGATATTAAGAAACCCGTTTCAAAAGAGAAGAAACCGGACGACACTGACATCCGCAACACTTATGTTTTGACACCTCTCTATCCACCTTTTGAGGATGAGATTGTGCGATGTATGAGCGGATCTTCTTCACGTTCTACTGAGCCTTAGTCTTATTTCCCCCTAAAAGAAAAGGTGTTCGATCCGGGTATCAAAATTTTTAAGCCATCTCAGTATCCATCTGATGCAATAAAAGGAACGACTTTTGGAATCTGTAGAACTATGCTTTCACTTCACCATACCTTCCACCACCGTGCTCAACAATTGCTTAAGGGAACCTCACATACTCTTCTTTGGCTTGTCTTGTTCACCTTAAGTTTGTGCTATTTGATGGGCAGAAACTATGTATTTGATCCCGTTGGATGTTCTTCAAGCTCCTTACCATTCTAATCAAGGTCGATTCAGGCTCACGACTCGGTGAACAAAAACAAAGCGCTTCTCGGGAGGTAACCCTAGTATCTATCTATCTTTATCTGTTTTCATCATAAGTGTAGGGGGAGCCCCGTGATGTTTGTTGTTTTCTTTCTTATGATGTGCAGGGATTCAAGCTTTCAAATATCCATTCTTGATGACTTTTGACGACCCGTGATTCTGTGTACCCGTCTTCCCGGTTCTATCCTAAACTCTTGTGATTCAATATTTCATATCTTATATGTTAACATTGATATCCCTTTAGTTGTCTCTTCCTAAGCAAGATTTAAACAACGTGCACAATGTCCTAAGTGTAGGGGAGTTTACTCCCACATGCTTAAACATTGAGGACAATGTTTTATATCAAGTGTAGGGGGGATTTCTATCGAAGTTAAGTGGGCTTTTCCATGAATTTGACCTCATTTTAACCCGAAATTCGATTTTTCGACATTTTTCAAAAATTTTGATCTATTTTGGCCTAGTTATAGTTTTATTTATTATTGTTATTTTATATTATTCAATAAAATGGTTTTAGCGAGTTTAGATGTCTTTGATATATTAGGCCCGTCATGAAGATTTTGACTCAACCCGAGTTTACTTATCCAAGTTTACTCTAGCTAGTATCCTTAACCATGTAGACCTTAATTGGTTTATTAGGCTAAGCATCCACGAGGCTCATTACTTGAGATTTTAAATTGTGGAGAACGAGAGATGATAGCGTTAGTTATAAGTTTGGCATTCTTTCATTAGCTTATGTGAGTTAATTATGATCTTTTTCTCCCATCACTTGTAAATAAATAAATGCAATAAGTAAGGTCGTACGATTTGAAAAATTACTTAGCTTCTAGCCCAAGATCGTTTAAAAGTTTCTCGGGATTAATTAGAGATCATAGCCAAGGCATAACTTATTGAAACGGGACGCGAAGATTGGCGAGTCCGAATAGGCCCTAACAAGGCATGAGGATTCCGTTTTGTTGCTAAAGATCCAAGATGATGTGAAAAGCATTATTCTAAAGTCAATATGAAGGATCAAGACACACGACGAAAAGCAATTACTCCCATAAAGATCATGGAGAAATCTATCCGAAAAGACCCTAACAAGGTATGAGGATAAATAGATCCAAGTCCGAAAAGGAGGCGGATCGTTGTATATCAAAATCCCAAATAAGGATTGAAGAAATAATGAAGAAGTCGTGGTCAACATTTGAAGAATATCTCAACTACTCCAAGTGAAGATATACACTATAGACGAAGAGAAGACCATAATTTCAAGATCGTCTTCTCAAGATTCGAAGTATGAAATAAATGCCAAATATCGGTCCGAGAAAGGTCTCAAATCGTGAAACGAGTTATGCAAAGATATGAACTTTATGAGGTCTCGAGAAGCAGTTTTAAAAGATTTTGTCCTTTAGCTAACTATGGATTAGATCGTCCCACTTTATTTTCGGCCTAATAAACTAGCGAAATAAGTCAAAAATGCATCCTCGTGATCATTCAAGACAAAAATAAAATATAAGAAGATACACCATAGGAATAAGGGAGTGTAAGTGATTAATTGAACCACATGAGTAAGTGTTAGTTGAGCTAACTTGTAGTAACAATGATCTCGTTTTTAAGCTTGGCATGGGGAACGTGAAACTTGAGGGTGATAAGCATTCTTGACACTAAACCCCTAATGTAAGTCTTAGATTTCTTTACAAGCTTCTTCCTTCAAAATTTTTGTTATTTTCTATCTTTTTAGTTTTTTTTAGTGTCTAGTATTCAATAAAGGCCAAGGTGGGTTGATTATGATGGAGAATGTAAATCTGCTTTGAAACTAATGCATTGCATGAGGTCATTGCAATGGTCAAGTGTAGGGGATTTGATAGGTGTGAAAACACCCATCCTTTCACCACTTAAAACAATTAAAAACGGGACCTAAACGTGTATTTGATGTCGTAAATGTCGAAATTATGTGTGGTTTGTGTTTTTGTTGTGATTTAAGGCCAAAATATGGAAAATGAAGAAAACACAGGCTTTCACGGGCTTTTATCGAAGAAAAACACAAAAGACGAAGTCAAAAGATTGGAAGTCAATGGGCTTATTTTGAAGATTTATTGAAGAAAAGGACCAAAGACGGAATATTTACAAGTCGCAGAACCCAAGTATAATAAATGAAGAAATATTAAGACAAGTTCAAGATTTTTATTGACAAATCCTGGGCCAAAGTCGAGACCTCAATTTAATTTAAAGACGATACGAAAAAAAGAAAAGAAAAGAAAGAAGACAAACTCACCAACCACCACCTACCACTTACCACCTCTCCTATAAATACTAGGCCACCATCTCATTTTTATTTTGTTAGCTAATTTGACAAATTAGTCTCTCCATTTTATTTCATGCTCTTTTCTTCATTGTCATTTTAATACTTGTCATTTATTTTTCAAGATCATTCCAAGTAAGTCTTTAATTTTGTGTATTGAATCTTTATCTTTTAATCAAGTTTTATTTTTATTCTCATCCTTCCTTTCTTGTTTGGTTTAATTTAGTGTTTGGTTTGTTGATTTGGTTGATTTGGTTTTGATTAATCTAGTGGGTTTTATAGTTTTATTGATTTTGATTCCATAAAGTTTGTTGATTTAGATGTTTTAATGCTTGGTAGATCTTAATTAGTGATTTATTGTTTTTAATTTTATTGTTTTTGGTTGATTTAAGTTTTATTTTATTAAGTGGGTTTTGATTGATTTGGTTTTTATTGTTAGTTTTGTTGATTTGGCTTGATTGATTTTTGTTAGTTGATTATTAGTGGTTAGTTTAGTTTAATTTTTAGATTGATTATGGTTGATTTTGGTTAAATTCGTGTTCCCTATTGCTTTGTTTTATCCACTGTTAATTTTTTCCAGTTTTTCCCGAACGAGCAATTTTTACCGAACAAATAATTTTTCCCGAACCAACATATTTTCCCGAATAAGCTAATTATACCGAATGAGCAAAGAGTCCCGAACCAAGGTTGTTTCCAAAAAAATCCCGAACCAACAATATTTCCAAAAAAGATTCCGAACCAAAAGAAAATACCGAACGAAGGATTTCAAAAAAAATAAAAAACACCGAACAAAGGATTTGTTAAAAATTATACCGAACGAAGGATTTGTTAAAAATTATACCGAACGAAGGTTATATTCCGAACCAACCAGTTTATACTTTGACATGCTTGCCTGCCAGTTTAGATATTTTTCCTGCCAAATTTCAGCAGCCTACCTGCTTGCTTGAGCAGCTTGCCTGCTTGCTTGTTTCTTGTTCTGCAATCGTTTAGTTTAATCTGAAAGTTTTTCCGATTTTAATTTTGAAAGTCACGTATTTTTAGCTATATTTTTCGTCGATTTTTAGTATTAATATTTTTTCGTAAAGTTCAAGTTTTATATTTTATTTAGTACCCGTTTTAGGTTTTGCCTCGTTTAGCTTTAAAGTACCATCTTAGTTTTATTCTCTCATTTTTCATTAACTAAACTTTATTTTCGAGTCGATAGTTAATTTCGTCTTTTAGTTTTATTTTTATTAATTTTTTCGTTTTAATTTACGTTTTATTATTTGTTTCCCTCCTTTATTATTAGTTATTTGTTTTTGGTTTATTTTTATTACGTTTCGCTTTTACCTTTTAAGTAGAAATAGAAAACCAAACTTCCCTTTTCGTTACCAAAACCAATAATTCCATTTTAAACCGTGATCAATTCGTTAAGATACCGAGTACGAACAAAGATATAATTTTTAATATACTAAAAAACGAGTTATTAATATCATTATCATCAAAACGTGGGTGTACCTCAGAGGGACCGTCTGAATCATAGACGGGAGCAATATCATCATGCATTCCTGAGGTAGATGCTTGCTGTAAGTTTGCCATCAAGATGTAGTTGGCATTCACCTCTTCTTCCTCGTCATATTCTGCAGCAGAAGCCATAAGATCAAATTCCCCATCTTGAAGTGGAATCCCTGCCTCTTCTTTTTGTGCTATGAGAAGCTGAGTTTGAAGATAAGCAACTGTTAGCCTCAAAATATTGAGTCAAACAAGAATGTTCGGTCATAGGTTTCTATTGTAATATTTATTAGAACGTTGTAATAAGTAGTTATTTAGTCGTGGTTCACGGGCTTGGATTTAAACTAATTAAAGTCCAAAAGACAAGCCCGGCCCAATATATAGTCCATTAAAGCCCGCATGTGGGTGGGCTATATATACTACCCTCCTAGCATGTTAGGAGAGTGGATGGTCATTTTGTAACAAATCTTTTCTTAATCTAATCTCACCAAGTTAATCATCTCCTCTCTACTTTCTCTCACTACTTTCTCTCTCTAGGAATTCATCTCTTCTTCATCTATTTTCTTTCTTCATTCATTGCTTAATCATCACAAATATATGGGACAACATTTGGTATCAATCGCCACGGGGTAGATTTGTGATTGGTTGGTGTTATTATATTTGATTCGAATGATTTAATCCATAAATCATCTCGGATTCAAATTTTTTTTGTGTTTTCCGTGCTTTGCTTAATCATCTACATCTTATACATAGTTGTAGTAGTGATTTGGTATATTTACTTTGGCTAAAAACACAAAATTTTTGGGTTTTTTGATCATTTTTTGGCTTAAAATCACGTATTGGTTGAGTTTTGTCCGAGAAAAGGGGGATACATTCCGATTGGTGTAATCTGAAAAGGGTTTATTGATTCAGATTGGTGTATTCAGATTTGCATTCCGATTGGTGCATTCAGATTGGCATTCCGATTGGTGTATTCAGATTTGCATTCCGATTGGTGTATTCAGATTTGCATTCCGATTGGTGCATTCAGATTGGCATTCCGATTGGTGTATTCAGATTTGCATTCCGATTGGTGTATTCAGATTTGCATTCCGATTGGTGCATTCAGATTGGCATTCCGATTGGTACATTCAGATTGGCATTCCGATTGGTGTATTCAGATTGGCATTCCGATTGGTTATTCCGATAACATTCCGATTGGTTATTCCGATAACATTCCGATTGGTTATTCCGATGATGTGTTTTGCTAAATTTTGTTTGAGTATTTTTTAGACTTAGCCACCATCTAGACTAGTTTCGGAATATCGTTTCCACGAAGATCAAAAAAAAAAAAAAAAAAAAAGAGTTAAAAAATTTTCGTCAAGTAAATTCAAATTTTTTCCATACTAGTTTTAGGACATTTCTAGCTCGATTTCAAATTTTGGCGATTACAAAATTTTTGGACTACCGTTTTAGTCGGACTGGAGAATTTATTGTCGGCCTGGAGAAAAATTGCAATTTTCGGAATTTAAACCACAACAACAATCACAACAAATCTACTTAAGATCCATATTCACTTCATCATTTCAGAGAATATTGAGATGGATTCTACTGCCGAATATCGTGTGACGAACAACAACATAATGGTGGCGGGTAACAAAGAGAGACCACCAATGCTTGTATCTGGTAGGTATGCTCAATGGCAATCACGTTTCATACGATATCTTGATACAAGACCTAATGGTGATGCCTTGAGGAAATGTATTACTCATGGACCATATATATTTAAGAAGATCTCAGTTCCTCCAAGAGCAGCCACAGATACTACTGATCCAATACCTGCAAGTGAACGTGATGAAACAAGAGCTGATCTCACACCTGAAAATTGTGCTTGGCATGATGCGGAGAAGGAAGCCATCTATATGGTTTTAAGTGGGATTGGAGATGATATTTACTCCACGGTTGATGCATGCCCGACAGCACATGAAATGTGGACTGCTATTGAACGCTTGCAACAAGGAGAATCACTCAACAAACAAGATGTCAAAACAAACTTGTTTTGGAATTTTGGCAAGTTTACTTCAAGGGATGGAGAATCAATTGACTCTTACTACTCAAGGTTTTATAAGATGATGAATGACATGACAAGAAATAACCTGCAAGTCTCCACCATGCAAGTCAATGTCCAATTTCTTCAACAACTTCAACCCGAGTGGACACGATTCGTCACTTTGGTGAAACAACAAGAAAAGTTAGACGAGGTCTCATATCATCGACTTTTTGACATCTTGAAGCAATTTCAGAATGAAGCAAATGAGATTCGAACTGAACGTGTTGCCAAGACAGCTAATCCACTTGCTTTACTGACTACCACTCAACATGTTCAAGATCCTCACTCTCGTGCTCCTAAGCCATACTCCAATACATCATCCTCACCACGATATTCCACATCATCTAAGTCTTCATCTTCCACAAAATCTCGAGGTAAAGCGCCAAGAGCGCCATCTCCACCATCTGAGTCCTCATCTGAAGAAGATAGTGATGAAGACCAAGCTCAAAAGAACCGAGAGATGAAACAACAAATTGCTTACATAATGAAGACTTACAAGAAAATCTACAAACCCACCAACAACAATCTTCGCACATCATCCAACACAAAGAACCGATATGTTGAGAGTCCTCCAAGGTATGACACACGTCGACGTGGTGAAAGTCCTTCTAGGTATGATCGACATAATCCAACGCATGTTGAGGGTTCTGCAAGATATGATCGACAGACTGCCAAGTATGATGCTCAGAGGATTGCTGCTGCTACTGGGAATAGGGAAACGGTTGGAAGTCAAGTGGTTCAGCAGAGTGGGATTCAATGTTTTAATTGCCAAGGTTATGGGCATATGGCAAAGGAATGCAGGAAGCCGAAAAGGGTTAGAGACTCCAGCTATCACAAGGAAAAGATGTTGCTATGCAAAAAGATGGAAGCAGGGGTTAAATTGTCAGCTGAGGAAGGAGCCATGCTTGATGATACTGATGATGAAGATTCTGATCAAGAGCTTGATGCACATTACTCGTACATGGTAAAGGTTGAAGAAGTTCTCAAAGTCACTGAAGATGACAATGGCCCTATCTTTGACACTGAGCCAATCGATAAGGTACACACTACTGATGAATATAATGTGTTTGGTGATATTCCTGAGCATAGTGATCTACCCAATGCCATTAATGACACGTGTATGATGGAAACGGTTGATAGCAATACCACACCCGATTCATCAGACATGTGCAATAATGAGTCTGAGGATGATCAACATGCAAATGAATATGATGAAGAGGAACGTATTGCGCTTGCTAATTTAATTGCTACTTTACAAAAAGATGTCACTGAAAATAAAAAGAGTCAAAAGCAATTAAAGAAGGCAAACGCTACGCTCACTCAAAGTTTTGAAGAATGCAAAGCTGCTCTTATCAAATCTACTGAGATGACTGAAAGCTATAGAGATGAGCTCCTTCAGAAAACCAAAGAGCTTGAGGGGTACAAGGGAAGTGCGTTAAAAAGTCAAAAGGACGATTTTGAAAACAAATATAATACCACTCTTGAGTTATTAGCTAAAGAGAAGCGTCAATATAATGTTTTCTTAATGGATGAACGTCAAAAAACGTACCTTGCCAATACCAAAGTTAATGAACTTGAACAAAAGCTCTCTATGACCACTACTGATTCTGCTAAAATTCTAGAGGATAAGAAACAAGAGGTAGATGCGTTAAAACAAGACTTCAAAAGTAGATATGATAAAGAAACCGAAAAAGTTACGAAACTAGAAGCACAAGTCGACTTTTTGAAGAACGTTGTTTATAAAACGCATGATTCTATTCAATCCGTAAGAATGCTAGCACCTCCATCGATGTTTAAGGGTCAAGCTAGCTTTGCAAGTCCTGAGTACCTTGCCAAAGCTCAAGCTGCGAACCCGTGTCTCTATCTTGATGAGACTGAAAGGACAGATCTTGATTGCATGCCTGTTAGTGCCGATAGTGAAGAGACTGCCCTTTGGGATGCTGATAGTCAACCACTAGTTAATAAGGAGTTTGTGAAACCTTATAATTATGCTTATGAAAATAGTCTTTATGGCCTGTTCAACAAACAAACTCAGAAAACTCGTGAGGAAGTGTTCTTAGAATGCAAACAAAAGAGAATTCAATGGAAGAAAGCATTTGCCCCTAAGAAATCTAATGTTTACAAATACATCAACTACCTCCCACTAGATGAATCTAAAAGCAAGAGTAGGAAAACATTAGGTATTCTTAAACATCACATAGATAATGTTAAATCTATTGTTGAACGAGACTGGGCAAAACGTGAAAATGCTGAATGGACACGTCCGATTCCTCAAGATATTACCTTGCTTGTCAAAGAACTCTTAATTCCAAACACGGCGTTGATTAAAGAAACTGTTCTTCAACTTGAAGAGTTCATTCGGACTGAAATGTTTGATGATTTAAAATATGTTGAATCTATTGAGAAACACATTGATGATCTTCAAATGGAGAAGTCTGATTTCTCAGATGAATATGATTTACTCTTGCAAGAATGCGTTTCTAAAGATGTTATGTGTGCTTATTTTACATCTTGTGCCGATATTGATGAATATTCTGAAGTTGCATGCCAATATCTTGATAAGATCAAAGAATGTGAACGTCTTGAAATTGAGCTTTCGAAACGTAAAGAAAATGTTGACAAAAAGGCTTTTGAGTTACTTCAACACAAAACTGATTTCCTTCAAAAACATTGTCATTCACTTGAACTTGCTTTGCAAAAAGATGTTGGTCGTTTTCCACATGATAATAAATTGCAAGAAAAACTTTCGCGAACATTTCGAGAAATGAATGAACAGAATTTGGAAATTAAAGGGTTGACAGCTCAATTACAAGACAGGGACAGAGCGATAGCAGAGTTGCAGAAACTCATTGCTAAAATGGGTGGGAAAATTGTGGAACCTAGCATTAAGAAAAATGTTGTTAGACAACCCAATGCCTCTAAAGAGAATAGATCCTCTATCTTGGGAAAACCATCTGCTTTATCTAATTCCTCGTTTGCAAAACCTGTGTTTGCCCCCAAGATGGATGGAAAGGAAAGGTTACCACAAGCTCAACCCATAAGGAATCCTATAGCACCAAGCGTTAGGCACAATAATGTCATTAAACCAGGGATGTATAGAATGTCCACTAAGCCCACAAACAAAGATACTCACTCGCCTCAGACTTCTAGAAACACTAATATTCATGTGTCTTCTACTACAGGAATAGTCTCCACTACTAGTGTTAGCCGGCCTCAGCTTAAGAGCACTCAAGTGAATGATAAGGTCTGGAAACACAAGAATCAAGGGAAGATGAAGCAAGTAGAAGAACACCCTAGGACTTTCAATGTTTCTAAGAATAAAACGTCTGTAATCGCGTGTCATGACGATTTGAATGATTCGACTTTGAATGCTATGAATGTGAAATTTGTTTGTGTCAAATGTGGCAAGTGTGCTAATGCTAATCATTCTATGTGTGCTATGAATAATGTCAAAGGCGTAGAAACTAGAACTAAGAAGCAAACTGTGATGCCTATTAGTGCTAGTAAACCCAAACGTAAAGTGAACCATTCTGGTGCTACCCCCACTAAGAAAAGTAATGCATCAGACTTCACCACTAAGAATCCTAGAAGCAAAATTAAGGAATTATATGAGTCTGCCAGTAAGTCTTGGAAATGGTGGTTTGCTAATCAATGTCCTCCCGGATATAAATGGATGCCTAAAGTTAGGACAGAAAATGTGAAAACGAGTGTTAGTTTGCCTTTAAATGTTGATAAGGACACTAATGATTCTAATATCACAACTACTGTGGTATCCAATTTAGCAAATGCTCCATCGTGTTCTAACTCTTCTGCAGGTGATACAAATAATTCTCTTCATAATGGACTCCGGATGCACGAAGCACATGACGGGGAATCTCAAGCTTCTAATTAACTTCGTGGAGAAGTTCCTGGGTACGGTCCGATTCGGAAATGATCAATTTGCACCGATCCTAGGATATGGAGATTTGGTTCAGGGGAATATCACGATTAAAAGGGTATACTACGTCGAAGGGCTCAATCACAATCTTTTCTCGGTTGGTCAATTCTGTGATGCGGATTTGGAAGTTGCTTTCAGAAAGAAGACATGTTTTGTTCGTGATTATGATGGGAATGACTTACTTACCGGTACACGGGGTACTGATCTTTACACAATTTCACTTCAAGACACAACTTCATCAACTCCAATTTGCTTCATGGCTAAAGCTTCATCGACTCAGGCATGGCTATGGCATCAACGTCTTTCTCATCTTAACTTTGATACCATTAACTTGCTTTCCAAGAAAGATATTGTGAGAGGCCTTCCAAGCTTGAAATTCATCAAAGATCATCTTTGTTCTTCCTGTGAACTTTGTAAAGCTAAACGAAGTAGCTTCAAAACAAAGACCACACCAAGCTCTAAAGGACGGTTAGATCTTCTTCACATGGATCTGTGTGGTCCCATGCGTGTTCAGAGTATCAATGGAAAGAAATATATTCTAGTAATTGTCGATGATTACTCAAGGTACACATGGACTCACTTCTTGAGGTCCAAGGATGAAACACCCGACGTTCTCATCAACTTCCTTAAATTGATACAACGTGGTCTTCAGGCTCAAGTTAAAGTGGTTCGTACTGACAGAGGTACAGAATTTTTGAATTCAAATCTGAGAAAGTATTTTGAAGCCGAAGGGATTGAACATGAAACATCCATTGCTCGAACACCCGAACAAAACGGCGTTGTTGAAAGACGAAACCGTACTTTGGTTGAAGCTGCTCGAACATTATTATCCGCTTCAAAACTTCCACTGTACTTTTGGGCCGAAGCTGTGTCAACCGCATGCTATACACAAAACCGTTCCTTAATTATCCCAAGACATGAAAAGACACCATATCACATAATTCATGATCGAAAACCTTCACTCAAACACCTTCATGTTTTTGGATGTACTTGCTACATTATTCGAGATGGTGAAAATTTGGATAAGATGAAAGAGAAAGGTGATGCATGTATTCTTGTGGGATATGCAACTCAGTCAAAAGGATATAGAGTATACAACAAAAGAACAAAATTGATTGTCGAGACAATTCACATCCGATTTGATGAATCTCAAGAAATGGCACTTGAACAAGACAGTTTAAGTCCCGATCCACAACGACAAATGACTTCCGTTCACAACCGCACGGAACTCGGAACTCAAGACCACATCAATGAACCGTCAAGTTCAACGCTGGTTCCAGAAAATGTTCCTAGAGCTGATATGACAGTCGATACGACAATTGAAGAGTTGGAAATGTTATATGGACCAATGTATGATGAATATTTCACGGGGGAGAAACAAGTTGTATCGAAGTCTTCCGCTGTCACTCATGATAAGAATGATGAAACCGATCATCGTCAACAACCAGATACAACTTCATCTACTTCAACACGGGTTGCTGCAGATTTACCTCCTCAGAATATTACTTCAACAATCGATCCTACAACATCCACAACTACTGTCATTGCTCCAGAGAACATAAATCAAGCAGACAATGCATTATCTGACGAAGACGAATTTATCAACCCATTCGGTACACCGGTACACGAAACTGGAGAGTCTTCTACTCGCCATGTTGATCCGTCAAATATGCATACTTTCTATCAACGACATCCTTCAACACATCATTGGACCCGAGATCATCCTTTGGTTCACGTAATTGGAAACCCTTCACAGCCCGTTCGCACAAGACGACAGCTTAACACCGATGCTGATGTTTGTATGTTCGCACTCGCCGTGAGTTCAGCGGAACTGAAAAACATCAAAGAAGCATTAGCTGATCATGCTTGGATTGAATCGATGACGGATGAACTTCAACAATTTGAAAGACTTAAAGTCTGGGAACTTGTTGACAGACCATACGATGTGACACCATTAAATCTTCGATGGATCTGGAAAAACAAGATGGATGAAGAGAACACGATTATCAAGAATAAATCTAGGCTAGTGGCTAAAGGGTATGGACAGAAAGAGGGTATTGATTTCGAAGAATCATTTGCACCAGTAGCTCGAATGGAAGCGGTCAGGATTTTTCTTGCTTATGCTGCACATAAGGGATTCATCGTTTATCAAATGGACGTAAAGACGGCGTTTCTTAACGGTCCTTTGAAGGAAGAAGTTTATGTCACACAGCCGGAAGGATTCGTCAATCCTCATTATCCTGACAAGGTGTATCGTCTCCACAAAGCACTATATGGACTCAAGCAAGCTCCAAGGGCGTGGTACGACGAGCTCTCGAAATTTCTGGTCTCCAAAGGTTTCTCAAAAGGTTCCATTGATTTAACTTTGTTCACTTATAAATATGGGGATGACATTCTGCTTGTGCAAATTTATGTTGATGACATTATTTTCGGGTCTACAAACCCAAAACTTTCAAAATGGTTTGAAAAAGTAATGCACAGCAGATTTGAAATGTCTATGATGGGCGAACTAAAATTCTTTCTAGGAATTCAAGTTCACCAATCCCCAAGTGGTATCTTTATAAACCAAGCTAAGTATTGTCAAGAGATAATCAAAAAGCATGGTATGACATCATGTGACCCCGTTGGGACACCATTATCAACCACATCCCTAGATGCTGATTTGGAGGGATTACCCATAGATCAAACGAGATATCGTTCCATGATCGGGTCCCTCATGTACTTGACAGCAAGCAGACCTGATATACATCATGCTACATGCTATTGTGCACGATATCAAGCACGACCCACTGAAAAGCACCTCAAGGAGGTTAAACGGATCTTTCGGTACCTTAAGAATACCATTCACATGGGACTCTGGTATCCGAGGGAAACCGGTTTCTTTCTAACGGCCTATTCAGATTCTGATCATGCAGGGTGTCTTGATACACGTAAAAGTACTTCTGGTGGTGCACAATTTCTAGGTCAAGACAAGCTTGTGGGATGGTCTTCCAAGAAGCAGGATTGCACGTCACTTTCATCAGCCGAAGCGGAGTATGTGTCTCTATCTGCGTGTTGTGCTCAAGTTCTTTGGATGCGAACACAACTCACGGATTATGGCTTCCACTTTGATAAAGTACCTATGTACTGTGACTCAAAGTCCGCCATAGCTATCTCCTGCAATCCGGTTCAGCATTCCCGCACGAAGCACATTGATGTCCGATATCACTTCATTAAGGAACAAGTTGAAAGAGGTATTGTTGAATTATACTTTGTTGGAACTGATTACCAATTAGCTGACTTGTTTACAAAAGCTCTTTCGAAAGAGAGGTTTGCGTATCTAGTTAGGCAAATTGGTATGAGATGTTTGACTCCAGCAGAACTGGAGGTTCTGGCAAAGAAGCCTGCTTGATTCATCTATCAAACATCTACCTGTAAATACCAATCAAAAAGCAAAATACAAAAGTAAAAAATCTTTGATAATCCAAAAATATTCTTCTCGACATGTCTTTCAGTATCGATAATATGGACGTACCTAGAAATGTCGCTCAATAACGACACGGGTGTGTACATAAAGCTCGAATGAAAGTTGTAAATATTTTTCAAAACATGTCATTTCTATCTTTTCAAAAGGAAATTGTCTATTTTGGACAATATTTCCAACAACGGGTAGAGCAATCTATCTTGGGTTGAGCTTGTCACAAAACATTCAACGTTTTGAGCTCAACACAATGGCTTGTAATCACTTTCAGATTGCAACCCGGATCTAAATTCCCGGGGGAGTGTACGCTTTTGTACTCTTACCCTTAGCAAAAGAATTTAAATCTTCTTACACTTGAGTGGATTCGTCAAGACATTCAAAGTCTAGGAACTCAAGTTTATGCTTTAGAAAAACCTTTTCGTAAAAAAGAATTGATTTTTCAAAAAGCGTTGAACACAATTTTTTCAAGAATTTCTCAATGATATTCAAAATCTTTCAAAAATTGTGTGTTCAACAACTCCTATCCTCAAAAGTTTAATGTGGATCAAATCCTCGTAATGACAATTCCATTGGATCAATTTTTGAGGGGGAGCATTTCAACTTCATGCATAGAATGACACATCTTTCTCCCGAAGATTTTCAAGACTATTTTTCAAAATATATTTTAATCAAATTTGGTATCTCTAATATCAAAAGATTTTATATATTAGAGATAGGGGGAGAAAATGTGATTAAAATGTGATCTATAAGACTCAAGTACTTTAACTCTTACCCACATGTGCGAAACACTTTCGATTATCGATGCACATGTGAAGGGGGAGCATTTCTGAAACGACAAAACTAGCAAGGTGTTAAATGTTTTTCAAACACTTTGTTAGAATTTAAAGTGGTTTTCATGGTTACGATCAAATACCCACAACATCTTTAATTCACGACGTTATTGGTGTCAAAAGGGTGGTTAGGTTTAAGTCCTATGATCCAACCAGAACCGGAGGGATCTTCCCAGGGACAATCCAATAGATTATTAGAAGTCCTTAGGAAAGATGGAGTAGAATGTGAACGTAGCTGAATGCCGACTAAGTACTGATGCTAGCACTGGAACAATCACAACAAGGTGTTATTAATGATGTCTTGGTAAGCATTGAAGGGGTTGAAGAATGAAAAAGAAATGTAAGGATAAAGGGTCTAAAGAAAGAAGCCCTCCATACAACTTAGGCAGAAACCGGGTCAACTCATCATGAAGACAAACTCATCATGGACCCAGTGATGTGAAGCACAACCCTTTCCTAGCTACTCAGACTTCTCTCAAAAGAAGTTTGTTTTATTGTCACGGAGATCAACACGACTTCTATTGACTTTCTCACTCCGAGATTGTTGATATTGAATAGGTGGCATCTGCTCCAGCCTCCGACCACTAAAAGTGCACAAATCGAGTCTAGAGCCAAGAGATCAATCAAATCTCGTTAGGACACACGGATGAAGATCAAGAGAGTCCTACGCTATATCCTTGCGATATTGCTAGAACACTCAGAGTGATACTACTTAGTATTCACAATGATGAGTGGAAATCCTTCCAGTGTTAACATCAAACAGCACTGCGGTAGGTCATATGCAAGATTCTTTATGAATTGAACATATGTAAAACTGAAAAGCAACAGTGGTTTGATTCTGAATTGATTCAAACTCGTTTCAGGTTTCTACGCAATATCTTTATGGTCTTGCCAGAACATTCAGAGTGATATTTATTAATATTCACAGTGACGAATGGAAATCCTTCTAGCGTCAACATCAAACAGCGCTACGGTAGGTGACTTGTGAGATTCTTATGAATCAAACTTGTGTCAACTGGAAAGCAACAATGGTAAGATTCTTAATGAATCAAACTTGTTCCAGGAATTTGAATTGACGACTTTAATCAAGCGGATATTTATCCAATTGATTCACTCTTTATGTTCGCAGTCTTGCTTTGAGACGGTCGAGTAAAGAGAACGGCTAGTACAGCCGCGAAACCCTGTCAAGGAGATTCTTAATTGAATCTACCTGATCACAGGTACGATATTTAATATCGTATAACGGTCTTCACCGACCGGAGGTAAAACGCTACCGATTTAGGACGAATGTCAAAGCCATTCAGTCCGTGTCTATGTTTTGTCTCGAGAAGGTGGCGTCACGGTGTACTCAGCAAAGTCAAAGATTCACAACCACATATTCATGCCCAAAGACTTAACCAACAATTGATAGTGTGAGCATGTGGACAAAGACACAAGATCACAAGATGGCAAAGACAAGTCAAGAATGATTTGAAGATCTCAAGACTTAAAGACAAAGTCGAAAGACAACGGCAAAGGCTCAAAAATCACAGCATGAAGGAACAAAACTACTGTTACACGTTCAAGACTCATTTATGACGAAATTCATAAAACTCCATTGGAATCCAAAATATCAAAGAGGAATGACCTCACATTGGGGGAGATTGTTAGCCTCAAAATATTGAGTCAAACAAGAATGTTCGGTCATAGGTTTCTATTGTAATATTTATTAGAACGTTGTAATAAGTAGTTATTTAGTCGTGGTTCACGGGCTTGGATTTAAACTAATTAAAGTCCAAAAGACAAGCCCGGCCCAATATATAGTCCATTAAAGCCCGCATGTGGGTGGGCTATATATACTACCCTCCTAGCATGTTAGGAGAGTGGATGGTCATTTTGTAACAAATCTTTTCTTAATCTAATCTCACCAAGTTAATCATCTCCTCTCTACTTTCTCTCACTACTTTCTCTCTCTAGGAATTCATCTCTTCTTCATCTATTTTCTTTCTTCATTCATTGCTTAATCATCACAAATATATGGGACAACAGCAACGTCCCTCTTCTTTTTGGCTGTGCAATCGCGGGCATAATGACCAAATCCCCTGCAGTTGTAGCACTGAACCTAACGATTGTTGTTTCCATTTCCCGTACCAGTATTCTCCGCCCTTGCAGCCACAATGTTTCCCATCTGATTACCAACCGCTGGCACAACAATTAACCCATTATGGTTTCCCACATTAGAACAACCCGGATTTTGACCACGGTTTTGACCATACTGATTTCCTACATTCCCAACCATCTGCCCAGCATTCTGACCATATGGTGGAAACTGTGTCCCCGTGTTCCCAGCAACTACCAATTGGCGATCTTGATTCGCATTCATGAAAGGTTGAGCAATATGCCTATTTCTGGTGTTCGAGGAGATTCTCTAATTGTTGTTGGTGGGGTTAATGGTGAATTTGAATGCTTTTGCAAGAAGGGTAAGACCGATATTAATCGCATGAGTAGGGTCGGTGATGTCATCTAAACAAGCAATCGGTTGTTGTAGGTAATTCACAGCAGCAGGAAGTTGATATCCATAAGAGGTGAGTTGTTGTTGTTGTTGTGGCAGGAAGTTACTTGATGAGGGTTGATGGTAGGGTACCATGGGATATGATGAAGAGTTTTCCATAAAAGCCAATGGATCTTGTGTCTGGGCACATCTTTCTTCCCTAACTTCGTTAGCTTCATCTTGATTCATCTTCAAATAGTCATATACTTGAGTGTAGTCCACGACATGAAAATCCTTGGTTTGATTGACAAGAGTGACATATCGTGACCATTCAAAAGGAAGATTATCAAGAAATTTAATGTTGGTAGCAATTTGAGCAGGTTCATTTTTGTTTCTTCTAAGATGATTCATGAGGGTTGAAAAACGATGATAGTAAGTGATAGGTGTGATAACACCCATCCTTTTACCACTTAATTACAATGAAAACAAGACTAAACGTATATTTTATGTCGTTTATGTCGGAATTATGCGTGGTTTTTGTTTTTATTGTGTTTCAGGATCAAAATATGAAAAGGAAGGAAAACACGGTCTTTCACGGGCTTTTATTGAAGAAAACGACAAAAGACGAAGTCAAAAGATCAAGAGTGCAAAAAGAACGGAAGTCCAAGGCCTATTCTGGAGATTTATCGAAGAAAAAGTCCAAAGACGAAAGTTTAATAAAGCCGAAGAACTCAAGTCTTAATTTTGAAGAAATTATAAAGACGAGTTAAATTAATCCCAAGACAAAAGTCTAAAAAGTCGAAGAAATTAAGAAGACTAAAAGACTGAGGACCAAGCAAGAAAGAAAGAAAGGAGGAAGCCACCAACCACTTCCCTCTCCTATATATACCACCCTCATTTGTTGTGAGAGGGTTGGTTAGTTTTAGGAGAAGATTAGGAGTAGTGTAGATTTTACTTTCTCTCTCTAGATTTATGCTTTCTCTCTCTAGATTAATTTGTGAATCTTTAATTTTTAAGCTTTTGTTATTGAATCTTTACTTTTTAATTAAGCTTTTAATTCATCATCTTCTTGCTTTCTTGCTTAATCTTTGCCTTTGATTTGGTGTTGTGTTCTTGAGTTTTGTGGTTTTCAATCAAGTGGGTTTTGATTGATTTGGCTTTATTTGTTAGTTTTGTTGATTTGTTTTGATTGGTTATTGTTAGTATATGTTTATTGGTTGTTTTGGTTTAATCTTTTGGATCGTTTTGGTTAGATTTAGTCAAATTCGTGCCTTTACGTTACTCCCTGTTCTTCGTCTGTTGAAGCTACCCGGAATTCCGAATGAACCACTTTTCGTAATTATTCCGGATCAGTTTCTTATTACGAATCAAGCGTTGTTTACTTTTATTCCGAATCAAGATAGTTCATCCTGAATATTTTATATTCCGGATCAATGCCTTTCATCCGGAATAATTAATTATTCCGGATCAACTCCTTTATTCCGAACGAGAACTTATTCCGGATGAAAACAATTATTTCGAATGAGGTCCAATATTCCGGATGAGGAACTTATTCCGGATGAGCTGTTTATTCCGGATAAGCGATTATTCCGGATGAACTTGTTCATTCCGAATGAAGTCCAACATTCCGGATGAGGACCGGATAAATGAATTTATTCCGAATGAAGTTTCTTTTCCGAATGAAGTGTTTTCCATTTTGTGCAATTTTCTATATTTAGTTTTAAACTTTATTTTTCCCGCCTTTTCCTTATTTGCACTTTTACTTGCCTTCCTTTTTAGTTTAAATTTTAGTTTGTGTTATTTACCTTTATTGCTTTTAATTTCCCGTCATTTACTTTTCGCCAAGTTTTAATCTTTCATTGTTTCTTCTTTTCCCGTCTTTATTTTATTGTTTCAAGTCTTTATTTTTCTTTAGTTTTAGACAACGACCTTTCCCCTTTTATTCCACCAAGAACAACTAATCTCTCGCACTTAACCAGTTATCAATTCGAGAAGATACCGAGAATCGAACTTTTCACCTAGAAAAATCTATACATTAGTAAGGTTCAATTTGTTCCCCTTCAGTAGACGTAAATTTCTCCCATTCACGGAGCAACTTAGTTTCCTTTTCTTATAAACCGATTTCACTGCCCTTCATCATTTTTTGAATCCTAAGCCACATCTCGTGTGCGGTTTTACAACTATTGACAGCAGCATGAACATCTTCAGAAAGTCCCATAAGAATGACTTGAATTGCTTGATCATCAGCGTCGAGTTGTTTGGATTCAGTTTCAGTTAATTCTTTATCCGTTTGCACATGACTTGAGTCAGCCACTGGGTTAGCATTCGTAGGGTCCCCAGGGACAAGAATCGTTCTTCTAACATAGGGACCTTCTTGAATCGATTTAACAATTAACTTTCCCAAAGGTCTACATTTTGCATAACGAAGAAGACGACTAGCCCATGTAGTGTAATTCTCCTTGGTAAGCATGGGTGGACGATTCTCAGTACCCGCAACATAGATATCTTGTTGAGACGTCATCGTATACGTCGTGTGTAAAAACAGGATCTCAATTCGTAGAAAGCGTGTGTTGGATTGTGAACAAAATCAAACTTTGCCGAAATTTTCCAGTCCGACAAAAAATTTCCTCAGTCCGATATAAAATAAACGGAAAAAAATTTATAAGCGCCAAAATTTGAAATCGAGCTAGAAATAGCCTAAAACTAGTGTGGAAAAAATTTGAATTTAATTGACGGAAAAATTTTAACTTTTTTTTTTAATTTTCGTGTAAACTATGTTCCGAGACTAGTCTAGATAGTGGGTAAGTCTAAAAGTTACTCGAACAAAAATTAATCAAACAGATCAGAATATTATCAAACCCATCTCAATGTTGTAACGTCCATCGCAATGTAGCAGCCTAGCGCAATAACGTCCCATCGCAATAACATCCTATCGCAATAACGTTCTATCGGAATGTCTATCACAGTACTTCTATCGCATTATCCGTTTATCACAATATGTCTTCTGTCGGAATGTCTATCGCAATATGCTTCTATCGTAATATGGCTGTCGCAATGTGGGCCGAGTAACGTTTCAATAAGCCTTAATTCCGTCGCAATACACGACCGCAAAGAACGATCGCAATATACGTTGCAATAAGGGGTATCACAATACTGATCGCAAAGTAAAACCCTAGGGTTATTGCGATCAAACCATTGTACTTACCTGTACTTTTTCGATGAAAACTCTGCCGCAATGATAGATAAATTCGCAATTTTTTAGCCAAAGAATTTCGCAACTTTTAGCTAAAAAGATTCGTTTTTGGACCAAACCAAAATACCCAAATAACGAATACAACTATGAAAAAGGTATACGAATCACTTGGAACACCAAAAAACACGAAAAAATTTTGAATCTTTCGTAAAAAAAAGATCAAAAACCCACAGATTTAAAGAGAAACAAGGACAAGACCAAAGAGCTATCCACGAATCCCTTGGCGAATGATACCACTTGTAGGATTGATACACATGACTATAGAAGAACAAGAAATAAAGATGAAGATTAAAACAAAAAAGAAAGATTAGATTAAGATGAATAAAAGAGAAAAACAAAAAGTTGTGATTTCCTAGTGAGAGAAAGATATGAGGTTTCTCTCTCTACTAACAATAAAATGGAAAACACACCCCACAAATGAGGTACCTTAGGCCTTTTATACTACACGTCTAATGTATGAAAGGCCTTCCTCATTTGTGGGTTCGAGACTAATTCCCGTTACATACATAACATTATGCTAGAACTCTCAACACCGTTAAGTAGCATTTTCCACGAGCTTCGCAACTGTATATTATATGACCATCACTTTAAATCTTCTAACAAAAGTTCTTTCACATCAACTTCTCTCATATCACCTTCATTCATATCGACCTCCATATGAACAATTTATTTTGTAGCAATTTTTTATATCAACTTCTTTAAAAGCTAGTTTATGAGTATATCTCGAATTGTCCGCATTTTTCATTGTAGCATGAGCAGTAGAGCCCTCAAATGTATCTATTTGTAATCGTTTCAAATTCGATAACATTATTAGATCCATCTTCAGAAGTAACCACATTAGCATCACGAGCCTCATACACTATTGAAATGGAACCTCAAACGTAGTTTTAGCCATTGCTATTAGATAATAGTGCATGAATTATAGATTAAGGTGTGTTAAAAACTTGCATAAACACATTAAATAGATCTATCTACACAAGTATATCTTCATGCAATTTGGAGTGATTTTATCCTAAAGAAGGCGTTAGTGTATAAATATGTAATTTTGAATAAGGAGCTTCATATTCCTTTTCATTACATAAGTTTACTTATCAACATGTCAGCACCTTTCTGATATAACGGTGTTAGCTTGTAATTTTGTGAGGCTATTGCGCTATTCCACTTGTAATTTTCTAAAGAGGTTTTTTTTTTCTTTTTATGGCATTATATAACTTGTATATCTCACTCTTTAATTTCCCTTATGAAACTTCTGTAAAAACTGTAGGGTTTCACTGTTTTCCTAGACAGTGGATCGAAATCCTCAAACACGTCGCAGTTAGTTTAGGCGTTGTATCATGGTCTTTGGTTATTTTTCTGCATTTTGCGAGTATATAGGAATTTAGGTGTCTTATCACACTCCTTAAAAAGCTTTGTGTCCTTAACCTTCTAAGCATAAAATTATGTCTATTAAGCTGGTTAGGATAGATTGCACGCATAAACAGTGTTTCATGTACCTGGATGTAATGTATGTACACATTGTTTTCATTTTTTGAAAAATACCAGTTATGTTGATTTACTTGCAAGTTTATCTTAGTCGTTGACTCGGGTCGATTAAGCATTACCTTAGAAATAACCAAACACTCCAAAAATGAAGAAAAATATGTGAACACCTCATAAAACACCTACAGTCCTGTAATCTTGTATACTCGCTAACATATCTGTTCAAGAAGTCAAATAGCATATAGAAGAATTCCAAAAGTTCGACAATGAATAAAAGGAAGTCGGCAACAACAAAAGAAAAAGACACATTCAAAAATTTAATCATCTGTTTATAATAATATATGGTTAAAAAATTCATACCTCTCCATAATGGCCAACCCAAGATGTGGGTATAACGATGATATTTGTATACTTTTGATACCGGATCACGTCAGCGTCACTTTAAAGTGAATCTCCCCTACAATTAAATAATCCATAGTTTCATATTTGTGTCATTTTTGACAATTTAAGAGTGTATATTTGAATTCAAAACATATGCAGAATTACATAATATGCATTGGAATTATAAAGATACCTCGCATCACATACAATAATTGTACGAATATGTGGATGAGCACTTTTTTCTTGATCCCTCATTTTCTCCAAGAGGACACCATTCGGGAAGAACTCCGATGACCTCTATAATAGAACTACAAGATAAGTTATAGTGTAGGTGATTAATACAAACATTTAAGTAAAAACTATACATAATAAGATAATGACACACTACAAGTACATGTCAGATACATTTCATTTCTGGAACGGAACGTACCCAACCATGTCGAATGGGATAAATGAAACAGTTCTACTTGCAGCGAAAGAGATGAACGTTCTAGATGTCACACTACAAAACTCAACAAAGATCTTGCGATCTAAAGGCTTATACAATATATTATACTCGCCCACCAGCTGGAAGCACGTGTGTATATTAAGAACTTAAATCCTCCACGATCTTAGAATCCATTTTCTTCCTTCCCTCCAAACTTTTTCTCAAACCGACAATTAAAACTATAATAGTTTCTTGCACATATCTTCTCAAAAGGTTGTAATCTCTAAGCTTATTTTAGAATGAAATGAAGGGTGAGTCTATTTATAAGGCTTATACATATTTCTGACGTCAAAAGTGGGTTTCACAAGTTGAGTAAAGATAAAATTTTATTTGACTTTATTTAATGTAGTATTCTTTACAAATATCCGCAATTTCCTCAAGTATGGTACAATAGTAAAGATAAAGGCACACTTTTCTCAAGTTTCGTATTATTCTCCACATACGGCTCAAGTTAGCTGACACAAATATTGTTTTAATTTATATGGTCAGGATTTCATGTTAGTATATATTTTGAACGGTCGAAAATAATTTACAAAATGAAAGACCGGCGGCAATAGAATAGTAATAGAAGAAAAATCCTCCAACCCAAAAATGAGTTCCTTACTTTAACATAGTATATAATAATATCTTTTCACTAACACATGTTCTAACTTTTTCATTTGACTTCATCTAGTTTCAATTTTTATTTCTTTTCCAATTCTTTAAAAATATTTATTATACAATACAATAGGTAAATAAAATTAAGGAAAAAAATATGAACAATTTAAATGCAGAAAAAAACCTATGAAATGCAATACTACAATATTATTCAAACACTTGCATTGTCTCGTAACGGTTCATCAATGCCTGCTTGGAGGCCATGAATTTGGAAATTTCTTCTCGAATTGCAATTAAGTTATGTGGTAGATCTGACCAACTTGATCGCTCTAAAACATGAAAATCGAAATTGTTAAGGGGGCCATCAGGCAAGGCCTTAATCTTCAACAACTCCAGAGTTCGAATATGAATAGTTCCTGCACCGCTTAGTGTCGATCAACAAATTGTCCATCAAACGGGTGTCAATAATAAGTTCTTGACGAACTAGGTCGAGTAGTTCTTTTCGAATAGCGTTGGTTCGGTTGTCATTTTTCGGCGAAGATGTACGAAAAGGTGTGTTATTTGAGAGTATGGTGTGAAAATTTTGAGTTGTTAATTGGTTTAGGAATATATTTATAGAAAAAAGTAAAAAGAAAAGAAAAATGAAAATAAAGGTTTGAAGTAAAAATGACAACACTTCAAAAGTGGTTATGTCTTTTTCGCAGTCGATTACCCGACCCTGAAAAGTTTCGTAACCAAAGCGTCATGACAACATCCAAGGGCCACGCTGTGATTTTGTCGTTTTCGGTTGCAAATTCAAAAAAATGTCGTATTCAAACAAAAACAATAACGTACTCGAAAAGGGGTTGAAAGAGCTTTTGAGGTCTTCAAAGGTAGTTTGCATATTATAACTCAACCAACAAGTGCATGGAGTATCAACAAGATACGATGAGTCATGTATACGCACATTATATCACATAACATATGTTGATCTCAATGAATAGATCGTTACAACCTGTTTAGGATGGTAAGTAGTTTGAATAAATACAAACTAACTACTATAGAAACAAAGACTCAAACACTATAAGTAACGCGAAATATGTCTTATAATGCTAAGAAGAACCATGAACAATGATAACCGAATTGCTAACTAATAATTCGTTTATTGGTATGACATGGACTATGATACTTATATTCTCATCCAGTCGTAGGGATTCTTTTATACACAGTAATACCCTAAACCTTAATGGGCTTTACATAAAAAGCGTAGAGTATCATGCATATCTCTTCCTAGAATAACTCATGGATATCCTCTAGCGGTGCTAACTATTTTGACATAAGATTACGTTGATTGGTGAATTGCAATAATAATCTAACGACCTACTCCTTTTGACAAACTATAAAGTGGGTATAACGCATCGCTGGTCATGTACCCGGTTAAGGAAGAAGGTGTTATGCCATTAGTCGCTGACCAAATTCCCGGCTCGCTTGTGCGTCAAATTGAAATTACCTACGATTATTAATTGAATTATACCTTAAGGGAGATTTATCACAAATTCACATCCGAAACACAATGAATAAGGGTATTGCTTTATGCGTAGCCGAGTTCTAGCAAAAGTACGTTGTGAATAGTTGTGGGTAAATTCTTTAATTGGTTTAACCAATACCGCATCATAATTTATGAAGAAATTTAATCTTGTGAAAAAGTTTACTAAATGTTTCATTAAACTTATGCTATGGAGTTGTATGCATGCTTCTCCATACATTGATTTTGAAATCGAAAATTTATACCCTTAAAATTTAAGTCGAATGCTCCTAATTGACGAACACTTGAAATTACTTCGTCATCAAATGAGATTTTGTGTGATGTTGTGATGGATAGAAAACCATTTGTAGAAATGAGAATTCGTACGATGGTTTTATGTTACTCAGATTAGACGACTTAATTAAGTTACTCAGTGAGATCTGGAAACTTAATGCATTCAGAAGGGATGAAACATGTTTACAATGCAAAACGTTATTTGGAAATGTAAATCCCTTAAATATCTATAAACTGAAAATTGTTTGTCAATTGAATTGTTCGACAAGTCGCTATGTTGAGTACATTCATTACTAGCAGATCAACTGATGTAAATGGATTTATGTCAATATAGTTCTAGAAATTCAAGGAAAATAATATGGTTGTTATACCAGGGTAATTTTATTTTCTTGAAAGTATTTTGTTACTGAAAATACTAAAATAGAATTTTGTAAATTCTTTTACAATGTACTAATGCAACGTCACACCGTAAACGTGGTTTAGTCATTCATTTATTGATCTACAAACCATATGGTTGAGGATAGAGTCAATTTACAATGAAAAGATAAACCTAAACTATTTTCCATGAGTGAAGAAGGAGTCATAAGGATTTTAGAAATGTCTTATTCTAAATACATAACTCATAGCAAACCTTAATATTCTAAATACATAACTCATAGCAAACTTTAATGGTTAAGAAAGTGCATATTTTGAGTTATTACATTTTAAGAATGGTTACCGCTAATTGGTGTAAAGGCAAACTAGCATATTTTATCTAGTAGTTGTGCTTTCACTATTTATAGGCACTACATACCATTTTAGGCTTGGTAGACCTATTTAAGGAAGAAATTGCATGTCCAGTTTTCAAGTTAAAAGCAACTGATGGATAAGTCATCATTTACAAAGTAGAGTACACTCTTAAACAGTACAAGTAAATTGTTATGAAGGTGTAAGTAATTGTTACGAATGTGTTTTTCAAAAGTAAACACAACACTAATAATTTTCAACGATTATGAAACATTTTTAGTGTTGTCAAATTCAGTGGGAGAGTTGTGTTGTATTACTGAATTCAAGGTTATTTAACATTCTCTTACTCAGTGGGAGTTACAAGCTTTATTGTCTTGGTAATAACCCATGTTATCTTTACGAAACTAAGATAATTACTTTCGAATTGTTGACACTATTATCTACAAAGGATAATCATGTATTGATTCTTGTTGATTAAGTGGTTCTACATCTACTTATAAAAAGCTAGTATATAGCTAGCATATTTGACACAATCATATGATGTATAGACAAACGTTAGACGTGATGTTTATCTAATATATATGAGGTTCTTCCATGCACAAGTGAGAGAAATGAGTATTGTGTGCAAGAAACAACTCATAAAGATATGATTCTCTTGACTTCAAGATAAGAGACGAAGGATCTAATTAATAATTAGATGAAAATTAGATCATGTGTCAATATGATTATTAAAGACTACTTAAAAGTATATATATCATTCACATTAAGAAATACTTGTGGTATTGTTTTAGTCATGTGAGAGATTGGACTAAATTGTAAACACAAGGGTTAAATATGCACATGTCGTAAGATCGGGCGTGGATTATTTTGAGGTTTCTTAAAATGGATAGTTCCTAGAATGACATAAATACATAGAGTAATCTTATACTACTAAACTAAGATATTTGTGTGTTCTTGGCATGACATAAATAGAAATGGTAGTGAATTAACTTGAAAAGATTAATGAAACCTAGTGGTGTTCATGTTTAATTTAGTTATACATGTTTATGATTTATTGTATAAAGTCACAAACATAAAGTCTTGAAAGACATATAATAAAGTAAGACGTTAATGTATTGTCTCTTTTCGTTAAGACATATACATGGAGTCATTTTCAAATGACTTAAAACGTATGATGGAATTATAACTTTTATGTTTTAAAGACATGAAAATGAAGTGACTTCTTATTAGAAGTACTTGAGTTATAAAGCATGGAAAATGGTTAGGAAATCTATTTTACCATTAAGATGATTTAGTTGGTATATAGATAAACCGAAAGATATATATTTATTTTAATATTGTTAAGATTGGCTTACAATATTTCCCTAAATGAAATACATCATTGTTATGGTATGTTGATAGGTGTAGTTTTACACTTTTGCTTTAGGAAAAACAAAAACGTAAAAGCGGGAAGTATTAATCGACACGATTTAGGAAAACCGCGAAGACGAAAAATTCCGGGTTCGTTATCGAAGGAGGTGTGTGTATTAGGTGCCAAAATAAAAATCAAAGTTTGGATTAGTGACGTTTTGGGATGAGAAAAATAGAAAAGTAAGACGAATTACGCTAAAAATTACCCTACGACGCGAAAGACCCGGAATCGTAAAATTCGACAAAAGGAAAAAATGTTCTAAAAATTACCAAATTTTAAACCTAACTAAATAAAAATACAAGGATTACAAATTTGAAAACCAAAATGTCTAAAACCTATTTAATAATTTTATATTAACTTTTAAAGTTAAAGAAAAACCTTAAAATTAAATAAAATTAAAAATTAACTAAAATGGAAATGTTAAAAGCTGTAAACCTCAAAATATTTAATTAAAACCTAAAAATATTTTTTGAAAATTTTTAAAACTAATAAAACTATTTTTATCTATTTATTAAAAAACAGATATCAAAATAATCATAAAAAAAGATTAAATAATAAGAAAAATAAAATTTTAAAACTAAAAAATCCTAAATGCTATACTAAACAAAGGAAAAATAAAGAGAAGTCAAAAATCAAAGAGAATAAGCTTAAAACAGCCTATTATGGTACGGCTTATATTAATAAGCCCAAACTAACTAACCCCCTTAAGTATTAAACGTGGTAAAGGCTTACCAGTAAAAGACCCAAGGGCAGTTGGTTATCACGTTGGTGTGTGGGAGGAGTGGCACAAATTCGAGTCCTGGCCACGTCCTTTTTACCCAATTTTTTTTTAACTTTTTCTTTTTATAACTCAAATCCAGTGACCTTTAACACTTAAAAAACACAAATGGAAACTAAAAGCAAAAAGAATAAGCCCAATAAGACCCAAAACGTGAAAAGGAAAACTGGATTTGTGCTACAGTGACTAAGACTGAAAAAAACCAAGAAAGTGGTATCTTCACCTATGAAGATACGACCAATTGTGGTTGATTTGGAGTGATTGCTGATTGTTCTTGGACAAGAGGGGCACCCCCACACTTATGGAAGTGTTGGGAGTCAAGTTATGCAAGAAAAACACAAGTTTACAACAAAGAATCACACAAAATCCCCCAAAATGCAGTCACTGTATGAGTTGAATGGGTCTGGTGGACCTTTCTGATGCAATTGGCACACAAACAGATTTCAAAGCTTCCAAACTCACTTAATAAACTACCAATCAACTACTAACTAGTCGCACAACCTAACTTGACCTATTATCTAGCCATAAACAAGCTTTCAAGGCAAATTTACACTAAAACAAACACAAAAATGGACTTACTGATTTTCTACTTAAGTTCACCAAGAAAAGCATGCATATTACTCTAATCCTATCAAAACTGAAAACCAGGGCTAAAACTGACCTAACACTAGCATATAGAGTGTGTCTAAGCAGGTTTAACCAATCTATGTGTCACCCAAGACTGCTTAAAGCATACACCCAAACACCCCCTTAAATCCTAAATTTGAAATTATCAAACCAAATGCTATAAAAATCAACACAAAACTAATCTAATTACGTCTAACATGCATAAAACTATCTAAGAAGCATAATAAACCAGAAAAGATTAACATAAAACAACTTAAACACAAAATCACATAATCACTTAAAGAAAAGCAAAAAAAAAAACTCAAAATAGGGTTCAAGCCTTACTTAGGGGGCTAATGCCTTCTATTTGGGAGTTTTAGGCTTATAAGAGCTTATGCAATGTGTAGAGAGTGGCTGCTGATGGAATCCACAATGGAACCAAGCCAAAATATTCTTCAAAATTAGGAAATAGCATGGAGAATGGAAGGAGAAGGATGATGATCTTTGATAGGTGTGAAAACACCCATCCTTTTACCACTTATTGCTTGTTAAAACAAGACCAAAACGCGTATTTAATGTCATTTGTTTGGAATTATGCGTGGTTTGTGTGTTTGTTGTGTTTCAGAGCCAAACGGATAAATATTGAAGAAAACATGGGATTGCACGGGTTTTAGACGAAAGACGAAGTCTATAGTCCAAGAGATGCAAAAAATTTGAAGTCAGTGGGCCTATTTGAAGATTTATCGAAGAAAAGGACCAAAGATGGAAGATTTATATATGTCGAAGAACTCAAGTATATTAAACGAAGAAATTAAAAGACAAGTTATAATTATTCATGACAAATCCCGAATCGAAGTCGAAAACGTCAAATTTATTAAAGAAACGAGAAGACAAAAAGAGAGGAGAAAAGCACACTCAACTACCCACTCATAAGACATATAAATAGTCTCCTCCCCTTCATTTTGGAGGAGTTAGCTTTTAATTTTTATTCTTCTCTTTGGTTCGTAACAACCAACACCAATAGGGTGTTGGGTAATCTTTCATTTTTCATTTTTTAATCCATGAGCTTGTAAGTTTAATCTTTACTTTTGTTTGTTTGGATCTTAATCTTTTAATACAAGTTTTCCTTTAATCTTGTTCTTCTTTTTCTTGCTGATTCTAAACTTCTAAGTTTTGATTTGGTTGATTTTGATTTCCTAAAAACAAGTGGGTTTTGTGTTTTTATTGATTTGGTTTGATGCTTGTCATTAGTAGATGATTAGTGGTTATTTTGGTTTAATCTTTGAATAAAACTTGGTTGATTTTGGTTAATATTCGTGCTTTAGTTTTTCCCATGTTCTTCGCATTTTTTCCGTTACACAGATTTATTCCGAACCAGCTGATTATTCCGCATGAACCATAGTTTTTCCGAATCAACATAAAATTCCTAATAAGAAATTTATTCCGAGCCAACAATTATTCCGCATAAGCAATATTTTTTTGATTCAAATTATTCCGCATAAGCATTTATTCCGCATAAGCATTTATTCCGCATGAGTGATTTATTCCGAGCCAGTCATTTTTCCGAATGAACCTTTATTCCGCATGAAGCTATTATTCCGCATGAGCTGTTTTTCCGCATGAACACCCTATTCCGAATCAGCAATTTATTCTGAGTGAGTTACTTTTTCCGCATAAGCCAATTATTCCGAATGAACACTTTTTCCGCATGAGGTGATTATTCCGAGTAAGCAAAGATTATTCCGAGTGAAGCATTTTATTCCGTATCAGTTGTTTTTCCGAGTGAAGGTATTTTATTGTTTAGATTTAATTCTAGTTTTATTACTTTTAGCTGTTTCGTCTTTATTATTAATTGCTTTTAGCTTATTTTTATTACCTCACGCATTTACCTTTGAATTAGATATAGATCAAAAGCTCCCCCTTTTAGTTACCAACGACGATAATTACACTTCTAACCGTGATCAATTCGAAGAGATACCGAGAATGAACTTTCAACTTTTCAAGTTAGAAAAACCTTTGTATCGAATGGCGCCGCTGCCGGCTCTTTTCGTAAGGATTAACGGTTTTTTTGTGAAAAACATTGGATTTTGGGATCCGTTCTTTCGGGAACGTTATTTTCAACGCACAAAAATATTTCAAATATCCAAAAACAATAAAAAACCTATAAAAACCAAAAATATTTTCTTGCATCTTCTTTTTAGTGTATGCGTACTCGTTCTATGTCTTATCATGAGCCCGAGACTCGTAGAGACATAGATATGGCAGGTGTGCACAACAATAATAATCCACCTCACCCCAACATGAATAATAACAACCCCCCCACCCGACCTTCGAACGATGGAGGAACTTTGTCAACCGACTATGATTGGACGCGGAGGACCGATTGCCCTGATGCAAATCACGGCTCCTGAATTTTAGTTGAAGCATCACATGATCCAAAAAGTGCAAACTTGTCATTTTCGCGGATTACCGGATGATGATGCCAACAAACACCTCGACAAATTCATTACCGTCACCCAAAGCATGAAATTACCCGGTGTTACCTTGGATTATCTTCGCCTTCACCTCTTTCCACACACTTTATCCCACCATGCCGAGAAATGGTTTGACCGTCTCCCAAAGAATTCAATTCAAACATGGGACGACATGACTCAACGATTTTTGTCGCGCTACTTTCCACCATCCATCGTAACGAGCCTTCGTAACCAAATTAGTTTCTTCACTCAAGAAAATGACGAATCACTCTTTGATGCTTGGGAACGATACAATGTTTTGATCGACCGTTATCCAAATCATAACATGCTCCCCGTCACTCTCATTGATACTTTCTACAATGGTCTCACTTTTCGTGATCATGATACGATTAATGCGGCCGCCGGTGGTACTTTTATGAAAAGGAGACCGGAGGAGTGTAGAGAGTTAATTGAAAACATCACTACTCACCACAAGAATTGGGATTCATCCGCATCCTCAAGATCAAATCTTAGAGTCAATGTTTTATCTTCTTCTTCCACCCCGGACACGACCGCCATGGAACGAGCCATTATTGAAATGAGCAAAAATATGCAAATTTTGGCTACTAACCACTCAACAAGCTAAAGCTGTCGCTATTTCTTGTGAAACGTGCGACGGTCCTCATTCTTACAATGATTGTCCTTCAACCCAAGCCAATCTTTGTGAAAACGTTAACGCGGCATACAGTAATTATTCTACGGGAGGCTATCAAGCTCGACCTCAAGGAGACTGTAACTTGCTAAGTTATCGTTCAAACAACTTTCTTTCCCCACCCGGTTTTTCTCCTCAAAACCAAAACCAACAACAAAACTATAACCGAACCAATCAAAGTCAAGCTCGAGCTCCCACCCAATTTCAACCCCAAAGACAACCATATCCACCTCAAAATAATAATCAAGTTTACCAACCCGTTCCATACCAACTACCTGCTTATCAAGCACCCCCTCCTACGCAACCCACCGTATTCAACCACGAGGTTGAAACGTACATGCGGACGAATGACGTGTTGGTGAAGAATCTTCAGACTCAAAATATTAACTTGAAGGGTGATATGACGAAACAAGGGAACGATCTCAGAGCCGAGCTAAGGAACGACATGAGAACTTCGTTGAGTAATCAAACGAATGATTTACGTGATATAATGGCTTCGTTTTTCCAAAGTAATCAACCCTCTTCTTCGGGTTCTCTTCCGAGTAACACCGTCGCTAATCCAAGAGGGGAGATGAAAGCAATCACTACTCATAGTGAAAAAGGGTATACGGAACCCGAGCTTCCTACACCTACTCACGTGATTGTGCCAAAGGAAAAAGAACAACTTTCCCCACCTCCTTTGCCTTCTGACCCCATTCCCCAACCACCCAAGGATGTGAGTGATCCCACTATTCTAAAGCCTTCCTCTACATCTGATATACCTTATCCTTCAAGGTTGAGGAAAGAGAAGCTTAAAAGCAAGGATGATATTCAAGTTTCTAACTTTCTCAAAATGTTTAAACAATTGAATTTTAACATCTCTTTTGCTGAGGCTCTCGCTCACATGCCAAAATATGCGAAGATGTTTAAAGATCTTCTAAGTGACAAGGAGAAGCTTCTTGAAATTGCCCAGACCCAACTTAATGAGAATTGCTCCGCGGTTCTCTTAAGGAAATTGCCCACAAAACTTGGTGATCCGGGTCGCTTCTTGATTCCTTGCAACTTCCCGGGAGTAGAAAATTGCATGGCCCTAGCTGATCTAGGTGCTAGTATAAACTTAATGCCATTAAGTGTTTGGAAGCAATTATCTCTCCCCGAGCTAGTCCCCACCAAAATGACTTTGGAATTAGCTAACCGTACGGTTGCTTATCCAGTGGGGATAGCCGAAGACGTCTTCGTTGGCGTTGACAAATTCACCTTTCCGGCGGATTTTGTTGTCGCTGACTATGAAATGGACCCACGTGTTCCATTGATTGTAGGACGTCCATTCTTGAGGACCGGTCGCACTCTCATCGATGTAGACGCAGGTGAACTTATCATGAGAGTTGGTGACGATAAAATTGTCTTCAACATGGGTAAGATTTCTAAACAGCCTTATTCATACGAAAGTGTTAATTGTATTGACGTTCTTGATGAGGCTTGTGAAGAACACTTTAATGATGCTTGCGAAAGTAGTCTTTCTTCTCTTCCCAATGTTGAGACCGTTGCCTCACTTGCTCCGTCATTGACTCCTTTTGGAGAAAGTGACTTTCTTTTGGATGACTTTGAAGCTAGCTTAGGTACACTTGATCTCAAATATGATGATTCTCCCACCGATTGGGAAGAAGACATTCGTACCCTTGAGAAACTTCTCAATGAGGACTCTTTCTCTCCTCCTTCTCCTAAAGAGGTGACTAATGATGATCCATCATTAGTTACACCATCTATTGAGGATCCTCCGACTCTCGAGCTTAAGGACCTATGTCCTCATCTCGAATATGTTTTCTTAGAGGGCATTGATAAACTTCCCGTTATCATTGCTAAGGACTTAAAATCCGATGAGAAAACTCGTCTCATTGAAGTTCTCAAGAGGCATAAAAAAGCTACTGCTTGGAAAATCTCCGATATTCGTGGAATTGATCCTCACTTTTGCACACATAAAATACTTATGGAGGACGACTTTAAGCCCACTTTTCAAAGCCAACGAAGGGTGAATCCCAAGATCCATGACTTTATCAAAACGGAGGTTCTCAAACTTCTTGATGCGGGCATGATCTACCCTATCACGGATTCACCATGGGTTAGTCCGGTCCATTGTGTGCCTAAGAAAGGCGGAATCACTGTTGTGCCCAACGCAAACAACGAGTTGATTCCTACTCGTCTCGTTACTGGGTGGAGAGTTTGTATAGACTATCACAAACTCAATGATGCCACGAGAAAGGATCATTTTCCCCTTCCTTTTATGGACCAAATGCTTGAACGTCTAGCGGGTAATGAATATTACTGCTTTTTAGATGGTTTCTCGGGTTATTTCCAAATACACATCGATCCCTAAGATCAAGAGAATACCACATTTACTTGTCCCTATGGCACATTTGCTTATAAAAGAATGCCTTTTGGCTTATGCAATGCTCCCGGGACTTTCCAAAGGTGCATGTTGGCTATCTTCCATGACATGGTTGAACAAACCATGGAAGTCTTCATGGATGATTTCTCGGTCTTTGGGAACTCATTCTCTTCTTGCCTTGCCAATTTAGAACGTATGCTTAAGCGGTGTGAAGACACTCGCCTTGTTCTAAATTGGGAAAAATGCCATTTCATGGTAAAGGAAGGCATTGTACTTGGACATAAAATCTCAAAAGTCAGTCTTGAAGTAGACCGTGCTAAAGTGGATGTCATAGCCAAATTACCTCACCTTCAACCGTGAAGGGTGTGAGAAGTTTTCTTGGTCATGCGGGCTTCTATCGTCGATTTATTCAAGATTATTTTAAAATCGCTCGCCCGATGACCCACCTCTTGGAAAAAGATACTCCTTTTATCTTTTCTAAAGAGTGTATTGAAGCCTTCAATCTTCTTAAGGCTAAGCTAACTAAGGCACCGGTCTTGGTTTTAGGACAAAGGATAAACAAAAATTTCCAACCGATCCATTACGCTAGCAAAACAATGACATGGGCTCAATTGCATTATACGACAACCGAAAAAGAGCTGTTAGTTGTTGTCTATGCTTTTGAAAAATTTCGCCCCTATCTTGTTTTATCCACCACCATCGTATACACGGACCATTCCGCGTTGAAGTACTTGTTGACAAAGCAAGACTCTAAGCCAAGACTTCTTCGTTGGGTTTTACTCCTTCAAGAATTTAAAATTGAAATTCGTGACAAGAAGGGAGCCAAAAACGTAGCGGCGGATCATCTAAGTAGACTTGAGGATCCTTATCAAGGGGATCATCCGAATAAAGAGATCAATGCCTCTTTTCCCCTTTAAGCCTTAATGTCTATTAGTGCTACTCTTGATGGCACCCCGTGGTTTGCGGACATTGCGAACTACTTAGCGGGTGGTGTTCTCATCCAAGGGTTAACATCCCAACAAAAGAAAAATTTCTTAAAAGATGTTAAGACTTACTTTTGGGATGACCCTTTTCTCTTCAAACAATGCGTTGATTTGATTATTCGTCGGTGTGTTGACGGACCCGCAGCTCTAGATATTCTCGAAGCTTGCCACAAAGGACCCACCGGTGGTCACTTTGGTCCCAACTACACCGCGAAGAAAGTGTTTGAATCGGGATTCTATTGGCCCACCATTTATCGTGATGCTCACGCAATGGTTAAAAATTGTGATGCTTGCCAACGACAAGGAAAGATCACACATAAAGATGAGATGCCTCAAAATTTCATTCAAGAATGTGAAATCTTTGATGTATGGGGCATCGACTTTTTGGGGCCATTCCCTTCATCTAAAGGAAACAAATACATCCTTGTAGCTGTTGACTATGTTTCGAAATTGGTTGAAGCGAAAGCTTTACCCACTAACGATGCAAGGGTGGTTTGTAACTTTTTGAAACAGCTATTCGCTAGATTCGGTGTACGTCGTGCTATTATTAGTGATCGCGGGACTCAGTTTTGCAATGATCAATTTGCACGAGTCATGGCCAAGTATGGTGTCAATCACCGTCTTTCCACCGCATACCACCCACAAACTAATGGTCAAGCCGAGATCTCCAACTTGATGATCGTGCCTCATGGGCCGATAAACTTGATGATGCTCTGTGGGCTTTCCGTACCGCATATAAGACCCCGATTGGTTGTACACCTTATCGTCTTGTGTACGGGAAATCATGCCACCTCCCAATTGAGTTGGAGCACAAGGCTTACTGGGCCTTGAAATGGTCTAATTTTGATATCAACAACGTCGGTGACTTAAGAAAAATCCAACTCAATGAGTTAAATGAACTTAGGAATGAAGCTTATGAGAGCTCATTGATCTATAAAGACAAGCCCAAGCTCTTTCATGATGCTAAGCTCAAAAGCCGAGATTTCCACATTGGTGATAAAGTTTTACTCTTTAACTCTCGGTTAAAAATCTTTTCGGGCAAACTGAAATCTCGTTGGTCCGGCCCATTCACCATTGCTCAAATTTTTCCATATGGTACTCTTGAGCTTGCTCAACCCAATGGCCCCAATTTCAAGGTGAATGGCCAACGAGTGAAGTTGTACTTTGGAGAGGACATCTCTCATGAGATGATTCCATCCCTCTCCACCCTTCCTTTGAATTAATTCGGGACCGAGTAAGGCTCGTGACTCAGTTAACAAAAACAAGCGCTCCTCGGGAGGCAACCCGAGTATCTATCCGTCCCCGTCCATTTTTCCTCCTAAGTGTAGGGGGAGCTATATAGGTTGTTTGTGTTTGTATGGTGATGTGATTACTGGGATAAGTGCACTTTTGGAATCCTTTGAAGAACCGTGCTCCCATGTTATCCGCAAATCCGGTTCTATCTCTCAACTATCGTGATTCAATTTTGTACATACATAAAACTTGAAATTGCTCACTTTAGTTGTCTCCTCCTTAGCTTGATTTAACCAAACGTCCACAATGTCATAAGTGTAGGGGAGCTTTTTCCCACATGCTTAAACATTGAGGACAATGTTTATATTAAGTGTAGGGGAGACTTCTATCGAAGTAATAAGTGGGCTTTTCCATTAAAATTCCTTCATTTAACCGGAAAATCGTCTTTTTTGGCATTTTTCAAATTTTTAATTAACTTTGGCCATGTAGTAGTAATTTTTAAATTTTTATGTCTTTTATTTCTTTTCTTTTATCATTGCTTTCATATGTATATATCCCATAATAAAGTCAAAAATAAAATAAAAATAAAAAATATTAATCAAGTGGTTTAGCAAGTTTAGAAGTCTTTGATATATTAGGCCCGTTGTGATTATTTTGACTCAACCCGAATAGGCTTATCTAAGTTTGTTCTAGCTAGTATCCTTAACCAAGTAGACCTTAATTGGTTTATTAGGCTAAGCATCCACAAGTCTCATTACTTAAGATTTTAAATTGTGGATAACGAGAAATTACAGAAGTCAATTATAAATTGGTATTCTTGCATAAGCACACTTGGTGTAAGTATAAGCTTTTCCTCCCATCGCCTTAAATGAATAAATGCAATAAGTAAGGTCGTACGGTTTTAAAAGTTACTTAGCTTCTAGCCCAAGATCGTTTAAAAGTTGCTCGGTAATGATAAGAGTTCATAGCCAAGGCATAACTTATTGAAGCAGGGCGCGAAGATTGGCGAGTCCGAAAAGGCCCTAACAAGGCATGAGGATTCCATTTCATTGCTAAAGATCAAATATGATGTGAAAAGCATTATTCCCAAAATCAATATGAAGGATCAAGACGCACGACGAAAAGCAATCAACTCCCATAAAGATCATGGAGAAGTCTATCCGAAAAGACCCTAACAACGTATGAGCATAAATAGATCCAAGTCCGAAAAGGAGGCGGATCGTTGTATTTCAAAATCCCAAATAACGATTGAAGAAATAATGATGAAGTCATGGTCAACAAAGTTGAAGTATCTCTCAAAATACTCCAAGTGAAGAAACTCTATAAATGAAGAGAAGACCATAATCTCAGGAACGTCTCTCAAGATATGAAGTATGAAGTACATGCCAAATATCGGCCCGAGAAAGTCTTAAATCGTGAAGCGAGTTATGCCAAGATATGAACTTTTTGAGGTCTCGAGAAGCAGTTTTAAGAGATTTTGTCCTTTAGCTAAATATGAATCAAATCGTCCTACTTTATTTTCAGCCTAAATGAACTATCGAAATAAGTCTAAAGATGTATCTTCATGATCATTCTAAGACAAAAATAAAATATAAGAGATACACTTAGGAATAAGGGAGTTTAAGTGTATAGTTAAGCCATGTGTGTAAGTGTTTGTTTTGATAACTTATAATAACAATGATCTCGTTTTTAAGCTTAGTTTGGGGAACGTGAAACTTGAGGGTGATAAATCTTAATAGCACCAAAGCCCTAATGTAAGTCTTAAGATCTCTTTGCGAGTTATTTCCATGTAGCTATTTCCAAGTGAAAATAGTTTTCTATCCCTTTTGTTTCCTTAAAGCTTTTATTTCTTTATAGTGGTTAAATTTTTATTTCTAGTAGTAGTTTATGTTAATAAGGCCAAGTTTGATTGACTATAAGAAAAGTGTAAAGTTTTTGCCTTATTTTATAGCATTGCATGAGGGCATGAAAATGGTTAAGTGTAGGGGATTTGATAGGTGTGAAAACACCCATCCTTTTACCACTTATTGTTTGTTAAAACGAGACCAAAACGTGTATTTAATGTCATTTGTTTGGAATTATGCGTGGTTTGTGTGTTTGTTGTGTTTCAGAGCCAAACGGATAAATATTGAAGAAAACATGGGATTGTACGGGTTTTATCGAAGAAAAAGATGAAAGGCGAAGTCTATAGTCCAAGAGATGCAAAAGATTTGAAGTCAGTGGGCCTATTTGAAGATTTATCGAAGAAAAGGACCTAAGATGGAAGATTTATATATGTCGAAGAACTCAAGTCTATTAAACGAACAAATTAAAAGGCGAGTTATAATTATTCATCGACAAATCCCAAATCGAAGTCGAAAACGTCAACTTTATTAAAGAGACGAGAAGACAAAAAGAGAGGAGAAAAGCTCACTCACCTACCCACTCACAAGACATATAAATAGTCTCCTCCCCTTCATTTTGGAGGAGTTAGCTTTTAATTTTTAGTTTTCTCTTTGGTTCGTAACAACCAACACCAATAGGGTGTTGGGTAATCTTTCATTTTTCATTTTTCAATCCATGATCTTGTAAGTTAATCTTTACTCTTGTTTGTTTGAATCTTAATCTTTTAATACAAGTTTTCCTTTAATCTTGTTCTTCCTTTTCTTGTTGATTCTAAAGTTCTAAGTTTTGATTTGGTTGATTTTCATTTCCTAAAAATAAGTGGGTTTTGTGTTTTTATTGATTTGGTTTGATGCTTGTCATTAGTAGATGATTAGTGGTTATTTTGGTTTAATCTTTGAATAAAACTTGGTTGATTTTGGTTAATATTCGTGCTTTAGTTTTTCCCCTGTTCTTCGCATTTTTTCTGTTACCCAGATTTATTCCGAACCAGCTGATTATTCCGCATGAACCATATTTTTTCTGAATCAACATAAAATTCCGAATAAGCAGTTTATTCCGAGCCAGCAATTATTCCGCATAAGCAATATTTTTCCGAATCAAATTATTCCGCATAAGCATTTATTCCGCATAAGCATTTATTCCGCATGATTGATTTATTCCGAGCCAGTCATTTTTCCGAGTGAACCTTTATTCCACATGAAGCTATTATTCCGCATGAGCTGTTTTTCCGCATGAACACCCTATTCCGAATCAACAATTTATTCCGAGTGAGTTACTTTTTCCGCATAAGCCAATTATTCCTAATGAACACTTTTTCCGCATGAGGTGATTATTCCGAGTAAGCAAAGATTATTCCGAGTGAAGCATTTTATTCCGTATCAGTTGTTTTTCCGAGTGAAGGTATTTTATTGTTTAGATTTAATTCCAGTTTTATTATTTTTAGTTGTTTCGTCTTTATTATTAATTGCTTTTAGCTTATTTTTATTACCTCACGCTTTTACCTTTGAATTAGATATAGATCAAAAGCTCCCCCTTTTAGTTACCAACGACGATAATTCCACTTCTAATCGTGATCAATTCAAAGAGATACCGAGAACGAACTTTCTACTTTTCAACTTAGAAAAACCTTTGTATCAATATTCTTGCTTCTTTTTGCCTCCACAACACCACAAGACTACAAGACAAACTTCAAGTATCAAGGGCTACAAGCTATTAGCTTGTAGCTCTTGATACAGTGAAAATGTTAGAAATCAAATAAGGAATGAAAATAGATTTGATGAAAAATCTTGGAACACTGATTTTTGAAAAACCTATCTAAACCACTTTGGAAATCCTTTGAAAACGTTTAAACTAGACAATAATTTTAGAAAACCAAAGATTCAAATCCACTTTCACTTCTTTGAATCTTTCGATTTCTAAAAATCTTAAAACCTCCTTGAAAAATCTTGAAAACTTAAAACCTTTAGAAACATAATCTAAATTTGCAGGAAAATAAGGATACTCAAACTAAAACAATAATTTAAAACTGGAACTCAACACTTGCAAATTTTATAAAATTAAACTTTAAATATTCTTAAAATTAAAAAATATTACAAATGTTGGAACGAAGGGCAAACTCACAACCTGAGTGCTCCTTTTATACTAAAACTATGAAGGTTCTAGAATGCAAACATAAACTAAAAACCCTAGCTACAATCTACCAAGAATGCCCTTGGTCAAGAAGTTCAAAATTCGTCAAAGTGGTAACATGTGATGTTGTACTGATGTCCAGCTTGCATCCTTCAATCTTGTGCGTTGAAATCAAACTTTGGGACCAAGTTTGGGGCTTGGAGTCGTTGATTGACTAGCGGATTCTCTTTTTGCTATTTTGGATTGAGCAGGGGAACCATGGGGGTCCCATTTGAGTCACGGGTGAGGATATTTTGTTGGTGGGTTGGGTTAAGGGTGAGTTGAATTAGGGATCTGGAGGGTTTGGGGTTAAACCCCCTTGATTTGGGCGAGTTGGAGGATTAGGGTTATGTGATGGGGTTTAAGCAGGTGAGGGTTTGATTTGTTTTTGGGTTAATTAAGTTTAAAAAACAAGTTTACCACCAATTTTCAACTGATTTAAAATCAGTTAAATAAAAAGGAGAGTGGGATTTGACGTGGAAGAAGGGAAGTATCTGATTGGTGGATGGGTGAGTGGGTGATGAGGTGGCGGCTTTTGATAGGGTGAGGGGAGTGTGAGTGGGGATTTAATGGTGGTTTAGTTAAATAGGTTTGGGTTTGGGCAGTTTTAGCCCTCCCAGTTAATAACTCCTTAAGCAGCTTTGCATTGATGAGCCTTGGCATTTTTGCACCATCCATCCTTTGTGCATTTCATCACAAGTCCTTTGTAACTTTGGAAGGTTAAAGGACTAATATTTCAACTTCAATCAACCCTCAAGGGCTGGTCTTGATAATTTATGAAACTTTAGGGACCCCAAAGTACTTTTGAGATTCTTAGGGGTATAAAGTGTCAATCTTCAAAAGTTGAGGGACCAAACTTGACATTCTTCAAAATTGAAGGGCATTTTTAGAAAATCCATACTTGGGCCCGGTTCTTTGTGCGGCTTCGTTTCCTGTGTTCATTTTTGCTTCATTCTTGTGATCTTTTTTTGATTTCACGATATCCGTACGTAAATTACACAATGAACAAACACAAGCATATATTTGGGTATTTTGATGATATTTTAAGCGTTTTAAGCCCGATTTGGACGATGAGACTATGTATAATTGCAGTCTCATCACTCCCCCATACTAAACCATTGCCGTGTCCCCACGCAGTGGGAGAATTAAGTATCTTAGCATATCCAAAATTCATTTTATGATGACATTTATTGAAAACGTAAACTTAAGTAAACTACTACACGTGTTTTAGACATAATGTATTGTTTTCATCACGAGAACATGACTTTTAGGATCATAGAATAAGAACACGTGAATGCCTCATAAAGATAAGTTCGTCATCCTCGATTTTCACTCGATTCCATGCTAAGCGTGTAACGAGATCATTGGTATTATAAGATAGCAACACAATCATATCTCATGAGTGTTAATTATGTACCTAAACTCCCTTATTCCTAATTAGTATCTCTTATATTTTATTCTTGTCTTAATGATCACGAGGATACATCATTGACTTATGCGTGAATAGAGATTAAGTCCAAAAATAGAGTCTTAACGGTGTAACCTAAATCATTAAATTAATAATTCATCCTAATAGACAACGGTGTCAAAAAATTAAGTCAACAAAAAGGATCGATAAACATGGTTTTAGAACGTTTTTGAACATGAGACTTATTACCATGACTTTTATTATCCGCCTCATCATCGGTGGTTTTATTATCTTGGTTTACCTCCATCTTTTATTCAACTTCGCCATGAAGCTTTTATTATGACTTTGGTCTTGCCCTTGTCTTTTATTATCCGCCATCATCTGTGGTTTTATTATGACTTGACGTATATCCTCACGCTAAAGCGACTTTTGGACCTTTAAGGCTTCAAAGATTAAGGCTTGATTCACTTTCATATTTCCATAGATTTTTCGGCTTTGGGAGCTTCAAATTTTTGCTTAACTTAGGTGAGCACTTGAAATCTTTTTATTGGGTGAAACCTTTGATTATTCGCGTGCGAATACTTCAAAACCATGACGTTGGCGAATCCTCAATGTCTTCCCAATTTAATTACATGGAAGCTACTAAAACAAATTAGAAACCAACAATAGAGACTAAACCGCTAAATCAATATTTATTAACAATTTATTTATAAACAAATGTGGGGAGAATAAGCGATAATTACTAAACATAAGATCGTGAAAGATTACATAACTTATAAATACTCTATCATTTCTTGTCCTCATTTAAGAGACTTAGCCTAAAAAGTTAAGGAATCGAAGCTAAGTGCTCAACACGCACGGTCGAGTAAAAAATTACTCTTATTCTCACAATCGGAAAACCTACATTCGTGTCTTAAACACATATGAAAAAACAAGAAAAATTTTAAAATTTGGCCATTTTTAGCCTTATTTGCAATTAAACGAGAACAAAATGATGAAAGTTGGTTGCGTGTTGACGTGAGCAAGGTGAAGTATCTACTCACCCCCCATACTAAAACTAAACATTGTCCTCAATGTTTCGAGTCTAGGGGTGGAACACCCCCATACTAGAGACGTAGTCGAATGCTTAATCTCGAGCATGGAAAGGGTAAAACGAATAACCTAAAATCTGTTTATGAATTCTGCTAATAAGATAAACGTTAGAACGTAAAAGGATATCATCGGATATCGGAATCTCCAAAGGCAACGATCGAAGCTCGAGTGCTACGTAAAACGAACATGAGAGGCTTCAATGATGTCGATGTACCTAATGAATCACAATCACAAACAAACACGTAAAAAAGGTTGGAAGAGTACAAGTCCCCTCATTACGTTAATCTAAGAAAGCGATAATATGTACAAGGATAAACATGGGAACTCCCCCACGAGGCACCTCGTTTTTGATAACCGAGTCAAGAGCTCGACTCGAATCCCCATAAATGTGATCATTTAGGGATTATCATGGTATGGTCATTTTTGTTGGGGCTTACATGATAAACAATGCCCAAAGCAACCGGTACTAAGGACTAAGTCCTTTAATGATGCAAAATACCGGGGTCGAAGATGGCGTCCTCGTTTTCATGGGATAAACGAACCAACACCATTTCAACACGTGACAAAACCCCAAAGGGGTAGAAGAAAAGAGATAAGAAGTAGAAGGGTGGGGAAATGGGTGGGGCAAACTTATGAGCTACTCGAGGTAGACTCACACCAAGCAAATGAATAAGATTTCCATTTATTGCATCGGTGGAAGACCGAGATTTCCCTTTACAAGAAATTCCGGATCGTAGATCTCGTCCTCGGTGGTGAAACGTGAGGAAACATAAGGGGCTTCCCCCACACTAAAAACACACACACCGTCGTCAAAAGGAGTAGACGAGGTGGTAGCACTCATAAAACGAAGTGATGGCGGAGTTAAACTTTTAGAAAAATCTTTTAAATTAAATTTAAAATCCTTTCCTTTTTCATCTTTTAAAAACTCCTTATGAAAAACCGATTGAATTTTGTTGAAAATATTTGGCGTATCTATGACGAGGTTAGGCACACTAAAAATTCTCACATTAACGCGATGGTTAGGGGGTGGTGGATTGTATAATTTCTCAAAACGTTGATCAACAAAGAACACCGCCCCCTCGGGGTCTACATATTCTTCATCCTCGTGATCGTGAATCTCATCGATTTCTTCATCAAAGATAGGATTGTCAAACCAAGGTTTGTCATTCCCCTCATTGAGTATTTTAGAAACTCTCTCGAAAAGATCACGATCAAGCACGAAACCATCATTCATTTGTGGGGATCGTTGATAAGTTAGATCCTCACGAATGTGGTGAACGTAATTCTCGTTTGAGGAGTGTTGATTAGGTAACTCCTCGAGAATTGGATTATGAAGTTCGTGAGTTGGTTCGTCATCATGAAAAATTAGACGTTCCAACTCATCAAGTTCGGCCTCGAAGTTGGAAAAATCGACCTCACTCGTAGGTGGCAGTGGAGGTAAAAGAGCTAGCTCTCGTGTGATTATTTCCTCGATCTCGGGCTCGAAGACGAAATCATCATACTCACCACATGTTGAACTCTTTTTGGGATAATCAAATATCGCTTGTGGATTTTGGAGTATGTGATTAAGTTCGGTAAAATCGTTCTCGTCTTCCTCGTCAAAGAAAGTGTGGATGTGAGAACTCACAACCATGGTCTTACAAGTCAAGTGACTATGCTTAGGTGACCTTTCTATGACGATTCGATTGAGATCGATAAAACCTTTAGCCTCAACGGAAGTTGGGCTAGATAATGGAGGCACTTCAAAATATTTAGAAGTTGATGCCTCAAAGACATGGTCCTTCGAAGGTGGTGAAGACGAGTCCATTTTGGTCATTGTCGTGATGGCACTAACGTCGCCCTTCGGAATTGGTGTTTCACTTTGTTCACCGAATAGATCCCACAAAGATTTTTCATCCATAAATTTACGCATACCCTTTTGAATTAAGTACACGTATTCTTTATCATTAAAATCATCGTCTTTAAAACCGTTCCTTTTAATTCTTTCAAAACATGCGTCAAGCCTCATATTTTCCGCTAAAGTCAACATTTTGAAACCATTAGAATTTGAAACTTTGGTTTTAACAAGATCATTAGAATTTTGGGATCTATTTGTGAAAAAGTCCATTTTGTGTTCCCCATACGACATCGTTAATTTTCCACCGTGAACGTCGATTACGGCTCGAGCCGTCGATAAAAAGGGACGACCTAAAATAATGGGGCATCTATGATCGCACTCGTAATTGGAAATGACGAAATCCACGGGAAAAATAAACGTTCCTATCTTAACGTAGACATCCTCGGCTATACCAATTGGTTTCAAAGGTGTACAATTTGCTAGCTCGATTGTCATGTTCGTTGGGGTGAGACAAGGCAATCTCATCAATTTCCAAAGAGAATGAGGCATGAGATTGATGCTAGCACCTAAGTCGGCAAGTGCTAAACATCCCTCAATCTCGGAAAAATCACAAGGTAGTAGAAATTGGCCCGGATCTTCTTCCTTTCTCGGCATACGCCTTTTAGGCTTTTGTAGAAGAATCGAGGCACAAGTTTCTTCAAGGGTTACGCTTGTAAGGTCGATAAAGCTCTCTTTTTGAACCGTGGATGGAATTCGAGGTACACGAGGGTGTGCACTCCTTTCCTTGGTCGCCACGTTCATTCCCTCGACTTTAGAACATGAAGGCGTTTGTGAAGTCGAGGGTTGAGGTATAGTAACAATTCTAAACCCGCTAAGGTTTGGGGAAATCAAACGTCCTTTTCCAATAGTTGAGGCGGCTTTACATTGTTCCTTAGGATTGGCAACAGCGTCGCTAGGTAACGAACTCGATGACGCACCACTAGACTTGTTCATTATAGCCGAAAACATCTTTTTAATGTCAATTTGTCCTTGTTCAATTTTATTGTTTTGTCCTCTCAACGTGTTGGAAAA